>CAWUFW010001641.1:0-600000 GCA_963921515.1 Calotriton arnoldi | reverse complement strand
TACGCAGGCTACGCTTGTTACCTTTGGGTGCAGGGACAGTGTTTTTGTCATGAACAATTAGCATGACTGAGCATGGGCCAGGATCAGTTTAAAGTAATTGAGGCTTTAATGATCCTGCAAGAGGCAGGGTGGGAGGATTTAATTAATCCAGGTGTCATGGAGCAAGCATGGATGCCACATAAAGTTCGGCCCTCCAAGACTCTCGTCACAAGGTGTGGGGGCTGTGGTTCCCCCCCCGCCAAGGTAAAGAAAAGGAAGGGATGGCGAAGAGTAAAGGCTAAACTGGTGGGTGTGGTGGGAGCGCTACGCCCTTTTCGCGAGTGCTGCCTGCAATGGTTGGTGCATGTGAAGAAGTGCAAGGTTGCTGGGCAGGATGTAGACTTACCAGTAGAGGTTGTGCTGCCAGGTGAAGGGAAGGCGGGGTCGGGTGCTGGAGAATGCTTGTGCTTTCGCCAGGCAGGTGCCGTAGGGGCGTTGTCTGCCAGGGGGACAGTGTGGGAGAGGCAGGGGCAGGTCCAGCCTAGACAGTGTTTGGACAAAATATTGGGAGACAAAAATATTAGAAAATAAATATCCTGACACATAAATATTGTAATGCACAAATGTTGACAAGAATATAGTTTTTTTGACACAAGTAATATTGTTGTAAATAATATTAATGTTTTAATATCGTTTTCACTAATACAATGGTTAAAAATATCTTTTTTTAAATATTTTATTCTGTTTTAGTTGATATATTAATTTTATGTGATACGGTTGTTTATATAACTGTTATCAATTGCTTTTAAAATATAGCTTGTAATTTTAAGCGATTTAGAATTTTTTTATTAATTTTTAATAGAAAGTTATAGTGTCGTAGCGGGATGTTGGGTTTGTAGCGGGATAGGAAGTTAATAAATAGAATTATGTAATACATTTTATTTAACTATATGATTGATATTTAGTATGTAATTGATGTAATACTGATTTATTTTTGTTATATATTTGCTGGATGTTAGGTTTGTAGGGGTATAGGGTGGGAATTTAAGTTATAATAATTAATTATTTAAATGATTTTTAATTCTCCAGTATTGGATCTTTCATAGATTCACATGCTTTAATTATTCCGCTTCGTCGAAGTGGTAGTCCCACGATACCATAATAAAGCAGTATTTATCATTATCATAGGCTATAATGGCAATGAACATTCACTTTAATAGACTAACTATGCCCTTTTAAAAAAGGGCCAAACTTCAGACGATCGCACACTGTCGAACAATCCCAATAGAGGCTGAATCCCTCAGATTTTCTGCTGCACATCGTGTGAAGGGAGTTTGCCTCCGCTCTGCTCAGTTTCTTCAGCTATTATTACTTTTTGGATCATCCAAGATTATACTTCGTTTCATTTCTCTGATTCTGGCACTAATATGCCAGAGTAACTGAAAACCAGGTAAAGGACTACAAAATATGTCTAACCTTTTCCTCAAAAACTCTCACCTATAGAGAGATAAGGCTAATATTGTGGCTACGAGAAACTTAAATCTGTCACTTTTAATGAGGACAGTGAAGATTCCTTCACCTCACAGGAGAGGTCAAAGGGAGAGGTCGCTCTAAGGGTCTCCAGAAGGTGTACAGAAAAGCCATAAAAAAAGACCATGAGTCTTCAAAGGCACTTCTCAGAGAGAGAGAAATGGAAAATGAAGCATCTACAGCAAAACAGCTGTCAAAATCCTCGTTAACAATTACGATTACCACTTCGACTACCACAACCATATAGACCATGGGTACTCACAAACTTTCTCTCGGGGGCCAAATTTACAGTGTGGTTTGTGGCCGAGGGCCGCACCGGTGGGGGCGGGGTCATTGGGGGAGGGGCGGGGCTAGAGCAAAACAAAACTGTGGCCATGAGGTGGAACACAGGCCCCTGCAGCGGACGCCTTGTCCACTGAGCCACCGGACCCGGCATACACATCTCTCTCTCTCTCTCTCTCTCTCTCTCTCTCTCTCTCTCTCTCTCTCTCTCTCTCTCTCTCTCTCTCTCTCCTCTCTCCCTCCTCTCTCCCTCCCCTCCCCTGTCTCCCTCCCCTGTCTCCCTCCCCTGTCTCCCTCTCTCTGTCTCCCTCTCTCTGTCTCCCTCCCTCTGTCTCCCTCTCTCTGTCTCCCTCCCTCTGTCTCCCTCTGTCTCCCTCCCTCCTCTCTCTGCCTGTCGCCCTCTCTCCCTCCCGCTGTCGCCCTCTCTCCCTCCTGCTGTCTCCCCCCCTCCCTCTGTCTCCCTCCCTCCCTCTCCCTCCCTCTGTCTCCCTCCCTCCCTCTGTCTCTCTCCCTCTGTCTCTCTCTCTGTGTCTCTCTCCCTCTGTCTCTCTCTCTGTCTCCCTCCGTCTCCCTCCCTCTGTCTCCCTCCTCCCTCTGCCTCCCTCCCTCTGTCTCCCTCCCTCTGTCTCCCTCCCTCTCCCTCCCTCCCTCTATCTCTCTCTCCCTCTCCCTCCCTCCCTCTCTCCCTCTCCCTCCCTCCCTCTGTCTCCCTCTCCCTCCCTCTGTCTCCCTCCCTCCGTCTCCCTCCTCCCTCTGTCTCCCTCCCTCTGTCTCGCTCTAGCTGTCTCCCTCTAGCTGTCTCCCTCTCTCTGTCTCCCTCTCTCTGTCTCGCTCTCTCTGTCTCGCTCTAGCTGTCTCCCTCTGTCTCCCTCCCTCTGTCTCCCTCCCTCTGTCTCCCTCCCTCTGTCTCCCTCCCTCTGTCTCCCTCTGTCTGTCTCCCTCTGTCTGTCTCCCTCTGTCTGTCTCCCTCTGTCTGTCTCCCTCTCTCTCTGTCTCCCTCCCTCCCTCTGTCTCCCTCCCTCCGTCTGTCTCTCCCTCCCTCCCTCTCTCCCTCCCTCCCTCTCTCCCTCCCTCTCTCCCTCTCTCTCTCTCTCCCTCTGTCTCCCTCTCCCTCTGTCTCCCTCTCCCTCTGTCTCCCTCTCCCTCTGTCTCCCTCTCCCTCTCCCTCTGTCTCCCTCTCCCTCTGTCTCCCTCCTCTGTCTCCCTCCTCTGTCTGTCTCCCTCTGTCTGTCTCTCTCTGTCTCCCTCCCTCCCTCTGTCTCCCTCCCTCCCTCTGTCTCTCCCTCTCTCTGTCTCTCCCTCTCTCTGTCTCTCCCTCTCTCTGACTCCCTCTCTCTCTGTCTCCCTCTCTGTCTCCCTCCCAGGCCTGAGCTCCCTGGCCTTGGCTCAACTCTCTGACTACAGGCTGGCGGGAAACATCACATCACAGGCTCTTAACGCACACCTCGCCCGGCTCTCACTCCCTGCTGCCCTCTGTCACCCTCTGCCATCTCACCCGGCTCTCACTCCCTGCTGCCCTCCGTCACCTCACCCGGCTCTCACTCCCTGCCCTCTGTCACCCTCTGTCACCTTACCCGGCTCTCACTCCCTGCTGCCCTCCGTCACCTCACCCGGCTCTCACTCCCTGCTGCCCTCCGTCACCTCACCCGGCTCTCACTCCCTACTGCCCTCTGTCACCCTCTGTCACCTCACCCGGCTCTCACTCCCTGCAACCCTCTGTCACCTCATCCGGCTCTCACTCCCTGCTGCCCTCCGTCACCCTCTGCCATCTCACCCGGCTCTCACTCCCTGCTGCCCTCCGTCACCTCACCCGGCTCTCACTCCCTGCCCTCTGTCACCCTCTGTCACCTTACCCGGCTCTCACTCCCTGCTGCCCTCCGTCACCTCACCCGGCTCTCACTCCCTGCCCTCTGTCACCTCACCCGGCTCTCACTCCCTGCTGCCCTCTGTCACCTCACCTGGCCCTCACTCCCTGCTGCCCTCCGTCACCTCACCCGGCTCTCACTCCCTGCTGCCCTCCGTCACCTCACCCGGCTCTCACTCCCTGCAACCCTCTGTCACCTCACCCGGCTCTCACTCCCTGCTGCCCTCTGTCACCCTCGGCCATCTCACCCGGCTCTCACTCCCTGCTGCCCTCCGTCACCTCATCCGGCTCTCACTCCCTGCTACCCTCTGTCACCTCACCTGGCTCTCACTCCCTGCTGCCCTCTGTCACCTCACCCGGCTCTCACTCCCTGCTGCCCTCTGTCACCTCACCCGGCTCTCACTCCCTGCTGCCCTCCGTCACCTCACCCGGCTCTCACTCCCTGCTGCCCTCCGTCACCTCACCCGGCTCTCACTCCCTGCTGCCCTCTGCCACCTCACCCGGCTCTCACTCCCTGCCGCCCTCTGTCACCTCTCCCGGCTCTCACTCCCTTCCGCCCTCCGTCACCTCACCCGGCTCTCACTCCCTGCCGCCCTCCGTCACCTCACCCGGCTCTCACTCCCTGCTGCCCTCCGTCACCTCACCCGGCTCTCACTCCCTGCTGCCCTCCATCATTCTCTGTCACCTCACCCCGCGTGTGTGGTAGCCCGGGCTGAGACAGCTTCCCGGGCACACACACAGCAGCACCCGAGTACTTCACAGGTCTTTAAAAGACCATTTGCATGATAACGAGGCTTTGTTGTAGTTCACCTCTTCTTAGCGCCCCTGCAGCTCCACTCGGACTATCGCTGGAATCGCCTGGCCCCCATAGAGCAGAGTCTGTGCTTGCTGACACACTGTAAAAATAAAAAATAAAAAACACAGCTCCGATGTCTGCGAGGTCCGCAGGCCGCCAAGGAAGGCTTGCCGGGCCGCGGGCCGTACTATGAGTACCCGTGATATAGACTAATACTGCCTCACCTATGACAGCCTTGTTTACTATAGCATCGTCTACGACTGCCTCATCTACGATGGCATCGTCTACAAAGGCCTCAACTAACTAGTCTATGACGCCCTCATGTACGACGGCCTAGTCTATGATGGCCTGGTCTATGACTGCTCTACGACAGTCGTCAACGACAGCCTCGTCTTCAGTCATCTATGACAGCCTTGTCTACGGCGGCTGTTTACGGCTGCTTCGTCTTCGACAATTGTCCGACGGCCTCATCTACGGCGGCCTAGTCTACGACAGCATTGTCTACGATAGCCTTATCTACGACAAACCTTGTCGACGTCAACCTAGTCGTCTACGTTCGCCTCGTTGACGACGATCTCGATAACAATCCAAACGATGACGAAAGCACCGAGGTAGTCAACAAGGACCAAAGGCACATAGTCCAGCATAATTTAATGTCAAGAAGAATGAAAGGGACTAATATGAGCATGTCTATAACAGGAAGCAATATATAGAAAGACATTATGTAGAGTAATTTCACCACTTTGCTCTGCCTCCAACTGCAGAGCATAGGTCAGGTTCATGTAGCTCTACTACTAGACCTACAGGGCATGTTACAGGATTACTACAAACACTTTCCTGAGCCTGCAGGGTTACATCATTTCCGATATGTCAGCATTGTCCGATGCTCCTGCCAGTCCAAGAATGACCCCAGTGTCAAATATTTCCATGCTTCCATGGGTGATGATAGAGTAAAGATAACATTCATAATACTCAATCTGTGCACAATAAATGGGATGGTTATTTAATACCGGCACCACAACCGGTGGATTCCCCACCAGATGATTTTTGGTGGTTTCCATACCCTTGCGAAACGAGCAGCTGAACGCTTCCAACTTCCAATAGCGAACAAGCAATCAGTTTGTTTTCTTTATGATTTTAAATAGAAAGGCTGTTTCTAGACCTATTCCTATTGTTGATTTATCCGGGAGGAATTGCAATCATGGAAAACCCTGTCACTCGTAACCCCCCCTGACCAGCAAAGTGGACACCTCGATAACACTGGGGAGAGGTTCTCAACTATGTCCGGTGCTACTGTACTGGCTGCCAATTCACTGGCAATACGGGGCAGGTATGACCGCCAAATGTGGTCAGACATTGCCACATACATAGAATTCTGCTGGAAGACAAAAAAATGCAGAAAAAAAAGTTTCTGGAGGGGGCGAAATGTCCTCCTCAGAAATCATAGATTGCGCTACAGATATAGCTTCAATAGGATTCTCACAACTGGCTGGGTCAGGGGTCCTTAGACACCATGGTTGGTTGAAGGGCCACAACATTTAGAACCCGAGGTGCAGAACAAATATTAGATATACCTTACCATGTCGACCCTCTGTTTGGCAAGCACGTCAAGGACTCCTTGCAAGCAGTCAAGGCGAACTCTGACACCACAGGATCTTTGGGCACATTACAAGTTTGAAAGAAACACTCTTTAGAGGGGCCCGCTGAGGAGACACTTATCCGTATCAAGGAGGATGCCAGAGGTGTGTGACTTAACAGCCTTCTCAGCAGCCCTTAGGCCAGCTTACCCACAGCGACAACATTCTAGTGCTACAACTCACCATCCTGTGGAAGAAAAAATTCAGAAATGTTGTCATCTATTGCAGAAAATAGCATCGGATGAATAAGTCCTGGATCTCATCACATATGGTCAGACGTTCGAGGTCCACCAGATTCCGCCCACCACTCCACCAAAACCAGGTTCCCACCTCATCTCAATATACTTCTGAAGGAAGCAGTAGCTGTGCTAGCCAAAGGTGCCATAGAGACAGGGCCACATTCTCAGCAAGGAACGGGCTTATATTATCTTTTTTTCCTCATAGACATGAAAACAGGGGAGTTGCGATCCATCCTAGACAGCCGGAAATTAAACAAGTATTTCCGGAAACAATCCTTTTTTCGTGGTCACCCTCTCCCACATGGACACCATATGACAGCTCTGGATTTACAGGATTCATACTTCCACATCCTCATCCACCCCAAACATCCCATTTGGCTTCAAATCAGCTTCCAGCATTTTTACCTAATGCCTTGCTCCTCTAGCAGCTTTTCTCAGTAAGGATGATCATCAGGTATTAACCTCCCTCGACAACTGGTTGATAAAAGCACCAACAGCATTTCAAGTTTCCAAGGCCACAGAGGCTTACCTGAAGTTGCTTCACACACTAACTCTCCTTGTGAATTATCAAAGATCATCAACTACTCCATCCAAGAAGATACTGTTCCTGGGCTGCAACACTAGATATTGTCCAAGACAAAAACTTTCTATTCTAGGACAAACAACGAAGGCTCAAGAAACTGGCTCTCAAACTATTCAAAAAACACAAAAACGTCTTAGTGCGCCTGTTCAATTTGCTTCTGGGCATGGTGCCCTCAGCAATCAATCTGATCCCTCCTGCAAGCCTGAAAATGAGAGCCTTACAGGAGGAGCTATAAAAACAATGGATTCAAACAGAGGAGTCGTTCAAGGACCTGGTGAACATCACCTGTCAGAGGGCCTCTCGTTCTTACCTCAATACCCCACTTTGTAATGACTATGGATATCTCCCTGGAGAGCTTGGACGGTCATATTCAGAACCTGCGAATTCATGGAAAGTAGTCTCCACTCCAAAAGAGCATACATATCAATCGCCTGGAGCTCAAAGCCATCTATCTCAGTCTCCAAGCTTTCCTGCCAATGATAGCAGGGTCTTCAGTGTTAGTTCGCACGGACAATGCCACCAGCATGCAATATGTGAACAAACAAAGTGGCACAAGATCACTGGCATTGCCCAAGGAAGCTCAGGAAATCTAGAGCTGCCTAACAACACACAGAATACATTTTTGGGCCCAACATGTTAACGGGAATAGCAATCTCTTAGCAGACACACTAAGCAGAACTGGAAACTACCTCCACGAATGGGAGGGTGATCAGTCCGTGCTAAATAGCATGGCATTCATCAAGATGGCCGACGGATGAGGAGCTCCGGCCGGGAGCTCCCGGCCAGGGATTGCCTTTTTGGCTTAAATCCCTAGATTTCTACTATCCTCCTGGGACCTCCTTACTCACCTGAGGTCTTGTTTACCTGCGGTCCTCGTTGCTCTTATCTTCCGCTTGTGGGCTCGAGATTCTTGAAAAAAATGGGATCGATGCTTTCTCCCGTGGAGACCAAGCAACCATGGCCGATGCCCGGTGGAGCTGCCCAGACAGCTATAGGGGAGATTGGCTCCGGTTTCTCGCCGCGGCCGTCACCTACCCAGCCGGGCATCGGGCACAGCTCTCCTCGCATCTCCGCTGTTTGTCGACTTCCTCCCCCGCCTTCCTACGAATCTTCGATGACCTGCGGTCGACGGAGCCAATCTCAGCGATGCTGATGCCTGGTGGATTTCTCCGGAGGCCCGTTGATGAGCTTGGCTGAGGTTCTCCCCTCCTGACCTTCCCCCTGCCTCCGGACTGCTGCACAGGCACCCACGCTCGACTTCTGGGGCTGCTGCCTGGACGCCCAAATTGCTTTTCCTCCGACTAAGCAGTTTGTGAATACTGCGACGCTGCTAACCCTGTGTTCCCCGAAGGTCTTTTCCTCGATGATTCCGAGTGAGTACGGCGGTATCCTGTTTGTCCGCTTTCCGGACCCCGTGACTGCCTCCCCCTTCCGCGGCTGCTGCTTGGTGCCCGAGTCGCTTTCCCCTGACTAAGCAGCGGGTGAAGTCCATGACGCTGCCGCCCCTGTTGTCCCCGAGTGATTGCACTGACGAGCCGAGTGAGTCCGGCGATTTACCTGTCTTGCTCCCTCACTGCCCTATGGCTGCCTCCCCCTTCCAGTCCAACTCCCAGGGGTTGCTCCGATTTCTTGCTTGGGTTTTTTGGTTGATCGGTGTTTCCTCCATTTTGTGCCGGAGGTACTGTGGGACCGCCATCTTGATGGCACCGACTGGTTTCGCTGCATGCTGCCAATCTGCATCTTTGTCGCCTGTCTGACTCCTGCTTCTTCTTCGACCCTTCCGGGATGCCTACACCCTTTCGGCGGAGTGGGTGACTGTGAGACATCCTTTCTCCCCTTCCTTTGGGCCCTCTCTACAGTCAAGGTGCTCCGGCGCTGAGAGTCCGGCACCGGTTTGCATTGGAATCCGTTACCCCAAATGGCCTCCGGGCTCTCTGACTTTGGTCTTTTGGTGGGTCCCTGGATACATTACCTTCTCCTTTGCCGGTTGGCCTGACTCGGACCCTTTTGCCAGCTCCTAGCTCATCTCCCTCCCTACCCCCTCCTTGCCCCATGGGACCTATTTTTATTTTTATTTGTTTCCCTGTGTAACCGATGTAATTAAGTTTAACTGTAACTGATGTAATAATGTTCAACTGTTTTATTCCTCGACTTCCATGTAAAGCGCTCTGATACCTCCGGGTCTAGCCAGCGCTATATAAAACTTGTCAAATAAAATAAATAAAAATAGGATCTTCTCGTTATGGGGCAAACTGGCTCTAGATCTCTTTGCAACAAACAAAAACTGCAAATGCCAGTTCTATGCAAGTTGGCATCCACATCAAGGATCGTGGGGAATGCCTTTCAATTAGATGGTCCGAGATTTATACCTGCATTTTCCCCCGATACCTATAATACCAAAGGTTGTCAGCAAGATGAAAGGGGAATGGTGTCGCCTCATCCTGATAGCCTCCAGGTGACCCAGCCAGCATTTGTTCACGGAGCTTCTCCTGTTATCTGAATCCAACCACATTCACCTACCAACATCCCGAAAACTTTTGATGATGAACCATGGCCAGGTCCTTCATCCTGACCTCTCTCTTCTTATGTGCATTGCTCCTAAATGCCATTAATTCAAAAATCTCAATATTTCTCAGGACTGCAGGGATTTTCTCTCCAAGTCAAGGAGGAAGCCGTGATAAAGACATGTAAACCTAAGGGAAACGTTTCTGCCTGTGGTGCCAGAAATCAAACCTATATCCTCTACAAGCTTAATCTGGCAGATAAATCCTATCGCCTCTCTCTAGCTCAGTCACGGTTGGTACATGCGTTTGTTAAGTTACGTCTTGCAGCAATATCAAGATATAGACGCTCATCACATATATTCTCTCTTTCTGCTCTAGCAGAATCATCAAACAGTTCATGAAAGGATTATTCAGAGTTTTTTCCTCCAGGAAGGGCTTCTTCCCCGGACTGGCACCTGAACATAGTTCTATCTCAACTCATGAAGAGTTTATTCAAACCCATACTCAGAGCAGACATCCTAGTTCTCACATGGAAGGTGCCTTGTTACAAGCGCTCACTTTGACCAGAGGAGTAAAGGAGATACAGGCTTTCTCAACTCAAGACCCCTTCTTGTGTCTCACAGGCAATTTAGTACTTCTCAGCACTAATCCAAAATTAATTCCCAAGGTTCCTTCAGATTTTTGCCTCAATGAACCTATATTATTTAGACTTTCTTCCAGAATGCAACATCAACAGCTGACAGGTCTATTCATACGCTAGGTATTAAAAGATATCTAAAATTCTACTTACATCTTACTAAACAACTCAGGAGAGCTGACCAACTGTTGGACTCAGATGGAAACACTCGTAAAGGTGCTTCAATTATGAAGGCAACCATCCCTTAGTGGATTTCTGCTGCAATCCAGTTCTGCCATTCAAAGGCTGGCAACATGGTCACAGCAAAAACCAGGGCACACTCAACTAGGGTAGTTTCCACCTCAACTACTTTGTTTGTGGAAGTGCCTCTGGAGAAAATGTCATGCTGCGACTTGGAAGAGTGTGTATATATTCACGCCGCATTATAGTCTAGGATCGGCACAGCGCTGTGATGCAGAGGTTGAACAGGTTTTAC
The DNA here is from genome assembly GCA_963921515.1 of Calotriton arnoldi. Classification (NCBI taxonomy): domain Eukaryota; kingdom Metazoa; phylum Chordata; class Amphibia; order Caudata; family Salamandridae; genus Calotriton; species Calotriton arnoldi. Next base: position 589,474 of record CAWUFW010001641.1, on the reverse strand, counting down.
TACACCACTTATTTCAGTAAGGAAAGCCTCTTTTGGTTCCATGTGTTAGCTTATGTATTTATGCTAATTTTAATGTATGATATATAAAATTGCATATAAATATGTTATGTATATATTTTCTACCCTTAATCCGATATTTGCGCTAATGCTATAAGGTATACAAATACAATAACTGCTTGCTATTCTGATTCAAGCATGTGAATCTATGAAAGATCCAATACTGGAGAAGAAAATAAGTCCTCCCCTGAGAGGCTCCGCTTATAGCTCGGGATTATTTCATTCCCACTTGTGCTCGAAAATCTGAGGGATTCAGCCTCTCTTAGGGGTGTTCTACAGGGTGCTATCGCCTGATTGGCTAAAGTTTGGTCCTTTTTTTTTTTTAAAGGACAAAGATAGGCTATTAAAGTGATTCTTCATTGCCATTATAGCCTATGATAATGATGCATACTGCTATTTATGGTACAATGGGACTCTCACTTAGACGGGGAATGATTCAAGCATGTGAATCTACGAAAGACACCAATACTGAAGAACTGCAGTTACAGGTAAGTAACTTATTTTCGTATGTAATTTATGGAATACGTATTTATTATATTTTAGTTGTGGGCTGCTAGCTTTTTAGAGGTGTAGGGTGGCAAGTTTATTAAATAGCAATTATTTAACAATTTAGTATTAATTAATAATTTTATTGACTTATGTAAAATATGGAATACTTATTTTAATTGCGGGATGCTAGGTTTGATGGGGTATGGGGAAGTTGAGTAAAAAATAATTATTTGTAAATTCACTATCTAATTGAATTTTAAATATGTAAATTGCGAAATACTTATTTAATTTTTTATTTTATTTGCAGGATGCTATGTTTGTAGGGATCTAGGGTGGGATGTAATTTGTCATAATTAACAATTATTAATAATTTGGTTTATTTTAAATCTGTAAGTTATGGAATAGTTGTTTTTATAGTCATATTTTATGTGCAGGCTGCTAGAGGTACAGGGTGGGAGGTTAATAATTAAATGACAAATATTTATTAGTTGATAATTTTTTATTGAATAGTAATTATGTAAATTGATTGTTTTTCTTTTTTTATACATATATATATATTTATGTTTAATATTTTTTCTACATTCATGATGTTATTCATATATGTTTGAAGTATAGTATTTTCCCTGCTCTTACTTAGACTGCAGTAGGAATAGTAAACTTAACTATTTTGCATTTCAACTTTCCCTACTGTTGTGCTGACTGGAGTGGGAATAGTAAATTTCACCCCACCAAAATCCCTACTGTTGCGCTGTTTGGAGTGGGAATAGTACATTTTACCCTTATGTAATCTAATGTTTTACTTAATTTTGCCCTGTTTGGAATGAGAATAGTAAATTTCACCCCTCCAAAATCCAATTTTGCCCCTCCGAAATCAAACGTTTTCCCTACTGTTAAACAGACTTGAGCGGAAATAGTAAATGTTACTCTTCAAAAGTCCAACACTTTCCCTACTGTTGCTCTGTTTGGAATGAGATTAGTAAATTTCACTCATCTGAAATCTAGTGCTTTCCCTACTGTTGCAAAGACTGGAGTGGGAATAGTAAATTTTACCCCTCCAAATTCCAACACTTTCCCTACTGTTGTGCTGACTGGAGTGGGAATAGTAAATTTCTCCCCTGAAATCCATACTTTTGCCCTGTTTGGAATGAGAATAGTAATTTTCACCCCTCCGAAATCCAACACTTTTCCTACTGTTGCAAAGACTGGAGTGGGAATAGTAACTTTTGCCCCTCCAAAGTCCAAAACTTTCTCTACTGGGCAAAGACTGGAGTGGGAATAGTGAAGTTCACCCCTCCAAAATCCCTACTTTTGCCCTGTTTGGAATGAGAATATTAAAGTTCACCCCTCCAAATCCAACATTTTCCGTACTGTGCACAGACTGGAGTGGGAATAGTACATTTTACCTTTCTAAAGTCCAACACTTTCCCTACTGTTGCACTGTTAGAGTGCGAATAGAAAATGTCACCCCTCTGAAATCCAACGCTTTCCCTACTGTTGAAAAGACTGGAGGTGGAATAATAAATTTCACCCCTCCAAAGTCCAACACTTTCCCTACTGTTGCACTGACTGGAGTAGTAATAGTAAATCTAACTCCTCCGAAGTCCAACACTTTCCCTGTTACTGTGGTGACTGGACTAGGAATAGTAAATCTAACCCCTTTGCACAAAGTAGAGTGGGAATAGTATATTTAATTTTCTTAGACTCAAATAGTTATCATAATACTGGGTAAATAGATTTTATTGCATTAATTGTTTTATTTTTTATATTTGGTTTTATTTTTAAATTTAATTTAACGTTTATAGTATTTTTTGTAAATGTGTTTTTGGATTTTTTAATTATTAATATTTTATTTATTGTCTATGTTAATATATTTTTCTTATTCAATTGTTTGTATTTTTATGGTTGTAGGAGGGGGGAGCATGGCCCTCCTCCCCGAACCTATTATGGCCCTGGGGACCCCATCCCCAGAGCAATATATTTTAAAGGGGGGTACATGGCTCCCTTCCCCAAGCCTTATTAGGTCCTGGGGACCCAATACCCCAGGGCCTTATTTATTTTAAAGGGGAGGGGGCTGTGTGGCCTCCATCCCCCAGGGCCTTATTTATTTCAAAGGGGAGGGGGTGCATGGACCCCCTCCCAGAGCCTTGTCAGGCCCTGGGGACCCCATCCCCCAGGGCCATTACTAAAAATAAAGGGGAGGGGGGCTGCTTGGCCCTCCTCCCGAGCTTTGTTAGGCCCTGGAGACCCCATCCCCAAGACCACTCATTTAAATAAAGGGGAGGGGAGAAGCACGGAGCCCCTGCCCGAGCTTGTTAGGCCCTGTGGACCCCATTTCCCAGGGCCACTGATTTCAATAAAGGGGAGGGGGCCATGAGGCTTCCCCTCCCTGAGCCGTTATCTGCCCAAGGGACCCCATCCCCCGGGGACCCTCATCATTTAGTTTAGAAGGGGAAGGGGCCGTGCAGCCCCCCTCCTTGAGCCTCTAAAAGCCCTGGGGAGCCCTCCCCCACAGGATGAAAATTTTACAAATCGGGGAGAGGGCCGCACAGCCCCCCTGTGCCTCTAAAGATCCGGGGGAGCCCACCCCCGGGGCCAAGATTACTTCAAATGCGGAGGGGAGCTGTGTGGCTCACCTTCCTGGGGCTGCTATCTGCTCCGGGGACCCCATCCCCCGAGGCCAACAGTTTTTTAAAAGTGGGTGCCTTGGTCCACCCACACATGAGAAACGCTTGAAAGCCGGAACGCGTTGTCTCCGACTTTGTAATTGTAATAAATATGTAACACACCACGGAGGAGTGCCTTATTGGATTCATTTTGGATGATGCATATATAAATCCAACTGCATATATATGTTTTTGGTTTGTGTCTTTATATAAGTATATATTTATATATAGTATTAAATATTTGTGGAATATATTAAATGTACATATTAAAATAATTAACATTCACTACTACTTAACTTTATATTTTAAAAAATCGATATTTTTGGACACTGTCAACGATATCTTTTCCCGATATTTGTGTACTTACCATTATATGCATAAGAGCACAATATTGTTGTAAATTATATTTTTGATACAATATTTTTGTGAACGATATTCTATCATTGATCTGCCTAGACATGTCAAGGAGAGCCTGTGGTAATGGAAGGAGAAAGGGGACTGGGTACATAGCTGGCCATCCTGCAGAGACCTATATGTCATCTTAGTGGAAAAAATATTAAATGCAGGAGAGCTAGAAGAGCAGGAGAGTGGTGAGGAAGCAGAGCTCAGCGAGAGGGCACACGTTTAAGAACAGTTGGATCACAAAGAGGGCACAATCGATATATGCAAAGTGCAAGCTAGAGAGGAAATATATATAGGTGTTAAAGTGCAGGAATACAAGGGGGATTGGGTTGCTGGGATGAAGGATGGGATGGGTAGTCAGCAGGGTAGTAGAGGTAGCTGGACAGTGGGAGCAGTGAGAAGAGGAGTGAAGAACAGTGGAGTGGGTCCCAAGATAACCAGGTGGGTCTGCAGGCACAATAACAGCAGGCGGGGCTGGGCCAGGATGAAGTGCTGAGAGAGTCTCCTTTGGCTCAATTACTCTGGTTGGAGCAGAGCACAGTTCAGTGGGGTGGCTTGGAGGCAGCGCAGGACAGTTTGGAAACGGCGAAGGGAAGGTGAAGGGCAGCCTCCTTTCAGAAGACCAAGGACAGGCATTTTGATATTTTGGGGGATGGTGGTGTCGGCAATGGGGAAGTCCCCTGTATGAGTGGAGATGGTTTGATGAATGAGTGGTTGGTGGGTGCGGGAGGGACTGTGTTGGATATTAACAAGGAGCAGAAGATTTGGAAGAAGGTGAGATAGCAGGTTGGGATTATTTGAGGGAGCAAGACCGGCACGATGAGCTGTGGTGGTATAAGGTTGGAGGTGCACGCCTGGGGCAGAGGGTTCCTAACCAGGCGGGAAGGTTTGGCATGTTGCAGGACATGGTGCGGATTAATCAATGTTGGCGCCAGACAGCAATTGCCGATACCAGAACGGCAGGCTGCGGTGCAGGCCTGGATCTTTACGCCAAGTACGACGTTGAGCAGCAGTGCGCCAGATGGAAAATCAAAGTGAAAATGCAGGTCTATTGAACTTGAGGGCGGCAGCGTGGTGGAGGAAATAGAAGTGCAGTTGGAGGAAGGTAAACGTGGTAGAGCAAGGCATTGGCACTGAGGATGCAAAGCCAAGCAGTGAAGCTGGCAAACAAAAATAAGAGTAGTAGGGAAGAATCTGGAAATGCTAACCAGGATGAGATGGACACAGGCAAAAACTAAAGTAAGGAGATAAAACACAAAAAATGCTGTACATGGGGATTACCAAGCCCTGGGTGCCCATTAAATGACCTCAACAATGATTTTAAAAAATTGGGAAGGTGAATATGTGGAAGTGTTTCAATTATTATACAGTGAGGTGTTGGTGAAAGAAGGGTCCAAGGAGGGGAAATTTGAATTGTTAAGACACTCTAGGTGCATCGTGACCATTGAACATTGGATGGGAGCTTTTTTGATCTATGCCAGCGTCTCTAGTGAAAAACACCCTGAGTGATGGTTGGCATTTCTTTAAATACAATGTCATTCACAAAGGCCATATTACTTTTGGACAATGCGTGTGGGTGTGGTATGATGAGGAGTTCTGAGCCAGGTTAGCAAAAGATGTGGAAGGCCTGTGTTTAACTGGACAACAATCTTTGGCTGCAGTGGATGGTGATAGCCAGGCCGGCACTTATGGCTTACACTGCTCATGGTTTGCCAGTGGTATACAACCCCTTCCAGGACATCCTACCAAGAATGGGTGGGAGGAGCAGGCAGGGTACAGGTGGGGGCTTGTTGGGCATTCAATAAATGTGTCTCTAACAGGCAACACTGTCGCTTCAGACATGAGTGTTCGAAGTGTAACGTTAAACACCCCTTCACAAATTGTAAGGGGGGGGTTCAGGGTGTTCCTGGAGGGACATGGCAGTGTTAGAGTGATAGGGAGCAAGGAAGGGGAAGACGGAACCAGCTGGGATCGGCTGCAGTATTGGTTGAGGTTTATGCGAATAGGCAGTACGATATCCTGTTATAGGGCTTCTGCACACACACAGAGCTATGCACAGGATAATAGGACCTCGGAATATAGTGGTGAGCCAAACATAAACCTTAGCACCTAAAACCCCAACCCAACTAGCCTTAGCATCCCATTAGCAACAATGTACCAATGCTTAGACAACCCAGAACACGGTATCCCTCTCTCTCAGGACTCGCAGTAGCAAGAACACCCTTTCGTCACTCACACCTGTCCACAACCGGCGTAAGAAGAGACACAGTATAGGTTAAAATGTTTATTTCAACATACGTGCTCTAAGATACAGTACACGTGACAGTACTATCAGCATAATGCATAAGAATAATATAATCAGCATAGTTACAACTCCATAGAATACTAACGGGGAAAGCATTTCATAAAGCAGTGGATAGAGGGCTGAATGACCTTACCACCCTCCCCGTGCTAATAGCTTTTTTATTATAACAATAGAAGACCTCTGGGCTTTGACAAGCGAACCCCCATACCTCAGTCTCTAGATGCAAGCACTACATCAGTAGACGATCACAGCTCTTCCCCCTGGAAAGGTTTTCTTCAAGTCCCTCCCAAGAGGGAAAAACGCAATAATAAAAGCCCACCAATTTCCCCATGGCAGCTGTACATAGTGTTATGTCTAGGTGCGAGGGACTGGCCATATCAGCAAGAACCAGGGACGTGTTTTTCGACCTTGTAACTGTTGTTCAGACTGAGCCCAAAAGGAACAGGAGAAAAGGTGAGAAACAGAAAATGCAGACAGTTGTAAAATAACTTGGCAGGAGCAGAGGGCGACAGAACAACGGCTTAAGAGTAACGTGCGCAAAAGTCATCATGGCAGCCAGGCCTATGCCAACGTATCCAGGCAGGCCAGGAGGCCACAAACCACAAGACAATCCTTTTGTTACTTAGTTTTTAATTGTGTTCAAGTTGGGGTATGAATGCCTGAGAATAAGGAGGTGGGGAGAAAATCTGTGGTCTGTAAGATAACATTCAGAGGTGATATTGGGAAAACTTGTGAAGGAGGGTAGAGAGAGGCTGTTCTGTTTGACAACTGGCCATTGGAGAATTTGATTATTTCACCGCTCAGGGTTCTACCAAAAAAAGAACAAGGGAAACTCCAGCTCATACAACATTTGTCATGGCCTGAAGGGCAATCAGTTAACGGCTTCATACTAGAGGAGTTGAGCGGTGTTAAGTATGCTACTGTAGACAGTGCAAAAAAATTGGCAAAGGTAGGCAGGCTTTGGGGCTTTAAAGGCAAAATGTGACATTAAGTCTGCGTTTTGCCGGTCCATCCTGAGGATTTTAAGCTGCTTGAAATGCAGTGTGGAAAAATTAATTTGTGGACAAGGCATTACAGATGTATTGCTCGTGATATGCACTTTTTTGAGAAATTCGGTGCCATCCTGCAATGGTTGTTCATGTTTCAACTAGTTATCAGGACATTTAAACATTACTTAAATTATTTTTTAGGGGGGCTGCTCAGTCGGATAATTGTGACAAACATTTGGAATGTTTTCAGGAGTAATGCAGGACATTGGAATTCCTTTAAATTTGGAAACAAAGGTGGGTCCAGCATTGACATTGACACTCTTGGGGGTACAGCGCAACTCGGAGGCAATGGGAGTCACATTGCCACAGGAGATGAAAGAGAAATTGCAGGAGATCTTGGACGCTGTTTTTGAGAAAAAAGGTAATGTTGAAGGAAATTCAGGTACTGCTTGGTCGTTTGAATTTTGCTTGCAGGGCAGTAAGGGTCTGTAGGACTTTTTGAGGAGATTGTGCATGGCCTTATCTGTTTCCACTTTGTACTTTCCACTCATAGAGTCCGATTGTTACCGGGAGTAAAGGCAGACTTGAAGGTGTTGAAAATATTTTTGTCAGATTTCAATGGTGTTTTCTTGTGGGGCTCGGGGGGAAGAGGTGAAGTGATCCATTAAAATTTTCCCAGATGCAGCCAGATCCAAAGGGTTTGGCCTTTTCTTTTCTGGCAAGGGAGGTGGTGTGCTGAACCCTCGCTGGAGGTGTGGACGTGGGAGAACCATAGCATTACCTTTTTGGAGATTTATTTCTGATGCAATTGGCAGTTGGGGAAAATTATTTTGTAGCAACAAGGTGTTGCTCAATGTTGATAACATGGCAGTTGTGAGCATCTTTAAGAGTAAGTCTGCCGGGGATGTTAAAGTTTTGCCATTGTTTAGTTTTTTGTGCTGGAATGTCTGCGTAACAACATTGTGTTCAGAGCAAAGCATTTGCCAGGGTGAACAGTGACACTGCTAATGCTGTGTCTCGTTCGCAACGGCAGAGATTCTGTGGGTTGACACTAGGGGCAGCCAACATGAAGATGCCAATGCCGGAGGAAATGTGGCGCTTGGCAACAACACAGTGCTTGAATTATTAGAAGATTCACTACGCAGAGGGCATACAGTTAAGCGTGGGTAGAATTCCTCACAATTGGCACACAGAGATCATCTTCGGATGATGCTGATTTAGAACAAAGGCCGGATGCTATAGTTAAGTTTATCTCGACAATGATACAGAAAGGTTTGTTGGCTGTGACCATCATGGGGGAAACTGGCAGCATTGGCCTTTTTCGGAAAGATGTTGTGAGTATCTGAGCCGACAGTAGGAAAGATAGGGAGGAGAGAATTAGAAAGATGGGCACAGGAAAAAAGGGCAAGTGGCAGACCCTTCACATTGCGGATTGCGAGTGGAGTTTTGGATGGGCTACCGGTCATGTGCAATGCTATAAAAGTTTTGCTCTTCTCGTTGTTGATGGTTTGGTTGATTTCTGGGGCCTTAAGGTTGTCCGAGTTGCTAAGGGTAATGGATAAGCTCGGTTTGCACACGGCTAAAGTACGTGAGCTTGAGGAGGCGGTAGAAATCTGGTGATGGAGCTCCAATACCGATCAGAGGAGTAAAGGGAGAAGTGTTGTGTTAAGGTCTTACCTTGATAGGAGGGTTTGCCCAGTGAACTGGTGGAAGCGATACAGGGCCAAAGGACTGGATCAACGATGCTGGGTGTTTAGGCAGATGCATGGTTCTCAGCTTTCGACCTCCCAGCTATTTGCGGTACTTCGACTGCTCTGAAAATGTTAGGCCTTCCAGCAGCAGATTATGACACCCATTCACTCCGCATAGGTGTGGTGATTGAAGCAGAGAGGAGAGAGCACTTTTGGGAGATGATCAGGAATTTGGAGGTGGAAGTCAGATTGCTATAAATGCTGTATACGACCACTGTTGCCTGCAAAGCTTCCCTAATTTATCTTTTTCTGGTTGGTTTTCAGGTTGTGTTTCAGGACCATCAAGAGGTTACATTGAAGTATAGATATGTGGTCACTCTTTCATAAAATGAGTGGCTCGGCAAGCAGAGAGAAGGTGTTTCAGAAAGCAATTAGGTTTCAACAACACGAAAGTTCAAATTAAGTGATTTGGGAAAGGCGGCATGCAGTGGAAAGAACTACTGCCAAAGATAAACTGTCTAGCAACTGTGGATTTAGGTCCTGATGTTCTAATAATTCACTAAGGGGGAAACGATCATGTGAAAGTTAAGGGGCTGGCACTTTTCAAATGCATAAAGCAGGACTTATTGGATATTAGAAGGTCATGGTCTGAAACTGCGTTGCTCTGGAATGAGCTGACAAGGGTATGGTGCTGTGCGAAGAAGCCAACATCAAAAGACAAGGCAAGGAGAAAGGTAAATAGAAGTTTATGGAAGGTTTGTATCAAGGAAAGGATAGGTAGATTTACTCATCCTGATATTTGGTTTGAAGACATGCAATTTTACAGGGATAATGGTGTGCACTTGTCAGAGATGGGTATGAGGTTGTATCTGTTGCAGTTGATAGAGGCGTTGGCAAGACTGCTGAGTCTAAGAAAGTATTAGCAAGTGGTGGGGCAAAAAAAACTCCGCCTGGAGGGTTTTTTGGTGGCAGTTTTGGAAAGTGAACAGGACGTAAGGAAGTTTGGCTACATTCATCGTCTGGCGGAGCACTGTGAGGTGTGGTGACGGTTTAGAGTTAACACGTGATTTAAGAAAGTTAAAGTTCTTAGCACGTTGCATAATGGTGGATGCAAGGTTTGAGAGATAAGTGCTGGACCGTTTGCACATGGTAATTTGTTGCGGGTTGGTTTTAGGGGAGGAGGGGTCTATTGTGATTAGGTTTCCTTATTGCCTAGTGAGGCTTCGGTGGTAGCATGTATGACTTGTGCCAGCGTTTACTTACCTGTGATGTGCATTTGTTCATTAAAAGAGGTATTTTTCACCCTCTAAGAGGTGTTATTGTGGTTCCTGGGATGCGCCATCCCACCCAACTAATAGACCACATAATCTGCAGAATAGATTTTGTGAAATTTCTCTGAGTATTTCCACCCAAGACTGAACAGAAACAACATTTTGGTCCTATTTAGAGGTGGGGAAGGTTAAAAGAACTTGATCTGATTTATGGAGTAGATGCAAAATATGGAGGAAAATCCACCAGCGGAATCTCTTATTGGTGTCCCCCAACAAATCGGAGAATTTCATTTTACCACCCTATTCTAAATTCGGACCTATCTTTTTTATTCGTTTCCATTAGTTACTCACTGAAAAGGCTTGTGCACTATACCTCTATGATGAAATTACTCGAAAAAAAATGTTTTTATAGGGGCTACTTCCACTGTCTCTACGCCCTCCCTCAGTTTCATTCAACACTGAAATTGTTTTGTACCAGTTCTTGAGGTCAGTTGATTTTGAAGTATATTGACTATGTCACACATGAATTAAAAAGGTAACCTGCATCTGTAATTGTTGAGCTTGTTTGAGTGTAGTATTTCTGCGACTGACCACCAAAATCAGCTTTGGACAGAATGTTCAAACCAGCCCTACACTGCAAGGAGGCTTCAACTAGTATTGGCCCAACAGGGCAGGATTCGCTAATGTCAGCTAATCTCCTCTGAAAGGAGCCCCCTAATCTACAGGGGGATGCCAAAGTGACAGAATGACCAGTCCAGCCCTCTCCCTTTCAGATGCTGAGCGCACCACTGTCTGGTCCCCTGGGATCTTCCAGCAATTACCCAGGAGCGAGAGGAAGGAGACACCCTCATAGGCAAGGCACATTTTAGGTCCAGCATGGACAGCGCATTTGCTGCTGCGAGGCATGGGGTACTCGGGTATGGACTTGAAGCTCCGCCCATCTTTCCAATTGGCTCCTGTTGCTGTTGTTTCTAAATGGTTGCTTCTGATTTGTTAACAGGCTTGTTAGTCCCTCCTTATTAACGCCTTGTCTGCATTTGTAACCGCCCATCAGGACTGGACCTTTTACCGTGTCCTTCACTGATTAGCTTACATAACCCTTCTGAGAACTCTTTGCTCACTGTATCTAAAGAGCACTGGTGGGACAACAGTTTTAGTAATGGCGTCTGCTTTTTAAAAAAATATTTATTTGCAGCGTGCCCGCTCTTATATTTTTATTAGGAATGGGGGCCGCTTCATATTTACAAAATCCGCGGCTCACCTAACTTGCAGCTTTTCATCGACATTTTTTTATTTATTTTTATTTATTTGTTTTTGTCTAAACAGTATCATAAACATTACAACCAACATGCCAGTTGCCAATCAGTACATCAAATTCTTAAACATCCTCGTGTTCTTTTCATTGCAAATAGAAACGTACACCTGCATCTTACTCCACATTATGCATAATACGGATTGAAGAACTCCCTAATACAAGGCCATATGGGAAAAACAGGTTAGTAGTGTGAGCCCCGACACATCTCATCCAACTTTGCAAATGAATACCATACGTCGCGTTGCGTCAAAACATAACACCCATTGGACAACAAGCCCCCCCTTCTCAAACAGCAATATCTTCTGCAGCACCTTCTGCCCTAGTTGACGCAGTCTCGGCTGACACCTGGTCACCTCTATCCGTCTCCTGTACCTCCCAAGCCCAGGACACAAATGGCTCCCATATATCTTTAGGTCTGGATGCAGATGGCATTAATTCCCAGAAGGTGGTGAGCTGCGAGTGACCGAATGTCACATCCTGCAACCATTCTTTAATGCTAGGAGTCCCCCTCCTCCCCCAGTGCACAGCCACACAGTGTTTAGCGAATAGAAGCAGCATAGCATGTAGCTTCCGAGTTTTTACTGGCGTGTCTTTCACATACCCCAGCAGCCCCTGTAAAGGGTCCGGGACCTCTGGTGTGCCTAGTATCTTATGTATAGTGATGAATACTGTGGACCAAAATGACGAGAGCCCTGGACAGCTCCACGCCATGTGTACAAAAGAGGCTGATGCAGAGCTGCATCTCCAGCAGCTATCATCCTCCTTCAGTCCCATGCGATATAGACTTGTAGGGGTCCTGTAAAACCTTTGGAGGAATTTAAAGTGAATCAGGCGAAGCCTGTAGTTGGGCAATAGGGCCGTGAGTTGACTACAGCAGTAGGTCCATTGGTCTTCCGTGAGTGGAGTCTGCAACTCCTCATTCCAAGCTTGTAAAGCACGTGGCTGTACCACTGGAGCTGTGTTTTGCATGTGATTGTAGATGCGTGTAATTAATTTGCGCGGTGAATTCGACTTCACCACATTCTCCAATGCGAGCAGAGTGGTGGGCGGGTTCGGGAAGGTGTCGTGTATAGATCTGCATGTAGCCCTAAGCTTGTAGTACAAAAAGAGTTCCGAGAATGGCACGGCCTTTTCTTCCACAGCTACCGGTGGAGGTCTAAACACTTCGTTCGGGTATAGATCTGCGAAGGTACGTATACCCATTTTTAGTGCTAGGGTTCTGCTAGTGCCCTCCTCCATCGTTGGTACCATTGGATTATGTGCAAGGGGTATTGATGGGGCGTATAGGATAGAAAGATTGGCTCTTTTTTTTTTTTAGCCCGTCCCATGCCCACCTCAAAGTGTTGACCGTGTCTATGTCCGTTCGAGGCTGCCTACAAGGCTGGTACAGTGCTACCTGCAGGGGAATGGGTGCCGCAGCATCAGTCTCCACCGCGGTGTGTGGCAAAAAGGGGGTCGGATGCACCCAGTAGTGTAGGAACTGCGCCTGGGCGCTCAACGCATACAACTGCATGTCTGGCGCTCCCAGTCTGCCCTGCCTCAGAGGGAGGGTAAGGAGCTCCCATGAGAGTCGCGCCTTCCCACCCGCCCAGACCAGTGACACAAGCAGGGATCTAAGGGTTTTGAAAAAGGCTTGGGTAAGGGGAAGTGGCACATTGACAAATAGGTACAACAGATTCGGCAACACCACCATCTTTGCCAAAGCTATCCTCCCTGCTAGGGACAAGGGGAGTTTGGCCCACGCCGTGACTTTACCTTCCAGCCATGATATAGCCCGCCCATAGTTCATTTCCCAAGTGTCTTGCATGCTCCTACTGAGCCAAATACCCAGATATTTCACCGGTTCGTCAGCCCACTTGAGGGGGAATTCGGTGGGAGTAGGAGTCGTGGCGTCCGTCAGGGGAAAGATGACTGATTTCGTCCAGTTAATGGAAATTCCGGAGAGCCCCCCAAATTTAATAACCTCGTGCATCAATGGATCCAGGTTAGTTTCCGGGTCGATGACATACAATGTGACATCGTCAGCATATAGTGATATTAGAAGGCTTCTCGTGCTGAACCCAATCCCCCTGGCAGTGTGATGCTGTCTAATGCGAGCAGCCAAAGGTTCCATAGCTATCGCGAAAAGTAGTGGGGACAGCGGACACCCCTGCCTTGTTCCCCGCGAGATTGCAAATGGCTGTGACAACATCCCATTAACCCGCACCCGGGCAGATGGCCTTGTATAGAGCAGCCTGATGAGACTAATAAACATAGGACTGAACCCCATGCGTTCCAGAATTTGAAACAAGTACGGCCACTCAAGCGAGTCAAACGCTTTTGTGGCATCGAGGAATACTGCGGATGCTCGAACACTGGGATGCAGGTAATGCACTACAGCAAAAAAGGTCCTGAAGCTGTGTGCTGTAGACCTCCCGGGAAAGAAGCCCGATTGATCCGGGTGTGCTATCATTGGAAGCAGAGGCTGTAGCCGATTTGCGACCAGTTACGCCAGAATCTTTACATCAACATTTATAAGCGATAAGGGCCTATATGAATCCAACTCATTTTCGGGCTTCCCAGGTTTCAGCAAAGTTATTATGATGGCTTCACGCATTGTAGGCGGTAGAATGCCTGATGTCTGAGCTTCTTCGTACACTGCGATCAGGCGTGGCGCCAATTCCTCCACATATGCCTTATAGAACGCAGTGGTTAAGCCATCCGACCCCGGCGCCTTACTTACTGGCAGACTTTTAATGACCTGGGCTACATCCTCAACCGTAAATGGCTTGTCTAGTTATTCCCTGTGTCTCTGGCCTAGCCAGAGTAGTTCTAATGAATCAAGAAAAGGCTGTAGGCCTTCTTGAGTGGGAGTCTGCCTGGTGGTGTATAAGTTGGAATAGAAAAGGGAGAAAGCATCCATTATTTCTTTCGGGCCTCTAATCACTGCGTTGTGTCTGCTTTTAAGTTCAGTGACGTAAGCAGTGGATCGTGGTGTATGCAGCATTGACGCCAATGTCTTCCCCGGCCTGTCCCCCTCCCCGTATCTCCTGGCCTGTGCATGTTTCCCTAAAAACTTCACCTCCCGCTGTGCCTCTTCCTCAAATTCCAATAGTTTCTCTTTTAACAGGGCCATTATCTTATTATCGCCCGTAGCATAAAACTGTGTTTCCAGCTCTTTAATTTGTTTCTCCAACCTTTCAAGCGTGCCCCGTAGCGCCTTTAGGACCCAGGCCTGACGGGCTATGCAATTGCCCCTTATTACTGTCTTAAATGCCTCCCACAGCGAGGCTTGAGTGTCAACCGAGCCCTCATTAAGGGTAAAGTAGTCGGTGATATCATTTCTAATCTCCTCTCTGAATGCGTCATCTAGGAGGGCTTCCGGAGGCAGCCGCCACGTAAACATGGGCGGAGGAGAGTCTGGCAGTTCCAGTCCCAATAGGCAGGGTGCATGGTCCGACAGGGATCTGGGGAGATGTTTTATCTCATTGACCCATGTGGCCACATCTCGAGACACCAGCCAAAAATCCAACCTGGACCAGGCCTTATGGTGCTCTGAAATACACATCCCTTCCCTGTGCAGTGGATGGTTGTGTCTCATAATGTCAATGAGGGCCCCATCGGAAATTATAGCATTTAGCGCAGCACTCGCTGAGGGATGTAGTGATCTGGATACCCCTGTCCAGTTCATCATTCAGTATGGCATTAAAATCCCCCCCCCAAATAATGGTTTCACAGTTTGTCGCCCTTACTCTAGCCCATATGTCTTGGAAAAAACTTGGGGAGTCAATATTCGGCCCATAGACTGCAATAAGTACCACCCGCACCTTCCCCAAAGTACCTAGTACAATTATGAATCTTCCTTCGGGATCAACTTGAACTTCGCCGTCTTTCCAATACAGACCTCTTCTGACCAACACCGCCACCCCTCTAGAGTAATTTGAAAATATGGATGAGTATACAGTACCCCATCTACTGTGTTTCAGCCTGGGAGATGGTATCACGTTTAGGTGCATCTCCTGCAACACGCATATATCTATCCGATGGCGTATGAGATATGAGTGGACTAGTCTTGATTTTCTACAATCGTTTAACCCACGAATATTCCACATTAAAAAATTTAACCTAGTCATGTGGCGGTCAGCCCAGCATTATATAAAATTACAGTGGGATCAGAGCACGTTACAATAAGCCACAAATTACGATGGAATAAATTCAGTCTGCATGGCACAAAGCTGGCTACAAACATAACAGCAACCCTCCCCCCACCCCACCTCCCACTCCAACCCCCAATCAGGTTGTAGAAATCCCATCCCCAACATCTGGATAGAAAATTCCTTCACCGGGAGCTCTCCCATGGGGACGCAGTGCCGCCGGCTAACACCCCTGCATTGGGCAGGGTGGCCAAGAAAAACTGCGGAGAGTCCTGCACATCTAACTTTACCTATAAAAATTACCAAAACCCACCCTGGCAACCAAGTTCTATATCAGAAAATGTCTGCTTAAATGTCGAACCAGCCAGTGCTGCAGCACCCTCATCCAGTCCCTCGGAAGCAACCCCCCACAGAGCCTATGTCAATACGATACCCATGTTAATCATTGTCACTCAGACGATCAGCAGACGGGTCAGCAGAGTCGGATCTTTGTTTACTCCTTTTCCCCCCCCAACGTGCTTGGCAAATTTTAAGGCAGATTTCGCATCTGTAAAGAAGTGGGCTGTGCCATCGTGTGTCACTTTGAGCTTGGCGGGGTAGAGCAGGGAGTAGGGAATCTGGGCTTGAAGCAGGACACGCTTTGCAGGTAGGAACTCCCTCCTTGCCGCCTGCACAGCTGGCGTAAAGTCTGGATAAAAGGATATAGTGTTCCCCTGGTGTGAAATAGTCCCTTTCTCCCTGGCCAGCCGCAGGATGAGGTCACGATCTTGGTAGTTCAAAATTTTTGCAAGGATGGGTCTTGGTGTGGCGCCAACTGGGGGTCTAGGACCCAGGGAACGGTGCGCTCGCTCAACCGCGAACACCGGGGAAAGGTGGGGATCAAAGAGCTCGTGGAGCAGATCTGAAATGTAGGTCTCCATCTTGGATATGGCTGTCGTTTCCGGTATCCCGGTGATTCGCAAGTTGTTTCGTTGGGACCTGGCTTCCAAGTCTTCGTTCTTTGCTCGGATAATGCCCAACACCTTGTCCATGTGTAGCAGTTGTTCTTTTGTTTCAACTTGAAATTCGTTGAAGTCTGAACTACGATTTTCTAGCACGTCCAAACGGGTCTCATGTGATCCCACCTGTGTTTTTACGGCGTCCAGTTGAGTGGTAAGCGCATCCAGTTTAGTGTCAATATTGCGTAGGCTCGATCTCATTTCCAACATAAGGGACCTGAGGTCCTCCCCTCGGTCCTCTGTCTGGGGCTCAGATGGTCTCTCAGAGCTGGCCTCCGGGTCCGATTCCGTGAGCCTCGTGGTACGTCTATTGTTGAAGTTGAGCTTCGGCTGTTTTGCATCCTGCTTGCCCATGCTTCCAACTTGAACAGTATCCGACGGTTGTTCGACCCACCTCGCCCCGTCCGGCGTTGGCGAACCGCGCACTCCGGTGCAGTCCCACGCGATCTGTGTGTGCAGCACTTTATCACAGGCACCCCACCGGCGACGTGGTCAGGCCGCTTTCAGGAGGTCTCAGGGTCCTCAGACTTGCAAATAGTTTTCGATGTCCGTGTTACAGCCGGTCCGTGCCCTCCAGGGCCCACGCAGTTCGGCTAAGTCCAGCGGCTGACCCACATGTGAGCCAATTTCGTACGCCTCAGAGTTTGGCGAGCCGGGCTGTCGTGCTGGCGGAATTGGGCCAGGGTGCGCTGAGCTCAACACCCAAACCTGTGCACAAACCAGTCCGACGCCCTCCACCAGCACCTGCTACCACTATTCAGACTGCGCGTCCGACGGGGCCCACCACCTCTCGACCCCTCAGCTGCAGGGTGCCTCCTTGTGGCCCGCGTCGAGCGCAAGTTATGCCTGATGTATAGAGGTCCTCTCAACCGACTTCAGGCCACACAACCAGTGGCCATACGCACGTGTGTAGCTAGCAGAGCTTTCGCAGTTAATTATACACCAGGGGCTGCCTATGATTGCGGGACACTCCCCAGGGTTCTCGGTGTAGGTGCCCCAACACCCAATCTCGCAGGGGGGGTAGCCAGTCCCACGCGCCCTGCAGCGCACACAGGGTCTCCTCCGGCCTGCAGGCGCTTCGGTGTCCTGCGCACCGTCTTCCCCGAGTCCACGTCCACTGAGGCCTACGTGCCTGACCTCAATATGGCGCCCGGCTCCCGAGCTTCGGGTCGTCTTGGCCTGCGGGGGACTACCCTTGACGGTAGGTCCAGCGGCTGGGGGACCACTCCTGCACCGCCTCACTCGCTTGCGTATTGTCGCACACCGGTCTCCACACAGCCCTGTATTATCGCCACCTGTGCTTCTCGCCCCCTCTGGATACCCGTCCCTCACCGCAACCGCAATCTGCTGGGGGCGGCGCGTACTCCTCTCTGGTCCTCAGGCGCTCCACGACCCGGCGGTCTATCCCTCCGTGATCCCCCCGCGCTCATACCTTCCGTTCCAGGGGGGGGATTCGCCGGACTCCACAGACCCCGCGGCCTACACTGCCAACGGAGCCCCGGGTTCGAGTAGCGAGCACAGCTGAATCTCACTCCAGGCCTCTGGAGAGGCCACGCCTCGCTCTCCTCCGCAAGGCTGTCCCGCCTCCGTAGGGCAGGATCCGCGCACAGCAAGCAGATCACTCGGATCCCTGAAGGTCAACAGGTGTTTGGGAATGTTCCCAGCAAAGCAGTGCCTCTCCGAGTGTGCGGATTGTTGTAGGATTAATTCTCAGCCGGCGGAGCGCGCTTAGTTAGCGGCCATTCCGCAGCTCGGCAGACCACGCCCCGCTTTTCATCGACATTATTTGTATTTTTTTGGCAGTGCGGTCCGCTTTTACTATAGCGGCCACACTCTTTTCTTTGTCAGCACGGCTCGACAAACTCAGTTCGGCATTCTGTAAACCCCACCCCACTCCAGCGAAAGGCGTGGTTCGCCAAACTCTAGTTTTTCAATATTTTATTTTTACTAAAAGCATAAAATATTAAAAAACTAGAGTTTGGCGAGCCGCACCTTTCTTTTCTTCGGCGCCGCTCCAAACTCTATTCATTCGCCTCGCAACATCTCAATTATCTCCGGAGCGCAATGCAGCCTGTTGTCTGTGTCTCCTTTGCTCCCGCACCCCTCTCGTTGTCTATGTTGACTGCCTCCCTCCTCCTCCCCCTTTTCTGGGTCTGTGGTGTTTTTTTTGTTTTTTTTTGTTTACTAAATGATAATTTTTTGCGGTAAGGCATTATGTGAATCGGGCGTCCACTTAGAAAGATCGGCTTGTTTTTCAATGCACCCATGCCGGGGTTCACTTTAATGTCAGACACGCCCCTTTCTTTAGACGCGGCTTGTCTAAAGAAAGGGGCGTGGCCTTCATGAATGTGAAAGTGCTGCATGGGTGCTAGTAATATGCAATGCAATACGTCTTGCATTTGTGAGAGTTTAAGCTATTGCATTGCAAATAGCTCAAACTCTTGTAAATGCGAGACCTATTGCATTGCAAATGCATGTTTTTTTTTAAATAAAAGAGCAGGGATAGCTTTGGGCTTGAGAAAGATGACCCGGAGAAGGGAGTGAGATGGAGGGACTCATGCTTTTTTAAACAAAGAAGCAGAGACAGCTTCTGGCCTCTGTGAGATAGCTTAGGAAGGCAGCAAGGTATAGGGGCTCTGTAACAAAATAGCAATGCCTTGGTTGGGAGTTTTCAGGTCATAGGTAGAGGATACAGACTATTTTACAGAGCCCAAGCTATCATTAGTACAGAAGAAGCAGTGGCACCAGATCTCATGCCGCACCTAATTATGGCTATTTTACTACCTAGAGGGAAGTGGTGGCCCATTTTAATTGCTAGCATTGGGGCCCAGGGCGCCTCTGCTGCACCAGAGTTGAATCAGGCCTTGGAGTAATGGCCCTGGGTAAAGGGAAGGTGAGGTGTATGTGGAGATTATTATTATTTTTTTATGGAAGGGCAGAGAGAGCCTATTTTGGACCTCGAGATAATGGCCCAGTAAAATGGAAGTTAAAAAAGCAGAGGAGACAAGGTTGCCAGGGTCCTATGCATCATTAATTCAGCAGGTGTGGTGGTACTGTGACTAGGAGCCAATTATGGCTCTTAGTATTCAAAGGCTTGTTATGGGCTCCCATTTTCCTTGCAAGCATTAGGGCCCAGGGCACTCTTGCTCCGGAGAAAGGGGCTTAGTTTTCTCCCCCCAAACTGACAGCAAAATACGGCTTTGGACCTTGGAGCGATGACCTGCTTTCTGGGCCTGCAGGTCTGTAGCAATAAATAGTGCCAGATGTGTAGCTTCTCTGGGGCCCAGGAGTGTGAGAGGCCCACTGCCATCCAATTATGAGAGGCTCTCTTTTTTTCCTCCATTTCTCTTTTTTGATTCATTTGGACTCTTGAAGTTGAACATCTAGTGTGGGTTATGGGCTAAACAAAAGGTACCCATGAAATGATTTCATAAGCCACATCCCATCTGCATCCTGACTGCAGCAAGCGCCTGCCACGCTGCAAGTTCTACATCCTCCATTCCAATAAGGTACTCCTCCTCTTTTCTACATGCTTTGACTCACTCTAGTCTCGGCCTCCACAGGCTATCAGTAGCAGCGCTTGAGGGCCCTATCTCCTACTGTAGGTGAGAACAGAGCTTAACATCACATGGATCTCTGTAGCCAACAGTTCACCTTCCTCGGGACCCCCATATGCATCCCTCAGCTTAAATAGGAAAGAGCAGTTCTGACTGGAAGGCCTTAATACTTGCTCTCTACCCAAACATTATACTGACATTTATAATCTCATCAGAGACAGTAACTTTGAGTTCACTTTCCTCATAGAAACATGGCTTAACGATCTCGCCAATACTGGCATCGCCATGGGCATTCCTGAAGGATATGTTATCACCAGGTTGGATAGGGCAGGCGCAAGAGAAGGAGGCATTGCCTTGTTCCATCGTACTAAATATCTGTGCTCTTCGTTCACAGCGAATGAGCAAAAAGGGGTCAGAATGCATAGGTGTCAGACATGTCCGAAAGTAGGTCCAGTGTATTGCGGCCATCTTAAGTGGAGAACCGCGTAGACTTTAAGACTGCGCGCTCCCTTGCAGAAAGTCGCTCGTCGTCAGAGTGGCTTCCTGCTTGTGTACGGCAACCTACCCGGTGGAGCTTCGGTCGGCGTCCTTTCCTGTCGTCTTATGTTTTCTAGGCGTTGTTGTGGCTTCTGTTCTTGTCGTCTCGGCGTCAGGTGGAAAGGCACAGTGCGCGTGGATCAGTTCCCGTCTTCATTTTGTTTCTTGTTGCTGCCAAGATAAAGAGAGAAATACAACAAGGAGACATTTATAAACTCCTTTTGGGTAACGAGCTGAAAGCGCTTTCATTTTTTGGAGTAAATAACTTACCTGTTTGTATCTTGGGAACAAGATTCTATTTTCTGTTATCCAGCTGCCTATCGGACAAACAAAAAATAGGACATTTATTAGTTTCACTGGGGAATAATGAATGATTTCGAAGATACATTATTTTACTAAAGACTGCATTAACTTTATTACATTTATCATTTATATTAGTCTGCATGAAAACGTAATAGTATATGAGGCATGAAGGAAGGCTTAATTGTTTGCAGACTTTGAGAACATATGTACTGTACCTCAGGAGCTGCTCCTCCACTAGGGCGGAGGAGCGTCGCCCCACTGCTTTCTCGCAGTGCGAGAAAGCCAAAACATAAAATGGTAATAACCAAAAGTTATTACCATTTTATGTTTCTTTGCGCATTGCGGCGGGCGGACGGGTGGGCGGAGCTGCCCGGGCAGGGGAGGAGTGGTTTGCCCACTCCTGAGTGCGCAAAGACGGTTTGGTCGGCCCTCTCGGGCCGCCCAAACCAGCCATGCGCACACTGCACTTCTCCAGGCAGGCTGCATTGCAGCCTACATGGAGAACATGCCATCCCCTACAGCCCCTGGCTGGGTTGCGTCCCAACGCTGGAGCATTGTGATTGGCTTAGGGGAGGGGAGGGAGACTGTCTGCTTCCAGTTTATGTCAGAGGCAGGAGAGAGCAGGAGCAGTGAAGACGCGGGACCCAGGCCGGCAGAAAGGTAGGTTTAATTTTCTTTATTTTTTTATTATTGAAACCCCCCCGCCCCGCACGAGACCCCGCGACCGCCCACCCACCCTTGAGCAATGCCGGCCGACACTGCTGTGTAGGAAGCTGGCTCTGTATATACTATGCCAACGTGAGGTATAGTATGCACAGAGTCCAGTGGAACCCAAAAGGTAGGCAGAGGTAAAGTAGATAGCACCTCACTCTCTATTTGGGGTAGTGTGGTCGAGCAGTAAGGCTTTATCAGAGGACAGGGTTAAGCATTTGTTGTACACACTCAGTCAGCACATGAATTCACACACTCAAAGACTGAACTTCAGACCAATTGTTTTTGTATAAAAATATTCTTTTAGTTATTTTATTTCCTATAACCAAGCAAGCCTGGCACAGGTAAGTGATAAATACTTTGCAGTAAATATACAGTTGTAACACAGTTTGAATTGCAATTGTAAATGTACTTTGATTTGATTACAATAGTGTTACTGATAATGCAATGTTACAGGTAAGTTACTTTTGAGATTACCTTTCTTACACAGTGCAGTATGCCTGGATACTGCACTGGGACATTTCCTGTAAACAGGTAAGTAAAAGCGTTTTTGTTAGTTAGTACAATTTTAAAGAATTTCTTTAGGTTTTCCAACTCTACACCTAAAAACTTTTCATAGAAAAACAGTCAATTTTTATCCTATGGAGGAAAATAGTGTTATCGGTTTAAAGGTAAGTACTTTGTTGTGGGAGTTGGTGTTCTTGGGTTAGACTCAGGGGTCCCCCAGGGTCAAGGATGCACTCTTGTTACACCCTCAGCGGCACTAGGGCGGCCGGGTGCAGAGTGCTGAGGCCCAATGTTATCCAATGGGGGATAGAGGCCTCCGGTTGGTGGCTGCTGACGAGCAGGCCACTGGGTTGTGGGAACAAAGCTCCTGGACTTAAGCTCAGGGCAAATGGGGGTTTAGGCCAGCACAAAAGATGCACCCTCAGCGGCACTGGGGCGGCTGGGAGCAGAGTGCTGTTTTGGCTTCGGGTGCCCTGTAGCTTTCAATAGGGAGTCTCCGGTTTGCAAAAGCACTGCAGGCTCTGGGACAAAGGTCTTCTAGGTGCGACCACCACTTGGAGTGGTAAGTTGGGATCTTGGGGGTTGGTTAGGCACCGTCGGTTGGGCCACCCAAGGCCGTGGGGCGTCGGGTGCCTTTTAGGGTCGGATCTTCTTACCAGCTCCTGGTTGCGGTTGGGGGGACCTTCCGGTTTGAGGCTGCAGGCGTCAGCTTGAGGCAGGTCAGGGGTCACCGGATCTCGGGTCAGGATCGCTGGGGGACCTCCTTTTGGTGTTGGGCCAATCGAACTCGGGCCGTGGGCGTCGGGTGTAGAGTGGTGCAGACCCGCGGATCCTTGCGGAACTGGAGTCTGTTGTTTGAACAAATCCGGTGTTCACGGGAGACAGAGTCTTTGGGATTGAAGGCAGGCAGGTCCTCCGGGTTTGTTGAGGTTGCTGGCTGCAGGACACACCGGGATTTCGCTGGAGCAGGTTCGAGGTGGGGACAGGCCGGTAGGGCTGGGGCCAAGTCAGTGGGCGTCCTCCTCTTGTTAGCTTCGGCACGGCTGTTCGGTCCTTCTTCTTTTCTTCTTGCAGGTTCTTGTCTGAGGAATCAAGGTTCAGGGGTGCCCCTAAATACTAGATTTAGGGGCGTTATAGGTAGGTAAAAAGGTTGGGGCCAATGGGTCCCTTCCTGGGGTGGGTACACCCCTATTATGCCACCCTCCAGTGGGAGGGGGCATAAGCCTCTTCCCTGGTTGGCTGGGTCCCCCATCTGCAAGATGACGGGGACTGAGAGTTGTACTTCACCTTGCCTCCCCCACCTGAGGGGTGGAGTTGGCAGAGGTGGGTACACCTCTCTTCCTCACTTGTTTTTCCCGCCGGTTCTCCCGCCCAAAGTGGGGGTCAGAACCAGTGGGGACCAGTTGCTGAAAGCAGCAAGTGGCCTGGAGAAGCTCACAAAGGCGGCAAGCCTTTGAAGCTTCCCCTTCGTGAACCCTGCCCATCCTTAGGGGAGGAGGCTTGGCACCTCGTCCCAGGATGTGCATTGTTTCAGGCCCCCCGAGAGCAGCAGGCTCTCGACCCAGGGGTCCAGAAACATGTCTCGTGGTGGCAGCTGAAAGCAGCCACTCAGCCTGGACACTAGTGGGAGGTCGTTTTTCAGGAGGCATCTCTAAGATCCCCATTGTGTGCATTTTTCATTAAATCCCACACTGGCATCAGTGTGGGTTTAATGTGCTGAGAAGTTTGATACCAAACTTCTCAGTTTTCAGTGCAGCCATTATGGTGCTGTGGAGTTCGTAATGACAAGCTCCCAGCACCATATACTCTTAATGGCAGCACTGCACTTATAATGTCTAAGAATTGGCTTAGACACTGTAGGGGTATAGGGCTCATGCACCTGTACCCTCACCACTGGTATAGTGCACCCAGCTAGAGGGGTGACTGATCTATGCCAGGGCAGTGGGTTGTAGGCATGGCACACAGGGATGTGTGCCATGTCGACTCTTCACTTTGTTCTGCACCAAAACACGCAGCCTGCAAAGGCAGTGTGTGAGTGTGAAGGTACAGGACCTCTAAGGATGGCACAATAAGTGCTGCAGCCCTTAGAGGTCTTCCCTGGTCACAGTGCCCTGGGTACCTGTGGTACCATTTACCAGGGGCTGACCTGTGGCCAGAGATGCCAATTGGGTTTTGTTTTTAATGCAGGTTTTAGGGAAAGAACATAGGCTCTGGGTACCTGATTAGCAGGTGCCCAGGGCACACTCAGTCAAAGCACATCAGCAATTCAGCAAAAAGTGTGGGCAACCGTGCAGAAAGAGGGCACTTTCTCACATGCTGTACCTGCAAGTTCCAAAGAAAAGCATGTTTTAAAGATTTACAGACTGCAGGATAGTTGAGATATTACATAATAGTTGTATATTACCTCTAGTTAGTGGAATTTGAGGAGTTACATTATGTTCTTTCCCTTTCAGTTATGTTATGTTACGGATATTTATTAAGCGCACGATTACTGAAGGGTGTCCTGGCGCTAGTTACCTATCCGTCATGCTAGAGTGGCACAGGCAGAATTACTTATCAAACAACCATGTTTTCAGCCCCTTCCTAAAAGCTAACAAGTCTGTTGCGTTTCTAAGGTGAACCGGGAGTTCGTTCCAGGCTTTGGCTGCCCCAAAAACGAAACCTCGGTCACCCCATGTCGCCTTTTTGTAGCTGGGACACTAACAAGCTTAGCTCCAGCGAACGTAAATTTCTTTTCGGTATGTACATTTCAGTAACTAATCGGTCTAACCAGAAGGACAGCACTAAGAACATTTAGACGGAAGGGGGAATTATCAGGTATTTCTCCTACATGTGCCTATTTTCAGTCTAATGTAGGCAAAAAGCGTAATATTCTTCATAACTCAAAAACAACTATTTTAATTACAGGAGGAAAGAGAGAGGAAATTCAAGGCGACACCAAAAAAAGAAGTTTACCTTTCCATCCCCGCTTCCGGGGCGGGCAGGATTAGGCCTTGATATAGTGGGGACTTTTCTGCTTGACCCGGAGGTTGGGAGTATTCTTCGTGACTGACCATTTCACTCCTGCGGAAACGCATACCAGGTGAGATCCTGACAATAGGCTTCAGTTTGAAACTATCAGAGCAGTTCTCATTCTCAGGATTACTCCTTTACTGCCCTTAAGGTCCTAGCTCTGAGTTCCTGGACACCCTAGGTGACGCCATCACGCCAAATGTGTATGCAGTTTGGTAACTTCACCATGTTAGATGATTTTAACATTCATGTGGATGATCTCAACAACACAACGGGGCAAACACTGATGGATTGGGCCCGCACATTAGGTCTGGAGCAAAAAGTACAGGCTGCTACCCATTCAGGAGGCCACACAATAGACATTATTTTTTCTACTTTGTTCTCTCTGAGCACACTAGAGCCCGAACCCCTTATCTAGACGAACCATTATTTGGTTCAGTTCTGCATAAAACAGCCTGGCCCCTCTACCAAAATCACAGTCTATAAGGTCACTGTGTGCAATATTGTAGATTAAAAGACATTAATGAGGCTAAATTTGCAGAGGAATTGAAGCTATTCTTCCACTCCAATCCCAGTGACCTTGAGAAGGACACGGAAAAAACAGAGATTATCCTATTTGGTGAATCCAATACGTTCCTGCCAACAAACTGGTGGCCTGAGGGTGTCGCCTGCCCCTACGGCACCCACCACTTATATTCTTAATGTTTCAGCAGCTTGTTTTGCGCTGCAAAGAACTTTGAAAATATTTCTTGCCTTCTTACCTCTAATTGCTCATAAGACAGTGATACGTGCCCTGATCACTCCGCGGAAGGATTACGGCAATTCCCTCTTCTTGGGTTTGCCAAAATACATTATCAAGCCCCTCAGGATTATCCAAAACACAGCAGTATGGACAGTACTGAAGCTGGAGCGTGGGGTCGCAAGCTCTTTGGACCTTGCATTGGCACCCTATCCATAAGAAGATCTGATTTAAGGCTTTGACAGTGGCCCGCCAAGCCTTCAGAGGCACTGGGCCACTCTACCTCAGAAAGAGAATTGCTCCTCACATACCTAAAAGACTTCTTCATTCCTCTAACACCCATTTACTGGTGGTCCAGAGTTATAGGCTGACAACCCTAGGTGGCAGGTCATTTTCCGTTGTAGCCCCCTCGTAATTGAACCAGCTACCCTCTCCTTAAGGATGGAAGGCTACTTAGCCCGATTCTGCAAGCAACTCAAGACCTGGCTCTTCTTCCAGCAAGATTATTAGTCAGACCCCCTTTGCACTCACCTCACTCTGCCTATTAGAGGCATTCTATTTCTACAGCACCAGGGCGCCCTTGGGGCAACAGTGCACTTTACAAACACCATAAATATCAAATATCCCTTCTGTAGTGTCTTGCGAGTTAGCAATGACTGACCCCTTTTGGTTCCTGATGGACTCAGTAGAGCTGTGACGTAAGTGTTAGAGCGGGATGCATGAAGGCTGTTTAGATTGTTGAGTTCGCAGTTACACGCAGGAGAATAAAGACATGTTATACTAAGGTCCGTTTGTGGCGTAGTCATTAGCGTGTACCCGGGCTGGAGAAGATGCTAAACTCTCCACCTGGCCGTTCCCTCCAGACCGACCACATCTCCGTCTCCCCCCGAACCATCCTTGCCATAAAGTTTTGGTAGGGTGCCTGACTTGTATGCTTTTTGCTCAAGGTGACTTAGAACAAAAAAGTTTGAATACCCCCACTTTAAAGGTTTTTTTTCATGCAGTTTCTATTGGTTGTATGTCGGAACAACGAGTTCCTATACAGCAACTTCCTTAACCACGCGGTCTCTACAACGACTGCGTCTTAACCACGAATTGCTTTACCGCGCATTCCTTTACCACAAATTTTTCTGGTAAAGGTATGCATGGTAAACAGCCATCCGTGGCTAAGCTTACCACCCCCTCCCTCTTCCCCTGAGCCCTAAATACACCCCCATGCTCCTACAAACTTCCCGGAACCCCACTCCTGGTTTGCAGGGGATTCTGGGTAAGAAAACATTGAGGGTTCCACGCAAGCCACACCTCCCTAGACTCCCCTGGGTATCTAGTTATCAGAAATGTCTGGGTTTGGTAGGTTTACCTAGATGGCAGCCAAGCCCGGGAACAAAAACCCAGGTGCCCTCTATCTACCACAAAACAACCTGTTTTTGCAAAGGAGGCTCCTGCGTTTTAGTCCTGGGCTCGGCAGCCATCTAGGGAAATCTACTAAACCCAGACATTTCTGAAAACTAGACACCCAGGGGAGTCTAGGGAGGTGTGGTTTGCGTGGATCCCCCAACGTTTCCTTACCCAGAATCTGCTGCAAACATCAAATTTAGCTAAAAACATCACATTTTCCTCACATTTCTGTGTGGGAAAGTTGTGGGATTACCGGGCTGACACAAATTTCCTACCACCCAACCTTCCCCTATGTCTCCCAATAAAAACGGTCCCTCACTTGTGTGGGTGGGCCACGTGCCTGCAACAAGGAAGGGCACAAAACGTATTGTGGAGACATCAAAATGATCTATCTCAAAACGACCTGGTTTTGCAAGGGGAACACCTGCATTTTTGGTCCCAGGCTCGCCAGCCATCTAGGGAAACCTACCAAACCCAGACTTTTCTGAAAACTAGACACCTGGGGGAGTCCAGGGAAGTGTGGCTTGCGTGGATCCCCCAAAGTTTTCTTACCCAAAATCTCCTGTAAACCTCAAATTTAGCTTAAAAAACCCACTTTTTTTTCTCACATTTTTGTGTGGGATCATCGTGCCGGTACAAATTTCCTACACCCCAGCATTCCCCTCGGTCTCCCGAGTAAAATGATCCCTCACTTGTGTGGGTGGGCCTAGGGCCTGAGACTGGACTGGAAAGGGCCAAAAACGTTCAGATTGAGGGGATAGCTCTGCGAGCTCTAAACGCTGTATTTTTTTATATACGTTTTTAGGCTGACTCTGCATTGGACAACCACACAAGTGAGGTATCATTTTTATTGGGAGACCAAGGGGAATGCTGGGTGGTAGGAAGTTTGTGCCGGCGTGGTGATCCCAGACAGAACTGTAAGGAAAATGTGATTTTTTTTTTTTAGCTAAATTTGAGGTTTGCCTGGGATTCTGGGTAAGAAAACATTGGGGGATTCATGCAAGCCACACCTCCCTGGACTCCCCCGGGTGTCTAGTTTTCAGAAATGTCTGGATTCGGTAGGGTTCCCTTGATGGCCGCCGAGCCCGGAACCAAAACGCAGGTGCCCCCTTGCAAAACCAGGTTGTTTTGTGATAGATAATTTTGATGTCTCCACAATACGTTTTGGGGCCTTCCCTGTCATGGGTACTTGGCCCACACCCCCACACAAGTGAGGTAGCATTTTTATTGGGAGACCTGGGGGGACGCTGGATGGTAACCAGTTTATGTTCGCCTGGTGCTCTTACAACTTTCCCACATAGTAAAGTGAGGGAAATGTGTTTTTTTTAGCTAAATTTGAGGTTTGCTGGAGATTCTGGGTAGGAAAACTTTGGGGGATCCACTCAAGTCATGCCTCCCTGGACTCCCCTGGGTGTCTAGTTTTCAGAAATGTCTGTGTTTGGTAGGTTTCCCTAGATGCCTGCCGATCCGGGGACCAAAAATGCAGGTGACTCCCTCGCAAAACCAAGTCTTTTTGGTGATCAATAATTTTGAAATCTCCACAGTACGTTTTGAGCCATTTCCTGTCGCAGGCACTAGGTCTACCCATACAAATGAGGTATCATTTTTATTCGGAGACTTGGGGAAATGCTGGGTGGGTGGAAATTTGTGGCTCCCCACAGATTCCAGAACTTTCCATCACAGAAATGTTAGGAAAATGTGTTCTTTTTTTTACAAAGTTTGAGGTTTGCAAGGGATTCTGGGTAACATACCCTGGTGAGAGCCACACAAGTCACCCCATCCTGGATTCCCCTGGGTGTCTAGTTTTCAAAGATGTACAGGTACACTAGGATTCCGTAGGTGCCGGCTAAGCTGGGGTCCAAAATCCACAGCTTGGCACATTGCAAAAATAGGGTCTGTTTTCACTGGAAAAATGTTGTGGCCGAGTTGCGTTTTGGGCTGTTTCCTGTCGCAGACACTAGGCCTATCCACACAAGTGAGGTACCATTTTTATCGGCAGACTTAAGGAAATGCGAGGTGGGTGGAAGTTTGTGGCTCCTTGCAGATTCCAGTACTTTCCATCACAGAAATGTGAGGAAAATGTGTTTTTTTGACAAAGTTTGAGGTTTGCAAGAGATTCTGGGTAACAGAACCCAGTGAGAGCCACACAAGTCACTCCAATCTGGATTTCCCTGGGTGTCTAATATTCAAAAATGTACAGGTTTGCTAGGTTTCCCTAGGTGCCGGCTCAGCTAGCGTCTCAAATCCACAGCTTGGCACATTGTGAAAAAAGTGTCCGTTTTCACTGGAAAAATGTGATGTGTCCATGCTGCGTTTTGGGCCATTTTCTGTTGCAGGCACTAGGCCTTCACCCACAAGTGAGGTACTAGACTTGCGGGAATGCCGGGTGGGTGGAAATTTGTGGCTCCCCGCATATTCCAGAACTTTCCATCACAGAAATGTGAGGACAATTTTTTTTTTTTTTAAACAAAGTTTGAGGTTTGCAAGGGATTCTGGGTAACGGAACCTGGTGAGAGCCACACAAGTCACCCGTCCTGGATTCCCCTGGGTGACTATTTTTCAACAATGTACAGGTTTGCTAGGTTTCCCTAGGTGCCAGCTGAGCTAGGGTCCAAAATCCACAGCTAGGCACATTATTTATTTATTCAGTGTTTTCTATAGCACGAACATGACCCAATCCTGGGTGTCAGAGTGCTTTACAATTCAACAGCAATCCGTTTCCTACAATGTACGAGTCCTTGAAGCCTACAGCCAGGTATAAGTTTTATCTAACAGTGGCACCATCTAAAAATTTACAAATCATATACATATTAAGTCTAACCAGGCGTCAACACGGGTTACAGTAGTACATGTCATGACCTACTTACATTTAAAATTAAATACCCCTCCTAAAGAAAACGAGGAGTCAACAACTGGATACAATGTTGCAAGTCTAGTCACATACCCCTGTTGCTTGCAAGAGGTACCTTTCATTAGCCATCGTCCATGTAATCTTGCACATTGAATAAAAAGGATCAGTTTTCACTGGGAAAATGTGATGTGTCCACGTTGCATTTTGGGTCCGTTTCCTGTCACGGGCACTGGGCCTACCCACATAAGTGAGGTACCATTTTTATTTTGAGACTTGGGGGAATACAGAATAGTAGAACAAGTGTTATTACCAATTTATTTGCTATGCATTTCTGCCTTCCAAATATAAGACAATGTGTAAAAAAGAAGTCATTTTGAAAAATGCCCTCTAATTCACATGCTAATATGGGTACCCACAAATTCAGAGATGTGTAAATAACCACTGCTTCTAAACTCCATATTTTGTTCCTATTTCGGAAAAATATAGGTTTCCTTGATAAGTATTTTTCACTTTTTATATTTTACCAAATGAATTGCTGTATACCCTGTACACAATGAAAAACCATTGCAAGGCGCTGCTCAGTTATTGGCTCTGGGTACCTCAGGCTCTTGGTGAACCTACAAGCCCTATATATCCACGCAACCAGACGGGTCCAGTGGACGTAACGGTATATTGCTTTTAAAAATCTGCCATACTTAGAAGAATTTACAGGTGAAAACGTAGGCACAAATGGCTGGTTTTTTTAACTCAATTTCAATATTTTCTTATTTTAACTTTTAGTTTCTATAGAAAACCTTGAAGGATCTACACAAATGACCCCTTTCTGAATTCAGAATTTTGTTTACTTTTCAGAAATGTATAGTTTTCCGGTATCCATTATTGGTTTCATACCAATTTCTACCACTAACTGGAAGGAGGTTGAAAGCACAAAAAATAGGAAAAATAGGCTATGTCCCAGTAAAATGCCAAAACTGTATAGAAAATGTTGGTTTTCTGACAAACGTCTGCCTGTTCCTGAAAGCTGGGAAGATGGTGATTGTAGCGCTGCAAACACTTTGTTGCTAACATTTGCAGGAAAAGAAACAGATGCTTTCTTCTGCAGCACTTTTTCCCCATTTTCACCCCAAAAAACAAAATGTTGCTGAATTTTGGCTAATTTGTCGGTCCCTCCAGGGGAACCCACCAACCCTGGGTACCTTTAGAATTCTCAGGATATCGGAAGACAAGGACACTAATTTGGCATGGATATCTTATGTGAACAAAAAGTTGAACCTAAGTGGAACTACGCAAAGAGGCAAAAAAAAGGCTTAGCTTGTGGGGGTGAGGGGATGCGAGGCCTAGCAGCGAAAGGGTTAAACAGAGACTGACAAAAAAATGCTTTAAAATCTTAGTTTGTCTCTTGACACCTTGTGATATGATGGGCGTACGAGTTTTGCATCAAGATGTTGTTGAGTGCCAACTGTGATCTACATAAAATTGGTCCAAGCTTTTTCAGACAAAAGGAGGTGCTAATTGGCCTTTGAGTGTGTCTAAACCAGCTGTAAAGGAAAGTTGGGGGAGTTCATTCTGAGACCTTGCTGGTTTTGCAGCATGTGTCCTTGTGTTGCATAATACACGTTGTAAGCGCATAGTGCACCGGGCCACAGTAAGATTCAGGACACAAAGTTTTGCTGATCTCAGATCCAGCTCAATAATCACGGTCTGGCTGGATCCACCTTTATTTATCACAAGGGTTGCCACCTTTCCGAGAGAATAATACTGGGCATTTGTTCAAGTTTTAAGATTCGGTAAAGGCCCAGACATGATACTTAAATAGGGCTTTATATGAGCTTGTCCATATTCATTTTTTTTTGTGTTAAAATTGTTTATTAGCATTTTATAAATATAATACATAATATAATACAATTCATGAGTTGGCAATGCGAGAATATAGATTACACTGTAATCACAATATAAGTAGTCAAAATATATTATTTGAGAGAAGTGCAGATATCCGCAAAGCTGAAGAAAAGGGATTATTGGATGAACAATTGAATTTATCCTACTAGAAAACAGATAATATAATATTAAATAGGAGAATAATAATGATCTGAGAAAAGTATCAACACAGCATAGCATAAAAGAACAGAACATGTAATATGATATACTCTATGAAAAATTATACAATTACGAAAGACAGAAAAGAAAATATGGGGTAAGAGGGAATTCATCATAAGTTCACAATGTTAATATCTAAACCTAGAACAATAAAGTTGAAAAAGGGGAGAAAATATAAAGATAATGGCAAGAGAGAGAAAGACAAAACTGAGGTAGAGATAAGAAAGAAGGTTGAATTATGATACTGTACTATCCACTATGGAATGAGCAACATTGTCTATCGCAGGATCAGTATTCATCTGCAAAAAGGGAGCCCAGACTTGATTAAATAGTTGTGTCTGGTCATGTAGAGTATAAATGACTCTTTCATAAGAGGCAGTTTGAACCATAGTCACCAACCAAGATTCTTGAGAGGGTGGAATCAGAGATTTCCATTGTCGTAAAATACATATCTTAGCTGTGGCCAGGGCAGTATGTAATAGATGGCATTGTGGTTTGGATAAATGTGGTGAAGTTCGCAAATCATGCAAGAGAATGGTAGCTGGTGTTAGTGGTAGACCCAGAGGCAGAGTGTGCTGCAAAACCCGGCCTACGTAGGACCAATAGGGCTGAACCATAGGGCAAGTACAGATAATTTGGACTATGTCGCAACCAGTAGCATCACATCTCCAGCAATTAGTGTGAGGAAGAAGTCCGGCTTTATGTAATTTTGCTGGGGACCAATGCCAATCATGTAAAATTTTGAACAAGCAAAACTTTAATCGTGCTTCTCTGGTTCCTCTAATTAAGTTTTCCAGGAGATCAGTCCATTCTTCATCCTCATAAGCAACCGATAGTCGTGTTTGCCATTTGAGGCGGAGAGCACATGATAAGGGATGGGAAAATAATTGTAGTGAGAATAGTTTGTATAAGCCAGATATAATCCCTTTATGAGATCCCCAAGTATACATGTAAGATACTATTGGTGAAGTTTGGAGGGACCATGGATGTGACCCTAGAACTTTGGTAAGGCTAAGATGGAGCTGAGTATAATTCGTCTCTTGATGTAATGGAAGACCAAATTCTTCAGATAGTTGGACAAAGGATTTGAGTTTACCATCATGCAAAAGTTGATCTAGAGTAAAAATACCCATCTGTTTCCATTGGGGCCAGGAGATAGTTTTCCCCTTAAAGCGTATGGCTGTATTGTTCCATATTGGAGCTTTGACATGAATGCGTTAATTAGAACCCAAGAGGCGGTGAGCTCTCTGCCATGTTTTGCGCATTGTAGCTAATAGTGGGTTGTGAGGATCCAGGCGACTGGTACCCGTGCCATAAAAAGCTGAGAGACCCGATTCAGCGAACAATAGGTGACGTTCTACATGTACCCATTGTGGTGTGTGAGGATTATCTTGCAAAATGTATGTAATTTGGGATAATTGTAGTGCCAAATTGTAGTGTTCTATTGATGGTAAACTCAGGCCTCCATTAGAGTGATGCGCTTGCAGTTTTTGAATAGCTAGACGAGGTTTGGTAGAGCCCCAGATAAAGGATTTAATCTTAGAATCTATAAGCCGTAGTGAGGATAAAGGTATCTGAAGAGGGAGCATTCCAAGTGTATAGAGAAAACGCGGGAGTGTAACCATCTTTACAGCTTGAACTCTACCCCATATAGATAATCCCAACACTTTCCATTTATCAAAATCATGTTGCATCTGTGAAATTAAAGGACCAAGATTATCAGCCACCATGCCAGTTGTCCCTTTGTTCACCAGAATGCCCAGGTATTGTAGATGCGAGCATTGCCAGTGAAAGGGAAAGCCTTGAATAGCCGCTTTAGTAGTGCCATCTGATATAGGAAGTGCTTCACTCTTATCCCAATTAATTTTGTAACCAGAGAAGGAGGAGAATTCTTCTATGATTTTAAACAATGAAGGTAGCGAACGAGGTAATTCAGTAAGAGTTAATATGTCATCAGCATATAAATACATTTTCGAGTTGCCAACTGGAAGAGGGATACCTACAATATTGCATGATTGACGAATTGCAGCCGCTAGGGGTTCCAATGCAAGGAGAAATAAAAGAGGGGATAGGGGACAGCCCTGACGTGTTCCTCTACAAATTGGAAAGGGATCTGAGAGGAAACCTCCACAATTGACTTGAGCCGTAGGGTTTTGATATAATAGCTTTACTTTATCTATGAATTGGGATCCCAAACCAAATTTCTCCAAAATTTGAAAGAGATAATACCACTCCACTCGATCAAACGCCTTTTCGGCACCGAGTGATAATGCCAATGCATCGTTCTGAAGGGATCTGGCAGAGTGGAGTGTATGCGCCAAAGTACGCATATGGTTCCGAGAGGAACGTCCAGGCATAAATCCCACTTGGGTATGATGAATTAAAGAGGGTAAGACTTTACGAAGGCGAGAGGCCAGGATACTAGCTAATATTTTTACATCACAATTGAGAAGAGATATGGGGCAATAGCTGCTACAGATTAATAGATCTTTTCCTGGTTTGGGCAGGACTGCAATTATTGCTTTATTGGATATGCATCCTAAGGAAGCTTTGTTGTTTCTTGAAAAGCAGCATATAAACTGTCAATTATTTGTTCACCTGACCAACTGTAGAATTCTGCAGGAAAGCCATCTCCCCCTGGAGCTTTATGATATGGAAGCTTAGCTATAGCTTGTGAGATCTCTTCTTTAGTAACTTCCCCTTCAAGAAACACCCTGTCCTCCTCAGAAAGAGAAGGTAGTTCTACCTTTGAATGGAAAGAGAGCATTTTGTTGTGATCTATCTGGGCTCCTGGCGTATATAGTGATTGATAGTAAGAAGCGAATTCATTAACAATATCTTGTGGGCGAGTCAGCATGGTCCCCTCAGATGTCTTTATAGCTGGAATGGCCATTGCAACCTCTCGTTGTCGCAACTGAGCCGCTAAAAGTCTTCCTGCTTTTTTCCCCTGTTCATGGTGGCGTCCTTTCATTTTTTGTAAAGCATATTCAGCTTTGGATGTAAAAAGGCTGTTTAACGCCATACGTGCTTGTTCTAATGATTTGCGATGCTGTAAAAGAGGCTTTTTAGTATATAGTTGGGTAAATGTCTCAATATCCTGTTCTAGTTCCTTCTGCCGAATAGCATTTTGCCTATTAGTCTGTGCAGAATCTTTCATAAGTTGACCCCGAATGGTAGCCTTGGCTGCAGCCCATAGGATTCTGCTTGAATGAACGGACCCTTGGTTAAGGGAAAGATAGGTTTGAAGATGAGTCCTAAGCTGTAATTTGCCCGTAGGAGTCTTATAACGCTGAATATTCATTCTCCAAGGTTTATGTCCCGGTGTAGCCAGTCCTGTCTGGAGGGATAGTAGAACTGGGGAATGATCAGAGATTGACGCTTCCAATATCTGGGATTCATGAACTAATTGAACAAACTTTTGGGAGATTAGAAAATAATCTAGTCTAGCGAGAGTTCCATGAGTGGGGGACATAAAGGAATATTCAGTATCGGTCGGATGGGACAGGCGCCAATGATCAATCAGGCCATGGTCTTCTCTTCAATGATGTCGCCCATAAGAGCTCTATCCGTGGCATTATTCTATTCAAAAGGGCCTGTTTTATCCAACACAGGGTCTCTGACTAGATTCCAATCCCCCCCATCAGATACTGGGACGCACCCATCTCCGATAAAATACGATTCAATTGGAGAAGAAATGATTTTTTCGCACCTGTCAGGGCGTAAACTGATCCTACGCAAAAAAGTGTGTCACTGATGCTTAGTTTGACAAACACATATCTACCATCTGGGTCCTCCCAAGTTTTCAATATTGTAACTGGTAAAGATTTACGAATCAGAATAGCTACACCACATCTACGAACGGGTGCAGTGTCTGAGGGCCGTTCCGCATGAATACTGCTGTGATATACTTTACCCATCCATTCTCTATGCAACTTTTCGGATTCTGACGCTTCAAGATGAGTTTCCTGGAGTAAAGCCACATCTACCTTTTTTGAGTTTAAGTACGAAAGGACTTTTTTCCTTTTAATATAGTGCGCCAAACCGTGAACATTCCATGTAATGACACTTAGAGAATGAGAATTAGCCATACCCCAAATGGAGACGAGTAATTAGTGAACTAGGATATAAGCGGGGATGAATTTAGAGAGCAAATTCAGTATTTATTGCTTGAGTAACCCAAGATATGAGAGAAAAGGAAGAAAGTAAAAATGGATGAATACTATTGAATAACGCGTATAATAGTAATATGTATCAGGAAAGAGTTGCTAAGGAAAAAGATATCAGAAATAAGAAAAACAAACAAGAAACTATAAAAGGAAAAACAAAAAGTCTAACTTTAGCCGCGGGTCTGGGCTCACTAGAGCACCGCCGCGGGTAGGGACCCTGTCAGGAGGTTTAAGACTTAATGAGGACTGTGTAGGAAGGAAGTGAAGATCTGGAAAGCCAAGTGTGTGAAAAAGAAATGTAAAAAGTGAAGCTTATATGGAAATGACTGTTAAAAGGGAAAAAGGAAAAGCCAACAGAATATACAATACATAAATATACATTAAAATACATGTAAGTTCAAATATATATAGTTTCAGTATCACATAAATATAAGTTAAAATGTATAACAAATTACTAATAATTTACGAATAATTTATAGCTGCGAATAAGTTACAGTTAACAATAAGTAGGGTTTTGCTAAAAATGTTAAAATAAGGGTAGATACGAATATATATATAAATAGTAATGAGAAACTGGGGGAAAGCAACTATGCATACTCAGAGACTTACAAGGGCATTAATGCATACAAACAAGCGCAAAATGTGTAACTATTAATTGATAATTTTCAACTTTAAATAAGATATAGTAAACAATGAATACGCTTGCATGAATAATAGTGAGATATAAGTAGATAAGAATAGAAATAGTGACAGAAATGAGAAGAAGCAAAGAAAAAGAATCACTGAAAGTGATAGATGAAAGCTAAGAGAATAATAGAATACATAGTTAGAGATAAGATATGTTGAAAGTCTGTGACAGAGAAGTAGAAGTATCGAATGTGAAGTAGTTAATTAAGGATGTATAAGTATAAGTAAGACACAATAAGCAATAAGTACGTTTTGTGTTAAAAGTAGTGATAAAACCCTAAATATAAATTTAAATACCAATAAAAAAGTGCCAGTTACGAATAAATGAAATAAAATATGATCGATTCATCTAGTTAAATGGTATAAGACATAAGAAATAATACTGATCAACCATCACTGTTAGAAATGTAAAGGAGTTATATAAATGATATTGATTATAATTATACCTGTTAGGAGAAAAATTAATCAAATGATATTTTTGAAAATTGCAGACAATAGACCTAAACATACATTGATATGGAAGATACACAATATGGAAATGAGGATCATATGATATATAACAAGAAACAATAGGCAATGAATAATCCTTTATAAATTTAGTTGTAAATATAAGAAAAAAGGCATATCAGTAGTTAAGTGCAGAACAATATGCAGTGATAGAGAGAAATATTATCTAATATATAATGATAACATATATAACGTTGAGCATTAAAAAGGAAAATATATAATAAAATATCTATAATTCTAAAGTATGGAGAAAGTTAACTAAATTACATGTTGAGAATGAAACATTAAATCAAAGCATGTAATGTCAGATTAAATAGATGTTATGCAAGGTAAAATCTGATAATACTTTGTAGTAAATAACAAAAGGTATAGAAACCTTGAACTGTTTTAGATAGAGAAACAAGTGTGCGATAAATAAGCAAAACCGCTATAACAGTCAGACACTGATGTAAGAATAAATATAAACATTATGGAGGTCATTCTCCATCCGAGGCAGATTTTAAGGGAGATCGGGATTTATCCCTATTAAAATCTTGCGTAAAGGTAGATGCTGTTTGAAGGGCAGAGATTTTGTCTTCCTGAGTGCGAACTGATCTTTCAATGTCTCTGCCCCGATGAAGAACTTCGCTAGTGGTGCGATGTCAATTTTCTTATATTTGTGTAGGTTGTTGAGAACCATGAGAGAACTGTTCAATAGGAGTATGTTGCACGTCCATGTCCTGAATATGCAGTTCGTTGATAAAGGTTTGCAAATCTTCAGGATTATAGAAATCTTTGGATTCGCCATTTTGGTGATGCGAAAACGGGCAGGGTCAAACAATCCATATTTGATGTCCATCTTCCGTAGTTGTGGCCTCATGGAGGGATGTATGACTAAACAACTACTGCCTAAACCACGACTTCCTGAACCACGAAAGCTAAACAACGAGCAATGCTGAACCACTACTTTTTTTACAACGACTTCCTAAACCACGAAAAAAACCACCTCATGATTGGCCAATAGATGGCACTATTGTAATAACAATACTTCCACTAAATATTTTTACATTTCTCATTACCCATTTCATTGATAATTTATTCAACGTATATTTTAATATATAGTCATATTTTTTAAAACCGGACGAACTACAAATGATTGTAAGTGTTGAAAATGATAGTATGCTAAAAAAGAAAATTTTATAGAAAAATGAAACATCAACAATATTGAATACAAATATTTTTACATATTTTTGATAATTCCATATCATATTATTAATTAAAAAACAATTTTTACAAAATTTTGACTCTGATTTTATTATTTAACAAAAGAATAAAATAACTAAAAATTAAATCAATTCAAACAATGTAAAATGTAAATGACCTACCTGACAACGTTGAGGGGGAGGAGGAGAGAGACTCGTGGTTTTTGGTGCCCCCAACGTATTACCATGCTGGCAGGATGGAGGCTGTCTGCTTCCCCGCTCTCCTCAGTGCCTGCCTTTCCTGGTGATAGTGCCTACCTGACAATTCCAGAGCATTCCCAAAGACGTTGTTCCCTCCACGTGCTACCAAGCAGGATAAAAGCTGGCTGCTTCCCCACGTTCCTCAGAGCCCGTCAGCCAGATATCTCCAGTCAAGTGTCAAGTTGGGGGTGGGGGACGTGCTACAAAACAGGATGAAGGCTGGCTGCATCCCTGCGCTCCTCGGAGTCCGCGAGACAGGAGGCAACAAGGCTGATTCCATGTGTAGATGAGGGGTAGGGGGGCGGAGAGGAGAAATATACCACTCATTGTGCCAGGGGGCAAAGAGTACAAAATGTCAGGCCCCGCCTTCTCAGTCCTCGTTGCCCGCCAGCAAGTTTGCGTCACTGCCGTTACCAAGTTTAATAAAGGGGTGGGGGGCGGAGAAGAGTGACGTGAGCAGTCCGGGGGGCGGAGATTAATGTCAGGCCTTAGCAGCAGTCCGGGGGCAAGAGTGACGTGCAACGCATTGTACCAGGGCCAGAGAATGGGGGCGGAAAGATGCCATGCATAGTTTTGCATTGCAGTCCAGGAAAAGTCGTGGTTTAGGACTTCGTTGTTCAGGACTTCGTTGATCAGGATTTGTCGTTGTTCGGACTTCGTTGTTCAGGTAAGTCGTAATTAAAACTTCGTTGTTTAGGATGTTTCCCCTCATGGAGAGGAAAGCCTTTCTCCGCTCATTAGTTTCTCTGGAGAAGTCAGCTGCAATGCGGATTTCATGGCCAGTATACATGTATGATCCTTGCGTACGTGCTGTCAGTAGTATTTGTCGTACTTGTTCATGCCTCAAAAAACAAGCAATGAGAGGACGTGGCCGAGAATCTGAAGCAGAACGCAGGGGACCAATACGGTGAGCCTGCTGAATTTCGAGCTGTGGATCAAAGGTAATATCCAGCAATTTGGGAAGGACATTACATAAGAAAAGTCTAGCATTCTGACCTTCAATCTTTTCAGGAAAGCCAAAAAAACGGATGTTGTCTCGTCGACTGCGATCTTCCAAATCAACAAGCTTACTGCGAAGAAGTAAAAAATCTTGATCTGTATGCTGCATGGCGTCGATCGTGGTTTCTACTGCTGTTAATCGTTGGTCTAATCCGTCTGTTTTCGTATTAAATTGTGCGATTTCTGCCCTAATTGATTTGGCCTTTGTGGTGAGAGATGATATATTAATGTCCATGTCTGTTAAACGATAATTGATAGTTGAAATTTCTTGCAGAATGCGATCCATAGTTTCCCCTGACATTGTAGAAGAGGTGGCCAAAGATGGACTAGATACTGATGAAGCTGAGCCTTTCACAGATATATTTTGCGGTTGTTTAAGAACTTCTGCGAAAAAAGGTTGCTTGGATTTTTTGTTCTCGTTCTTGTAGTGAGACATTTGGCCACTATTACAGTAGTAATGTAGTTAATGCAAAATTACATGCCAGAAGGAGCTTGTTTTGAGAAGAAGTATTTGCATAAAATAACGTAGCAAATCTTAATCTATCAGCAGTATAGGAAGCACTCTGTCTGCTATTATGTTGCGCACTATAGTGAAGGGAGCCTTATAAGGAGACACAGTAATAGTGAGGAACCGCTAAAGATCCAGGATTTAGAAGGCGCCACAGATAAATGAGCTTGGCAATGACATGTAAAGATTATAAAAATATCATGCGCAAATAGCCAGAGAAAAGTTACTTCAGTTCAGGAGTCAGCAGCACCAGAAATTAATTAATCACTGCAGGAAGTGCTATAAGTGCTAGAAAGAGCGTTAGTAATGAATAACGTAGAGGAGACTCAATATGGAGAATGCGTCACAAATAATTATTCTTGTCAATACGCTGCAGAAGTTTGTAAAAATAATGATTGTAATTAGCTGGAAAAAAGTAACCTCATAACAAGAGCCAGAAGCATCAGGAATTAATAAAGCACTAAAGCACTGCGGGAGGCACCATGAGTAGCACTGTTAATAAATAATGCAGGAGGAGCAATTATTTAATGTGACATGTTAAAGCTCTAAAAAGGCATGCACGCTGAAGGAGATGCTCCATTTTTAAAAGTTGCTGGCAAGCAGTGATATATTAAGGCTCCAGAGAGGCATGCAGGAGCTGGCCATAAGCAGCACAAAATTGCGCAATTAGTCTGTGAAGAGGACTTACCAGGATGCGATGAGGAGCGGGAGCCAAAGAACGTGCCGCTTTTCAACTCCACTCACAGTGAGAAGGGCCCCACATGAGGAGAAAGTGGTGCGCGCCAGCCACGCAAGAGCCGGGGATTCACCTGACAGAAAAAGGCCCAGCGCGCGTCTTGTGAGAGAAAGACCGCCGCGCTAAATTATGTAAAATAAACTTGTATTTTGACCCTTATGTTATTGATGGAACATTCTCCGGCATTCTGCGCTTCCGCTGCTGTAAAATATTTAATTGTCTTGATAAGGTGTGTTAGCAACTGGTCTATTTGTAAATTATGAATATAGGCAGTCAGTCAAAGCAGTTGTAATAATTATGCAGAGTACTTTTGAAGAATTGTAGTTGATATGTTATCAATACAGCGCAAAATTTCAGTAACAGAATAATCCAAAAAGCTTTCAAACCTTTCTCTTGTATACATTCAAAAGCAGAAACCAACTCATACACATCCAGCTCTCCCTTGGCGCTGTAGCGTGCTAGCTTTATTAACAAAGGTCTCAACTATCGACCTCATCTGGCTGCTCTCATGGTACCTGTTTTCTTTTGTCTTTCTGGTAGCAATGACGAAGACAACATCGGGTATTGTGATTCCCGTTTCAGCAATATTGGTTGCCAAGACAATCTTTCGCATTCCTGAAGGGGGGCAGTATAAAGGCATCGGACTGCTCTTGTGTTGAAAGAATGGAATGCAGCGCAATTAATTTGTTCCGCTTCCGTTAGTGAAACTGCTTGTCTGAAAATAACAAATCATACAGCTGCTGTATGTCAGCACGGCCCCCTCAGCAGTTCTGTACTGTAGGCTCAGACCTTAGGAGTGCTTGAAGTTGCCGGGCTGGGACTCGCGCTGCTGCGCAGCTTCGGCAGCAGGAACACAGCTCAGAAGTGCCGGCGGGGCTGGTAGAAGGCTTTCCTCGACATGCGCGAGTTCCGAGGCGTCGGTAACTCCAGAGGCTTCCGGTAACTCCCGAGGCCTGTGGAGCGCGGAATGCCTCAGAACTTCATTACCTCAGAGTTGACGTGCAAGAGGCTTATTTTCTATGGAAACTTGAGCCAGCAACACCTGCAGGGTATTGCGTCTTTAAACCCTCAATGCTGCATTCCTGGGCACACGGAGGAGGGCACCATCTCCGTTCGAGGTCCGTCCCGCGGCGGACCTCCGTCTTCAGGTGGCCATTTTCCTTCGTGGCCAGACCACGCCCCGTCCATATTCATTTTTATGGTCTTTTCTGTCTTTGTTTACTTTATCCGTTAGAGATCATTATTACTGCTAGAAGGTCAAAATTACTATCCCAACTCCAGTCCTAGATTATTTGGGTTAAGAGCAACATTCCTCCAAATATTCCAGGAGGATTATTGGTTATTACAACTCCAGTCCTGGAATATTTTTGGGGAAAGTTAGAAATTCCCCAAGTATTTTAGGAAGGGTTGAAAAAGATTTTTTTTGAATGGCAGAAAGCACTGCCCTGAGGGCGTTGTTAAGGGCAAAAAATTAGGGAATACCGTAACACCCAGACATGCCTTATGTCATTCTACAGAGCTAGTTACTTTTAGTGATCCTAATGTAAAGGCAAAAGGCGACTGAATAAATGATCTCGGCATTTTGATTTTATAAGACATTGTCTGCATGCCATAGAAGCATGTTTAAATTTGCAATAAATATTTCGAATGACTAGATTCGTAAGTTCTTCTGGCAGCAGCAGCATGTGACATCCTTTGATCAAATCT
Organism: Calotriton arnoldi; assembly: GCA_963921515.1. Lineage (NCBI taxonomy): Eukaryota > Metazoa > Chordata > Amphibia > Caudata > Salamandridae > Calotriton > Calotriton arnoldi. The sequence continues at coordinate 546,697 of CAWUFW010001641.1, read as the reverse complement.
ATTTGAAGATGGCCGCCACGCGGACCTTTTGCTTGTGGTGAAAGACCAAGCCGGTCTAAGCAGGTCTCTTGGTACTTCTACTTTTCACTTATGGCAGCATCCTTTCCATAGTGGCTGTCTGTTGCTATCTCACTTTGAACAATAAATCCTAAAGGAAACAAGATGCGAATACAATTAAAATACAAATATGATAAACTACAAGTCCCGACAGGCTGTATTCCGCGACGGCGATTCGAGCAAGCGTAGTGGCGTAGCAGTCACATCATACCAAGATGGCGAATTCCCTCCCCCTTTGCTTTTGCTCACGGACGCCGAACTCTTTCTTAAGCAAGATGGCGCCGCCCAGGAAACTCCACCGTGCAAGTGAAGGCAACGTGGATACCGCTGCCTTGCAGTTCCCTGCTCCAGCTGGCTACACAGGTAACACACACGGTCGGAGATAAGTGAGAGTGTTGGTGGGGCTCTCTAGAAGGGGCGGGTATGGGGTCCGAGAGTGAACTGTGCGGGCAGGCTACTTTACGGGTGACCACATTTTCCATCTCAAAGGTGAATACTCAAGTTTTGAAAAATTTTAGGATTAAGAACCTAATAGTATATTTCATGACATCATAGAAAGCGATGTCACATATCCACTGAAGTAGCTGACAACTAAAGTAATGTTAAAAGAATCTAAATAAATGTTAACATGAACTGAATGACTATAAAGAAGACTCGTGGATTATATAAAGTAGTGAAACAGGACGGTGATTTGCGTTTCCTACCAGTAAATTAAGCAATCTTGGGGTGAGGTACCTGCTGGGCCCGAAGGTTGTTTAGGGTGGCCACCCTCGAGGTAATTAAAGGCACAGTTTCTAGCCCTGGACTTTTGTGTGACAGCCTACATTCTAATTGTTGTAGCCAGGGCACAAGTCCTAAAAAAAAAAGTGGGGGGACTAACCATGATAGGCAGTATGCAAGTAAAATCATGATGCATGCACTCACAGCGCATGATGTCATGGTGCATGACATTGCACGTGACATCACAGGAAGTGACATCACAAGTAGTGACCTCAGATATTAAGACCTCACACATATGTTTATCAGGTATATCATGAGTACAATTAAGCGCATTATGAGATGTAACACATGAGATTTGGCGTTGGGATTGTGCCAAAAAAGTGGCGCAATCCAGATGCAAAATCTGGGCCTCAACTAATAAATTTTTGTTTTAAACCCTGCCACAAAGAAATTAGCAACAAGGAGAAGCATGGTAGTAGATCTGTTATGCCTAATTGGTTGCAAAGTCTACATTTTAAAATATTTGATTGGGTTAAGGCATCTGCTGTGAGGGTGCCCAGTAAATCTCGGGGAATAGTAATAATTGTGAGAGAACTCTGGTAGTTAATGCTCTTGCTGGATAGATGTGGTTTGTGAAGTCCCAGATTTGAATCAAAGGTAAATGTGTCTCCTGCAAAGCACATCATCTAACACGCAGATGACAGATTTTTATTTTATGTAGATAGTAAAGTGGGTTACTGCTTTTAACGCAGAGATCCTTTTGTTATCTACAGTTCATGAATTGTAATCTTTCTTCAAGACCACAGTGAGGTATGAAGGACATGTGACTCCTACACCTTGTAACCCTCACTGTCTCATGTAACTTTTCTTGTACATTTATTTACACATGTACATGATTTATTGTCAATGTATAATGTGTATGTTAAGTAAAGAGCTCCGACACCCTGCATTGGGTTGCATAGCGCTGTAAAAGAAATAAAATAATGCTATTGAAATTATTTGTGTAAACATTCTTCCAGTGCATGCATCTATTTTATACAGGGACTGCTGCCTCTCTTAAGTACTTGTGAAGAGATAACAAGCTGTGTGCCTTTGTTGCCCCTCTGTTGCATTTACATTTAAGTGTGAGGTTTTAGGCCGCCTCCAGTTAGGGTAATCAAACAAAAGGAGGCCTGATGGCCCCTTAACTTCGGTCCAGCTGGAGGTGAAAAAAAGCTCCCTCCCCGCCAGTACGTTGCTGCTGGGAATCGAAAGCAGACAACGTGCAGGCGCTGCTGAACGTGTCCCGGTGTCTGAAAATTACACCAGGACATGTTCAGCATATTTCTGTGGGGCCCAACTTCTTGGCAGGGGGGACGGCGTCCACCCTGTGAAAAGAATGGGTGGACGCTGTGAACCTGCGTGTACCCCCGACTTGTGCCCTGGTTGTAGTCTTGTTTTGCACCCGTTGCACTAATAGGACTAACACTCCTGAAATTAATGATTTGTATGTAAAAATTTGAGGACTCAAGACAGTGTTCTTAATACCCTGGAGTGAGGTGGTACCCTGTGGTTGAGTCTTCTTGGTCCTCCAGCATGAGCATCTCTCAGGAGGGCACCAACAAAGTCAAATGAACAGAGGACCTGGATGTGAGGCACACATTTAGTGTGCCTCATGCGGTATAGATTTCCCCACTCGAGGCATCTTGGCATCGTATGGAGAGCAGTCCCTCTGCCACATAAAGCTCTGCCAAGTATTGTGGGTTACACAAACGCATTTCGTGCTTGTGCCCCGCATCAGCGCACTCAAATATGTCACTCTTAATTATAGCTCCTCTTCCCATTTGCAGAGGTGATTTCTGCTAACTCAGCACCAATAAATTGTCTCTGCATCCCAGGGTGGAGGAGCGGTGGAAGTCTGCTGCAAGTTGGCATGGATACTGGTCATGACACAGCCTGCTGAGGGCCTGGATTGTTTTAAGGATCATGTTATGAGGAAGACACTGGGCCTCAAGAAACAATGTAGAAACCTTTAGCGATTCCAGATACAGCGTGATCCTCCCTTTGCCAGCCACAGAGTAACTGGTGAAGCTCGAATCAATCCCTTACAAAGATTCCAATAGAACTATTGGAGTTAAACATTCAATAAGTTAAAGGCTAATACAACATATCACATTATGACACATCACTTCCTTTTCTACTCCACACCAAACAAAATAAAGAAGAAAAACACATTAAAGTAATGAACTAAAACCAAAAGAAACATAAGATTAAATCAGTTTGCACAAGAACCTCCAGCAAAATGAGGTGGTAAAACATTTTTGAGTAATACTTTGTAAACATACAAAAACAACTGATTCACAAAATATGCAAATAATCCTCCAAATAGCAAGGAGGTCTGTGAATCCTGGGATTCCGTGCTTCTCTCATCCATACCGGAGGCTAATCAGTGTTACATCGCTGCTCCTTGCCATCCCCTCCACCATTCTCACAATGACCTCTCGCACCAACTCCATATCCGCCTGACCAACTCTTAATCATCCATCAACATAAAACTGTAAAATCCCCCTTGGGATTTTTCCTCAGTTTTGCTAACAGTGCCTCCACTTTGGTATAAGGCCACGCTGTGCTTATTCCACCTGCTTCCTTTCTCCAACTCCACATAGCTGTCAAACATCTCCCTTACCCTGAACAGACCCCAAAATTTGGCTAATCATTTACATAGTCTTCCATGCGTTATTTTGACCCAGTCACCAGCTCTTACCACTCTTTTGCCAGTTCTTACCACAATTTTGCCTTCTCTTTCCCCCCTCACTTTTTTATCATGGCTGCTAAAGCTCAACCACGCCGCAGTCATTTTAGTGCTTTGGCTTCTCCCATCACCTTAACATCTTTTCTTGTTTGACTGGCCATCGATTTGCTGCTCTTCACCAAGCGGTTGGCCCGTTCTACCATACCATTGATTTGGGGGTTGTACAATTCAGTGCAATGGTGTTTTATTCCATAGTTAATTAGAAACGCCTTCATTTCATGTGACATGAGTTGTGTCCCATTATGTGTAATCAAAATGTGAGTAAACCCTTCCTCCAAGAACACCCCTTTCAAAGTCTCAATGGTACTTCTCATGGTCACTTCAGTCATAAATTTCACAACCAACCATTCGGAATGTACCTCCACCGTTACCATACCATTTTTCATGTTGTCCCTCATCCATGCATGGGTCCAGTGAAATCCAAGTACACTGTACTCCATGGTGTGCCAGGGTCTTCAGTATGCCCCCTTATAGACTGAAGGCCAATCTTTAGACTTTTCTCACTTTCTTTACATACTCCACATATCTCCACCCAAGATGTAATCTGATCATCCATACACAGCCACCAAAAATTCTCCTGCACTCTTTTTTTGTTGTCATGGTTTGCCTCAAGTGGCCCTCATGAGCTAGATTTACAATCCTTCCTTTCAATCCATCAGGTGGCACAAACTTATCATTCCTCATAATGACCCCCTTGTCAGCAAGGGTCAACTCATCTATGCTCTTTACAAACGGTCTTACAGAAGGAGCCACAGTACTTTCTATACGTCCTGTACACTGCACCTGTTCAAGCCCTTTGAGAACCCTATCACATTCCATGCTCCTCCTCCATTCTTCCGCTGTAAATGTTCCTCACACACGTTCTTCCACATCACATAACGACGCCACAGCTCCCACCTGCTCTTTTGCCAAAATGTTCTGTCTGTCAACCTCTGTCCAATCCAAGGACAAGCGTGAGAGTCAGTCCGCTTGCTCGTTTTTCCACCCTGCTGTGTTCAACCATGTAACGATATTCTTGCAATCTGGGGACTAACCTCGGCAGCCTAGCAGTCCCCTTGCCAGCTCCTCCCAGGCTCAACACCTTGATGAGGGGCTTATGATCTGTGTGGATGCAAAAATCCAAGCCTGCAAGAAGGTTCCGAAATGTTCCACTGACTAGGGCCTCACGCTTTATCACGGAATAGTTACGTTCGCTCTTCGTTTAGGAGTGCAAGGCAAAGGCCACAGTTTTGTCCTTGACCCCATCCTTCTAGGACAGTACAGCTCCAACTCCACAAGCGCCTGTGTCCACTGTTAAAATAGGTCTGAGCTGGGTGTTAAAATGTGCCAGAATCCCTGCCTAACACCTCTTTTCTCACAACAGCAAAAGCCTCCTGTTGAACATCTCTCCGATTGAATGTACATCCCTTTCACAACAACATTCTTAATCCTTCAGTCTTCTCAATCAATCAATCAGGGGTTTATAAAGCGCGCTACTCACCCGTGAGGGTCTCAAGGTGCTGTGTGGGTGGAGGGGCGGCTGCTCCGGGTCAGTAGAAGAGCCAGGTCTTTAGGTCTCTCCTGAACATGTGCAGGGTCGGTGATAGTCTGATGTTCACAGGGAGCTCGTTCCAGGTTTTCGCTGTGATGTAGGAGAAAGATCTTCCGCCGGCTTTGTTTCTGCGGATGCAGGGGACATCTGCCAGGGCGAGGTGGGCTCCCGGGGGCGGAGGGCCACCAGGTGTTGTCCCAGGCGGAGGTGCGGGGTCCGAGGATGAGGACCTCGGTTTTCTCTGAGTTTAGCTTCAGGCAGCTGTCCTTCATCCAGGCTGCCACGTTCTTCATTCCTTCCTGGAAGCAGAGTCTGGTGTCTTCGGGATTCTTTGTGAGCGAGAGGATGAGCTGAGTGTCGTCTGCATAGGATACGATGTTGAGCCCATGCTGTCTGACGATGGCGGCGAGGGGGGGCCATGTAGATGTTGAAGAGCGTGGGGCTGAGTGATGATCCCTGGGGTACTCCGCAGCTGATTTCCGTGGGTTTGGAGAGGAAGGGAGGAAGTCGAATCCTCTGGGTTCTGCCGGAGAGGAAGGATTGGATCCAGTCGAGGGCGACTCCTTGTATTCCCGCGTCGTGAAGTCTGGCCGCGAGGGTGCGATGTGAGACGGTGTCGAAGGCTGCGGAGAGGTCTAGAAGGATGAGGGCCGCGGTGTGTCCCTGATCCAGTAGCATGCGGATGTCGTCGGTGGCGGCGAGGAGGGCGGTCTCAGTGCTGTGGTTGCTGCGGAATCCAGACTGGGAGGCGTCCAGGATGGAGTTCTCTTCTATGAAGGCGGTCAGCTGGGTGTTTACAAGTCTCTCGGTGACTTTGGCCGCAAAGGGGAGGAGAGAGATGGTTCGGTAGTTTTTCAGGTACGTAGGGTCGGCTGTTGGTTTCTTGAGGAGGGGTTTAACCTCCGCCCGTTTCCAGTCGTCTGGGCATATGCCTGAGCTAAGGGAGGCGTTGACGGTGCGTCCTAGTTCGGGCGGCGGCCCTGTGAAATATGTGCGGTGGGCAGGGGTCCGTTGAGGCTCCTGAGTGGGTTTTCTTCATGGTCGCGGTGATGAGTTCGATGGTAGAGGGATCCCAGGACGTGATTGTAGGCTTGTCGGCGGTGGGTATGGGGGTAGTGTTGGTCGTTGGTTCGCTGAAGTTGTCGTAGAGGGCCTTGATCTTCAGATGGAAGTAGGAGCTGAGCTTGTCGCAGAGTTCCTGGGAGGGTGTGACGTCCGTGGCTTCGTAGGTGGGTTTGACGAACTGCTGTATGACGTTGAACAGTTCCTTGGCATTGGTCACGTTGGTCTGGACTTTGTCTCTTATGAAGGTCCGTTTGGTGTCTCTTATGCGCTGGTGGTATTCCTTCAGGGCGCTCTTGTGGTTGTTCTGAGATTCCGTCGTTTTCAGTTTTCGCCAGGATTTCTCTAGGCGTCTGCAGGAGGGTCTGGCTTCTCAGCAGAGTTGGAATAATATTCAGTCAGACCCATAAAGAATCCTAATTGATCTTTATCACAGGGCACGGGTGCAGATCTGATAGCTTTCAACAAATCTTCCTTCAGTTTGACCCCCTCACCCGAGATGGTATACCCAAGATAATCAATTTCCTCTACCAGGAACTTGCATTTGTCCCTCGTCAAAGTGAGACCTGCCTCCCTTAATCTGGCTAAAACTTCCCTCAGTACATTGGTGTTCTTGCACAGTTTCTCCAAAGACTGGGATGCCATCCTGAAAGTATGTTGCGTTTTCTAATCCTTTGAACAATATCTGCTGAAAAACGCTCCCAGCCGAGGATAACCTGAACGGCATCCTCGTAAACTGGAACGTGCCCTCCATCGTGACAAATGCTGTAGGACTTCTAGATTCCTCATGAAGCCTGATCTGCTGGTAAGCACTTTTCAAATCAAGTTTAGAAAAGTACCTACCGCCCTTGAGTAGCAACAGCAACTCATTAATATTAGGGAGCGTAAAAGTTTTTGTCACTACATGATGGTTTAGGCTGCGTAAGTCCACACAGAACCTGAGCCTACCGTCTCTTTTCTTGGTTATGACTACTGGACAGACCCAAGCAGAGGCTTCAACTGGTTCTATGACTCCTTCTTTAATCATGTCATCATTTTTTTCAACTTCTCCCCTTATCACCACTGGCACTCTCCTCAGCTTGTTTCACAGGGACAGTACCTTTCTCCAACACAATTCTGTGAACAAAGCCCTTCATTACCCCCAACTTCTCGTTAAAAACATCTTTCATCTCAACTTATACTTCCTCTGTACTTAAATCTCCCACAACCAACACTTGGCCCGGAACATGAGGATCAATCACAATGTGTAAGTCATGCTGAGGCACCCATCCTAAAATCAGCAGTCCATCTTAAGCCACGTAGACCTTCCCTTCAATCCGTCATGACTTAAATTCAATGGGTGACCTGAAGTACCCCAACACATCTATCCTCCACCCCCTCTCCCCTCGGTATCCCCTCGGATTGATGTCTTTAGGCAAAAAAGCAACATATGGCCAATTCTTCCTCCACATCTTTTTCAGCATAATGGTGTACAATGGACCAGAGTCTACCATTAACTCCACATCTTTGCCCAAAATCACAAAAGATGCTTTTGGTCTGACTTTTGATATTTTCCTTTTTCAGGATGAACAATTAACACCCGGTCCTCATTGCTGTCCTCTCAGCCCATTCCTTCTGAAACAGCTACATAGGATTTATTGTTGACTTTGCACACGCGAGGGTAATACCCTTTGTGTCCACATTTCCTGCATTCCTTGTTGGACGCAAAGCGCCACTTAGTCACTGGAATGTACTACACTTCCATACCTCGAGCGCCCTTTAGGCTTAGATACTTTCTGAGACTTGGTTGCTCCCAAGTTTCCTGCCACTTTATTCCCCAATGCAGTAACTTCTCATTCTGTGCCCACTAATGCTTTCTTACTTATTTCCATCATGCATTGTTCAGACTCTGTTACTATTTTAGCAATGCTATTTGCATTTCAGTGACGGCTTCTTGGCAGCCCATAGGCGTTCTTGAGTTTTTTTGCTATGACACTGAATAATAAGTTAGCCTCTGATTAGCTCATCTGTAATTTAACAAAATGTATATTTGACTGACAGTTGACATAGACCAGAAACAAAGTCCTCCAAAGATTCGCCTGGTTTCTGTGGCCTAGTATAACACTTGTACTGAGACAACACAATATTTTCTTCTTTAGCAAATCTTTTCTCTAGACGCAGCTTGTCCTCTTCATACACGTTCTCTATTGGTTGATTGTCATTGCCAAGCATTTGAGGTAAGTACTTAAATATGTGGTGAGCTTCTTTACCTATGGTGCCTAATAACAATGTCTTCTTCCTTTCAGGGGCAAATTCCAGGTCATCTAGAGCTATTAAATAATTATCAAAAAGGTCTGCCCACTCTTCCCATTGGATAGATGATTGTCCATGATGTGCTAAAAATGGTCGTTGAATTACTATAGAAGTAGCCATTTTATATCATCAACTCACTGACTTTAAATAAAGTATATCTGCTTGCCTGCTTACAACGGGTTAACTCTTTCTACAAGCCTGAACGGTGCTGTTGCCGAGGGGAATTCCTCTAATAGTCTTGTGGGCTGTGACTTGATCGTTTCCCTGCCTGTGCAGCGCGAAGGAAAGCAGCAGGGCAGGAGAGAAAAGAAACAGCTGTGCTGAAAAGTCAATTGAACCCCACAGGTGAGGAGCTGCACGTTGGTGAAATTGGGGAAATACAATGGTCAGCCCCCTGTAGAGTGCAATGCTCTACACACCAGGAGCGCGCACAGGTGAACACGCTGAAGAGGCTTGCAGCGCTTGAGCTGACCGAGCCATGTATGCGTTAGAGCTGGTTTGAAGGCTACTTACAGGCTTGTCTCCCCACCATGGGTGTCCTTTCTTCAATGGACGTTGTTGAGAGGCGTTGGACAATGTTTGCTTGCAGTTGGCAGGAAACCGCTCTGCACCCGTAGCGGTGCCGCTTGTAGCCCGTCCCGCCTTAAGGACTCTGACACCTGATCACGATGCTCTCTGGCTTGTGGTGTCTCCCAGTGTGGCTTGCGATTGTCGCCAATAATGTTATGATGAAGACACCGTGCCACAAGAAATGATGTAGAAACCTTTTAATTAGCGATGCCAGGTACAGCGTGATCCTCCCTTCGCCAGTCACAGAGTAAATGCCGAAGCTCGAATCAATCCTTTAAAAGATTCCAACATTACTATTGAAGTTAAACATGCTGTAAGTTACACAATACAAGATATCGCATTACAACAGATCACATGGTTGTAAGACAGTCCTTTTGTCATCCGGACCCTCGTATGGTTGGGCTGCACTGTGTTGTATGAAGTCATGGACTTGCTAATGACTGGCACGGCCATTGGATCATTAAAATTGTCACATTCGTACAACTATAAAAGCGCCTAAACAGCAGTCGAGCTGATTGGTGCATACTGCCACTGTTACGCACAATACCTCACCCAGGATGTAGTCCGACATAGTGCCATGGTAGCCTTAGCCCACCCCTGTCTCCTGGATTAAGTGCACATTCTGGTGGTAAGCTCTTCTCTCAGCCGAGAGTAGCAGCTCTGGCACTACTAAAAGGCTTTGATTCTGCACCTCTGCATGGTATGGCATGGCTGCAGCAAGTAGTAAGTACTTTCTCCCTGTCACAGTGAGTGCTACATCTGCTGTTCAAAATGTGCCATGCAGGCAGCATATTGTCGTTTAGAATCTCCATCGGACTCAAAGGTAGTAGGTAAACATGAGCAGTACAATAAAAACGTTGCTTGTCGCACACACAGTCCTTGTCTTTTGGTAATACAGAGACCGCAACCAACATGAATTCTCTGCTGAATAGCCCCTTGAAGAGAAGAGGAAATGGCTGAATATATCATCTGTCATGTCACACAGTATTGCAATGTGGCATGTGCACTGTAAACTAAAAAATATATATTTTTTAGTTTGTGACCCATAGTTCAATTATGCCATTGATGGAGAAAGAAAAGGATTTAAACGAGCCTGCACACAGGTGCTAAGATGGAAACGCCCGTCAGCAGGGTCCCAAGGCACAAGCTGACATTCCAACCATGTGAAATTCCAACCATGTCTGTGTTCCAAAATATGCAAATGAGTCGCAAAACGTGCTTCCCATTTTTATTATGTGATTAGCAACAAAAAAAAAGAATCTAATACTTGTTTGGTAACTGGGTAACTCGCTGCTGCTGATTCATGGTATAGCCCTAGGTCGGAATTAGCTGTCATCTGGTCTATGTACATAGTCACATTTAAATTACAGTCCTGCGAAGATCTTCTTTGGGCAATATCTGGCCCAGTTTTTTGTTTTGATGTACCCTGTCGAATATGATCATGCATTCCATGCCGCACACACCTGTCAGGCGGTTCAATAGAAGAAAAAAGATAGAGATTCTTGCCAAATGCGGGTTGGTTGACAAGTATGATGCCTTGTGATGTCATGTTTCTGTTTCAAGCTGTAATATTTCCTTGTGCCCTGCAATGCTACAAATACGTTTGCCATAGGATTATCAGTTCATGACTCTTGTGTTGATAACACGTTTCCCTGTCATATGATGACATTTCTATGTTCTATTGAAACACAAGTTCCATGTGCTATATGATGCATACTTCAGTGTGTCACATAACACATTTACCTGTGTGTTATGAGCACACATTTTTAAGATGCAGTGACAGTCTCTGTGATTCACGTGTCACTCGAAGTGTCACATATTTGGCTATGGAATGTCACTTATAGGCACATTGAAACTGTGGAAATGTCACACATGTAATTTGAAAACTTGGCAGCTGTGCCCATTGGAAGTGTGACCATTTTGGCCCTCGGGTAGAGGAAAATTGTATTGGGACCTATGGTGCTTCCTCCTGGTGTATTGAGGAGGTGCAGAGATTTGTTCTGGATTTATTGAGCTGACCTGGATCAGAGGGGGAGCCCTAGACTAGTGGTGGGCCACGTTTGAACTGGGACCGTATCCTGACACAATGGCTGTGAAGGGACTGCAGAGAGGTCAAGGAATACACCGGGAGGTTGTGAACATAAGACCGCAAGTGGGGTCCTCTGGAACATCCGGCTTCCCTCCCACTGCCAATCATGGTCGGAGGCCTGCTCCTCATTGTGAAGCCAGTTGAGACCAATGTCTGTGTATGTGCTATTTTAGGGCACATTCAGGGAGCCAGGTTGCTCCATAGAGGATTTTGAGATGCAGGATTGACAACTCCTGAAATTCCAGTATTGGCTCACAAGTCAGGCAGAAGAAAGACCTTTTTGCTTAAAATGCTACAGAAAAGGCTACAGTAGCAAAGGTGAAAGCGAAATACCCCTAGAAGACCCTGGCCTGTTGAGAAAACACTTCACTGAGATTGATTAATGCACTTCATCAAATGCTTGAGCAGACTTCCAGTCAGATAGAAGCTGCTTGTCAAGTAGAAGGGGGGGGGAAAGCTGGAGGCCTAACTAGTGAAGGGGTCCAAGTCGAGACAGTGTCATCGGCTGTATTCAGAATCTGGAGGCCCAGAGGCAAGCAATGGAGTTTGTCTTAGCGGAAATTGCAGCGGTTAGACCCTGTGCTATTGCAGGACTAGTGCACCTGGAATAAAGCTACAAAGCTGTGGACAACATGTGACAGGGACTTCCAAGAACGGATACTGCATTGGTTAGGTATGACTCCCAGGTTTGCGATTTCAAATAAAAATGTTAAAACCAAAGTGAAGGGATCTGTATGGTGACCTCTTTGAGGTGGGATCACTTCTTGAGGTCTCTACATCTCACAGGAGTTTTTATATACACAGCAATCCTCTGAATAGATGTGTGTGTAGAGTTCAGTTTTGTTCCTTCCCTCCAGGTGTGATATTTGGCCTGTGTAGTGATGTGTTGGTACTGTGTTCTTTGTGTGTAAGGAAAGGGGATGATATAGTGACGTGGCGTTACTGTTGTTCTGTGTGTAAGGCGTGGGACTGATGTAGGGATGTATTTGTGATGCATGTTCTGACTGAGCATGCTGTAGTGGAATGTTCATTGTGGAGCTGTGATGATAAATGGAATGTTGGGTGTGCTGGGTGAAGTATGGCGGTTAAGTATAGCTGGAGAAAGGAAGTGCGCTCCACAGGAGTGAAAGGACCATGGCTGTAATCTAAGGGCCTAACTTGAAATAATGAGCATACCTTCTACCTCAGTGGCACCAGACTTGTGTGCGAACCACCTGTCCACTAACTACAACGTTGTAGTGATGAGTTGTTAAAAGAATCTGTGCTGAGGTGGAGGAAGACTGACAGAAGTGAGGAGCTGTTCCTTGGAGAGATGATGGCCTGCATGGGGTGTCAGCATGCGCTCCTGGGCAGAAGGAGCCCAGTGTGGAGGATGGGCTGAAGGTATTTCGTTTTTATTGCTGCTTGAGGTGTCAGTCAGCTGTTAGGAGGGCATTGCCTGTCAGTTTGTGTATGTGACGTAAGGTGCAGATATCCAGAAGGCATATAATATGGTCTAGAGTTAGTGTGTGGCATCCTCAGCAGCTACTGTGGCACCATTAAACTGGGGCACAGGCTCTATTAAGTCCCACTATGTGTGTGAACTTGAATGCCCGTCTTGAATCCATATCTTTCCATGTAGTACGTGGACCACTGTGAGCGCCAGAGGACACGGGTTGGTATCTCAAGGGTGAGAATTTGTGATTCTCTATGATCAGAACTACGCACACACATGTGGCAGAGGATTACTATGGCGCTACAGATCTTGACTGTTCTACACTCATTCCAGCCCTTTTACGGTCTTTCAATGGAGCATCTTGGTTTGCGGAGAGAGACTGTGCTCTACTTGCGCCTTATATATAATAGGAAGGAAAGGAGGATTACTGGCAAAGCGACACATTGCTACCGAGAGGGAGTAAGGAAAATAGATGCATATGATTTTACTCTTCAACTGAAATAGGACAGCTTGTGGTTCTTAAGCCACTGACATTTGAAGAAGAGGTTGGACTGTATGTGTAGAAGATATCTATGAACAAGACGTATTCTGCATCAGAACAATACATGTACTCTTTTGGGATGGCAAACGGACAATGTAAACTGTATTGAATGAGGAATTTGCAGAATAATTCTGTTTTTGTACTTTAGAAGAACTACATGCATTAAGAATTGGATATAGATAATGTTATTCCTAAAAAGGTTTGGGATTGTATTTGTGGTTAGAGTTCTTATGTGTTGGTGATTTGTTTGTGTTTACTTGTAACATGACGTGTTTCTATCATTCTGTTTTGCATGGCAGGATAGGTAAGAATGAACCCTCTCATTGGTTGTGTGTTGGCATACAATCTGGGTGTACATGGTTGACTCAAAACTGTGTTGGGTGTATGTGCGAGTCTGATTGGCAGGTTGAGGAAGTAGAATTTGGTACCCTGATTCATGGTGGTTTGGTATTATATACTGGATGTGTGTGAACTTCTGTGCAGTTGTGGGGAATAGGAGTACTGCATCAAAAAAGTATATACTGCGCAAGTGTCTTGGTAAGTGCAGTACTTTAGTCTAGTATTGCCAAGGTGGAGAAGAGGAGTGCCCTGCCAAAAGTGATTCAACTTAATGATTGTTTAGGAAAGTGTACTAAACTGGTTTATGGCGATGTGACAATGGGAAAGAGGAGTACCCTGCCCTAAGAGGTATGCTTTCTGTACAGTTGGAGGGATGATGTAGCCCTAGCCGGAGCTAATAGGCTGTGACCTAAGGGCCTAACATGAAATAAAGAACATAGTTCCTACTTGAGTGGCTCCAGACTTAGCGTGAAGACACTGCCTTCCTACTATAAAAATCTCCTTTGAGGGAGACCTCATCCCGACCACCAAATATTTGAATCTCACTCACAGTGAATGAGAATTTAGGTCCCTGCAACAAAAAAAAAGCCAAAACGAGCAGGTGCTCTCTGTAACCCAGAGTAGGGGCAAAAGAACTGTTAATTCTGGGAATAACAACTGGTAAGCGCATAGTAAAAGTTACCTTGACTAAAATAGTCATACTTCCATATGAATGCTGCAGTATGATTACAGTACCCAAGATGGTGGTGTCAAGACACCTGCATAACAGCCCATTTGACAGATCCTCTAGTTGCAACTACCTGGGCTTGTGGTTTTAAGAGAGTGGTGGCCATACATGCCATCTGTCAATGATTACAAATAAAGCTGCTCTCCCTGGCATATACAATGAGAAATGCATAATTTGGTTAGTCCATCTGCTAGTCCCGTTCTCACTGTGGTAAGATCAGAGTTCTTGCCTTCACTAAACGACGGCATGTTTTCTCATCCAGGTAAATATGCCTCCTGGCTGAACATGGGGCAATGTTAGCCATTTAAAGTCCTTTTTGGCTTATTTTCTATTATGGTCCATGCTCTGGTTTGTTTGGGAGTTCAGTCTTTTGTGACAAACAATCCTAGAAGCTTGTATTAATTCGCACAAACAGTAACACACATTCCCCAGTTTTATTCCTCCTTCCTAACTCCTCTCACCTGCCTTCCAACATTCCACTACCATCTTACACCTCGCAGCTCGTGTACGGTAGACAGGTAAAACTAAAAAGAATATAGAAAAACAATACAGGAAGCTGTTGTAATTGGAGGTTAGTATCTTCATACAGGAGTCTCGAGCCATTCAGGTAGGGGGTAAGTTGTTCATTTCATGTTGGGTGCTTAGGTTACAGCCTCTGCCTGATATCTCATGTTATGACTGCATTCTCCCTCCGTTTATAATCAGCTACCAGACTCTGCCCAGCAAACAGACACCTGCATTCCATGCATCATCACATTCTCACATCATCCGTACAGAACATTCTATAGCATGGGCACTCACATACATTTTCCCATGGGCCAAAAGTATGGTGTTTGGTGTGACCGAGAGCCACATAGATGCCAGCAGGGTGGGCAAGGGGTGCAGGGTGGGACGTAGAGGAAGCAAAGCATGTACATGGTCTGGACAGTGAGTCATTGAGTTATTTTGAGGGTTTCATTCCGTACTGCCCTCTAATTAAACCCCTTGTCTCCAGAAGGTTCATAGATCTGACAGTACTCCGTTATGCTGTATGTGATTTGCTAATCCTGTACTGCACCCTGTTTGCTATTACTACCTTTGGTAAGTCAAGTATACAAAGAAAGAAACGTGATTATTGAATCGAAATAGAATCTTAAGCTTCACAATCTCCTTATGCCTTTACTCTCTTTTCTACAAACATTAGTAGTGCTTATAAAACATCCTTGACAAAGACTCTCCAAAAAGGTGTGATTTTCACTAAGGTGGGCAGTCATAAACAATCTACCGCCAACGCTATACATGGGACAGTGAAAACGTTTTAGCCATGGCACTAGCAGACTTGACACTTAATGCTGGCTTTACCACGTTGCCAAAATATGCTGGCTGTGAACTCTATATTTAAGATATGGGCAGATTCCACAGCACAGTTGTGTTTCCTTGCTGAGTGTTGTCCCTCAGACTTAGTACCAGAACTACTGACACCCCAGTGGTTGTGTAGTGAGCTAAATGGAAACTATGAAACCAGGAAGCATGTTTTTTAAATCTCTGCCTCCCTTGTGACAAATTGTGCGCTCCTGGGTATTCACTTTCTAGGCATATTTTTCTGCTCCTTTTAGTGTTTTAAAAAAAAATTAATATATTTTTATCGGGGATAAGAGAAAATTAAATCAAACTGAGCAGTGGTAGCAAGTATGTGACAAGAAAACAGGACTGTAACCCAACAATCACTTGACTTTACCCATAGGGAAAGAGAATACATAGTCACATGTCCAGTCAGTCCACTCATTGTTTCTTTCCTTGTTTTCCTTTATTTCAGTTAACCTCTTGGGTGCCATATATGTACTGGAGACGTTCTCAGCACCAGTGCTCAGGTGCTGAGGACGGCTCCAGCACGTCCTGGCGCCAGAGGCAGGAAATCCATCTGGTTCGAGGGCGCCAGAGGTATTTCCTTTCATTGAATTGACCCTCGGGAGCTGGGGAAGAGCTTCCCACCAACCATGGCTTTTTAAATGTTTTTATTTTTTTATTTTTGCCGGTCATTCCAGAGAAAATTAAATGAGCTGTTTGGCTCATTTCACTTTCACTGCGTTGGTGTTTTGGGGGCATATCTCAGCATCCCGAGCACCGATGCATACGGGAGGGATATTGTTGGAAAGGGGGGAATCTCCCTTTACAAAGGTACCTTTCCCTAGTGGATACCAGCTTCGGGATCGCTGCAGGAGGGTGATCCCCAAGAGGGGATCAACCAGGGACTATTTTTTTGAGAGGGGAGCTGCTCCCTCACAGTAGGCTAGTACCCCGCTCCCCAAATCCCCCCCCCCCCCCCAACAGGGCAGATTGGTGGTAGTTAGATCAAAAAGGCCACTAGACACCAGGGATTGATTTTTTTTTTTTTTTTTTATCGCTTTTTTTTTTTGTGCAGACTGGTTGTGAGCGGCACTCCCAGGCATTGGACCTAGCTTCCACCCCTCCCCAAATAACCCCGACAGTCTTTCAGCACCCCTTCTGTGGCAGATAGTAGGTATCTTCTTCCAAGTCCATTAGACTACCAGGCAATGTATTGGGTGGGGGGTGGTGGCCCCTCAGGCAAAGGGCTAGTTCCCCCCCCCCCCCTCCCCCCAAAACTTTCTGCTCTAGGGGGAGACAGAAAGCCAACTAAACACCAGGGATTTTTTGTTTGTGCAAAAAACGGGTGGCGGCGGCCATCCTAGGCATCGGGCCTAGCCCCTGCCCACTCAAGTAACCGCACACAGTCTTTCTGCCCCCCCCCCCACCCGTTGGGGACAGATGGGGGATGTTTTCCTCCAATCTGCCTCCCTGGCGGAAGGCAGAAAGCCCACTAGACCACCAGGCAATGTCTCCCTTCAGAACTGTGCTTCACTGGACACCACTGACGGATGCCTGATAGTCACGTTAAACCAGACTAGAAACTCTTGTGAACTTTTCATTGCCACCCTGAACAATGAAAGTTGGGTCGGACCCACTTTCTCTTTTATAAGGAAGGAAGGAGAAGAATTTTGTGCTGGGACCTTCTCCAATCCATTAAGTTCCCAGAAGCCTTTAATCTGTAGTCACAGAAGCCTGACATTGTATGTTATATGGATATATTGTACGTCCATGGGAATCTCTGCACTTTGATCAACTAGGAGTAAATTAACAGCGTTAAGACTGCACATACACACATCTCCTCCTCCCCACCCCCAAAAAAATCTGAGAATGTGTAAAGCACCTAAATAGGATGACATTGACCATTGGTCTAAATGGTAAAAGAAAATCCCACAATTAACGTATAAACTCCATAAATATGTGTTGCTGCGATGAGACACCAGTGCTAAAGGCAGTATCTTCTACGGTTACTTCCCATGAACTGCTGAGTGCACCCAGGACAACAAGACAAGGCCATAGAGTAACTGAAGGCCTTAGAGGGTGGTGTTGGGGATCAGGATATGACCCAGCCTTGTGGTTTCTTTGCTTCTCTTTCCCCTCTGTATTGCCACTTCTGTTTTTTTTCCAGCCCTCCCTGTGAAGTTTTCAGAAACCTCCCGCTCGCAGCACTACTTGTACATCAAGGAGCACAAAGTACGTCAGGACCTAGACCCTACACGTCCGCAGGACCGGACCCTTTTCATCACCAACGTTCCCCCGTACTGCACACAGGTGAGTGATCACACATCAAATGGGCATATAATGCACCTTATTTTCTCATAAAAATAATTAGCTGCTGTTGCTGAATAACAAATTCAAGACATCCGATTACTGATCAAAAATAAATGCAGATCCTGCTGACAGAACTTGTGATCTTTCCATGTGTCACAATCAATATGCTGCCTATTTGGGAAAGTATTGCACCTGATGCTGATCAATTGTTGCTCCTTATGCTGACTCTTACTATCAAAACCAGTAGAAAGACCCTATTCGCCCATTCCCTGCAGCTCCTGACACAAACCAAACATGGTTCCATTGTGGCATTGGCACTCTCTCTCTGTCTGAGGCCTTGTGAAATCATTGTCTTATTACTTTTCCTGGTACCGCATATCCAGGTGCTCATGGTTGTTAATTATTATTTGCTTCTTTTACTCCTGCTTCCCCCAGCACCTCCAGGCTCATTGTGACCCTAGTTTCCTGACCTCCCCTCTCCCCACCCCAGTCTCTTATTCTGAGCTCTTAATACTGTGCACTTCTCCATTGTCCTGTTATGGGTTGTTACTGGTGATGTCCTGCCTGTTGCTCCTAAATCTGTACCGCCCCCCATGTAATTTCTAGGGGTCACTTCAGCATGAAAATTTACTGTTTATTTTCTTTATGAACCAGAATATATCCCTTGTATCTCCTCTACTGCTATCCCCTTAGCCCAAAAAGAAGCACACTTTGGAGTTTAATGCTATACTGAAAGAGCTGGTTGTTTAAACCAGCCTCCATTTTTAGGTCTAAGCCTACCAGACAGTGCAGCTATCTGGTTTGCTAATGACTTCTTGGGGACATTCTGAAAGCTTCCCTGGAAGTGCATTCTGCCTATTTCTTACCATTGGGTTTGTGTTTTGTAACTCACTTTTGCTTGCTTTCCATTTGCTGGTTTATTTGTTTCAGGAGGTCCAGATTGAGTTCGTCCCTCCCATAGAGCATATACTATTTACTGTATTCTTCCACAATTGCCTGCTTTCTGTAAATGGCCATTTCAATCTTACTCTTATCATGTCACATTTGCTGTGCTGTGCGTTCAAAGACGGAGGTTAAATGTCAGGCTCTGTCTCCTGAGGGAGCTTGGTGTTTACTTTTCTTTCTCTGACTTCAAAGTGAGAGGATTTATGTGACAATCTTGCTCTGAATGGAAAAGCTTTTTTCTAGCACACAACACAATTTAAATGTCTGTAAATGAAATGTGCAGACTTCAGAATATTAGAATTAAGTAGGCACAAATGAAGCACATTTTTTTTTTCTGATTCTGAAATTAAAACCAATCAATACACTAGGTGATGACATTTCTCCACATTATTGTTTGTGCGCTGAATCAGTAAAACTGTCTGTGCCAATGTAATGGTCATTTCAGTTGAAAATGTGTTGTCTGTAAGGGCAGTGCACTACCACCCTATGCATACTCCACATTACGCCACTCCACTCTCCTCCACTCTATTCTACACCACTGCATTCTACGATGCACCACTCTTTGACACTCCACTCCTACGGCACGGCCCCTGCACTGCTGCGGCACGGCCCCTGCACTGCTGCGGCACGGCCCCTGCACTGCTGCGGCACGGCCCCTGCACTGCTGCGGCACGGCCCCTGCACTGCCTCTCCCCGCTCCTCTACCACATGCCTCTCCCCGCTCCTCTACCACATGCCTCTACCACATGCCTCTACCACATGCCTCTCCCCGCTCCTCTACCACATGCCTCTCCCCGCTCCTCTACCACATGCCTCTGATCCAGCGGTGTACTAACACACTCCACTACCATATACTCACCTGGGCCCATATAACTTCTTCCACTAATACCGAGTAGACCGCTGGAGCTTGTAGTTTATAGAGTTCATGTTTTCAGGAATAGTTGTTGTTCCGTTCTAACTAAACCTTTCACTGATCAAAAGTTCTTTCCTCTGGTCGATGGACCATTAGTTGGAACTAATTGATGGTGATAATTAACAATTTATTAAACATTCTGTAATTAAAGTAAATAATCAGACTCAGGAAGTTTTAAAATCTTTATCTAAGTTAATTAAATGTGAACCATCTCAAAGTTTCAGTACAAACGCCCTCATTCGCAAGAGTGTCAATTCAATCAATAATCAATAAGCAAAAATATTTCAGACTCACACAATAGTTATGCTCAGAAAGGAGAGGACAGAGAGAAAAGAACATCTATCAATACGATGAATTTATAGTTACCAAGAATGGTGTGAAGACCGACCCCCTGGCCAAAGGGCTGGTAAGGGTCCCCCAGGATAGATCAGGAGACAAAGACTTCAGGACAGGAATCGGGACAGGATACTTCACCTCTCTAAATACCGACGACTGCGTCGCACCCCTCTCTGACACTCTCTTCCTCCTCGTGGTTCTTCCGCGATCTTCTTTCTAACCCAATTAAATTAAGTTGGAAGTTTCTGCATTCAGTTTCTTCATCAGCGTTTTTCTCAGCATCCGCACCACCCACAGCATCCCGAGCTCTGCATCGCCTCTGCTGCTTCTGCTCCCGTTTCTGCTAATCTAACTAACTAAAACTACCTCAGTTATACCTTTCAATAATCATGTACCGCCCATTAATGTTTCAATTTCATAAAATACTAACTCTGATTGGTCAGGCGAGGGGGGGGATGATCATCACACCATGCTTACATTTCACTTATTTCATTGAACCATTGTTTTCAAACCCATCCCCTTAAACTTTATTAAATCGTTTCCTTTCCCATACATCTCCAAACTTTATTAATACAAATTGTTTCAATCTCATGAATAAGGCTTCTTCATATGAACTCTTCACCCTCATGTTCCTAGGGCACATCTTAATCCTTACTCATCCTTCCTTGTTCTCTCTCCTGTGTGCATGTGCGGGGTCAAATCAGCCAGCTCAATTCAGACAAGTGTGGAAGGCCCAAATGCGCACTAATAATAGTCAAAAGAAGAAATGTTATTTAAAAAAATAAATGGTTTCACTGTATACCACCAACCTCTACTCTAACCCACTTTAATTATTATTACCCTTTCTGCATTTGCGTTAGTATAAAAACTTATTTTCTATTTAGCCAAGCAGGTGCCATGCATGTGAACTTTCAAGCTGCCATTTTAATGCCTTTTGCGCATGCGCAAGATTTTCCCTCCAAGCGTTAAAACGTCATACTACGTAGATGCATGCACAGTAAAGATCCCTTGTTAGAGTGCGTTTTAGTCCTTTGTTCATTTTGTTATAGTTAGTAAACACATACGCAAGCTTCGTTATCCCGCGTGTCTTTCTGAAATGCGAATTATTAATTACGAACACATAGTTAGTAATTCGTTAATGAGTTAAAACGAGAGGTTTGCTTCCGAGCAAGTCTCATTTACGAGTCCTTGCTCCATCACCTCTCCCCGCTCTTCTACCACATGCCTCTCCCCGCTCCCCTACCGCATGCCTTTCCCCTCTCCTCTACCGCATGCCTTTCCCCGCTCCTCTACCTTATCCTGCTCCTCTACCGCATCCTGCTCCTCTACCGCATGCCTCTCCCCGCTCCTCTACCGCATGCCTCTCCCCGCTCCTCTACCGCATGCCTCTCCCCGCTCCTCTACCGCATGCCTCTCCCCGCTCCTCTACCACCGCATGCCTCTCCCCGCTCCTCTACCACCGCATGCCTCTCCCCGCTCCTCTACCACCGCATGCCTCTCCCCGCTCCTCTACCACCGCATGCCTCTCCCCGCCTCTCTACCACCGCATGCCTCTCCCCGCTCCTCTACCACCGCATGCCTCTCCCCGCTCCTCTACCACCGCATGCCTCTCCCCGCTCCTCTACCACCGCATGCCTCTCCCCGCTCCTCTACCACCGCATGCCTCTCCCCGCTCCTCTACCACCGCATGCCTCTCCCCGCTCCTCTACCACCGCATGCCTCTCCCCGCTCCTCTACCACCGCATGCCTCTCCCCGCTCCTCTACCACCGCATGCCTCTCCCCGCTCCTCTACCACCGCATGCCTCTCCCCGCTCCTCTACCACCGCATGCCTCTCCCCGCTCCTCTACCACCGCATGCCTCTCCCCGCTCCTCTACCACCGCATGCCTCTCCCCGCTCCTCTACCACCGCATGCCTCCCCGCTCCTCTACCACCGCATGCCTCTCCCCGCTCCTCTACCGCATGCCTCTCCCCGCTCCTCTACCACACTCAGCCCCTCTCCCCGCACCTCTACCACGCTCAGCCCCTCTCCCCGCTCCTCTACCACGCTCAGGCCCTCTCCTCGCTCCTCTACCACGCGCCGCCCCTCTACCACGCGCCGCCCCTCTACCACGCGCCGCCCCTCTACCACGCGCCGCCCCTCTACCACGCGCCGCCCCTCTACCACGCGCCGCCCCTCTACCACGCGCCGCCCCTCTACCACGCGCCGCCCCTCTACCACGCGCCGCCCCTCTACCACGCGCCGCCCCTCTACGCCACTCCCCGCCCCTCTGCGCCACTCCCCGCCCCTCTGCGCCACTCCCCGCCACTCTGCGCCACTCCCCACCACTCTGCGCCACTCCCCACCACTCTGCGCCACTCCCCACCACTCTGCGCCACTCCCCACCACTCTGCGCCACTCCCCACCACTCTGCGCCACTCCCCACCACTCTGCGCCACTCCCCACCACTCTGCGCCACTCCCCACCACTCTGCGCCACTCCCCACCACTCTGCGCCACTCCCACACTCTGCGCCACTCCCCGCCCCTCTCCCACCTTCTGCCCCTCTCCCACCTTCTGCCCCTCTCCCACCTTCTGCCCCTCTCCCACCTTCTGCCCCTCTCCCA
The DNA here is from genome assembly GCA_963921515.1 of Calotriton arnoldi. NCBI lineage: Eukaryota > Metazoa > Chordata > Amphibia > Caudata > Salamandridae > Calotriton > Calotriton arnoldi. The sequence goes on along the minus strand of CAWUFW010001641.1, from coordinate 524,107 downwards.
CCTTCTGCCCCTCTCCCACCTTCTGCCCCTCTCCCACCTTCTGCCCCTCTCCCACCTTCTGCCCCTCTCCCACCTTCTGCCCCTCTCCCACCTTCTGCCCCTCTCCCACCTTCTGCCCCTCTCCCACCTTCTGCCCCTCTCCCACACTCTGCCCCTCTCCCACACTCTGCCCCTCTCCCACACTCTGCCCCTCTCCCACACTCTGCCCCTCTCCCACACTCTGCCCCTCTCCCACACTCTGCCCCTCTCCCACACTCTGCCCCTCTCCCACACTCTGCCCCTCTCCCACACTCTGCCCTCTCCCACACTCTGCCCCTCTCCCACACTCTGCCCCTCTCCCACACTCTGCCCCTCTCCCACACTCTGCCCCTCTCCCACACTCTGCCCCTCTCCCACACTCTGCCCCTCTCCCACACTCTGCCCCTCTCCCACACTCTGCCCCTCTCCCACACTCTGCCCCTCTCCCACACTCTGCCCCTCTCCCACACTCTGCCCCTCTCCCACACTCTGCCCCTCTCCCACACTCTGCCCCTCTCCCACACTCTGCCCCTCTCCCACACTCTGCCCCTCTCCCACACTCTGCCCCTCTCCCACACTCTGCCCCTCTCCCACACTCTGCCCCTCTCCCACACTCTGCCCCTCTCCCACACTCTGCCCCTCTCCCACACTCTGCCCCCTCTCCCACACTCTGCCCCTCTCCCACACTCTGCCCCTCTCCCACACTCTGCCCCTCTCCCACACTCTGCCCCTCTCCCACACTCTGCCCCTCTCCCACACTCTGCCCCTCTCCCACACTCTGCCCCTCTCCCACACTCTGCCCCTCTCCCACACTCTGCCCCTCTCCCACACTCTGCCCCTCTCCCACACTCTGCCCCTCTCCCACACTCTGCCCCTCTCCCACACTCTGCCCCTCTCCCACACTCTGCCCCTCTCCCACACTCTGCCCCTCTCCCACACTCTGCCCCTCTCCCACACTCTGCCCCTCTCCCACACTCTGCCCCTCTCCCACACTCTGCCCCTCTCCCCGCCCCTCTCCCACACTCTGCCCCTCTCCCCGCCCCTCTCCCACACTCTGCCCCTCTCCCCGCCCCTCTCCCACACTCTGCCCCTCTCCCCGCCCCCACACTCTGCGCCACTCCCCGCCCCCACACTCTGCGCCACTCCCCGCCCCCACACTCTGCGCCACTCCCCGCCCCCACACTCTGCGCCACTCCCCCACACTCTGCGCCACTCCCCGCCCCCACACTCTGCGCCACTCCCCCCACACTCTGCGCCACTCCCCCACACTCTGCGCCACTCCCCCACACTCTGCGCCACTCCCCGCCCCTCTCCCACACTCTGCGCCACTCCCCGCCCCTCTCCCACACTCTGCGCCACTCCCCCTCCCTCTCCCACACTCCACCCCTCTAGGCCACTCCCTGCCACTCTAGGCCACTTCCTTACCCTTTACAGCACTCTGTGCCACTCTACGATACTACGCAACTCCCTATATGACACTCTATTCCACTTTAGTCTACTCTGACACACTATTCTACTCTACGCTACACCATTCCACTAACTTTTAGCTATGTGAACAGCAGCTACGTTGGTATACAACATGGCTAAAACGCTTTGGCAAAGCCAATAGCTCTTGCATAGGCGAGACCTTTTGGCTTTGCCAGTGCTTGTTAACTTACTGTTAACTCCAGGGTGTGTGTGTGTGTGTGTATGTGTTTGGGTCTTTTGCTGATGTTCCCTCCAGAAATAGCGGAGTCCTTCAGAAGTAGGCCCACTATTCCAGAAGTGGCCTCCCACAACCGGCACATTAGTCGTAATGTTAACCTCCGGGCTACTGTACCACATTGAAAAATAGGAGTCTGTGATTTCCTCAGAAACCAGGTCTGGCTGCCTTTAAAGAAAGGGAAACTTTGATTGGGCAGCCTGGGGATCATTTTCGTAGAAAACTTAAATAGCTGCCCAAGGTATCCATATAGAGGGAAACAGGGTAATGGGTAATTTGTTAAGTCAAGCATATGCTCTTTCAGAAAAGCAGAGTTGGGCTAATGATAAAAGGAAAAACGATACTCCAGCAGTAAAGTGTGTCTGGAATGTATGATCTGACTATAGCACATTGTACATGTGTCTAGGCGCATTGCAAAGGCACTGGGTGCATTCATAGTTGGGAATACAAGGGCTGTGCAACGAAGGGTACCGCATGTGTGAAGTAAATATATGCAAGAGTCGACCTGACAAAGTTGCTAGCCTACCCGATTCCAGTCTGAATAAACTCTGGAAGAAGTGACGGAGGATGAATTTTTTTAAATTTCAGTTATTCTTGCAAATGCCATACTGCTGACACCTGGTGTCTTGGCAGGCTTTAACCTCCTTCTATGCATGCCTCGGAGAGTGGAAACAAACGTTGAGGCATAGCTTAGTGCTGACCACCATACCAGCTACACCTTCTAAGTCACCACCCTGAGTACCCCAGAACAGCAGTCCACCCAGGTCTGTCTACCCCTGGATATATGCTAAAGTGTTCAGAAGTCCGAGACCACCACAAGTGCTACTGGGGCCCTGCCTAGCTAGACCCGACTGTACTCAGATGGAAAAGCACTACATTACTGGGACATCACTTGGTCATGCTAAGCTCTCGTTTTAGTAGTGATTATCAAATTGTTCTCCGAACATGTCATGAAAAATGAAATGCAACAATACACACTTCAGATGGACAGTGTACCAGGTCTGTTATGCTGTATAGGGTGATTTAATGGGAATTATCAAAAGTGTTGTAACTGTGACAGATTTCTAACTGGGATACCAATAAGAAAATAATTGCTTGGTAGCTCTTTTTTTCTAAGGCTTTTATTCCCCCTAAAACAAACCAAAAATACATGTTCTTAAGCTTCTGATGAATGCAGCCTGTGAAGGGATGTGTTCATCAAAGGAGAGAATGTGTTTAGGGAAGCCACCGCCATCTACTGTAACGGAGAATGTCCTTGCCTTCTTTTGCAGAAATGTCTTTCTCGTCTCTGCTCTCAGTTTGGCCCTGTTCAGTCTGTCGAACTTCAGGAGAAGCCAGGTCCTCCAGAGACTCGGTCTGCCCCAGAGTCCAAGTTTTTCACGCACGAGCAGGTTCCGGTGAGTGATATACAAAAGATTTCTAGAATTTTTTTCTTCTTTAAGAGGTTCTTTAACAACTGATTTTCCATCTAATCCCAGGGGTTTAGGTTTGCATATGTAGTCTTCAGAAATCGTGCTGGTGTGCATGCCTTCAGGACTTCAGTTCAGCAAGAGCCTCTTGTGATGTCAAAGGCAGAACCACTGCTTACAGGAGTTCAAAGTGAGTAGACTGAACCCCCCCCAAGGGAGTGGTGGGACCTCTATGTACTGTTAACACAAATATAAGACAGACACACACCTCTGTGCACATACAATATCGAATTTACACTTATAGCAGTACTATCCTCAATGCTCTTGTACACGCGTACCAGAGACCCCTGTCGATCGCCCCCCACTGCCTGGCCAACGTTCTTAGCCGACCCTCCCCAATCTCTCTCATCCCTATCTCAGCCCCTTGAGTTATGGAACCTGTATCCGTGCATCCAGTGTGTGGCCATGGCACTAGACCCCATGGGGTTGTATGCACTGTGCAAATGCTGTCACTCACTCAACACTTAATGGAGCTGTACAATGCAGAGCACTCAATAGACCTCCAGAGCAGGCTCTGCACTATATAAATGCTTGCAGTTAAATAAAACCACTTGATGTCCTTGTATATGTTTCCGGACATGAAGCCTGTTCAGTGCTCCTCGACACACAAGCAAAGTTTACTTCTTTGAGTCCGCCTCCCCTAGGTATGTACTACCTACTGAAGCCATCTTGTCTCTTTCCCTCTGTCCAGAGTGGATTACTGCCTACACCCAGTCCCTGGCCGACCCCGCAGAGCTGCAGGCCGAGGTGGATTCCTTCATGCAAGAGTACGACCGCAAAATCTCCGAGGTGCGTGTATCTCAGTTAAACCTTGTAGTTTGGAGATCTCCGTGCCAGAGGTGAAAGGGTATCATGTGTTGAGACTGAGCCGGCATCTTTGTGAATGAGGCACCGGGTGGTGATGTGAGCTTCTTTGTGGTGGGACTTTCTTTACATGCCACATATTTATATTAATTTTGTTTCTACTGTGGAGTTGAATGGATTAGGACATTTCTCACACTCAAGACCTGTTCCCCAGCCTTCGTATTATTTTTAGGGCTCCCAGTTGTCCTTTTTTACTGATTTTTACAGAAACATACAGACAGAAAACTATTTATTTTCCTGTCGGTATGTATTTTTAAATACAAAAAATACAGAACATAGGACATCTTTGTATTATTATTTTCTATTGTCAATTATGAGTGCCAGGTCAGTAGGTGTACAGATTGAGCAGTAGGGGAGATGAAAAAAGACAATAGATTTCCTAATTAAGCTGGAGTGCAGATCTACAGTTATTTGTGCTATTCTACAATTCATGTGTTTTCCGATAACGCTATTGCACTGTATACTGCTGAAACCTTTTGGACATTAAATTGCGAGTATACATTTATCAGGTAAATAAATGTGGAAAAATACCCATTGCAGCTTCTTTTTTTGTGTTTGAAAAGCTTTTATTTAAATATTAATAGCAATACAAAGGTCAGCAAAACAGAAAATGACTTATTGAAAGGTATACATAGTAGAAGAAATGGCTAACAACAATTTAAAGAAGAAAGGGGAAGGAGGTGGAAGGGAACAAGGGGAAGGAAAGAAGGGGGGGGGAGAAGGGATCTCTTACATTCTAAAATAGAGTATATAAGTTGCATATTTAACTAGAAATCTTGAACAGTGAACAATAATCAACATATGGAATAGAGGGTAACAAAAAATTATTAAGTTAGAAGTAAGAGGCAGAGAAAAGTAATACATTTACGGAGGTTTAAAATTCTCTGCATTTAAACAGGAGTCATCTGCCAATGCCAATTTATCTAAGAAGGTAGCAAGTGGAGTCCAAAAACATTTTCTATCAATCATTGGTTTACAGGCGGAAGCAAAAGCAATATCCAGGCGATGAAAATGACATAAACTGTTCCACCAATGTTGGATCGAAAGCTTTGTAAGTGTTTTCCAATTAAGGGTTATGTGTTGGAAAGCTAGAGCTATCATAAGGTCAAAGAGACCGTGCCTATGTGGGGGGAGATCTAATGACTGAAACAGGCTACCTGCAAAAAGAAGAGGAAGAGAATAAGGAATAAGAATATTGAACATGCGAGAAATATAAGACCAAACTTTCCCCCAAAAAATAGAAACAGAAGGACATAGAAAAAGATGTATAAGATCAGCATTAGGGGATCCACAAGACCAGCAGTTCGTATCAGTAGAATGAGAAAATTTAGCAATAGAGACAGGGGTAAAATAGAGTCTATGAAAGAGAAAAAACATAGATTGGGTAAGGGAGGCAGAACGAGAAATTTTAAGGGATCGGGACCAGAATTTATCCCAGAAAATAATGGTCCAATCACATGCGAGGTCAGATTCCCACGCGAGTTCCACCCTAGACTTAGAACGGTCAGGATTAGGAGATGGAAAGAACCTATAAATGAGAGAAGCTTTGGGAAGAATAAGAAGAATTTTATGTAGAGGATGCTGAACCGAAGATGGAGGGACCGAAGGAAGAGAGTAGAAAGACTCCAGAATAATCGCCATAAGGGTGGAGAATCTTTGAAAAAAGGAGCAGGGACATTGAAAAATGAGTTGAAATTGGGGGAATGAGCAAGGATCGGATCCATCAAATAGATCTTTAACCCATATTATCCCCCTAAGTCTCCAAGATTTCCAAAAATGGATCTACCATTGATTGTAATAAGAGAATTATGCCAGATTGGAGACTCCAAAAAGATTCTCTGGAAAAAGGTTTTTATGCCATAAAGGTTTTAGAATAGAACAAGTGTGTTTAAATAAAGGGAGTGAGGAAAAGGAAGACTTAACGGAAAAGGCCAAAACTTCCTGAAATGAGAAAGGAGAAGCCAGGGTACGTTCAATCGTATACCACAGTGGGGTATAGGTCGACTGATCTTCTAGGAGCCATTTTGCTGCTTGACGCAAGCAAAAAGATTTGTGATATGTACGAAAATCCGGGAAATTAACCCCTCCATTTTGTTTTGTCTGACGCAGGGCAGATAAAGCCATCCTGGGTTTCTTGCCCTTCCAAAGAAATCTAGAGAGAAGGGAGTCAATTTTTAAAAAAATAACAAGCAGGAATGTGTACTGGAAGCATGGAAAGGGTATATATCAGAATTGGGGTTATCATCATCTTAATGGAATCTAGCCGACCCCACCAGGAAAGAAAGAGAGGATTCCAAGAAGAAAGTAAATTGTTAATCCGAGAAATGATCGGTCATATTTAACTTAACAGAAGAGGAAATGGAATTAGCGAATGACATACCGAAATATTTAATTTTTACAGGAGACCAAGCAAACCCCGTAGAAGAGGAGTGTGGAAGACAAAATTTTGTAAGGGGTAAAATTTCCGTTTTATCTGAATTTATTTTATAACCAGAGACACTGGAAAAAGAGTAAAATTCATCTAAAGAGGAGGAATAGAAGTCTGAGGATTGGAAATAAAAAGAAGGATATCATCTGCATATGCGGAAAGTTTTAAATTATGGTCACCATAGGAGAAACCAGAAATCGGGTCATTATTACGAATTGAGGTTAAAAAGCGTTTGAGAGCCAGAATGAAAAGAAGCGGGGAGAGAGGACATCCCTGACTAACACCACGTCGAAGAGGGAAATATGAAGAAGTACATCCATTAACTAATACAGAAGCCCGAGGAGCCAAGTATAATAGGGAAATAAACGAAATGATCTTAGGACCGAATCCGTGCCACTTTAGGGCGGAAAGTAGAAAAGACCAGTCAACTCTATCAAATGCTTTTTTCAGCATCAACAGAGACGGCAGCCAAAGAAGAGGAAAGAGATGGAATTTTATTCAGAACATTTAGAAAAAGACGAGAATTGTCCGAAGTCAATCTGCCTTTAACAAAACCACATTGCTCCTTACCCGCCAAGTGCGGCATCAGAGGATCCAATCGTAAAGCCAGTAATTTGGCAAATAATTTATAATCTACATTAAGCAAAGAAATTGGACGATAATTTTTACAAAATTTAGGATCGCGTCCATCCTTATGTATGAGACAAATTATTGCCTCCTGGAAAGTACCCAATGTCCCATCAGAAAGAAGAAAAGATTGAAATAGATATAAAAGTCTAGGAAGTAGTAAATTAGAAAAATGCAAGTAAAATTCAACGGAAAAACCATCAGGGCCAGGGGATTTACCTTTCTTTAAAGTGGATAAAGCATGGGATAATTCCTGAAGGGATAAATCTGATTCCAGTTTAGAAAAATTAAGATGATCATTAGACGGAATCGGGAGCGCATCAAGATAAGATTGGATAAGGGAAGAAGAAGGAGGAGAATCAGGGGTATATAGATCTTTGTAAAAAGCATAAATTCATTCAAAATGTCCTCATTCTTATAAATAGAGGAGCCATCCGGGGAGCAGACCACATCGATATGAGTACGTTCTTTATGGGACTTGAGATAATTCGCTAGAAGTTTTCCCATTTTATTGCGGCCTCCATAGTACCTAGCGCTACTGCGCAGCAGTATGGACGATGCATTATCCGTCGTGGATTTGTTAAAAGTCAACTTGGCACGAATAAGAGCGGGCAGAACTGAATCTGCCGATGAAGTATAGAACTGGTGTTCTAATGATTTAATGTTCGCAAGGGCAATTTTACCTTGTTGGAGAAAACGTTTCTTCCTCTTGGAAACGAAGTCCATGACAAATCCTCGTGCTGTAGCTTTAAATGAGTCCCATAGTATATGTGGCTGAATATTAGGGGTACTATTTAGGTCAAAGAATTCTTCAGCAAAGTTCGTAAAGGAAGAGGAAAAATTAGGATCAAGAAGAAGAGTTATTAAAACGCCAACGGGAAGTGTTAGGGGAAGAGGGAAGTAAATCAAGGTCCATCACTATTGGAGCGTGATCCGAAATAACAATAGGTTCAATAGAGGAGGACAGTAAATTTTGAGATAGAGATTAAGATCGAAAAAGATAGTCAAGCCGAGAAAGAGAATTGTGAGGAGGAGAGAAAAAAGAAAAATCAAGAGAGTCGGGGTGAGTAAGCCTCCATGCATCTACCAGCTGGGTTTGGGAAATGGTATCTAGAAAATGTTTGTGTCTTATGTGGGACAAAACGTGTTTGCGATTGGCGGTCAAGAAATGGGTCAACGACCTGGTTGCAGTCTCCTCCTAAAATAAAGAGATCATTTTTAAAGTGAATACATTTCTGAGTGACTAAAAGCCAAAAAGCACAATCAGGATGCGTAGGACCGTATACATTAAATATAGTTAGAGAAACATTGTTGATTAATAAGTTAGCCAGTATCCATCTACCCTCAGTACTATTTTCTTGCGCAACGACTTTACAATTTAGCCTCTTATGACACAAAATAATCACACCATTTTTCTTGTTAGATGAAGGTGACATAAAAACCGAGCCCACCCAGCCTTTTTTCAGTTTTAACGCCTCAGTTTCTGAAAGATGAGTTTCCTGCAAAAGCACCAGATCTGGATTATATGAGGCAAGGTGTGAGAGTATTCTCTGTCTCTTAAGTGAACTAATAAAACCCTTTACATTCCATGAGATAACCTTGAATGTAGAACTAGCAAAAATACATAGTAAACAGTATATGCAACAATCCTAATAAAGAAGAGAAAATATGAAAGAAGGGAGAAGGATGATAGATAGGTAGTCAAGGAGATCCATGTAACAAGAGTAGCGGGGAAGAGGTCCGGGGAGAAAAGAGGGAAGAATATGAAGGTGGGAAAGGAAAAAAGGAATAGAAACAAGAAGAGACAGTACATGTCAAAAAGACGACTGCAATACATACCTTACGGGGAACGAGGAAAGAGTAGAGACGGTGACGGACAACAGGCACAACACACCGAACAGGGGGGGGCAACGCGAGACGCCAAAGACACCAAATACTACATATGATCAGGAGCGGGAACATGTGAAGGAGCAGAATTAAACATCAGTAAACCTGTAAAGGGAAATAAATGTTAAACGACATTCATCATGCAATCCAGAATAAACTACTATAACCCCAGTTAATAATAAGCCATAACTATAACATTAATGCAAAGATATAGATGAAAGAGCACAACAGTCACGATCCAGAAGAAGAAGGAGTTGTCTCCATGGAGGCATGAGATTGAGTCTGAATAAATCTTCTGAGGTCAGCCGGATCTTCGAAGGTAGAAGTTTTATTAAGAAGAGTAACCTTGAAAATGCATGGATGGAATAGGCCATATCTAGCACCCAAGGAGCGAAGAGGTGGGCGCAAATCCAAAAACTCTTTGCGTCTCTTGGCTGTAGCTGAAGATAGGTCTTGAGAAATAAAAACTTTGGAGCCCTGCCATGAGAGATTCTTTTTAGTTTTAGCGGCATTCAGCAGGTTGGTAAATTGTAGAAATAGAATAATCATTCCTCGAGGTTTAGTTGGCGCAGCTGAAGAAGAAAGACGAGGACCCAGTCTATGTGCGCGTTGTAAGTTCAATTGGGTCATAGGCGGAAGACTCAGGAGTTGTGGGAGAAAGGAGGTGAAGAAAGCAACAGGGTCATCTCCCTCAAGGCCCTCAGGAAGACCATAGACGCGTAGATTATTACGACGATTTCTGTTTTCCAAATCCTCAGTGGCCCTTCGAAGCTGCAAGACTTCCTTTTCCAAGGAGGAAACCCTTGAGGGAGTATCCCGTATCAGGACAAGCTGCTGTTCCACCTCAGCCACGCGGGAATCCATAGAAGCCCATTTGGAGTCCATTGATTGAAGACGGGCATTAGTTTCTTCCACAAACGGACGGATAGCACGAATCTCCTCCAGAACCATGTCCAAAGAAACTGGGGAAGTAGACTTAGGAGGAGAAGGAGGATCTTGCTTAAGCCTCTTGCCAGTAGTCGAAGGTAACGGTACCTTGGAGGCAATTGTTGTGGATGGTTCTGTAGTATCGGAACAATCGTTATGTGACGAGCCCTCAGAAAGGTAGGAGAATCTATTAAAAACATCGCAACCAATGCCAGAAGTGTTAGGGGTGTTCCCTTTCAGATTTTGAGTATGCCGCGGTAGACGCCTGCTTCTACCCATGAAACACCAACCAGAGGAAAGTAGTACAATGTCCTCCAACAGAACACTGTGGAGTATAACATGAAAGAAGAAAGAAAATCCTCAAGCAAGTGCACCACAAGAGGACGTCTGGAGTCATATATAGATTCCTGCAACTTCGAACAACCCTCTCACATTATATGAGAAAAGACTTTCAGACAGGTTCCACCAATCAAAAGGCAGTCCTGTAAGTGTAAAGTATTTCTCTTGGTATAATAGAACATGAGGGGTGCATAAATAGACAGGCGTCATGTGATAGTATAGGCAGGGTGCTCCAAACTCACCAGTTCATATTAAAACAGGTACCTTGATAGATAAATAAATTTTGGCCATCCTTAAAATAACAGATACTAGTGGACGTCAAAAATAAGACATTTGCAATGAAAATGCGGTTCCTGGAGCATCACCTGCGGCGAAGACTGAGGAGAATCAGCAGGTAAGATGTAAAATGGCGGCCGTTACCTGAAGCAATCAGTCTCCTGCAAATTTTCCCCATTTAGACCAGGAATTCAGGGAAAATAAAAATAGCCTTCAGAGGAGCCCACCTTCCGATTTAGCCATCTGGCATTTTAAATCCTGAAGAAACGCTGCATCCGCTGTTAATTGCAGCTCGTCTCCGGTGTTTCACGGAGCCCCGACGTTAGGCGGCCATTTTGAATCGCCGCGCGCGCCGTCCTCACCCATTGCAGCTTCAATTATACAGAAAACACAAAATAACAAGCATTTGCAATTCAATCGGTCTCGCATTTACGCAAGTTTAAGCTATTGGCATTGTAAATGACCATGCCTTTTCTTGGTTTTAAAAACGAAAACAAAAATAAAAGGCATTATTTGCAATGTCAATAGCTCAAACTCGTGTAAATGCGAGACCTATTGCATTGCAAATGCTTGTCAGATTAAAATTTCCAGAGTGGTGATTTTGAACACCTCTACCCTCCCAAAAAATTGCGTGGAGAGACGTTGCACACTCGCGCTTCGCCTTCAAAAGCACTCACCCGAAACACCTTCCTGATAACACGCCAAATCTGCATGCGCTGCAAGCCTCTCCCTTTACAGCATCCAGTGTCACGTGCTATCGGGGAGTCACCAGATTGGTTGAATTATGCGGCCATCTTGGAATGGGTGAACTTTCTGCAGTGCCAACTCGCACAATGTAAAATGTGAAGGCAGTCAAAAGTAATATTATTAAAACAGCTTCATAGAATACCTCAAATGGCCAACCCAAACTCATTTAGTAGGCTAATGGGAAAATGACGTGGTATAATCAGATTGTTCACCTCACTCCATGTCTCCACAGACACAGTGTCCAGTGCGGGATTTATGAGTGGCAATATAACGCCTTCTGGGAGTTGTCGTTTTTTTTGCTTTCCTGTTCCTAATGCGACTAAGAAGTACCATAGCGATCACTTGGTGAAAATTCCAATACTGGAAAAAGCGTGCATGGTGACAACAAAGGAAGTGGCCCAAATCTTAAAGCGGGGAGATTTAGAGAGAATGTGGATTAAAAGGGAACTTTGTGGACGATAACACAATAGTACTAACGTTGTGACCATTTGTGTGACGTCTTATCTACCTGAAAAGTCATGTACGTTTGGATAAATCCAAATACTAAATTTCCGAAAACAATGCGGAAATGGTGTGCATTGACTTTATTAACTGTTTCTTTGGCAGCAACAGACTAGATATCGGCTACTAAATGGATAATCGAGGAGAAGATATGGGACAATCAGGGTGGGGGCAAGAGGCATATGAGAATGTTATAACGAAAACAATGTTGTAACTGGGTGAAGATTGGGTAGGATAACGGTGAAGGGTGGGGATTAAAGGGAATGGGGAGATCGATAGGGACAGGGTGGGTGTGACTGTCCGCGAGAATGAATGTCGTAAAGAGTGCATGGGAAGAGCGGATGTAGGGAAAGGGAAAGCATGAGCTAGTGCGGGGATAAAACGAAGGTGAGGGGGTGTGAGAGGAGGATGGACGCTGGTCCTGGGATGAGGGGAACCTTTCATCTAACCTCTCCGCTGAGAGGAAGTGTGAAAGGCAGCGAGTCTTCTAAGACCCTCAATGCTGCCCGGTGCAGGGTTCCACCTCTAATTCACTTTGGGTTCGCTATCAAAATAATGAGGCAAGGCGCTGGAAGACAAGAAGAAGGTTTATTTCTCATGAGGAGATCGCGTCAACTGAGACACCGGGATGTCTCAGTGAGGTGTTCTACTGGCAATGCTTCTGACTCTTCCTTTTATACAGTTTTACACAATGTATTTGTTTCTTTTATCATGGTTACAAGCTTGGAGTCTCCGCCCCGGGCAGGTTGTCACACAAGCCTGACATTGTTTTATCAACATGGTTACACAAGCCCAACATTAACTCTCCTCCCACCCAGGTCAAAAACAGACAATTTAATTGCAGCTGGACCTTGCTTCAGGGTCTAAAAGCGAGTGAGACCGGCCAGATCTAAGAGTCCGTTCTGTTGATAAGAACAGGTCCCATTGTTGGCAAAAACCAGTCTTGCTGTGTGTAGTGCAATAAACCATGTTTGCAAGAGTCTGTTTGGTATTTGTAACCCGTTTGTGCAGGGATGAGAGGAAAGACGAGTTTGAGGCAGCAGGTGATGTTGATGTTTGTCGTGGAGATAGTTTATAGCCCCCAGCACACATATCCGGTTTGGTCAGAGAGTCAGAAGGCTGAGAGGACAGGGTGAAATGAAGGTGACCAACAGAGTACAAAATGGCTGTGGTCAATCAGAATGACTGTAGTTTATGTGCACGTAGGAACTTTCATCAGACAAGATGGCGCAGAATGTTCATGATTATTTTGTTCTTAACAGTCGCCCTTTGAACATAACTAGCCAGCTTGTCAGTCTATTTCGATCTCCATAATGTCCTGTATCTCTTGATCATACATTACTCTCATTTTTGTTAGCTGAGTGTCCATAGTCTTAGGGTGCAAGGTAGTTATGCAAAGATAACACAAAGGTGGTATACAGTGTATACCCAAACAACAACCACATATTGTCAATACTGGGACCAAGAGAATCATTGATATTTTCCAACCCCACTCCTTCAAGATGCCCCAAAGCCAACTTCCAATTGTCCAAGTCTCTGATCCTTAATGAATTTCTGAAGATAGTCTATGGAGATGTTCGATTGCTTCATAGACGGAAGGTGAATTATCAGGCTGCGTCGAGGAACTGTGATGAGGCAGAGTCTGTTTGATCAATGTCTTTAGAACGCTTTTCTTGATGATGCTCTGCAGGGGCTGTGTAGGTTGGTGGTAGAACAAAGGCGATGTAGCACGTGCCCCTAGTTTCCTGGGAGCCAGGTGTAGGCTTTGGTTCCACAAACAAAGTACATATTGGGTGATGCAACAAGCGCTGGGGGTTGGCAGTGTTCAAAGTCCTTACAATGTTACAAGTGCTGTGACCCACATTCTTAGTCCCACGGCCTTCAATGCATACAAGGCCTGAGACGTTCACCACAGATAGGGCCACAGTCAGTGTTGCAGCAGTTCTTTTCTTCAGGTAGGAAAATGTGGCTCTGACAGGATTATTGAACACTTGTATTTCCACTCGTTCTTTGGAGGGGACATTCATTGGGAATGTCGTATTGGAGGTGTGAGGGCAAAAGGGAGCTGCTGTTCTTCCTGTTTGGTTTAGCCAGAACTCGTTGTAGAACTGAGCGATTGTCCCATCGGAAGTGGCATTGTCTTTGTAACTTTCTTGTAGGAGCATCATCCAGGCAAGGCAAGATCCATGAACAGAAAAGGGTGAAGGGATGAAAGGGATGGAATGTTCAGTGGCATGTGGTAGCAGCCCACAGACCCAACAGTTAGTGGCATTGGTGGCAAGATTGTGCTGGTGCAGCATCTGTACGAAAGAATTATTCCAGAATTCTTTGCGTCGTTCTCTGAGATGTGGCGGTAGTGATACCAGGTAGTGTTCTTTCTTTGTGATTGGTTGCATGGTTGGTGACAATGTTCTGTATGCAGGTGCATTCTCTTCAATGATCCAGAGTGTGACCATTAGCAGGAGGTAGGTGAGAAATGCAGCTACAAGTGCAATTGTCTTTGTACTGTGCAGTTCAAAAGTCTTGGTGTCTTTGCGGTGGCTTTGCAGGTGTTCCGTTTCTTCCATCATCTTCGAGGAGCTCACCAACTGTTAGGACCACAGACTTTTGTCTGGTGTTTTTCCTGGTAGCGTTGTTTGGCTGTGCTACCGATCTGAGACTCTGACTCAGTTAGTGGCCTGGTTGTTTGGAGCTCCCCTTTTCGTCGATCTTAGGTTGTACCCTTTCCTGGATGGCACCGTGGGGTCGGGAAATTCTGATAGTTCAAGGGTGTCTTCTTGTGGGTAGCAACTCAGAGCTGGTCGGTCTCTCGCGAGTACTTCCTCTTGCACCTTCACCCCTTCACAGGTTGCCAGGGTTGGAGGGACTCGTTTGCAATGGAGCGTGCAGTCAGTTTCATTTTATTTCCACTCGGAGGGCAGTTCGGGTGGTGCTCAGGACTTGCCAGGGGCCCGTCCACCTAGGCTCCAGATTCTTCGTTCTTTGGAAGTTGCAGATCAAACATGGTTGCCTGGCTTTATTTCATGTCCCGGGCCCCTGGATAGTCAGGCAAGGCTTGCTGCACCTGTTGGTGGATAATTGTTAGCTCGTTTGTCAATTTATGCAAGTAATCTGCGTAGTTCTGTCTCCTGCCGTGGCTCAGGCAGTAACGTCTGCTAGTGCATTTCCCTGTCCAATGAGATCAGTCACTTTCCTATGTGCTTGGCATTTTATCACTGCTAACTTCTTGGGGAGGAGGACTGCTTGCGTCAAGGCGGAGACTAAATCTCCATGCAGGATGGGTGTACCGTGTGAAGTCAGGAACCCTCTTTCTTTCCATAAGATTCCAAAATGGTGAACCACCCTGAAGGCATATTGGCTGTCGGTGTATATGTTAACTGTCGTGTCAGTCGCTAAGATCGGTCGGGACAAAGGGTTGGTGGAGGGCGTACCGTCAAATCCTATTGAGGTCACATGTGAGCCTGACAAGGGTGCCCTTGAAATCAGTCGTTTGGATAGTGCACTACGTGTTGCTCCCGTGTCTACCAGAAATGGCGACTTTGTGCCCAGGACCTCAGCGGTAACATAAGGGCCTTGCTGATCAACATAGAGCTCGACTGGATCCCTCCCTTGCCCCTGGCTGTCCTATGCAAAGTCGTACGTATTGTCATAATCTGTCTGTTGGTACTGATTCTGTTTGGGATGGTCAAATGTGTTCACTCTTCCTGGCCTTTCCTTGCTTGCTTCACTCGTGTACCCTCTCCCACGTCCTCTTCCTCTCTGTCCACTTGCTATTTCCCTCGCCCCTCTGCCCCTACCAGCTCCTAACAAAGCCGGGCATTGGGTTTTCCAGTGTCCATATTCTTTGCAAAATGCACATTGATCCTGTCCTAGGTCTTGGCGTCCTACATATGATGTCGATGAATTGTTTCTAGGTGGCTGTACTCTAGGGGTATTCTGCTGGTATCCTCCCCTATATTGCTCCCTTCCTGTATTCGCCCCCCCTGGAGTTGTGCTATCATTACCCTTTCCTTCAAGTCCTTCTTTTTCCTTTCTGTAGCCCTGTCATTTTCGTTTTTCTGATGCTCATAGTACTGGGCCATTTGGAGAATGGCCGCCGGTTTAGATGCTGCCCAACTACTTTCGCTGGCTTGTAATTTCTGGGATACATCTGGCAGTAGTCCTTTGACATAGTTCTGCACAAATAAGTGGTGTCCGGTTGCGGTGGACATGTCTTGTCCACTGTAATCGGAGAACACTGTTTCAAATCTGGAGAAATACTCTGAGACATCCTCTTGTGGTTTCTGGCGGCACGCGGTTACTATGGACCAGTCTATCTTTTCTCTGGGATCAGCGTTTTCACTTTCTGCACTATTTTGTCAGGGAGGTCCAATATTGCTTTAACCGGTTTTTGACCAGGGTTCCGCTGTTTATCTAGTGTGTTAAGTTGTTCCCAGGTATGACCAAGCAGTTCGGTATGGTCTATTTTCCTAATCTGTTTCCACACATCTGCTGGCAAACATAACCCGAAGAACAAGTCTATGTCGGCAAGTGTCATTGTTGATCCCAGAGCGGTACCTAGCTCGGTGTAAAAGGCGGTGGGGTTCTTTCGTAAATCCGGTAGAGATTTACGGAACGTCAAAATGTCCTGTCTGTCCCATGGTTGATACACCCAATTGTAGACCACCCTTCCTCTCTAGCGTCTTGATGGTTTATATCGTCATTAGTCCCTTGTCCTCTAGGAGGTACCCAGTAAGGGGCAGCTTCTTTTATTGGCATCATGCTATCTGTTTTTTCCACTGGGGGTCCTGCTACCTTAGTTGTCCTGTCCCTATCTATCTGTCCTTGTTCTATGAGGTGACGCAATACTTCTAGTGTGGATGAAAATAGTTCTGCAACATCGTTGTCGCCTTCATCTCCGATGTCTACCTTCCTGTAGAGAGCCACTAATCGCTCGGGCCCTACGTTTTGGTACTTCTCTACATATGCAGTAAGGGTGTGGTAAAAGAGACGTACAATAAAGTATCGTTTGCGGTTTTCAACATAGGAGTCGCATATGTCTGTTACGTGTTCTTCTGTTTCTTTCCTATCTATGAGGGTTTTAACTATTTTATCAATGCCTGCTCGCTCATTTTTACTTAATCGCGGGACCCTGGGCGCTCCTATTTCCTTGGTTCCTACCTCTACTACTGCCTCCTTTGATGAGGCATTTGGTGTGGGTGGCTCGGTGGGAGCAGAGGTGGTGGAGACTGAGGCGATCGTGCCATCTCCAGCTATACTTTGGTGGTCCTGTCGTTGTACTACGGGATGAGTAGGGGCGTAAGGGGGTGGCATGTATATGATTGGGGGACCTAACAATAAATCATCATCATCTACCCTTTGTTTTGCTGGTAACTTGGGCTAAAGAGTCGAGGGCGTTCTAACAGGGCATTGACCTGATATTTTTGATTCCTGTTCCTTTTTATCGATTTCCTTTTCTTTTAGTTTTTCTTCTAATCTTTTACAGGCTTGGTAAGCTGATTTTCGCGTTTCTTTATCTTGTCTAGCTTCGTCCCTTTTCTTTCTTTGAGCTGCCTCTTTTCGCCATAAGCCAAAACTGTCAAACATGGCTGGTCTAGTTTTCTTTTTGTGGAGAGCTAATTCTAACATTTCTATTTTAGCGGGATGGAAAGATCCCGTCAGTGGCCACTGATTTACCCGGTCCTTCCTAGTGTATTTATGCCATAGTTTGCTATAAGCTACGCTGGCTAATCCATACTTTACGTACATGTCCTTGTTAGGGTGCCTTCCGGCGGTGCCGGCTGACTGACCTCTAACAAACGGTCTGGTCCAAAACAATTACAATCAAACAATCTAGAGAAAACAGGCATGACGTATTTATCGGTCAAAATGAATATCTCAATCAATCAATTTAGACAAAAAGTCTGCACTACCTGTCCTTCGCTGTCTGCAAAGAGAGAATATTCCTATTCTACGTTGTTTGCAAGCAGGGAATGTCTCAAATAACTCTATATCAAAAAAGGAATACTAGTATTTCAATCAAACTATTCAATCAATCAATCAATTTAAGTCGGGTTTTTTTCACGACCTTACCCGGACCGTATGGACAGTTCTTAGTCTTCCCCTTCCAGCGCCTGGTTGTCCTCTCACTCCAACAATCAATGCGGCGTTCCTCTAAGGTCCCAGTCAGGACCGCAGGTCACTCGAGAGAGGTCCGTTCGGAACCGGTGAAGTTCAGTCGATCGGCAGCCAGACAAGGGTCTTCTCAGGCAGGTATACCCCAATCGTTTAGTTGTTCACTCCGTCGTTAGGACCTCTCTACTGGACCCACGCGTCGCTGATGGGCCCCAACGATTGGGCGCCAATTTGTGAAAGGCAGCGAGTCTTCTAAGACCCTCAATGCTGCCCGGTGCAGGGTTCCACCTCTAATTCACTTTGGGTTCGCTATCAAAATGAGGCAAGGCGCTGGAAACTGGAAGACAAGAAGAAGGTTTATTTCTCATGAGGAGATCGCGTCAACTGAGACACCGGGATGTCTCAGTGAGGTGTTCTACTGGCAATGCTTCTGACTCTTCCTTTTATACAGTTTTACACAATGTATTTGTTTCTTTTATCATGGTTACAAGCTTGGAGTCTCTGCCCCGGGCAGGTTGTCACACAAGCCTGACATTGTTTTATCAACATGGTTACACAAGCCCAACATTAACTCTCCTCCCACCCAGGTCAAAAACAGACAATTTAATTGCAGCTGGACCTTGCTTCAGGGTCTAAAAACGAGTGAGACCGGCCAGATCTAAGAGTCCGTTCTGTTGATAAGAACAGGTCCCATTGTTGGCAAAAAACCAGTCTTGCTGTGTGTAGTGCAATAAACCATGTTTGCAAGAGTCTGTTTGGTATTTGTAACCCGTTTGTGCAGGGATGAGAGGAAAGACGAGTTTGAGGCAGCAGGTGATGTTGATGTTTGTCGTGGAGATAGTTTATAGCCCCCAGCACACATATCAGGTTTGGTCAGAGAGTCAGAAGGCTGAGAGGACAGGGTGAAATGAAGGTGACCAACAGAGTACAAAATGGCAGTGGTCAATCAGAATGACTGTAGTTTATGTGCACGTAGGAACTTTCATCAGACAAGATGACGCAGAATGTTCATGATTATTTTGTTCTTAACAGAAGGTTGTAAGAGCGAGGAGGAGGGGGAGGGTTGGAGGGAGAGTGAATGACGGGGAGATTAAGGTGGCTATGATGGGTGTATAGGGCTATGTCCATGTAAATCGAACACAGTTCAACGGTAACAAAAGAACGGAGCACAAAGGCGGAAAAAAAAGGAAACCGACAGAGTATGACGTGAAGGATAGAGTGCGCAAGGGGGGGGTGGAATGGGTAAGATATCATTGAGTCCTCATTTCACCCGCTCTGAAGTGAGAGGGGACGACAAATGTAGAGGGTGAAGGAAAAGGATGCATAGGATGGTGAGAAGGGAAGAAGACTGAGTAGGAAGAGTGGGCGGGGAGGAGTCGGAGGATGAAGGAAGAGAAGAAGGGATGAGAGGGTAAGGATGAAAGAGTGGGTCATGGGCGGTTGATGGGAGAGGGAGGGCAATGGTTTGGGAGAGAAAAATTGGGATGAGGAGTATAACTAAGTTGGTAAAGGGAGGGGGCGGCTTGACAGCATGAATGATGAACGTGACTGAAACCATACGGAGAAAAGCTGAAAAAGAATGACGAAGGAGGATGAAGGGGAAGAAATGGTGGCGACGGAAAGGGGGGACGGCGTGACGGGAGGTGAGTACAGGATGAAGTGCGGGAGAAGGATAGCGGATGGGACTGGGATAATTAAGTAGAGGGAATAAGGACTGAGAATAAAAGATGAGAGATGTGGTAGAACGAAGGAAACAAGCGCTCGCCATTGTGGGAAGGCAGCGCTGTTTATTTTTGCATCGCGCTTTCACTTTAAAGTGAAAGCGCGATGCAAAAATAAACACGCGGCGCCCTGTCTCCTTTTGAGACGGCCCATCTGGACTGGATCTCAGGGCTTGTTTATACAACACGCCTCCTTGAGATAAGAAACTGCTTCACGACAGCCGTGAAGCAGGCGATCCAGTCCGGATGGGCCGGAGCAAAAGGCGAAAGGGAGGCAACGCCAACAGCTCATTTCCAATGGCAGGCCACCGTTTAGCATAAACGGTGGCGCCAGCCAATGGAAATGAGGGGCGGGGCTTCAAGCCCCCTTCTCAAAGTCCTCATTTACAATATATCTCTCCGGGCGTGGCAGCGCATGCGCTGCCTCGCCAGGCGAGACCTAAAAATGGATAAATACAGAAAAAATTAGCAAAAAATAAATATGGATAAATACAGACGTAAATGTCAGACATAAATAAATACCATAAAACCAGGAGCCCTAATTATTTTTAATCAGAGTAAACTTGTTTCATGGCGAATAGCTGTCCTTCCCTCAGTCTCCATTTCAAAGTTTGGCAAATAGTAGAGTGCATTTTTATTTAACCGAAAATTATTTTCATTATGATTTAGGGACTCCTATTTCATTCTGGTACTGAGGAAAAAGCATCTTCAGTAGATGCTGTCGCTTTATTTCCCAAGAGTACCTTGCAGTAGAGATTAGAGCCATTTAAAAGACTTCAAATACATACTCTAACTACCATTGTGAATTACCTGGTACAAAATAAGCACCTCAGTAAGTGGAAGACTGTATTACAGACTATATGTAAAGTTAGGTGGATTTGTACGTGAAACTGCACGCACTTAAGTTTACACAACAAAGTGTGATTTAGATGACATTTCTTCTTTGAAATCACATAGAAGCCGGTTTGAGAGACAGGCCTGTATTGTTTTCAGTCGTGTGAAAAGTATGTGTGACCAGTTTGTACTTCAGCGATTTCGTCTTTCTGTTCTGATTTTGAGGGGGCGTTAGTCATGGAACAATCCTCACTTCCTCCTCCAAACAGGAAAGAAAGCGGTGTGCATCATGAATTTATTCACAGCCTAGCAGCACGCGGAGGTATCTCAGAATGGCTCGAAGTCTCTGAATGGCGAATAGTCTCAGAGGCCTACAGCGTAGCAGTTGGCCTGTGACCTGCCATTGACTTGTATCGCCCAAAAAGTTAGCAACCAAACCCCGTGCTTGAATGGTACTGACTTGACGAATTTCAGTGTAAAATGGAAGCCGACCCAGGGAAAAGGTAACAATGTACAAGACACAGGCAAACTGTCTTGCTTTAATACACGAACACCTGTAATAACAGGCATTCACAAATGCTGTTTGCGTTAGTTGCAAATACAAAAGCTGTTGATCACATTGAGCTCACCGTGTTGACTTTGCCAATACAAGGAAAAAAAGTAGTAACAATGATTGCTTTCTGAATAGAACTCGTGTAGGTGATAACGAATTAAAGGTGACGAGCACCGTGATTGACTGTACGGTTCAGATGTAAAATGTCTCTCTTGCATTCCAATGGAAGCCCTTTCTCGATACGGAATAATGCACCAAGTAGCCGATAGCATGAAGTGAGATATTTATTTTAAGAATTGGTAACACGGCTTGCAGACAGCTGCGCTGTCAAAGCACACCTGCTAATGACGTTGGGCTGATGAAATATCTGTCGGAAAATATTGCTGCCATTTACAAAGTAAGAAAAATGTAATTGAACAAATAGTTACATTTTTTTGAGACACTTAATAAAGATTATCAAGGGTGTGAAACTTTCTAAAATATATACTTGTCCAAGGGATGGGATGCTTCAGAAATGTACCTGTCCTGTATAACGTTCACTTTTGGCGCAATGCAATGAGGTGGCAAATTATTGAGCCGTTTTCATATCAGAGCTATGATAACAGCCTTTCTGATGATGCCAGGGCACATATCATACCAGGGTTTGGATTCTAGCAAGACTCTGATTTTGCCTCCTCTCTACAAATTTACATAGAATGGCTAGAAAGTTATAGTTCCAGGTTTGGAATGCCATGCGAGTCTGCGCATACCCACACACTTAAATGTTTAGGGTATTCACCAACCCCCTCTGAAATCAATTCCTGCACTGGGAAAGGTTTGGAATTTACTCTTGATAAAAGGAGGAGTAAAACCTTTTCGGGGGTTTAAAAAGAGTGACATGAAATTGAATTTGCAATCGTGCAGATTTTCAGATGAGCAGATGTACGAGCATATGTGCTTGAGTATGCAGAATGGAATTCACAAACGTTTGCTAGGTGCACAGGTTCCAAGCCTACATCTGAAAACTATTGTAAATTCCTGAAAGAACGACACAATGCAAATACATAAACCTGTAGGTGCACTTTTGTGACTTTTTAAAAAAATCAAGCCTCTAATTTGTTTTTGTTACCACAATGGTTTTTCACTTATTCACCATTAGTATTTCTTTAAAATATTAGCATGCACCAAACATGTTTTACCAAATGATACCTCCGAGAAATAGAATTTAAGTGGCACAATAGTTTAACAAACTTTGTTTTCAAGTTGCAAATGTTTTCTTGCGCATTTTATTTTGAAAGCAAACAGTCAATCTTGCGTTTCAGGTGCTGGATGTATTTCATATAAGGGAGCATTCTAAATGGCGTCAACTTGTTAAATTGTGCAAACGTGTGCGTGTCGTTATACTAGAACAACTGCCTCATGCAAACTGAGCGCGCTGCATTTCCTTACAGAGCAAACCCTAATAATAAAGGCTTCTTTTTATTAATGAATTATATATACAGGTTTGAACAACTTATACATATGATGGTAAATCTTGACTTAGTGGCTGACCATCCTCTTTTAAAGAACCATTCTGTGGTACAGTGTACCGGTAGCCAAAGGATTTGTGCTATATGGCCTTGAGATTACTTGTTCAGTGGACAAAATAAACATGAAAACCTGTTATCATTGACACCAAACAATATGTCCTGGACGTTCGGCGATTGTATTTCCATTCTGCTAATTATTAAGGGGAGCCCATGTAATATAGAAAATATTGTGAACATATGTTGGCTTAGGAGGACTACATTAGTGAAATTGAATGAAAAATAGAATACATTGAAAGTGAAAAGAGAGAAAAAAGAGAAATTAATGAAATATATTTTCTTACATTCTTTATTAAGTGATTCCCAAAAACTTAACTGGATTTATAAAATGGAGGATACCTTCCAAAATATTGCGTGACAGAATATCTTTGAAAACTGTGCAAGCCTTAGTTAGTGAACCAGAGACCCTCCTTTGACAGTTAATGAACTGAAATTCATGGATATGAAGGAGGCGCTTTTCCTTTGAACTGAATTGCCTCTGTGGGCGTGAGTGAATTTATTATGTTGTTTATTTGGGGTTGGTGAGAGCTCTAGAATTGAATGAAGGCGAGTCAGAAGCCCTCAGTAGCAGTGTACATTTCTTACAATTCCTACCAACAAACTTTAAACCAGCTGAAGATAAAAAACTCAAGAAAAGTTGTCCCCACCACTAGTGCGATGCAAGTTTTTTTAAGAGATCAAACAGTAGTTTTGAGGGAAGGGGTGATGGTAATGTAGATCATTAAATTAGGAAATTGGGCGTGGAGGTAAAGAGAATGTCCTGCTACAGGACATGGGTAGATAAGTCGTAAATCCGAGCTGGAGAGGGTGGGACAGGCTTGGTTCTCCCTTCAATTGCGCTGCTGTCTTCTAACAGTTTCTGCTACAAGTGTAAATTAGCAACTCCTGTCCCTTTTCATAATCCGTTCAAGGCAATGTCTTTTTCGCGCAATGTCAGTAAAGTGTCATAGAAGCATTTTTAAATTTTTTTTTTTTTTGCTGTAGAGTACAAAAAATTACATAGGACACAAGCCTGAGCTCATTTTTGTGGTTAACAGTGCCATACAGTGCTGGGGGCGTGGGGTGTGAGAGGAATGTGGTGGAGGTGTGGATTGGAGAGACAGCAAGTCCTGGGCTGGCATGCAGGATGACAGGTATGTGGAATTATCTGGGGAGTGGGCCCTGGATCATGAGCTTAGCTTTGCCATTCGAAGGGTATAAGGAGTCTACTGTGGGCAGTGTGTAATCTCAGTAGTTTACAGTACAGATGTTGTCCAGGGACCTTGGCAAGCAGTTAATTGACTAATTGACACACCTGGTGATTGTTGAAATAATTTCAAATATGTAATACTTATTTTGGGTTTGTTTACCCCAGTGAATTAAGAACAAAACAAGTAAGTACACATGAGACATCTATTTTTCACAGCTGTAATGGTCTGTTTGGTTGTTTTTTTTAATTTACCATGTTTTTGTCATTACAAAATATATATAAGGGGTTTTACTATTACCTAGCATAGAGGCACCAAATACTCCTTAAAAAAAAAAAAAATCATCATTTAGCATGACTGTGTATATATTATTATACCAACAGTATAATTAGCAATAGATTAATAGAAAAACACTTTTTGGAAAATGAATTCTGCAGCAGCTTCAGGGAAAAATGCCACTACCCAATATCTCTGATCACACTTAAAATATAATTGTCTAATATTTCCAATTAAACTCGTACATATAGTCTCTTCATATTTCCGGCCTCCCTCTTTCCAGTGCTGCAAAAACTGGTTAAATATTTGGAAAACAAACATGCCATTTGATTTTTAAGTATGCGAAAAATATATTTGTTAAACAATTGC
This sequence comes from Calotriton arnoldi, assembly GCA_963921515.1. NCBI lineage: Eukaryota > Metazoa > Chordata > Amphibia > Caudata > Salamandridae > Calotriton > Calotriton arnoldi. The sequence continues at coordinate 499,703 of CAWUFW010001641.1, read as the reverse complement.
CTGTCATGGTGCAGTCACGGTCAGCTTAGTGGGTTAATGTATATGCTGCTGAAATCTTTGTGAGCTGTAGGTCGCACAGTGGCAGAAGCAGATTGTGATTACTTGTTCGGGTTCAGAAATCGCATGTCTGAGTGCTGGGTGAGCAGTATGTGAGTGTTCGGGTATACCAAAATATGACTAAGTGCGTGTGGAAGATGTGTGAGCACAGGGTGAGAGGTATGTGATCAGTGAGTTCAGACAGATATGTGAGTGCAGGGTGAGCAGTGTGCAGATGGGTGCTATTTATGTGAGTTGTGAATGAGTGCAAGGTGAACGATGTTGGGGCAGCGTGAGTGGTGTGTGAGTTGAAGGATGAGCAGGATTAGTGAGAGTGCAGTGTGAGCAGTTAGTGAATACTGGGTGCGGAGTGTATGAATAGTGTGTGTGTTCCACGTGAGAGATGCTGCTGTGCAGGGTGAGCAGTGTGTGACTGTACACAGTGAGCAGTGTGTATGTGAATGGGAAGATGCATGTGAGTGCAGTTTGAGCAGTGTTAGTGGTGTGTGAGGTGATAGAGATATGTGAGGAGTGTAGGTGCAGAGTGATAGGTGTGTGTGCTGGATAACAGGTGTGTTAGTGCTGTGTGAGCGGTGTCTGAGAATAGGGTGAGTGGTGTCCGTGCAGGATGCATGTGCTGAGTGAGCAGTGCATGAGTGTGTATGGTGAGCACAGGGTGAAGGGTTTTTGAATGTGTGAAGTGAGTGCTGGTTAAGCAGTAAGTATAAGTGATGTTATTGATGTGACTGCAAGCTGAGAAGTATGTGAGCAGTGTGACTGCAAGGTAAATGGTGTGTGAGCACAGGGTTAATGGTGTGCGATTGGAAGGTGTGAGGTTTGGGTGCAGTGAGAGTAGAAGGTGAGCAGTGTGTCAGTAGCGTGAGCAGTTGTGTTTGTGTGAGTGTAGAGCGAGATGTAGGAGTGTGCAGGGTGAGTGAAAGATGAGCAGTTAGGATGAGTTTTTTTTTTAGTAGTATGTGACCGCATAGAGAGAGGTAGGTAAGCGGTGTGCGAGTGTGGGTGCTGGGTGCGTGGTGTGACTACAGGGTAAGTGCAGCTTGTGTGTTTGTTGAAAGGCGTATGAGTGCAGGCTCCATAGTTTGTGAGTTCAGGGTGAGAGGTGTGCCCATGTGGATTCAGAATGAGCGTCATGCTATAGAGAGTTCTGAGTGTAGCACACTGAAGCCAGACCTATTGGCATTTCCATTGCTTGTTACGTCTGGCTATTCCTTATGTGATCAACAGGAAAAAAAGCTTTCAGAAGTACTAATGAAAGAGGGAATTAAACTCCACCCACATGTTGGTTCATTTGAGTACAGAATTTGATTTGGCCGAAGTTGTGTTGCACTCTTGGCTTGTGGGAAGGTTTATCCTGCCAGGATGTCTCTGACGGTTTGAGGAACACGCAAACTTGCTTGAAGATACTGGTTAATGGACACTTGAATTATGTCTGCTCCTTCAGCTACACCGTTTAGGGACTTCTGAATACCTTTTAGTATCAAACGGAATCAAGACTTTGACGATTTCGTGAATGCATCTACAGTTTCTAAAGAACGACTGAGTTGAAGGCACAAAGAGGACCTTTGGATTTGTACCAGGAATATTGCGTGTTCCATTATGAATATCTCTTATTAGACACTATTTAGAGTGTTGTTGGGCGAAACGCGTAGGCTGTGCCTGTATGTCTAACAAAGAATTTGAATAAAGAATGTTCCTGGTTACACTGGGAGCGGTGGAATTGAAATTTTTGAAACACAAATTTCTTAATTTTTGTGACTCTGTTGCTCTCATTGTGTACATTTGTAATTTTATGACTGTATGCCTCATGGCTGCCCTATGGAAAAGTTTACCCGGAGTACAGTAGTTCTGAGTTGATTACGGTGAGAAGCCAGTGGTAAAGGTTAAAAGCTGGACTGGTTCACTGGAAAGGTTATGTCTGAAGATGTGCGTTTATTATGAAGTTATGACAAAGGCAGTAGGCTTGGCTTGTTTATTGTGAAGAGCATTTGTTAACGCCAGTAGGCCTTTAACAGTGGATTGTTGTCACACTGGTTGCAGGCTGTAGACTGGCATTTTTAACATGTAATCTCACAGACTAATGTAGTAGTCAAAGTCTTTGATGGTCACCCAGTCTGACAAACCCCGAGGGTAGAAGTTTTTTACTGTGATGATTCTTGTTGGGCCCTTTTGAAAGTGTTTTGCCAACTGCAATTTTGTATATGTTTGTAATTGTATAACGCTAAGCATGATGGTTGCTAGTTTATGCACACTTCAGTAGTCCTGCGTTGGTTGTGCTATCAAACCAATTGTAAAGGCTATAGGCCTTATTGATTCATTGGGAAAAATGATGTCCATTTCCATTGGTTTGAGCTATTTATTATGAAAAGTTATGATGAAGCCAGTAGGTCTGGCTTACTTATTGTGAAAAGCATGTGTTGATAGCAAAAGGTCTATTGTTATTACACTGTGCTAAAGCCTGTAAGTGGGTAATGTCACGTGGAATCTCACAGCTGTTGGCAGCCCACTCTGACAGACCGCAAGGATAGATTTGCACTACGATAATCCTTACCACTTATGTAAGCAGGGATATTAAATTACTTTGTACATACTTTTAATTCTATTGGGGTATACCTGGTTGCCTTGTAGGAAAATGTATGCTCAGTACAGTAAGACTAAGTTGGTAATGGTGTCAAGCCATAATAAAGGCTATGGACCTGATTGGCCCATTGGCATAGTTATTTCAGATGCCATGGGTCGAATCTGTTTATTATGAAAAATCACAGTAAAGGCAGTAGGCCCAATGTATTTATTATGAAACACATATGTTTAAGCCAGTTGGCCTTTAAGAGCGGATTGTTTTTACGGTGTATTAAAGCCTGATGACTTGTCCGTTAGATGAAATCTCCGCAATTCCCTTTGAAGGCAAGGGTTTTTGTGTGGATTACTCTCTTCAACATATCCTACAAATCCATGGGATAGATTTGCACTGTAATAATTCTTGTTAGAATCTATTAGGAAGGCCAGACCGGCATAGTTGTCTGCCAGGATTCTGTGATAAAAAATATTTAATATATATCTGTGTTGTATATGTGTGGGGATTGATATAGATATATAGCTATAGATATAAAGATAGTGCAGGCCAGCCCTTTTTCTGCCATTGGTCTGTAAAAGTGTCATTTACACTCTGCTTCTATTTGTGACACTGTACAACATAAGGGTAATATGAGTTTGCCCACTACAGCCATTAGCTCTCTTGCCCAGCGAGTGACATTTGTCTGATCACATGTGCACATCCAGCTGAAAATGAATGTGCCAGGGCTGGTGTACCAGTCCTTTGGTTTTCCATTTTTTCCTTGCGTAGGTCCCATTTAATTTCTTTCCTTCTGTTCTTTTTATTTTATTTTTTAGCGCTTTCTACAGCTCACTAGACAGTGCTAATGGACCACTTGCTTGTTGCTCATTTCAGCTGCAGTGCATCTCATCCCGTGCTGCCACTGCTTCTGAACCAGGTGACCATCATGGAATGGTATGTCCAAAGTGTATCATTGTTTTACACATTGGTCCTAAATGTCACAGCCATGCTGGACCTTTAAAACAACAATACACTATGTATAATACCATTGCACGATTGCCATTCACTGCAATGTTTAATTTTATTTTTTATTGTGCCTGCAATGTTAAGGCGGCTGCACACTTTCTGCTCTGAGAGGTGTGTAGAAGCTGACAACTCTAGTTACTGCCCTGAAAACAGTCCCTAAAGTTGTACCTTTCTTGTTTTTCATGCCCACAGGAGGAGGCAAAAGCTGAGGAGGAGGAAGGTGTACCAGATGAGGATGGCTGGGTTAAGGTGACACGGAAGGGGCGACGACCAGGCATCCCACGCACTGAGGCAGCCAACTTAAAAGTGCTGGAGCGTGAGAAACGGCGCCGAGCGCAGAAGGAGCTGCTAAATTTCTATGCGTGGCAACACCGCGAGAACAAACGAGAACGTGAGTTGCACAGTACTGCTGTTTCCTTTTACACATTTTTTAGAAACGCCCCATCCAGATACTGATACCTCCAGATACTTTGCTTCCCTTACTTGATGCTCCCGCTCCTCCTCCAGATGCTGTATTCCCCTTCCCAGATACTCAAGGCCCTTCTTTCCAGATGCTTAGGAGAACCCCCATTTCGGATGTTTTCTCCCTTTTTTTTCCAGATGATCATCTGCCTCCTACATGCTTACCTCCCTTTGCAACCCCCCACCACATCTCACATCTGCTGCTGTTCTAAATATATGCACCCACTCCCTTTGCTGGAATTTCTCCTTCACCCTATCTTTTTTCCAAATCCACTTCTTTATATTGCCTCCCCCTCCTTTTTAATCTTTTAATACTCATCCTAGTACAATGTACACCTACAGCATGTTTAAAACTAAACAAATACCTTGTAATCAATTTACTACCTGAATCCTATGTTGGTTTCTTGCAGCAGAATCCATAATAACGTGCTCCTTTTCCAAAGGTGTATCCTCAGAAGGCCTTTGTTCTTCAGGAAAAGCCCACTAGGCATTTGCAAAATTAGAAGTGAAGCTTACTCCAGATGCTTTGAAAATCCATCTTCGACATCCTTGGGGTAATGACATGAGTTCAAAAGGCAGGTGTGCCAGAACTGACACTCTTTTAAACCCCCAAATGCCTAGACTGTGCCCAAACTGGGACAAATGTCTATTGCCACTCTGTTCTATTGCAGAAAAACCTTCTTAGAGTCATTAGTTATGATACTGACAGCAACTAAATAGGATCCACTTTATGCCACTTTGGCACCTGTTTAGTAGTGGTAGGACTGCATGTGAATTTGCGCGCAAGAAACCATGTTGGCAGACGTGAAACCCTATGGTTTCCCCTGTGCTCAACCCTAGATCACTTCTTTCTTGCTGCTGGATTGATGTCTGATTTCTCATTGGAAGAACCCTTGTGACCAGACATCAAGTTATTTGTATGGTCAGATTTATTGACTGGGGGAGGGGGAATTGGGGTAGGGGTTGGCTGAGGTACTTAAGGCTAGACGTCCTTGTGAGCTTGGAGTGAGAGGTTCACTGACTGTCCCACGCCTCGGGGTTTTCCAGCATGGTCTTACACTAGCGGTTCTGCCTTTTTATGATGAGCAGCAGATCAGGGTTAATGTGCATGTGTGTTAGCTGCATGAACTTCCCTGCATTTTCGACCAGAAATGTCACCTAGGAAGTCACCCACGACCCAGGCTGTGAAACTAAGACATTTTGGTTTGTTCATGTGACAACCAAAAAAACAAAAGCAACATTCATCACAGAAACGACAGCAAGAGTATTTTTTTATTGTGGTAAATGCAAAAGACATGGTATTGGTTGTTCAGGCAGAATTCTTTGCTTAAGAGTGACAGAGGGACAGCTATTTGAGGTGATATTTCAAATGTTTTAGATGTTGGAAGAGCAGGGAAAGGTGACAACTGGAAGCATAGGGAATTTTCAGATATTTGCATGAGCATAATGCAACTAGAAGAAGAATAGGTTTTTTCTCAAGGCTCTTTGGGCACATTGAGGATTAGAGATGGTCTAAGAAGGGAATATTTTCCTTAAAATTCAAAGTGTGCACTGTGGTAAAGAACTGCAGAAACACTGGCTGAAGGAGGGAATCCTCAGCTGTGTGTTGCCATTACGCTGCTTACAGCAGCTTTACGATTTCACCCTTGCTGCTGGTGAGCCACTTTGTCCCTCAGCCCCTCCCCACAAGTGGAACACCAGTTTTCCAAACATTGTAGGTCTCTTTCTGCTTAGAGCAACACAAGCTCCCATGCCCTGGCCTCACCCAAAAGATAGAATGCAAAAGCTTTCAATGTTCCAAGGTCTCTTCCCATGGATGGAAGACACCTGCCTGGACTATGAAAGTTGGACAGATGGTTCTGAGCGGGGGTAGATTGTTCCCTCTCCCATTTAGTAGCCCTATGCACTGTCCAGGCTAATAGACTTAACTCGCAAAATATCTCTGTGCCATGAAATGGTACTCTATCTGTAACAAAAAGCCCTTCGTTGCTACTCCTAACAAACACCTCTCCTGCAGCTCGCTAATAAACTCTTCAAGCCCTTAATTGTTGTTCTTTTATAGGATCTTTTTTATGATTTTCAAAGAATTTTTACACAACTGGCAATAACAGTTGTGAATACCTGTCTCGGATATCATTCACAAAACTGGTAAAGGTGCATTCGTTCGTGGCTCCAGGTGTTTGCTCCCTGTCCCGCACAGGGCCCCTTTAGCCTCACGTGTAAGTCCACAAATTCAATTTCTAACATACTCCCAACTCTAAAATGCCCCCACATTTCCCCTTCAGGCCTGTCACACCACTCTTTGTGGAAAGTATGTGGGGCATTTTTCTCTCTTTCCACCCAGAAGAACATTTGTTCAGAGATTGGGTGACATTTGGATAATCAAAGTGCTGAAGCACTCTGTCTAGGTGGATAATCTCTCAATTGGGCTAGAGATGTCAAGTGGGAAACAAGAGGCCCCCATAGCTCCTACTTCGTAGATATAGGTCATGTGTGAGTTTTTCAAGCACCAGAGTCTATCATGAGCTGTATATGTATTGAGTCACCGATTGGTCGGGGGGGTTGCTCTTTTCCATTGTGATAATGAGTCTCTAAACCATTCCCAATAGATGGTGTTGAAGACATCTTTTCCATAAGGTTGTTATTACACATTACCTCTGTAGGAGTAGTTGGGCCTTCCCTTTCACTGCATCTCCAGCATAGGGCGGTGGTTTAACGGTACAAATTCTTTAGCCTTTTGGGTGCAAGATAGCACTGCATTATTTAGATGCTGAATCCCTATGTTGTACAGTTTGTGACTCTTATGTTCCACTGTATTTGCCTCTCTGCAACCTCATTAATCGCTTTTTCCATTTCACAAGCCCATTACCATTCTGGTAGTTCTAGATTAGCTTTCCTTTAATTTAAAATGGAAAATTGTGTAATTTAACCCTCTTGTAGCGTCATATACCATCATAAACTTTTCGGGGGGGGTGCAACCTGCTAGTAGCTGCTTCCTTGTTAGGTGGTTGTTTAGCCCAAAGTGTGATTTGGGCGAATTGGAGCCTGTCGTGGTCTGTGACTTTAAAACATTCATGGAATGTAAAAGATATTTTAATCTGGCCCGTAACAAATAGGTCCTGTAAGGTGTGACAGCCCCTTGTCGCCACCCCACAGAACACTTTCCTTCTGAGCCGATGAGAAGTGCGACTTATAATAAATGGTGAGACTTTCTCTCAGACCTATTCTATCCCAAATACATGTTTGAGTTTTAGTGAGATCGGTATAAATCGATTTTAGTGGTTAGGGTCTTTCTCCAGTCTTGCAGCATCCCAAAGTGCTTAACTCCCCAATGGTCGCTCAGTGTGAATCCACCTCTACGTGATACTCCAATGGGAAACCTGCTAGTACTACTAAATATAAAACTAGTTTCTCAACCCCCTACTCTTGTGGTGCCATTAACACCTTCCTATTAACCCTGACTTAGCCTTCCACCCAAATAAACTTAAAGCTAAGCCTGTGCAAAACCTTAAGCGGTTATTGGAATGGGAGTCAAGATTGATTGAAACCGGTACAGGATGCAATGTAGGATATTAGCCTTCACCCCATTAATATGTCCTAACTTTGAGATATCCTATCATTTGCCAGCTGGAACTCGGGGTCCACCAATTTGCACCCTTCCACTTAGTGATTGCCTTTAATTCTGCTTCCCTCTTGTGTGGGATAGGCATTTAGTATTTCCCTTTTGCCTCTTGATTTTAAACCAAGAGACTAACATTTTTTAAAGATTTCCAAAACAGCTGGCAAGAAAGTCTCGGGCTCTGTGAGGGAAAGACGCACATTGTCTGCAAAGCAACTAACTTTGTGTTTTGGGCCTCCAAATTTAAAATGTATTCCATTTACCTAAAGCGGATTGAATGTGTGCCACCAGGTATACAGTCTTCAGGACATGTGGCATTCACCTTAATCTGTACCGCTTGGCCTGGATAACCTCCTGGGATCCAACCCTTCATTTTTGGTCCTTTTTTGTTTAGGACCACTGCAAGGAATTCCAAACTCATCCTATCAAACAATGTCACTGCCTCCAATTCTGTAAGGAGACCTGAGATATATTTTCATCTTGCCTTTTGTACTAGATTTGCTACTTTCTGAATACTACCCTGCCCCTCTCTACTTTGCTCAAAACCAGTTTCAACTGATTTTATCAAAAATAGTAGGACCTCATCGAGTGTGTTCCTAAGCACTTCAGTAACATCTTTGTATCAGCATTCAAAAATGCAATGGGTCGATAGGATTAGTATTCTTGCAGCTCCTTTCCTGATTTGGGTATGGGGTAATCCCGGCTTCTCTCATTGTTAACTCCAATATGATGAGAGATTGAGTCAAAGAAGTTAGTGGACTAACAAGAGTGCCTTCAAATTCTTTATAAATGGGCAGCTGTGAGCTGTCGGGCCAGAGGCTTTCTTTGAGTGCCTGTTTTTAATGGCAATAGAGCACCTCCCCTGCTTCTGTTGGCTTGTCTACTTCTGCGTCCAAAGAGGAGGCAGTTTTAACTTGATCAGGTTATCTGAGACTTCTCCACTATACACCATATCCTTGACATATAGTTGGCAGTTAAAGGATCGAAATAGCTTCTTTTTCGTCTTTTTATTACTATGTTGCTTTTGGGGGATCTCAGTTTGATGACAAAGGTGCAGGACATCAGGGCCTTCACCTCAGTTCCAGAAGCTTTTCAGCTTTTTTTAGAGTGTCTACTTAGACGTAGTAGAGTAAGTACAGCTTTGTTGGTGCTTAGGGTTTGAACATGGATTCATGTATATTTTTTCAGCTTCATCTAGGCCTTGATGTACAAAGGTATTTTACGCTGTCAAAGCCAGTGATTGGCAAAATAACAGGGGTTTTGACCACAAAATAACTTTTTACTATTTACAAAACACCTTTTAGGAGTTGGAAACATTTTTAATCAAGCCTAGAGGCAGTGCGCATACGCTGCTCTGCGAGGCATGCTGTATTCCCTCTGTGGGCTTTGAACACGCCCACCGCTATTCATTGGTTGCTTGGTCTGCCTTCACAAATTCCGTAGTTTTCGTTGGTGCGTAGTGTACATTTGTCCCGCCTTGTGGCTGTTTTGTTCCCGCCCTGGCGACTGCCCCTGCTACATGGATCCTTTCACCAAGGGCCATATATTTTGTTTGAGTGCACTACTGTTTCTTTCCGCCCTCACCTCGCTGTTCGCTGGCACACAACACTGTTTGCAGTTTTCTTAATCTCCCTGTGCCTTCCCCCAACAAGAACTCCCTCCCCTCTTGTTATTTCCAGTGTCATTGCTCTGTGATCGTGCCACGTCCCACCCGTCGAGAGGGAGGGAGAAGTGCTGTGCAAACTGAGAGTGAAGGGAAACAATATAATTTTAAGAAGACTTTTACTGGACAGTGTTTGATTGGCGCTGGGCTCAGGTCACCCACCTACCCTGTAATAAAATGGGTGTGATTTAGATTCTCTTAACGTTTGGCAAAATGTTTAGCCCAGTTAGGGAGCCTTTGCAGGGCCAGCTCTTATCGACTCCTTATAGTTATCTCCCCTCTGGCTTTGATTAAATTTCCATCTCATTCCTCATACACTCCAGGAGCCTGCGGTATATGTGTGGTGCCCCATGAAAAACATTGATAATAGCAAAAGCAATACTCTTGCTTCAGAACTGTCTGTCTTCCCTCCCATTCAAAGAAACACAGTGGGTGAGTGTCATCTTTAGTTAAGTGCACATGGTTTTTAACACACAGGTTTGGTCACCAGAAACACTGCTCAGTGGGTAGCATGCCTGCGGCGGTGAACTGCATATATTGAGCTGATTCCGAAGCTTGAATCCTAGCAGGGCTGCCTCAACCCGTTCTCTTGCACATATCAACAAAATGAGTAGCTTTGAAAGGGAGTGTAACAAAAGTTGTGGCTATCCCAGGGTTGGGGTGAATTATAAACATTCTTTGGTTAGGCAACATGAACTTCTTTTTATCTTTCCCAGAATGGGAAAAAGTAGTCTGCTGTATTTAGCCTGCTGCGCCATAAAAACCAGCCTGCAACATTAAAGCGATGAAATGAGGGGCATTTGAGGTAAGTAAAATGGCCTAGCTTCAAATTACAAATGGTATAAATTCAGCAGATAGTATTTTTAAGAAAGGGAAAGAAGTAAAATGCTTGCACATTGTGGGTAGGGAGTGGGGATTATGAGCAAATATCTGGAGAGCCGTTGGCACTCATATAAAGCAATAAAACTGCAACAATTGCTGTGAGTCTTTCCGTTCTAGATCCACCCGCAGCCACCAATCACAGAACAGAGTGAATTGCACTTCCTTTATTGGTAGTGTTACTGAGCCTCCAAGCAATTGCTCCAGGAAGCAAACAAAAACTTATCTAGTGAAATAATGGACAAGGAAACTGTTTCAGAAGCACACTGGGTGTTGTGTGTAATGATACCCTTTGTGTTTCAATGAAACTGTGGGATGGAGTTGGGGGTAAGGAATACGGCCACTTACAAGGCGTGCTACCACCACCCCTATGCACCTGTTATGTTCTGTTCTGTTTAATATGTATAATGCTCAAAACGAATAGCAGGGAGCCCAGCTTCTAGGCGCAATCTAACAGGCTTAAGGAGCTGGGGGACATTTATTATGCCCCCTGCTGGAAACTTTTTTTTTTACAGAAAACATGTGGCATGGTAAATTGCGTCTCTAAGTTTAGTCTGAACAAAACGTGGAAATACAACCCAAGGTGCAGGAAGGGCATAGCCGGCAAGGGTCACAGACAAACAGGAAGTGAATCGGCAAGATTCTGGAAACTGGGAGATTGAAGCGAGCTTGGTGGTACAGTGAGGTGCCAAGAGGCAGGCTCTGAATTGGCAGCAACTGCTCTTATCTACAAAATGAGAACCTTGGCTCCCCCAAAACTGGATGGGCGCAGGGAAATGGCCTGCTTAGTAGGGGAAAATAATTTATCCATGTAGAACGAAAAATGACCAACACATGCACTGGGCATGCACAGTTGCTACTTATTTTATGGGTAAATATATATTTAAATATCTAGAAAGAGAAGATGGGGCTTTAGACAAGAAAATCGGAGATATTTTACATCCCCATTAATTTGCATTAAAGTTAAAGATGTTTTTAAGCTAGAAAAAGTCAAAATGAAGCCATTTAGTGCATAAACAATTGTTAATGTTTGTGTGCTTTTTCAATGAGCCTTTTTTTGTAAAATGGTTTTGTCAACATTCTCCTTAACTACACAACTGTTTTTAATTTGTTTAATAAAGCATACTGCTGTATTTTATTTTGTTTCGTAAAAGTGTTCCAAAAAGTGCAGTATTTCAATCTCTGGGGGAACAGCTGGATGACTATGTTTTTGACAAGATACATTAAAGTGTAGAGTAGCATTTATTTTCCAATAGCCCACAATATATCCAAGTAAAAAGCAAAATGTTTACAATATATTTTTTGTGATCTACTCGGGCTCCTTTTTAGGTCCAAACCTAGAGGCAGCACGCATGCGCTGCTCTGTGAAGTATGCTGTATTCTCACTGTGGGCTCTGAACACACCCACGACTTTTCATTGGTTGCTTGGTCTTTCGCAAAATGTGAGGCCATGCCAAGCATCTTTACAAAGGTCTGTTTTTGTAAATGTCTTAACCAAATAAGGTACAATGCACTTTAGAATAAACTATGCATTAATTATGCTAATCTCAGTACACTTTGTGTTCTGGCTAGACTAGACACAACATGGTCGTCATGTGCATATCATTTACCAAGGACTGTCAATCAAATAATTTTATGCACAATGATTGTTGCTTCACTGAGAATGACACCTGTATTATCAGAACTGTTATTGCCAGATAGCTTAATTCATTCCTCAGGGAACCTTTTCATAAGACATGCTGCACATCTTTGGTATGCTTCCGGCTCCCACTGCCATGCCTTAAGCCCCCTAAGATCTGCAGGAAGCCCCAGATCCGCCCTAGGCACGGTCTGGGCCCCTTGAACTCATTTGTGGATCTTGGTGCTGGTACAGAACCAGGACGGCCTCTCAAGCATTGACGGCAGCACAGACACCAGACCAGGAACTGTAATCTATCGCAGTGTGCGATTCCAAGCCGGCTTCAGCTTGAACTTGACCTGGGCCAAGTCCAGATCTTGATATTCTGCAGCCTATAATTAATCTGTCAAACTCTGATACGATTCATGCAGACACACACTCACATTACACCAATTTTGTGGCTCTGAACAGAACCAGTCTTATGGAGAGGATATTGGTGCAGACTGGGAAGAGTTTGCCTTAACCCTATGATGACAACTGGTACATGGGCCTACGGGGTGCCAGTGGGTTGGACACCTGATACTGGGTTGGTTTCTTTCCCTGGACCAGCAACAGATGAAAGTAATTCTTTTGCCACTGTGGAGGTTTGCTGAGGTCCTTGATCTCCACCTCCCCACTATGGAGGTAAAGCTGAATGTGTCAATAGAGGTACTGCTTCTTGGCAAAGCGCTTACTGAACATCTTCAATGAAGCCCCTACTTGAGACACTGTGGACACTTGGCCTAAATTATATTCCGGCCCTCCAGTCAACTGACAAGTCGCCAGCTGCCATAAATCTTCTCCAGCCGACCTGGCTATCTTAACTCTGCATTCAACCCCTGAAAGTCTGGTGGTGGTGTTGTCCACCAGTAAGATAACCCCTAACGCCTTCCCAACCACTCCTCCTGACTGGAAGTCAAAATGGTTGCATATATTTGGTCGGCGTATATATTTCTCACCCAGCCTTTTTTATTTAGGTCGGTTAATGCAAGCTCGGTATGTGCTCGATCGCTACATCCAATCACTATGAGACATGGTGGGTGAGATATTTCCTGTGGGCCCAGACAACTTGCATGCTTCCTTAACGCAGACCATTCAAGATGGTCCGGATACGTCAAAATTCATCAACCCCTCGGGCCTGGATGCCACAGATTGTCTCTGTGGGGTTATGGGAACCACCATGGTGCTTTGATGCCCTACAAGGACAGCGCTGATCCCAAACCTCCACCCACAACCTCAAAACACTTGAGTACGCCTGTAACAGTACACATCCATCCTGTAGGATGCAGGATCAGACACTTTCTCCAGGGGTTGAAATACATTTCAACTGACTGATGGGTCTGGCAGATTGTCCAACAGGGCTACACCGTGCCATTCTTTTTCAATCTGCCTAAATCGGACCGTTCTCAGAGGACCATATGTCCGTTTCATGCGAGGAAGTGCAGGCTTTCTTGGCGAAAGGAGCCATAGAGAAGGTGCCGGCCTTGAAAGTAGGGACTGGGTGCTATTACTGCTAATTCTTTCTACGAAAGAAGGACGGAGGCTTCCACTGTATTCTAGATCTTCGCTCTCTCAGTGCCTTCCTGTGCAAGGATTAATTCAAAATGCTCACCCTTTTCTAGGTTTTCTCTGTCCTGGAGACTAAAAAGTGGTGCTGGACCTGCAGGATTCTTAGTTTCATAGCATAATCCTGCGGGCCCACAGAATGTACCTGTGGTTCATAGTGAGTGAAGACAACTTTCTTTGTACCCTGCTCTTTTTTGGCTTCACCAGTGCACCTCGGACGCTCTCAGAGGTGATGGCAGTGGTTGTTTCCATCTTCGGAGGTTGGTGTACCAATCTTCCCCCTGCCTCGACGACTGGCTGGTGAAGGTAGGCTTGTCAGTTAGTTACAGATCACCTCCAGACAACGGCAAACCTCTTGACATCATTGGGGTTCTCAGTCAACCTGCCAAAATCACACCTGACTCCTTCACAGAGCTTCCCCTTTATCGGAGATATCCTTTATTCTGTGGGCCAGTGAGTCCAGTATATTCAAGCTATGATCCCAATGTTTCAGCCATGTCCTGGAATTCAGTGAGGATGGTTCTCAGGCTTCTTGCCCTACCAGCATCCTGCTTGCTGATCATCCCAGATGGCACATGCAAGCTTTGCAATGGGATCAGAAGACTCAGTTGGCCCAGAATCGAGGGAACTTGTCAGATTCCACCCAGGTGTCGCTGGAGACTGCTCAAGATTTACAGTGGTGACTGCTCAACCACAGTTGAACCAGCAGCAGACCTCTTTCCCTACTCCAACTAGAGTTGACAGTGGTGATGGATGCGTTGCTATTGACTTCTTGAGGTCATCTGAGAGAGCTGTAGACAGAGGACTCTGGTCTCCAAAAGAGACCCAACTCTGCATCAATTTGCTGGAGTTGCGGGCAGTTAGCTTGATGTTGAAAGTCTTCCTGCCCTTCATCAAGGGACGGCTGGTGCAGGTTTTTATCGACAACACCATTGCTATGTGGTACTGCAACAAGTAAGGTGGGGCAGGGAGCTGGGTCCCGTGTTAATTGGTCTTTGGGTTTGGGAATTTCCCTGATGGTACACCACCTGACGGGATCTTTAAATGCCAGAGCAGACTAAGTCAACCAGCTTAACCTAGCAGGTCATAAATAGCAATTACAACCAGAGTGCCACAGGCATCTTCCGACAAAGGCAAGAACCCTGGCTCGATCTCTTCGTCACTGCTGAGAATGTGCTGGATGCATTCCACCTAGTGGAGCACGGGACTCCTGCATGCTTTCCTGCTGCTACCTATGTTCTGAAGAAGATCGGGAACAACTGGGCCGAAGTCATCCTAGTGTATCTGGATTGGGCCAGGAGTGTTTGGTGCCTGGAACTTCTAGGATTGAGCATCTGTTCTCCGATCAGGCTGCTGTCTTGGGAGGACCTCCTGTGGCAGCAGTAGGGCAGGGTTTTGCACCAAGACTGCGTAACCTGCTCTTCCATGTGTGGAGATTGAGTAGCAACAGTCGATTTCCCCCTTGATCTTCCTCTGAGGTCGTGGATTTCATTTTGGCAGCCAGGTGCCTTTCAATGAAATGTGTATGCAGGGTGCTGGGACAAACTTGTGGCTTGTTGCAGGCAAAACTGTCAGATGTGTTGTTTGCTTTGTTTTTGGCAAATTTGGTTCTTGCTCTGTCTATAGTTAAGGGTTACATGTCAGCCCTTTTGGCTTTTTTACGTTTGCCAGACCAACTGCCCTTGCTCAAATCATCAGTTGTGTTGAGTTTTCTGAAAGTTTTAAAGCATATGTTCCACCTAAGCCCTTTGATGCCCCAGTGAAACTTAAATCGGATTCTCACTTTTCTGATGTGTACCCCTGTTGAGCCAGTGCACAGTTTTCCATTGCGTCTGTTCATCTTGAAAATTGCTTTCAGGGTAATGATAACTTCTACAGGCTTGTTGAGTGAACTTCAGGCCCTTACGGTCCAGCTTCCCTATACCATCTTTTTTCTGGACAAACAGATGTTAAGGAATCAAGCTGCTTTCCTCCCAAAGGTGGTGATGCCTTTTTATCTTGGACAAGCTTTCACTCTTCCGACCTTCTTTGTCCCGACTCATCCCTTAAAGGAGTATCTCTTCCTCTTTCGTTTGGAACCCAAAGGGCACTTCCGTTTTACATTGATAGCGCTCAGGAACATCGGGTGGATGATCAGCTCTTTGTTGGGATTTCTAAGTTGAAGATATGGACCATCTCCCGCTGGATAGTCCTCTGCAATAAAATCTGCTACGGACTGGCTAAGAAGCAGACTCCAGATGTCTAAGAGCTCACTACTCTAGGGACCAAGGTTGCTGCCACTCATTTGACATGGGGAGTGCTGGCCTGGATATCTGTTAGGCAGCTACATGGGCATCAGTGCACAAGTTCACGAGGTACTAGTAGCTCAACAGCTATGACATTTTGTCTGCTTGGTCCTGCAAGACTTTTTAGTCTAAACCATATCACAGACCCATGATCTTGGCAGGTACTGCTTTGGTATCTGTTCACAAGGTGATGAATCTCCGGTTACAAGTAGCTATCACAAGAACAAGTTACTTTGGGTGTGGATAAGTTCACAAGATGAGGAATCTTTAGTTAGAGTATCTACCAGAAAGAGCATTACCAAAAGTAAATAACTTGTTCTTCATGGTCCTGTTCAGTTTCACTAAATGCTACTCCCAGGTCATTTGTGCAAAAAACATGGCTTCCTCTGCTGTGCGGTTTTGTGTATTCCCAAAATTTGAGTAGATGGTAGTACATTTCTTACTAAATTGATCTGCACTCAGTAAATGAGTTTCCTGGAGGAAAATAACATCCCGATCCTGCTGTCGAAGAGAACTCCAGACTCGGGTTTGTTTATTGGGAGACTTTAGGTCCCTTACATTTAAAGAGCTATTGCTGCCCTTCAATAAGTGCCTCTCTTGCTTCTCTGTAATGATGGCTACCTTGCAGCCCGCTAATTAATGCTGATCAACACCCTTCTCTTGCTGCCTATTAGTGCCTTTCATATTCTTATGAGGACCTCTTGTGCTCCTTGTGCCTCTCGGGGTGCGCCTCTTGTGCTGCTCCCCAACATGCACATCTCGTGCTGTTCTCTGCCAACAGCCTAGTCTCTGGCTAGTTTGATGCCAAAGAAGTAATCCTTTACTTTTGTAAAAAGGTTTATGAAGGCAACTTATGCTCGGACTTCAATCTTTTGTGTAGTCTGCGCTTTCCGAACAGTAACTAATATTCTCATCTTTTCTGTCTCTAGATCTGGCTCAGCTGCGAAGGAAGTTTGAGGAAGACAAGGAGAAGATCGCCATAATGCGGGCTCAGAGGAAGTTCCGGCCTTTCTGAGCTGCTGTGCAGCCATGAACATTGGGTTGAAGGGGCTTTGGGACTTTACATGGGCAAGGAGTAGGGAACTACCAATAAATACTTTTTCAACAAAACAAAAAAACATAATTAAAAAAATTTAACTTTTCTCACATCTCTTGGATGGATTGGTACCACGACTGCACTCTACACACAGCCCCTTTATGCTCACTCTCCTGGTACCATTGCCCCCTTGTCTACAGCAGGCGGTTTTCTGTTCTCTTGTTTTTGCTGCTAGGGAGGCTGTACCATATAGTCGCTGATCACACTTAGATTTCTGTAACATTGACCAGGCACTGCCAGAAGTGCACACTGTGTGAGCTGGACAGGAGAAAGTTCACACTGCTCTGGTACTGTTGCATTGACCAGGCACTGCTGAAGAAATCTGGCATGATAAGACACAGTGGTACCTACCTGGCAGCACGGTTGCACTACAGGATACTGCTTAAGGAACCACACTCCGTTGAGGTCCTAGAGCACATACGACCACTGATCGAGGAAGCTTGTGCTTTAAGTGCTGTAGTCTATGGGTACAGCAGAGTGAGCTTCCTCCAATAGTGCTAGGTCTGTACCATTGGGCTTCAGTAGTGCTTGAAAAGTGAGCTAGGACCCAGTCATGCATGCTTCCGTCCCCTCTGCCCCCAGGCTTAAGAGCCAACTCCTTTCTGAATTTGGGATTGGAGGCAGCACCTCTCCTTTTAGCCACAAATGTTGCTGTTCCTTGCTTTTAGGGTTGGCATGACAGCACAGCTGTCACTAACCTTTTTTGTTTTTAAAGCAACTTTTATTGCCGGGTACAAGGCATAGCGCAATGCAGCAATTTACATGCTGGAGTATAAGTACAGTTGGCATTTAAAACGGGCACAAAGCCAGAGTACCGGCGCGCATGCGTTGTAGTGTCATTTATTCAATGGGGAGATGAAGATAAGTATTCGCTAACACCCGGAACCCCTTGGTGAAAAACATCCCTGTTGGCACTGTTACCTATCTATAATTCTGTGTGTTAGTCAATATGCATTTAAGGGTGGACTGGTATTACTGGATATTAAAGCCTGCAGACAGGTTTTTTGTTACATAAAAAGCCACATATTACTGTAGTAGGTAAGGGTTTTGATGTTGGTTACCCCCTCTAACAACTGGCGATAGAAGATTGGCACTGTGATAATCCTTTTTAGGTTCTGTTGAGAGAGATTATTTTGCTTTGCCAACTGGGTTTTGGATGTATTTGTACTTTGTCTCAATTCGTAATGGTTGCGTTGCGGGAAAGCTTACACTTCATTCAGTAGGCTTGAGTTGGTGATGGTCACAATCCACTGATAAAGGCTATAGGCCTGATTGGTTCACTGGGAAAAGTTATGTCCGATGTTGTAGGTCTGATCAGTTTAGTATGAAAAGTTATGACAAAGGCAGTAGGCCAGCCTTATTTATTGTGAAAATTGTTTGCCGAAGTCAACAGGCATCCAACTGAGGATTGTTATCCCTCTGTTACAGGTCGTAGGCATGTATTTGGGGGGGGATGAAGGGTGCAGGGGGGGTTGCCAGCTTATGCACACTTCAGTATGCCTGTGTGGTAATAATATCAAGCTAATGGTGAAGGCTTGTAGGGCTTATTGGTTCATTGAGAGAGGTTATGTCAGATTCCATAGGTTTGAGTGGTTTATTATGAAACGGTATGAACAAAGCCAGTATGCCTGACGTAATGTGAAAAGCGTGTGCTACAGGCAATGTCGATTACTACACTGCAAAAGCCTGTAGGCAGGTATTTTGTTACATTGAATCTTGTAGATTACCGTTGTACGCCAGGGTTTTGGTGTCGATGACTCACTTAAACAGACTGTGGCGATAGAATATTTGCACAGCAATAATAATTTATATTTTTTTGACCACTTTATTATTGTACATATGAGTATTTTTTTGGATGGTATAGCCGATGGGTGCCTTGTGAGACAGTTTATGCTCAACACAGGTCTAAATTTGTTTTGGTGACAAGTCTACGGTGCTGATTGTTCATTGAGAAGAGTTATTTCAGAGACAATAGGTCTGATCCGTTAATTATGAAAAGGTCTGACAAAAGCCTGCTTTATTTATTAGGAAACACATATGTTAAAGCCAGCAGGCCTTCATGGGTGGATTGTTATTGCACTGTTTCAAAGCCTGCTGACCTGGGTTTTGTTACATGAAATCTCACAGATTATCTTTGTAGACAAGGATTTTGGGGTTGATATTCCCCTTTGACCGTCCCTACGGATAGACGTTTTCCACTGTAATAGTTCTTGCTAGACTTTTTTCGTAAGGCCTCAGTCTAGGTGGTCTCCTAAGATCTTGATATTTAAAAAATAAAATCATATAGGTGCGTTCTTTGGTTCAGACATCTTCTGTAATTGGTGTATGAGTGGCATGTATGCCCTCCTTCCATCCATGACAGATGAGCACAATTTGTCAGGCCACTTCAGCCATTGGCTCTCTGAGTGATGGCATTTATCTGATCACATGTGCCTGGAAATGAGTGTGCTTTTAGTTCAAGGGCTAGTATGACAGTCCTTCGTTTTTCGTTTTCTACTTTTATGGGTAACCCTTTCATTTCTTTTGATCCCTCTTTATTTTGATGTCTTAGAGCATACTACTGCTCCCCAGATAGTACTAATCAGCTACTTGGCTGCTGCTCATTTTGTCTGCAGTGTGCCACATGGTCACTGTAGGAATCTGGCTCTTTCTGTGATATATAAAAAAGTTGATATACCATATAAAGAGTCCAGGGGTTCCCTTACGAGTGGACAGGGACTTGCAATGCAAAGTGCTCTATTAGGGGGTACTGTGGTCGAGCAGCCTTAGGCTTAACACAGAGTGCAAGACATTTGCAAACTACACACAATGATTAATAAATGACAAAACGACTCAAGAAGGAGATCCACACCAATTTATAAAAATACCAGGTACCTTTATGTATCATTTGGCATCAGAGAACAATCGTTCAGGTAAGTACTTTAAAAAAAATATAAATTCTTTTCACTGTAAAAATGTGGACACAGTGCAATTTCTTAGTTCTGCAAGAACAAGTACAGTACATTGATTTACAGGACCACTCTCTAGGAGTTAAGGCGAGTGGTGGGCAAGGTCCAATGCAGCGCCAACAGTACACCACCAGTTGCACGAGGGCGACCGGTGCAAATCAGTGTTGGGAGCCCAATGCGTTTCAATGGGGATTGGTCACTGTAAAAAGAGGCTGCAGGCTCTGGCTAGAAAGCCAGTGGGGCTGAACCCAGCTAGTGGGCTCACGCCTTGCGATGCTCGGGGACAGGGGGGGAGGGACACTTTTGGTCCTCTTCTCCTAGGCCATTGGGGGGGAGGGGTGTCCTTAGGCGTCAGGTTTTCCTTACAGGAGCAGTCGCGGTTGAGGGGGCCTGCGTGCAGAGGCTGCAGGCAACGTCGGGGAGTCAAGGAGAGGCGAAACCACAATGGACTCTAGTTCTGGAGGGTTCGGGACTTGTTGGCACTGCTGGCCAACTTCAACTCTGGCCGGAGGCGACACGTGCAGTGGTGGCGTCGGGTTTTGGCGGTTCCGGCGGCCTCAGTCTTCTCTTTTGGAGATTCTTTGGAACGGGTCCACTGTTCACGGGAGGTCTTGAGTCTTTTTCAAAGGCAAGCAGTCCTCCCAGGTTTCTGGAGTCACAGCTGCAGGACAAGTCTACTTTGGTGCCGTTTTCGATGAGGGATGCAGATAGACTGGCTGGGTTGGTACCAGGTCAGCTGCTTCTGCTCTCTTCTCGGCTTTTGCGGCTCTTCAGTGTCCTCTTTCTTCTTAGGTCGTCAGGATCTGCTTCTCTTGTGCCAGGGACTCCCCTAAATACTGAATTTAGGGATGTTAGTAGAGTGTAGAGTAGTAGCCAATGTGCTACTGACCCTTGGGGTCACTACGCCCCCTATATGACAACTGCCTGTGGTAAGTGGGCATAACCCTGTCCCAGAATTCCAAAGTATGCCATCACAAAGATGGCTACTTCTGAAAAATCGTGTCCACCTCACAGTAACCCACCTTAGGGGTGGTACTAGCGTGGAGGTGGCACGGCTACCTAATTTTCCCACCTGTCCAGGTGCCAAGGGGACGTTGGACAGGGGGTGGTGGCTTCCTCTCCTGTGAGGGGAGCCAGATTCGCCTTCCAAAGGCGGAAGCTTCTTTGAAGCTCACCGGCCCAAGGAGGCTAATCAGCAGGCCCTCCTGTGGGAGGGGGTGTTACACCCTCTTTTGTTCTGGGTCTCCTGAGAGCAAAGGCTCTCACCCTAGGAGGTCAGAATAGCGTCTCAGGTGGCAGGCTGGAAGAAACCAGTCGGCAAGGACACCAGAGGCTGGTAGGTTTTCAGGGGGCACCTCTAAGGTGATTCTCTAGGTGCATGTATTGGTAAATCCAACACTGGCATCAGTGTGGTAGCAAACATCTCGTATTGGTAAACCCAAACATCCCTAATTTCAGTGAAGCCATCATGTAGCTGGGGAACTCGTTTTCACCAGTGTCCAGCACATGTTTTAAAAGGGCTTCCCTGTCCACTTGCACTGGCAGTAATACTGACTGACCAGCATAGGGGCATATCTGTTCATGCAGGTATGCCCTCACATGTAATATTCAGCACCCTGCCTTAGGGCTGTTAGGCCTGCTGTCGGGTTGACTTACAAATATGACATGCAGTGGTAGGGGACATGGCACACAGGGGTGTTCAACATGTCTTTTCAATTTTGTCTCCACCAAGACACACAGCCTGCAATGGCAGTCTTGCATGTGTTTGGTGTGGGGACCCTTAGGGTGGACCGATTTGTGATGCAGCCCTTAGGGGCCCTCTTTAGTACCTCTGGTCCTAGGTACCAGGGTACCATTTACTAGGGACTTAATCTCTCTTGTTGAGTTTGTTTTATTGTGGTTGTGGAAGTAGGAGAAAGATTGGAAGCATGAGTGCGTGTGACAGAGTGCATCTAAGATGACTTATTGAATGCCTAAATGACATTCATTTAAAAAGCAGATCTATTGGCATTGCTAATGCTTGTTTCTAACTTAATCCAATTTAAAGTATCCCTGATCTTAGCTTTTCTTTTTGCCCATGCTCTCTTCTGTCCAAAGTGGCCTTTTAACTCTCACGCCTCATTAGACCCCTGCATTGTAACATACCATAACCTCAACAGATCTTTGGGCACCTCCCCCCCACCCCCCAATTCCAAGGCTTCCATAGTAGCTGCTTTCTCAGACGTTTGGTCATCCCACAATACTCCCATTAGTCACCATTTGATCATGCCAGTGCAATTTATCTATTGCTCAAACCTTCCACCAGCCCAAATACTTGTAATCTGTACTTCCGCCTCCTGTCTCCTCATCCGAACTAGCCTCTCCCCTCACATTCTATGAATGTTATCTACGTATTGTGATGATGGGCTTACATCTCTTCAGTGGACTATCTCAGACCTGTTCAGTTTCTGCTCCGCCACTTCCACTTTTGCATAACATCAAAATTATACTCAATTATTCCCACGTAGTGAAAATTTAGCACACAGCTAATTGGAACACAAACTTGCCAAGTGCCACACACAACGGGGCCTGTGACCTGCAGTGGCCAACTTTTCAGTTTTGCAGGACACTTGCTTGCTGAGACACTTTGACTTCTTATGGAAAAAAGCTCCTCTCTTTAAAAGAAATAGATCTTTGCGGACGATGAGCTTTTTCCAGGACAAACCCCTGTCTCATCATATTTTCATGGCTAGATATGACATGTAGAGAACACTAGCATCTACACTGACCCTATTAATAAAACACCACATCAAAATATTTTGTCTCAAGTGTTGTATTCGCTCTTATATTGTGGTCGCTATAAAGATGTGCAGGAGTATCAAACCTGAACCATCCCATGGGGTGGAAAAGCCATTAAGCTGCATCTTGCTTGTCTATAGGCAACAAATTTGTAAAACATACAGCAAGGTTATCTTTCCTCTGCAGTACAATATAGAAACAAACACTGGAAAAACCAATAGGTCTGGCTTTTGCTGGTTGATCTGTGTTTGTTGTAAAACCTTTATGTTGGGTAAACTGCTGGGCCCTCGTCAATCTAATAACAAGCATTGGCATAGCCAATAGGTCTCGCTTTTGGGACCTTATAAGTATTTAGTTTTGCAGCACAATATCCTTGGTGCAACAACATCAGCTGTTGAATGGCTAAACCTTGTACCTTAAACATGTCAGCAAAATGTGAGAGTCATTAAACCAAGTGTCAGTGTTACCTTACTTGTTACGAACAAACCGAAGGGAAAGTCAGGGGAGGTCAAACGGGACTGTAGGAGATCAGTCCAATGAACGCATTTCGCTCCGCCTTCATCCAGCGCCACGTCTGATTCACGAGACGCTCTGGGATCACAGCGAGCACAGGATAGTTTCACCGCAACTGGACTGCTTAGAACCAGATAGCTGCTCAGACCATAAGGCACCACTCAGAGGCGAACGAGTAGGGCTTTGAGGATGTGTGTGTTGTCGGGAGTCAAACCATTCTAAGTTTAACAGTCCAAGATGGCCGCCCCCTTTACTAAGGAGATCGGTTCCAGAGAGGAAGTCCTCTCACACTTTCCATTAATTAGTTCTAATGGGGAGTAGTCCTGTTTCCCTTGTTATGGAGCACTGCGATGGGTGGAACTTTCTTTACTCTGGGATGGATTTAATGTGGAAGTCCTCTGTCTCTTACTGATATAACCATGTCCAAGTAAGTTCTTTCTCCTTGTTTCAGTCTCTAGCTGCCATTTTGTAAAGTTTGTGGAGAGTACAAAATGGGCTCCGCAGTGTCTGTGGTAACGAGATCAAAACGTATCAAAAAGCCCCCCGTCACAAGTAAACCAGATGGGCTCCCTTTAATGTGCAAGATTACCGTCAATATCAAAGACAAAACTTGCACGAACGTATGGAATTCCGTGCATTGTATACAGACCGATCTTTACCCATGTCAGGAGTGAAGACCCCTCTGAATTTAGGGTCAAGCAATCTGGCCGTGCGCTTACCGGCCCGGCGCTCTCTCACCAAGCATTGTGCATGCTTCTGCCTTAATCCGGGTGTTTATTAACTTAAGGCCGCCAACGGGAGGGACGGGGGAGGCGACATACCTTTGGGGTGCTGCCCGTTTTCCCAAAGCACTGGTCCGTATGCGCGTCTGCTGTGCTCTCATCCATTCGTCCGATCCCAGACTCTCCCGCTCCCTTAGGGGTCTTCGGGCGCGCCCACACCAGACCGGCCCCCTCTGCCTACCGGGGGATCAGCGCTCGAGGAGACTGTCTCCCTGAATCACGTCGTTGATCTCTTCCCTGGTCGCGGTCTCAAGGCAGGGGGCTCGCAGCAGGACAACATCCAGGGATCCAGTGCTGTGTAGGAACGGGGCTCCCGATCCGGGCTCCTTAGCCAGTGTCCACCAGGGACTCTCAGCAGCCGGGGGTAGATACGGACTGCATGGCGGGCGTCTCCTCCTCTGCACTTGTGCCGCCGCTGAGCGTGGAAATCTGGCAGTTATTCCCGCAACAGCATCCCGGGCATGGTTCTGCGGTTAAGGGTAGGCAAGCACTGTCTGGCCGGTGCAGAAATCCGCGCCGCCCGCAGCCCTCCTGCGCCGCCGGCAGTCACCTCGCGGGGAGCCGGCCCTCTTAGGTTGCAGCGCTGGTGCGACTGTATCTCGGCAGCGGAGGGTCGCCGATGTTCACAGTGTGGCCAGGACGGGCACTGGGATCACCGCACCTCGCGGACAGCCTCCGGGGGCCCCATCAACGACGTTGGACGCTGTTCTTTGGCCACGGCGAGCGGAGCTCCTCGGGCATGGTCCCGGATAACTAGAAACTAGCAGCGATAAACCCTTCGTCTCTTCATCCGGTGGCCTGAGACTACTGAGACTGCTCACGCTCGCCAGTGTAGTGTGTGAGACAGTGAGTGAACACGAGTGAGACTCCATTCAAGTGGCATCGGCTCAGCAGCCTGTGATTTTGGGGCACCCTTCACCCCACCAAAAGCATAGAAAAGCGGGCCTGGCCCCCCTCCCCTTGCATCCTCCCGCCGAGCTCTCTTCTAGGATGCGGGGCTGTAAATGTGTGTGCGCTTCACCCTGGCAGGAGTAAAGTCAAGCCGAGTTGCCGAGGCGTTTCAAGCCTCCAGTTTAACCCTTGCATTGAGACGTAATAACAAACTATATTTCTGTAATATTTGCTGCTACAGTGTTAGAGCTACAGAGCACTGCACGACTGCATTACAGACGCGGTGGTTAAACGGCGTCAGAGAGGAGCGGGGCGAGCGCGCCAGCGTGCTGAGCTGACCACACGCTCGTGCACCATCGGCCATGCGGGTAACCGCAGGGAAAAGGCCACGACGCACGAGCGTGTGGTCAGCTTTCGAAACCCCCTTACATAAAGTCTTCGCCTAGCAGCGCTTGCGCGCTACTCGAGGCTCGACCTAAAAATGACTAAAAGCAACTATTTTTTGTTCTCACATAGCATACATTGTCATACTACTACCACCTGGCACTTAGGAGAATTACTTTGTGTGTGATTTAGTAGTTGAGAAAGGGCAGAATGCTGTCACCCACAGTGAAATTAGCCAATGGCTGAGGTGTCGTGAACCATTGCTCCCTCTAGTGGGTGGAAGAAAAAGGTGAATGAGACACTAAGGCCAATAGATGAAGAGGATTGGTTGAAAGTGCATAGAAGCAAGAACATTATACATATCAAGTAAAATTAAATGGTCTTGGATAACATCAGAACTAAAAAACAAAAGTTGCATGAATAATTAAATTGCCTTATGACTGGCCATTTGCTCAGCCTGGCTAATGTAAAGGCTTTAGGACGTCTTCATTGCAATTACTCACATGTCACTCTATGAATGTATGCTTCAACCCCCTTCCAATCTATGACCAGGTAAACGCATGCTGCCCATTTATAGGTTTCTGGACAGAGCTGGGGCATCTAACTGGGGCTGGGCAGGCCTGCTGGTTTGTCATGAGTTCCGTGATTGATGAGCTTTGCAAGTTCTTCACCTTGGTTCCTTGAGAACCAGTAAAAGGCAGGACATTTGGTGTCTCGCACTAGCTAAGTGCGGGACAATCCTGCAAAAATCTGCATGGTTTCCCAGCTTACTGTGACCCAAGAAAAGGAAGAACAATACTTGAGTAATGGCTATGGAGCTGTCAGAGCTAGGACCATCACCTACAGAACACGCAAGAAATCTAGGGATCACCCCTACATGACAAGCGCAACATGACGGCTCAAGTCAACGCAGGGTGCACCTTCTGCTTCCACATATTACGCATGCTGCATAAAATCTTCAAATAGTTGCCTCAGAACACCAGACGGACTGTCACGCAAGCACTATTCACCAGCAGGCTGGACTACGGCAACACTCCAAGTCGGAATCTCCAACCAACTCATACAAAGACTCCAGACCATCCAGAATGCAGCTGCAACAACTCATACTCTACCTCCCATGCCGCACCACAGGAAGCTTCACTGGCTCCCCATTCACAAGCGCAGCCAATTCAAACTTCTCACGCACACTTACAAAGCCCTACACAACATGGGGCCAGAATACCTGAACAGCCGCATGCACTTTCACCAACCCACCAGACACCTATGCTCTGCCTCACTCCCTCACATTCCCCGCATCTGCAAAAGCAAAACTGGAGGTCGCTCATTCCCTAACATTGCACCCAAGACATGGAACAACCTCCCTCAACACATCAGAGCCGCTTCCTCACTTCTTGAGTTCTGCCAGAAGCTGAAGACCTGGCTCTTCGCATAAGCAGCTTGGGGACCCCAAACCTACACACCTGCCCAAGCGCCTGGGTACCCTTTTGGGTGATTACAGTGCTATACAAATCAATGTAAGATAACATGGAAAAAGGAATACACTGGATTTTTTTTATTGAAACACAATTTATTACAATCATCTTATCATATGAATTTAGGCACATGGCGAGATGAGCTCATAAGAAAACCAGATTTGAAACAAGTAGAATTGTTAAATGAAATGTGAAATATTTTAATACTGGTTGGGACTGTTGTGGGACAGGGTATTTCTATAGATGAGATTTATACGTCTCTTAAAAGCATCTCTACACCTCCTGTCCTTCCAGTGAAGAGACCCTTCACCAGATCTGCTACCCTGCCTCCACTTGATGTCAAGATGTCACTGGACTGTAGCAAACCAGGGAGAAGGAAGTAACAAACGTGGCTCTGCACGATCCACTTGGCTAGGCAGCAACTGGAACTATGACACTGAACAGGAACAAAATTCAGTTAAACATAGCAATACAATCTCCAATGAACACGCAACTTGTACTTATATTTGTGTAAAAAGAAATCCCTCTTTAGAACTCAAAAAATGCACCGAAGATACTGTACATTGAAGAAACTAGAGGTGAGCGAGCCACTGGAGGCTTGAGCCAGATGACGCTCTTGCTCGAGGTCATCCAGGACTCTTAGGCCAAAATGAGCGAAGCCGTGAGTCAGTGACTGACTTCTGCAGCACGTAGGGTGACAGGAGGGAGACTGCGGAGGAGGAGACAGGGCAAGGGAAGTTGGCCAGTAGTTAAAAAGAGTCAGGGCAAGTAAGGATACTGCTGACAGTCTGGAAAGGGACTTGTACGAGAAAAGGAGGGTACGTTTGGCATGAGAAACTGAGAAAACTAAAAGAGAGTGCAGGAGGAAAGACACCAAGGAAAAGAAGTGAGACTGCAACAAAATGAGATGGAAAACTGTAGGGCTGGGGAAAAATCAGTAGTGTGACGTGATTGCCCGCACGACCAGCCTATTGAGGGCACCAGGTTGTAACCTAATGCGCATAAGCACTAATGTGTCAAACATGCTGCTCCCAATTCCTACCACTCTAACATGTTACAACTATTTTCTAGCTCGGTTTGTGCTTTGAATCTTACACCCAAGCCTGCCCCAGGCTTTGCTCTTTCCAGAAATTCTCTGGCTTGCTCATCTATAGAAGAAACTGAGGTCTGAGTAGACCTGAGCCTGAGCCACCACCGAATCACATAATGACAAGCTACTTTTTCCATCTCCAGAACGTTCTATGCCAAATGCTGAAGAAAAGGCTCTTATAGGGTTCTGGGACCCAAAGATCTTTCTGGCTGGGGCAGAATCTAGATCATATCCTCCAGTGGTTTTGGCCCTGCCCAATAAGCATGCCAACACATGTATCCAGTTCAGCCAAGCTTTGGACCTAAGGGACTAAGTGGGCATGGCACCTAGGAAATGTATGGTGAGAATGGAGACAGATGCCACTAAGATGGTACTAAGACCTCCACTTCAGCACACTCTGGTGCATTTCTTTTGACAACCAAGGTCACTGCTCTCTGAAATCCCACTGCTCTTCCCACTGGTCCTTTTTTCTTTGTAACCACTGCCTCTCTCTCTTCTACTGGGCTGACTCCAGCATAGGATGCTTGTGCAGTTCGAGAAGCCGAAGAAGATGCAGAAGGGACATTCTAGTTGCAGCACTGTTTCTGTGGCACTTACCGGAGCTGCTGTAAAGACTGCATGTAGGCGCTGCTATGGTCACAGATGGAATAAGACAATGGTACTGTGGTGCGTTCACAGTTTCAATCAGATAATGGTGATGCCGTGGTAGTTTGTCCATTACAGCCATAACTGGGCACCTTTAAGGGTGTGGCGGTCGGAATTCAACAATAGCGTTACCCTGGTTTTATCACAATCTGATGGTGCAACAGTATCAAATCTCGACTGTAACTCCTGTAAAAGCAGTATTTTCTTCAAACGCAACCACTAACTGTGCCATGGTGTTTGCAGAGCAGATACTGGTAGTAAGGAATCTGTAGTCCGGTGCAAACACTGGTGTGATGTGGAAAAGGTTACAGCCTGGAACCCACGTTGATGATTACTACAACTCTTACAGCCTGGACATGAGGCTGGCACTTCCACGGTCTTCATCCTGCAGGAATCTCCCAATCAGGCCGGACACATTCTCCGGCTCGTTCAGGTGCACGAAGTGGTTGCCCTGCACCACCTCCAGCTGATATCTCTACAGCGGGAGAGAAAAAAGATAAATTGTGGATGTGTGCATTGGTAGAAAATGTTGTGACACCTGGGCAAAAAGAAGCATCTTGTGCATAAAACATGATTCCGTCAGATAGCTGCACGTAGACTCTAAACAGCTAATATGTGTGTGTAATAATGGATGGGTAGGCACAGCTGCCTCAAGGACTTGGAATCTGTGCCAGGGACAGTACAACCTGTCATTTTGTTCCCACCATTTTCACTTTTAGGGGAACAGGCTTGCAACAGCCATGTAGTTTGTGTGGGTTCTGAGACAGGAAATCCTTCTTCAAACCATAAACCAGGTGGCAAAGTAACCAAACGTTTCTTGTGTGTCCAGCCTAGGGCTGGTTATTTTGGGTATAAGGGGGAGGGCCAGGTCCTTTTGGGTTGAGGGGCGTGAGCAGGAGGGCCATGTCCTCCAAGGCACTCCCTGACCCACCTTTGGCACGTTCACAAGTGGAAGAGCATACGTTTTTTTTTTTTTTTTTTAAATGTGCCTTGTGGGTTTACTGCCAATGCTCTCTGCCTGTGACCCCACTCGCATTAAGGCAGAGACGAAGGCACTTTATTGCATTGAAATATTCAAACATCGTTAGTTTAGTTGCTCGCAAGGATGGACCAGTCTGAATGGTAGTCAGGATCAGAACTTTCAATGTCCAGTTTACTCTTTACACTATCAATTTATTGCAGAGCAGAATGCTGGCAATTTCTTCCCATTATGAGCTGGTGCCTGAATATAAATTTGTCTAAAATGCTCTATTGTTTTTAAACCTATAAGTTCTCGCCCTTTTTGATTTGTCTTTTAAGGAATAGTTTAGTCAACTTTAAAGCACTTTGAAGCATTTTCTTCATGTGTTTACTGCTTTAAATTTCTATTGCAAAGTGGATAAATGACAGCCCTTTTTTGTATTTATCAAGTGTTTACCGATACAAATACAATCAATGTGCTAACCCTGCTGACTGATCATTACTCATGAAACCGGTGGTGTAAGAAAGGTGACCGGGCTTGTAAGAGTCAATAACATGACAGGGAATACCTTGGTTATTTTATTGCTTGGCATGTGATTGAATCCACCAACCCCTTACTCCCTTTCTTGGATACCAAACTGTTACACAAATAGTCCTATTGGAAATGTATTTTAATTTCATTCTCACTGTGCTTTTTCCTCAAACACTTGTACATTTGGTTCCCTGCTTCTGCCCTAGGTGCTTTAAATGCACTAGGTCTCTTTTTTACGTAATCCCAAACTACAAGTCCTATGTAAAATGGGTTGCACTCTATTTTTTATGCTATGTTGCTGGCCCTGTATGTACTAAAATGCACCATTCAACACTTTCCCCCAAAAATTCGTAATGAAATACCAGTCTTGTGCATAATTATAAATCAGTTTAAATTGATCAAAGTTACTTGCCAGCACTGTTTTAACAAGCATAGGTAAAGCCGATAGGTCTCGCCTATGCAAGAGCTATTGTCTTTGCCAATGTGTTTTAGCTATGTTGTACACCAGCGTGGTTGCTGTTGAGCATTGCTAAAAGTTAGTGTAGAGGAGAGAGGCGTGGAGTTTTGTAGAGTTGTAAGTTGGGAAATTTTAGTGGCCACTCTCCTTTACGCCGATTTAATTTTATTAGAGCTGGCCCCTTGTGACAAAGGAATCTAAATGCACTCCATGAATATTCTAAATAACATTATTTGAAAATCAATGTGTGGAAAAATAAAGTTGTTGTTTTCTCCAAAAGAAAGAAATCATTAGAATTTTGTTGGAAACTGGGAGAAATCTGTATGTCTCTTGAGAATGTCTATCCTAATTTTGAGAAAATATTTGCACAGAACATAGATGCAAAGTCAAATACAGGACATAATGGTTCGAAAGCCCCTGCATATAGGGGAACTATAAATGCATTCTAAAAATGGGTTGGTAAAAGGCACTTTCAATATTTGATACATTTATATATGGTCAAAATAACACCAACCTTGTCCTATGTGATAAAAAATGTCCCTCATAAAAATTGGTCATTAGTCCAGAAAATTGAGGGGAAAATGTCCGCTCATTTTTTAAAATTTTGCTTCTAGTATACCAGTCCAAGCACTATGGCTAGAACTTGGGATTCCGAGTGTGTAGATCTTCTTCTGTGCTGCCTCAGTATGGTGGGGGTGTAATATTTTACACTCTAGAGCAGGTTTTTTAAGATGGATTTTAAAAAACTAATTGTGGATAAAAATAACAAGTGTTTTTAAGGTTAACTCAATTGAAGCACTAGCTAAAAAAAAAAAAATCAATCTCCCACCATTAGTTTCAAATTGGACAAGATGTATTGTGTCACTCTGAAAAGTTGAAACATTATTTTAACTGCAACCATATTGGGAAAGATGCAACCATACTTATTGATGGCTTCCGAACATTGTATTAAAAGAACTATGTTTTTATTGAGCGCAGGCTACCACTCATGGCAGTAGTAGGTGCTTAAAGCAGCACTCCTGGAGATCATCGTTTTTGTCCACTTTGCAATAGTGGAATACAGGACTTAAATCATATTTTTTTTCATATGTACATATCTTCAGCAGTGGATTCTGGGTAGGAAAACGTTGGGGGATCCACGCAAGCCATACCTCGCTGGACTCCCCCGTGTGATTTTTTTGACAAAGTTTGAGGTATGCAAGGGATTCTGGGTAACAGAACATAGTGAGAGCCACACAAGTCACCCCATCCTGGATTCCCCTTAGAGTCTAGTTTTCAAAAATATACAGGTTTGCTAGGTTTCCCTAGGTGCCGGCTGCGCTAGGACCCAAAATCCACAGGTAGGCACATTCCGAAAAAAGGTCAGTGCCTAGTGGGCTTTCTGCCGCCCTGGGGAGGGGGGAAATCGGGGGCTATTGCCCCGATATGCCCCCGAGGGGGGCAGAAAGACTGTGGCTATTCTTTTGGGGGGTGGGAGCATTGAGATGCCCATTCTGGGCAGCCCCCACCACTACGTATAAAAAAGCCAGCATACTCACTGGCGCATAGTGGCCTCTCTGGGCCCCCCCCCCCCCGGGGGGGGGGGGAGATCAGGGGCAAGTGCCTCCTGAGAGGGTCAGAAAAACAGTGGCATCTTTTTTGGGTGGGTGGAGGCATTGGCATGCCGATTCTGGGCAGACCCCACCCCGAACTTTGGAAGAAAAAAAATCCCTGGTGTCTAGTGGGCTTTCTGCCCCCCCCCCCGGGGGGGGGGGCAGATAAGGTGCTATTGCCCCATCTGCCTCCCAGGGGGGGGGCAGAAAGACTGTAGCATTTTTGGGGGGGCGGTGGGGGCAGCTCCCACGCCTACCTATATAAAAAAAAAAAATCCCTGGCGCTTAGGGGGCTTTCTGCCGGGGCTATTGCCCCCATCTGCCTCCTGGGGGGGCAGAAAGTCTTTTGTTTTCTTTGGGGGGTAGGGTGGGGGCATTTGCATACCCATTCTGGGCAGCCCCCACCCTGGGCCTATAAAAAAAATAATCCCTGGCGTTTAGGGTGCTTTCTGCCCCCCCCGGGGGGGCAGACTGGGGGCTACTGCCCCCCAGGGGGGGCAGAAAGACTGGAATTTTGTGGGGCGGAGGGTTGGGGGCATCAGCATGCCCATCTTGGGCAACCCCCACCCCTAAATTCATCGGGGGAAAAAACCCTGGTGTCTAGTGGGCTTTCTGCCCCCCCAGGGGCAGTGGGATTGTGTGTTATATAGTGTAATTATGTGGATTGGCATTTTGTGCTGTGGAGTGGTATGTGGTGCGCTGTTGAATTTTGTGGCATGATGTGGAATTTTGTGGTGTGGATTGGATTTATGTGGCATGATGTGGAATTGTGTTGTTGAGTTGCATTATGTGGTTTGGTGTCAAATTTTGTGGTGTGGATTGGAAATGTGTGGAGTTGAATTGTGTGGTATGGAATTGTGTGGATAATCAACATTAACTTGTCAAAAGCAGCACACCACAGAAGCAACCAGCTTTTGGCAAAGTGCAGGACCTAGTAACAAGTCTCGCTCACCCTGCTGAGGCCTCGACCTGTTATTTAAATTAACAAGAAGGGAACTCATGAGAGAGAGTGAAAGAGAGTGAAAGAGAGAGAGAGAAAGAGTGAAAGAGAGAGAAAGAGAGAGAGAGAGAGTGAAAGAGAGAGAGAGTGAAAGAGAGAAAGAGAGTGAAAGAATGAAAGAGAGAGAGAGTGAAAGAGAGTGAAGGAGAGAGAGTGAAAGAGTTAATGTTAATGTTATTGGGACTTATATAGCGCTATCTGTTACCCGAAGGTGTCCTGGCGCTGTGTGAAGTCCTGACTGAAAACAACGTCGGTATAGTTCAAGGCAGGTTTATTTAGAGAAAAGCCATGTTTTTAGTGCCTTATGGAAAACTAGGAGATTGTTCATGCTTCTCAGGTGAGGTGGGAGATCATTCCATGCTTTGGCCGCATTGGCAACAAAGCTTCGGCCGCCCCAGTTAACCTTTTTCACCCGGGGCACCACCACTAGATTAGCATCAGAAGACCGCAAAGCTCTTTTTGGTGTATACCAGCGAAATGTTTGTTTTAGAAAGTCCGGCCCAGTTCCATGCAGGGCTCTAAAGACCAGACATAGCGCCTTGAACTGAGAACGCTTCCTGACCGGAAGCCAATGGAGCTTTTTTATTTTGGCTGAGATCGATTCAAACTTTGGTGTGCCTGTAAGAAGTCTAGCTGCAGCATTTTGAAGGATTTGTAATTTGTTCAGTGATTTTTCGTGGATCTTGAGATACAGACTATTGCAATAGTCCAATCTAGACATTATTAGCGCAGTGACCACTGTTTGTTGCGCCTCTTTAGGTAAGAGTGGCATTATTTTTTTGCATGATCTGAGAGTGTATGATGTTGAAGAAACCACTGTATTCACCTGGTCCCTGAAGCTAAGTTTGTCGTCTATCCACACTCCCAAGTTCTTCACCTTCCTAATCGGGTTTGGGAGCGGGCCTGACGCTTCCGGCCAGCACCTAGGGGTCCAGAAGTTAGAATTGTTACCGAACAACATAACCTCCGTTTTTGTGGAGTTAAGTTTTAGGCAGTTGTGGGCCATCCATGTGCCCACGGCCGTCATGCAGTTTTGCAATCTGGATGCAGTTTTCTGGATCACTTCTGGCAGTATAGTCACCACAATTTGTGTGTCATCCGCATATGACGTCAAATTGAATCCAAAGGATTCAATTAAAGGAGCCAATGATTCAATTTCATCGGAAGGTAACAGCAGCACGCTCGCTACTGCCTTGCAAAGCGCCTGGTAAAGGGCTTTTAACCCATTTTTATTCGTCACTTGTGCTTTTAAAATCAAATTATAAAGAAACCTTACATCGCCTCTGCTCACCACGCTGTTGTGCTCTCCTGCGTGTTCCCCGGTCCACCGCTGATGCTTCAGTTTGAGTGGAGGGATAGATCGCAAGATCCGGAAGTGTTCCCCTCACACTTCCGGTGACAACGGAGGTCAGCAGTCTAGCAGCTGACCTACCGCACCATAAAACTCGCATGCCATCGCAGCGCGCAGTGGATTCAATTTCATCGGAAGGTAACAGCAGCACGCTCGCTACTGCCTTGCAAAGCGCCTGGTAAAGGGCTTTTAACCCATTTTTATTCGTCACTTGTGCTTTTAAAATCAAATTATAAAGAAACCTTACATCGCCTCTGCTCACCACGCTGTTGTGCTCTCCTGCGTGTTCCCCGGTCCACCGCTGATGCTTCAGTTTGAGTGGAGGGATAGATCGCAAGATCCGGAAGTGTTCCCCTCACACTTCCGGTGACAACGGAGGTCAGCAGTCTAGCAGCTGACCTACCGCACCATAAAACTCACATGCCTTTCTTAACGCGCAGCGGACGCGCGCAGCGGGCGCGCCGCCGGCGCGCCTAAGGCAAGCCCGTCTGCGCCCGTCCGCGCCTGTATCGAGCCTAGTGCCATACTCCCTGGCCCTCCAATACCAATATCAGGCAAAAAGGTATTAACCTATACAAAATCCCAGCTGATGGATCTTAATCATACCACTAACATCCACCACTGTCCTCATTTCAGCTTGATTTCATTTCCCCACAATTCACCCACACGTTGCCCTAATTGTCTGTTTGAATTGGCCCCACCTACTTTACCTTCTTCCCTGAATTCACATCTCCATCCATCAGACCCGGTATTCATTCACTCTGCCCTCATCAATGCTCGTTCCCTTCCTAAGCATAAATATGAAATTTCCGAACTATTATCCAACCATCACCTAGACCTCCTATTTATAACGGAATCATGGGGTGATCCTTCATCTGGACCCGACTTCTGCATTGCCACTCCCAACGGTTATTACGCACTTAGACAGGATAGACCTATCAAAAAAGGAGGAGGTTTAGCGATCATTTACCAGGACAAATACTCAGTCAAAATAGAGACAATTGATTCACCTGCCTGTGAAGCACTGACCTTCTCCATTATGCTTTCAAACACCCAATCGTTTAAAGGTACCCTCCTTTATCGCCCACCTGGCCCCCGTGCTGCTTTTTAACAGCTCTGGGTAGCCTGATAGAACCAGTCGCAGGAGCTACCGATTACACCATACTGGGAGACTTCAATTTTTATTTGGAATCCCTCAATGATAAGGACTCAATCTCCCTTACGTCCGACTTACAGGCAGCTGGCCTACAACAGTTAGTGACTGGACCTACCCATCTAGCAGGTCACACACTTGATGGTCTTTTTACTAATAACTGCCACATCTCCCTCTCTACTGTTATTCCCCTGACCTGGACAGACCATTCTGCAGTCATGTTTACTATCCAGATTAGCAAACCTAACCTCCCGCACTCCATCCCCTGCTCTCCCAAACAATTTCGAGCGTGGAGAAATATTGACACTCATCTTCTAGAAACTAACCTCTCTTCCACTCAATATGAATTCACACCAGACCCCGATCTCGCCTCTAATAATTATTTACGTTGGCTACAGAATGCCTTCGCGACTCTGGCACCTTTGAAAAATGTTTCTACCAACCGAAGTGCTCCCTCCGCCCCTGGTTCTCAGAGACGCTTAGACTCGAGAAGCAACACTGTAGGAACTTAGAAAGACGTTGGCGTAGGTACTATGATAACAATGATAAGAACAACTATAAGGACGCGATAGCTAAATATAAACACCTCATCATCTCAGAGAAAAGCAAATTTTACCTGTCGCAAATAGAATCTGCCCAAGACTCCACCAAACAGCTATTTCAGGTGGTAACCAAACTATCTAGTCCACCTACTAGCTCATCTATAAATGCTTCTCAAACTCTTTGCAATTCCCTTGCCAATTTTTTTGAAGACAAGGTCAATGAAATTTATTCAAATTTTTCAATCCAGGCAAATTCGGATCATTTTAACTGCAAAATCCTCAGTAACGCTTCGGCCACTGTGTTCTCTGAATTCAGTCAGGTCTCAACAGAGCAGTTAACAGAGCTAATCCTCTCCATTAAATCTGGATCCCCCTTGACCCATGTCCCCCTTCCATCCTAAAACTTATCCCGGATTTGATAGCCCCCACTCTCACTAACATCTGCAATTCAATTTTCCGTACAGGCTCCCTCCCCTCAGTTTGGAAAAAGGCTATTATTAAACCCCTACTGAAGAAATCCAATCTTGATCCCGCAGAATCTAAAAATTATAGACCTATCGCATGCCTTCCATTTCCATCAAAAATTTTTGAAAAAATTATGAACATTCAATTGTCACATTTTATCGACCACAATAATCTTCTTGATGACACTCAATTCGGATTTAGGAAGAGCCATGGAACCGAGACGGCCCTTATTAAAGCTTCTGATGAAATCAGGATGATTATGGACCAGGGCGGCGCGGCAGTCCTGATACTACTGGATTTGTCAGCTGCCTTTGACACGGTCGATCACGCCATCTTGATCGACCGTGTCTCCACCATCGGTATTCATCATCTGGCTAAAGCTCTTTTGACCTCCTTTCTCTCCAACCGCTCTCACTCAGTTAAACTTGGCGATTTCTATTCCCCTGCATTTACTCCTCCATGTGGTGTGCCCCAAGGATCCTCCCTAAGTCCGACCTTATTTAACATCTATGTGTCGGACTTGGCCAGGGTCATCAAAGCACACGGGATGAGATTAACATCTTACGCCGATGACACTCAATTAGTGCTGGCAGTACATAACGATGGAGAAACAGTTGCTGCCAGTTTCCAGGAGGGAATGCTAGCCATCAGCTCCTGGATGGCAAGCAATTGCTTAAAGCTTAACTCCGACAAAACGGAAGTAATGATCTTTGGCAACCTAGCCCCAGGTTGGTCCCCCACCTGGTGGCCAAGGGATCTGGGACCCCCTCCTGTACCTGTCACCAAGGTCAGGAACTTGGGTGTAATGTTTGACGACAAGTTGTCTTTCATCCATCAGGCAAACGCGGTCGTTTCCTCATCTTTCTACACCCTAAAAATGATAAGGAAACTTCTACCATTCCTCCCCCTAGTGCCGGTAAGACCCTTATGTGTGCATTAGTGATGTCAAAGGTTGACTATTGCAATGGACTTTTTTTAATGCCCAGGAGAAAGTCCTTAATAAACTGCAATTAGTTCAGAACTCAGCTGCCAGAATTCTGTCCGGCTCCTCCAAGTTTAAATCAATCTCTGGAGTTATTCGGCAGCTTCACTGGCTGCCCATCAGAAGTCGAACTAAATTTAAGGCATTGTGCATTGCTTATAAAGCAATTAACAAGATGGGACCTAAGTTTTTACAAAATGAACTTAATCCTTACAACCCACTTAGATCCCTGCGTTCCGCCTCAGCCCACTTATTGATTACCCCTCGCACAAAGAAAACATCCTGGGGAGATAGACGTTTCACAGTTGCCACGGCCAGACTGTGGAACACTCTCCCCCTCCACATTAAAACCAGTCCCACCCTCCTGATATTTAGGAAACAAGTGAAAACCTGGCTCTTCAACCAGTAGTCTTCCAACTCAGCTGCTTCCTTCGAGTCCGCAGCGCCGAGACACCCCCGGGTATTTGCGCGCTTTATAAATTGCACAAATAAATAAAATAAATGAGGACACAAACATTAAATAACGTCGGACTAAGCGAGGACCCCTGTGGCACTCCACAGGGTAGAGAAAAGGACTCTGCTTCAAATTTGCCAAGGGCCACCGTTTGTGTTCTATCCGAAAGGAAGGATTTGAGCAGTTTCCAGGCAATGCCCTTGACTCCTATCTTGTCCAGACGGTCGGTCAGCAAAGCATGGTGGACCGTATCAAATGCTGCAGACAGATCCAACATGATCAATACAGCATTTCCTTCTTGGTCAAGAATAGTCCTAATTTCTTCTGTGGATTTGAGGAGCGCCGTTTCCGTACTGTGGCTCTCTCTGAAACCATATTGAGTTGGATTCAGTGCTTGAGATTTTTGCAAAAACTGGTTGAGTTGAGAGTTCATATTTCTTTCAATAATTTTTGCCGGTAGTGGTAATCTGGAAATAGGTCTGAAATTATTTGGGTCATTAGCGTCCAGATTAGGTTTCTTCAACAGGGGCAGGATTGATACCTGTTTCCAATCTATTGGAAAATATCCTTCCCGGTACATTGTGTTAATAATGGAAGTCAATTTACGTGACACCGGCTCTGCCACTAGTTTGACTACGGCTGGTGGGCATGGATCGTAGGGAGAGCCTGACTTAACTTTAGCGAGAAGATTGAGAGTGTCAGATTCCGTTAAAAAGGCGAATTGGTCAAAAAGAGGGGCATCTTTTATTTCTCTCAAATGGCCATTTGTGCAATTAATTGATGTTTTTGCTGTAGAGTGTGAGAAAGTTTGGAAAATGCCATTAACTTTGTCAAAAAAGAAATTGGCCACTTTATTACACAAGTCTTGGCTAGCAGGGATAGTGGGAGAGTTTGAGAGGGCAAGTGTATTTACAATTTTAAACAGCTCTTTGGGAGAGTTTTTGGCCAATTTAATTTTATTGGAATAGTACTCTTGTTTCGTTCTTTGAAGTAGTCGTTTGTATTGAACAAGACTTAGTTTGTATTCCCATTTATCCTTTTCCTTATATTCCTTCCTCCAGTTTCTTTCCAGGTGTTTACAAGTCAATTTTTGGAGCCTAAGTTCCTGAGAATACCAAGGGGAGGACGGTTGCTGCCTGGTATGGTGAAGAAGTTGTTTGGGTGCTAGCTTGTTTCCCGCAACTTCTAACCAATTCGTGTAGGATCTGGTAGCCTCGTCAAGATCCCTAGGGGTTGGGGTGAAAGTTGAAGTTAATAATTGATGTAGCTCCCCTGCTTCTATTTTGTTCCACGCTCTTTTTTCTAGATATTTAGTTGATAATTTTGGGGCCGTGCGGTCAGGCAAGGTAAGCTTAAAAAGTACCGCCATATGGTCAGACCAAACCAGAGGGAGGATGCTGGTGAATAACAGCTGAGAGTTGTTAGAAAAAATACCATCAAGGGTATGGCCAGCCTGGTGAGTTGCACCAGTTGCTCTAAATTACCACCCCTCAACAGGTCCAGTAGGCTGGAGGTGTCTGGATCAGAGAGTGACTCAAGATGGAAATTGAAGTCTCCTAAAATAGTGTAGTCATTTGAGCTGATTCCTTTTTCTAGAATGTAGCCTGCTTGTGTTAGAAATCGTCCTCTCGTGCCTGGTGGCCTATAAATGAGGGTGCCTTTAAAAGTAGAATGGTGAGAGAGGGAAAAAAAAAAACTCTAGCGCTTCGCATTCATCATAGGTTGTAGGGTTAAAAGATGCCGTGATGGAGTTGAGAGTGAAAGAGAGAAAAAAGAGAAAGAGACTCTTTACACATTGCCTCTGGGATAATCCTGATTGCTCCGCCAAGCTACCAAGGAGGTGAGTAGGGGTTATCTTGGGTGTGTAACTCCCTTACTCTAAATAGAGTGGTGGGTTCTGCATGGCTTAGGTGCATACCCTAGTCAACCAGAAACCCCATTTCTAACACCAAGCTACAGAGGGGCACATGAAGCAGTTTGCAGTAATGCCATGCCACAAGCAGTGCCATTCTCACCTAGCTCCAGTGCTTCTGTGTAAAGTGGTTTTAATCGCTTATTAACGCCACAAGCGCTGTTTATAACGCCATACGCCACCTTTCTAGCCCGCTCACCTACCCCATGCAGCTACCCACCACCCCTCCCCCCTCCCCCTCCAACACTCACCTCCCACTAGCCCCAATACTCCACCAGGGTGATGGAGATATTCAGTGGGTGATTCAGGAGAGTTGTGGGAGGTGCCGTGGTGTCTGTCGAGATGCCCGACGCTGTTCTGCTAGGGAGACTGCCTTATGGACATAAAAAGGGGGCCCCTGCTTCCGAATTGTCTTCACCAGCGATAACGAGGGAGCTAAATACACTTCCGCCCAAGCCAGGGCACTATCGAACAAAGACCGACCCTGGGTGTACGGCCAGAGGCGGAGGGGAGCAGCTGGCCAGTAGTGTTTGCCCGCATGGTGGTTAGGGGTGGAAGTTGTGGACGTTTCACAACACAATATGCCTCGCACTGACCAGCAGAAACTGCAGACCGAGGCGAAAATTACATGTACAAGTGTTTGTGTGGATGTGGCATCATCGCTGTGCCAGCGACGGGCAGTGCCGCGCACATTATACTTCCTGGTTACAGTTCAGGGTGCCAACTCGAGGCAGGAAGGGGCGGCGCCTCTGAACATTGCTCCGTGCAGTGAAACCTGGCCTGCTTCACCTGGCCCAGCAGCTGTCTCTGGTTACAGTACCCGGAGGGGGCGCCCTGTGCTCTTGTTCGAAGTTGGGACATCAGAAAGGGGTGGGTGGGGGCGATAAGCGCCTGTCAGCACAGTCCAGCACCATGATTCTCCGCCAGACAGATGAAAGCGCAGCCAGGGAATAAGAGGGCGGAGAGTACCAGGGTGGTGCCACACGAGGCCCTATCCATGCACTTGGAGGCCACAGATAAGGGTGATAACAGGGCACTTCTCAGCCTGGGTATACTTCTAGGCAGTACTTAATTTGTGAAAGAAAGTGCCGGTACCCGGAGCTCTGCTCAGAAGCCGGCGGAATTCAACATAGGCACGGGGAATACCAAGGCTGGTAGTCTCATCCACTACCACACACTCCCAGGCACGTTTCTCGCTCTTACAAGTTTTTCCCTTTGTGATGGTTTTGCAGCCTTTCCCTCCCTCAGTCCTTCCGATCTGTGCATATTTCCCCTTTCTTGCACCCAGTAAACATCTGACACGGGAAATAAGTGCCAGTCCCAAATAGAAGTGCCGGTGGCACGCCCGGCTCAAATTAAGCACTGCTTTTAGCTTCTGTAAGGCACAAGATGGAAAGGTCCTGGTAACAAGCGCGTCAGATAGACGCTACTGGCAGATATTAGTGCGGCAGGCGGAGCTGGGACAGGTCCGAGACATGTTCCAACCTATGTAGTAGTCAGTCCTTGCAGCAGTCCGCTGCCTTCGAGAAACTACTACGGTTTCTGCTGCTGAAGTGTCAAAAGCGTCAGCTTCTCAGATTTCCGCTCAACCATTAGTATGAACGCTTGGTTGGCAGCCTACGTGCCCTTCGCAACACAGATCCTGTTCGCTTATTTGATGTGCGAACGGACGTGCAGCCCCACCAGATTCTTCACCGTCGACGAGACAACTATAAATTACCTCCATCTCCCTTTAATTGCCTTCAACTTGCACAGCGTCCCCGTTTAAATTGAAGCCCACAGTTACAGTGCAACTAAAGCAAGCTGCAAAGATGGTGAGGAATCTGCCGCCAGTGTGCAAAACGTGCCTTAAAGCTGGCTTTGTGCGAGTGGGCTTGGTGAAAATGGGTCCCCTGCTGTACCACTATCGACGTTAATATTAAAACAAGATTTCAGATTGCATTTCAGGAAGATGTTAAGAACAAGCCCGGGAGTGGTGCGCGCGCGCTGTAAAAAGCCAGGGCCAGCGCGAGCGCCATCTGTTTCCAATTAATGCGAGACGTTGGCGCAATAATTGGAAACAGATGGCGCTGATGCTCGCTCTCGCAAGCCGTAGGCCGTGGGCGGATGCAAAGGTGGGACATGCACCCGCCTTTGCCCAATTGCGTGCTGTCTTTCTTAGAAAGACGCACGCAAAGGCCAATAGCGTGTGAGAGGGGAAAAAAAGCACACGCACGAGCGTGTGGTCCGAGTTGGAAGTCCTTACAATAAGCCTCGCAGAGCAGCGCATGCGCGCTGGCTCAGGCGAGACCTAAAAAGGAATCAACCTAAACCATGTGTGCATATAACCAGTCCTGCTCCCTCCCCCGTGTCTCCCAGTGCCCTGCCTGTTTCTTGGTCCTGTATCAGGACTCCCTCTTGTCTAGCAACACTGACAGTGCCTGTCGGGCAACATTCGGCTCCCATGCCTCTTGGCATTCAAGACACTTCCGCGGAGCAAGTGGTCGGGTGACCTGATTGTCTCCTCCGTTCCACATGTCTCTTTAAACCGGGTGAGGGTGCCTTTATGGGGGGGTCATCGGAGTTTGCCTCTAGCTTCTCCAGGTACATATCCCTGTGGTTTAGTGGGTCTGGGGCCCCCCCCCGCCCCCCAATCCCCTTGTATGCAACATTCTATGCACCGCCAGTTCAGCTACAGCCTATTCATGCATTTCAGCCCTCACTGGTTGAGGGAGGGGGTGGGGTGGGAGGGCTGCGGCTGATTTCCGCACCATGGC
This sequence comes from Calotriton arnoldi, assembly GCA_963921515.1. Lineage (NCBI taxonomy): Eukaryota > Metazoa > Chordata > Amphibia > Caudata > Salamandridae > Calotriton > Calotriton arnoldi. Next base: position 457,183 of record CAWUFW010001641.1, on the reverse strand, counting down.
TATGCAGCGCATTCCAAGAATTGTTAGGTTTTGAAACTGCAGCAATCCCTTCGTCTTCTTAGAAATATACCGTGTTTAGTATACACCGGACAGGGTCCAGTGGGACCAGGCAGTCCGTCACCTTCTGTGTTGCTTGCAGCCAGAAGTGGGATGTCACCACACACACGACCATACCATGTGTATAAAGTCTGCTTCATTCGTCCCGCACCTAGGGCACTTGTTATTCGCCCCTGGGCACAACTTCCCGATCCTCCTGAGGGTCAGATATGCGTGGTGAAGATATTGAAAGTGGATAAGACCGAACCGAGCATTGTCCGCTGTCAAAAAGATTGAAGGCAACGGGTCCATACCTTGTCCGATATGTCGGCTGTCAGTGCAGTCTTCCACCAATCCTGCAGTGTCTCAATCCCACTGGTGAAGTGCCATCACAAGGCAGTATATAAGTAGGTGATAGCCTTGGTGCAATCCCCCCAGTTAGTACCACCTCTACTGGAGGTCCTATGGGTGGCATCTCTCGATCAGTGCCTCACTTCCCCCGCACCACTCCTCTGAGGGCCAAGTAAAGCAGAAATTGTTACAGTGCCAGTACATAATATAGTGTCAGTTCTTCGAAGGCGTGCAACCCTTCATTGGCCCTCACGTCTGCCCAAGATCGTATCCCTGCCTCTTCCCCGTCCTTCTTCAAGCCGTCTTATTCTAACCTCTTTACCACACAGTGCATCAATCCCTTGAACATCCCACCACTTAGTCTTTCTTATCCCATTCACTCCTCGAGCAGTTCTACAGCCAAATGAAAACATTCTCTCCTATTATGCATCGCCTCTTAATCCTCATTCTCCTTATCATTCTCCAGGGACTTTAACCACCAGAGCTTTCACTCATCAGTTCTCTCCTTATCACCTCTCGATCCTTCTCATGGCCCCACTCTCCACATTTTACACAGAGGGGGCCAATAGGGCATCTCTCCAAAGAGGTTCAGGTGTAAAGTCCTGTATCTCTGACGAGCAAGCTGTCACTATTGTCAGTCTTGTATAGACTGAGTTGAATTAGCATTAGTGGTGCACTTTTGGTGCCCCCACGACACCAGAGGCTGTTCTAATGTCTCACATAAAAAAAACTGTAGCAGCTCATGGGGGCTCGCATGATTGCTGAGCTCCCTAGGCTAAAGGCATGTAGGGCTGCCCAGAAAAACACAGAAGAGCAGCAAAGGACAACTTTCACCAGCCAAGCAGAGGACTTTCGTCGCAACAGTGCTTCTCCGAAAAACGAGTTTTGTGCAAACATGCTCTTGGACTTTGTTGTTTTGATATGTTTTTTGATGGGCATGAGAAAATCACCCACATCTATTCCAATAAGGTGCCTTTGACCTAAAAAGCATATTGATAACCTAGACTTGTACCCGGCTTTCAAACCAGAAACTCATTACAAATAACGGCATTTGAATATCAAGCCAGTGACTGACTGACTGTTGGCACATGGATTACAGCACCTTTCAGTGGCCTCTCGCACAGTTGCTCTTTCTAGTGCTGTAAAGGGAGTTTGTGCACTCTTGCGGGCTACCCTGCTGTCCTTCCTGGAGACATGGGTGTACTTTGAGCTATGTATGGTTGAAGCACGTAACAATACAATACAGCCCCTGAAATGGCTGTGTCAAGAAATAATTGATACGTTCCAATTCCCCACCACTGCAACTAATTACTTTCTCTTTATGGGGTGAGTGACCTGAAGCACTACTTGGCTACACAGATCTTTACTGTTTAATGGCAACTATGGCTGATTCTGGCTTATTATGTTCCATTACGCACAGTGGGACTTGTTACGATGGCCCATATCGCCATTCTACCCCAGGTGTAACAAACCTTATTGTAACAGATATTGAGAAATGTGTGTCCCCTGAAGCACTGGTAAATACTGATTTTACCAAAGTAAAAAAGTATGTTTTTTAACCAGGAATCATGAGTCCTGTCCAGCTGTGCTCTACCTACTTGCGCTGCATTTCTGAATCGCTATCCTGTGTGTTTAAACTTCATTGGGGGGCAGGATTTTAAATGTAGGCCTTCACTTCTGCAGAAAAAGTCTCTGAAAATCATGGCAAACTTTTTGGTATTGATTTTGTGGCTTTACCTCCTCTTCTTATGTAACCTGGAGAGTTCATCAACTGGCAAACATTCTACCACTGGTACAAGATATAATCATACAGTGATTAATCCTCAACGGGTAAGAATCGCGGGACGGGCCTCCGTAGAACTTGACTATTTGTAGCCTCCTCTTTGTTTTCTCTGTGTGGGTGTACTTTTTAAAGCATCTGAAAAGATCAGTTTGTTTTTCTCTGAAAAATAGATGTAAACATTTTTTTCCCAATAAGGAAGTCTTGGTTTTCAGCCTCAAAACCGAACACAGGGTGTTGAACATATTTTGGGCTCAACAAAGTGACCTTTTCAACTCTAAGTGTAGACCTTCCTTTAGAAGCTTGCCTTGAAATAATTTAGCCTTGAGGTCAATGTTTGTTCATGCTTGATATTGTCAGAACAGTCCAAAGGCTTATGTCACTATGGGGATACCAAAGTACTTTTCCGATTTATAAAAAAAAACTTTTTTCCATATATTTTCATAGTTATAGTAACTTGGGGGCTCTTGGTTTCACTGTTTTCCAATGACTAAAGTAACCACGAAAACTTTCTTGTGGGAACCCTGAGACCTGTCCTGTGTCTTGGAAATCCTCCCTGTTAGTATTTAAGATTACTTGTGTAGGACTCTTTCACATCCGAATGTTAAGTTTCGGAGTTGGTCCAAGAAAGACTACTGTTCTTGTGATCTGTTCCTTCCCAGTGCCACATGTGCTTCTGAACCCAATGGCAGAAAAAGAAGATGACATCTATTGTATGGAAGAGTGTAGATTTGAGTCCGTGTCCTAAAGAGCTATTCAGGATGTGACCAGGATCGACAACCACAGTGTTCGTTTTACACATCAACAAGATACTTTTCTGAGTCCAGTCACTGAAATTAAGCACAGCCTGTGAATGTATAATTTAGTGCTGTTGCAAAAACAGAGCTATGCTTCAGGCTAAAGAGGCCTTGCTGGACAAAACAAATATCCATAGTTGCTATAGGCTGAGAAATCAGAGCAACCTCTCAGGTTATACATATCTTCGAATCTCCGCGAGTAAAGTTGCCCCCTGAGAAACACAGTTTACTGAGTTAAGACAGCAGGGCCATCTACATCACACAATGTTGTGCAGTTTTATAGCTCCAGACCTCAGATATTGAAGGCTCAGACAGCAGAACTAACTCTCAGGGTAAACCTATCTGGCAGGCTCAGGGACCAGGGCTTTATGTCCTGTTAAGGCGATCTTAAAAAAATCAAACCTAGAACTATCCCTCAGATCTTACAGACTCCAAAAGCCTGGGTGCCTCCAGAAAATACATTGTACAGGCTTAGACAATACAACTCTCTCTCAATGTACACAGATCTCAAAGGATCAGAAAGTTGAACTATCACTCAGGGTACACAGATCTTACAAGATGAGACAGCAGAACTAGCCTTTGGGATGACGAGATGGTATAAGATCAGACACCAGCGCTTTCTATCAATTTGTATTGCAGTAACCGGCTCAGGAGTTAAACCATGCCAAATACAGTAGCTCGCCAACCTTCAATGGGGGTCAGACTCACCTCTTTCAGACTTGACTTGAACTCCTTGACAAGGCTGCTGTACTGAGCTTCCACAAGCCTTGGGTTTTCTAAGTACACACTCACCCCATCTTTGGCTCTAAAAAGAGAGGAATGCAGAGTTTATCAGCACGTCTCCAACTGAAGAACAGAGAGTGATGTGGCACTAATTGTGCAGGAGCACTGAAGAACATCATTAGATTGAGGTAATCAAACAGCAGCACTAAAGAGGAAGAGCAGGTTGTGAGTGAGGTAACCATACTGTATCACCGAAGAGCAGGTTGTGAGTGAGGTAGCCATACTGTATCACCGAAGAGCAGGTTGTGAGTGAGGTAATCATGCAGTAGCATTGAAAAGGAGGTTGTGAGTGAGGTAATCATGCAGTAGCATTGAAGAGCAGGTTGTGAGTGAGGTAAACATAATGTATCACTGAAGAGTATGTTGTGAGTGAGATAATCATGCAGTAGCACTGAAGAGCAGGGTGTGAGTGAGATAATCATGCAGTAGCACTGAAGAGCAGGTTGTGAAAGAGTTCATTTTCAGGATCGCTGCAGAGCAGGTTGGAAGGAGCTAATTTTGCTGGAGCGCTGAAGAACCAGTGAGGAAGAGTTCAGCATGAAAGAGAGCTGAGGGTCAGAAGGTGATAGAGGTGAACGTGTAAGAGTGTCGAAGAGGCGGTGGTATTAAAAGTATGTATGTAGGAGAGCTAAAGAGCAGGTAGTAATGAAAGTGAATGTGCAGGAGTGATGAAGGGCAGGAGGTAATGGAGGTATGCATAAAAGAGTGCTGAAGAGAGACCAGGTGGTGCCTAGCTGCCAAGTTTTCAGGTAGCTTATGTGTGACTCCTCCATATTTCTAGGTTGTGTATGTGTGACATTTCAATGCTTGTGTGTAGGACACTTTAAAGTAAGTACACATGAGCAGTTATGTCCAGGTTAAGAAACAAATTTCAGTTTATTCAATTTTGTGTGGTATGAGGCTGTAGAAATGGCTGCAATGCATACAAAGTGTTTAGGCTCTGTTGCAAGACATGCAGCTTATTTACATATTGCACAGCATTGTAAGGTGGTAACTTGTGTCTTATAACTGCATCATGTCATGGCAAGGCATGTGTTGGACTGAAACAAGCTGCTGTCTCAGGACAAATAATGCCAGTACACCATCGTGAAGTGTGATACTTTCAGCCATTACTGGCTTTTGTATGTTTTATCAATTGCATTCTGGTATTTGTAGTTGCCTTTTATATGGGATGTTGGCTACAAAGGTAGAACTGCTGAGGATATGTGGCAGGCCTGCACCCTCATTACACCTGTTGCTCACTGAAGATGAGTTTTGACCAGTGCTTTAAATGGGGGAAAAATAGTGCAGGTACTCATTTAAATGTGGCGAGTGGGCGGGGCTTGGGAGCGGGGCTTGGGGGAAGACATGCTGATACTTCTTGACTCCTATACTACTTGCAGCACATACCAAAACATATGAGAAATGTCTTTCAATAAACAAAGCAGGTTTGTTTACTCATTACACAACGAAAGCCAAACGTGGTGATATTTTAACATTTCCTTGTTTTGTAATATTTGCAACATCAATACTGTCAATTGCTGTTGCTTGGCACAATACTGTATATTCCGACACAGAAAGAAACAAGCAGACCTGCACACACAAAGCATTCCACACATTTCCTTTAATATACCTTCCAAGAGTGTCTCTATTCTCTACCCCTTTCTCTCGTTTTTCTCTCACACAAAAACAATCACAGGCAAGCAGACAAACATAAGCAGACACTAACAAAAGAATCAGGTGGGATTAAAGCTATTTGAACCTGGTTACCTCCCACGGCTTTCTTAATAGCGGTCACCGGGCTGCCTCGATTTCTGTGTTTGCAACACAGCATGATGGTGAGCACCCGGACGGTATGCAAATGCGCCCACGCTGAATAGTTCAGCGAAGGCTCGGCTCGGGTCTACAGAAGTGACTTGGCTGTCAGACAAAGGCCGCCAGCACCAGCGTTTCATGAGTACCAGTACTCTCCTCGGCAGTAGAGAAGTGCCGGTACTCGGAGTGATAAAACTAAGAAGTGCCGGTACTCAGTACCTGTGAGTACCAGCCCATTTAAAGCACTGGTTTTGACTCATTTTATAAATATGTCCGAAAAAGTGATCGGGATGATGCAATGGTAGAGCATGTGACACACAAGTAAAACAACTGCTTTCAATGTGAGTACGGTGGAGGTTTCTGGTTGGTCAGTAGATTTTGCAGCTGTTACCACAGACAGGTGTGTGTGGCATGTTTTGGAGACTTAAAAACTAACTTTTCTATAAAGGTATACAGAAGTCTTTACTAATAAACTCTGGTCTCAGCAGCTTGCACACTCAAACACTAGGTTGTTGTCAGTTTGTCGCTTATATTATACAGATTAATTTCTTTCAGGATGCGTTTCAAAATCAGTATCTCCAGTTTGGTCACGCTGTTATAAAGTGCAACAAACTTCTCATCAGTATTGACTCTGATTTAAAGATGTTGGAGGCAAAATGTGTTTCCATGAGTTTTTTTATTTTTTATCTACATTTTTTGTAAGTTTTCTGTATTTAGGTCGCTTCCTTTGCTTGGCATATTCAGTTTGAGGTAATTGATTCTAAAGAACAGTTACTGCATCCTTATGTACAGCAAGTGCAACCCCATATAATGTGTGTCTGTGCACTGCCGCAGCTATGGTCTGCCGACCTGGGGCCGTATTACATAAAGTGCCCCAGTGGCGCAACGGCCGTTTCTGCCCGCTTTGTGCGCCCCCAGGGCACTTTGGTATTACAGAAGGGGCCGAAGACGCTTGTGCTGCCCCTTCTTTAATACCAATAGCACATAAAGCGCCGGCGCGGCCTGCAGGGGGCATTCCCTCATTTGCATGGGGGCGTGCCCCATGCAAATGAGGCAATCCCTTTGCCTCGACACGGGCGCAGAGGCAAAGAAGCCCTCAGGAGGCACACTAACAGTGCGCCACATAATAGGTGGCGCCCTGACAGTGCCCCACTTAAAAGGTGGCGCCCTGAAAGGTGGTGCACTGTCAGTGCGCCTCTTGAGAGCTGCCCTCTGCTGGGGGCAAAGGGGGTCCTATGTACCCCCCAGACGTCCCTTTCAAGGTGGGTGCAGTCACTGACTGCACCCGCCTGCAAGGGGATCTCTATTCCTCTTTAAAAGTGCAAGCGGCTTGCCGCCTGCACAGTGAAACGCGGAGCGGCTTCAAAGCAACTGCTCCGTATTTCACTTGAATGCACTGCCCCCAGGGCAGCGCATTACCCATAATGCAGTGCATTTTCCTTTATTGCGCTGGGTGCACCTTTTTAAAGGTGTGCCGGTGCAATGAAGGAAAATGCACTGCATTATGGGTAATGCGGCCCCTGGAGAAGCAAGACAGTTAATGATTTAGATGGCACACTAGCTTGGGCAAGGGCGGGGTGGGGCGAGGGCAACAAGGAAATTAAAGATTCTGCACAGTTCTAGGAGGTCGCTGTGTGAGGTGCGAGCGAAAGTGTTCAAAAGTGCAGATACACTGGAAGGGAGGAGTCGTGCCCCGAAGTACGGAATGGGCTGCAGATATGGACTTGTGCATGCAAGCCAAGAGGGTGATATACGAAGGTAGAGGCTGCCCGGGCAAATGGACTAGAATATGGGGCCCATGGAATGTATATAGAGGACTTTTGTGTGCCCCTTTGCAGATGAGGCTCCATATAATGTAGATGGGGAATCTCCTTAGAGATCGAAGATTAAGATCTGCCTATATGTCATCGCTATTGTCTATTTTAATTTTTATTGATCGTATGTATGAGGCATTTATTTTCAATGATGTATCCTTCCTGACGATTGCTTTCTTTTAGGTTGTTGTTTTTGGTTGTATTGTTCATTTATGTTTCCTAATAAAAAAGATTTTTTTTTTTTTTTTAAAGTGCAGATACACTGAGGGTTAGCTAGTGATCAAGGTAGGAATGCTGGAGCAGAGAGGATCAGGCAGTGATGGAGTCAAGCATGCAGTCGATGACGCCAGAGGTGTTTGGTGTGAGCCAAGCTCACCCTTCCCTTTACATACAGAACAGTTAGGATGCTTGCTCGGATTCCCTTCATTAACACCAGGCATTGCTCCAAAGTGAAGGTAGGGTGGAACTCCTGTAAAAAGAAGGAAGTTGTGAGGTAACGGGCCTGCAATGCGACACTGCTTAAAACTGCAAAAGCACAAAGGGTTCTTACCACAGAGGCGTTAATATCCCGACTGAATATTACCCCTGAGACAAGACAGAAAAACATTGGTTATTCACAAAGGTGCATTCTGCTCACGCCATCTGCTGCAATTATCTTCCACTGGGCACCCACTGATGCTACAAGACCCCCCAAAAGCGGCTGATCCCAGAGAGCGCTCTGATTCTGCTGCTCGTGTGTGTTCTCTTGTAGGAGTGATCAAGCAAGCTAATGAGTGCCCTATACATGGACCTCTTTTGTAGGAGTGATCAAGCAAGCTGATGAGTGCCATGTACATGGACCACTGCTTGGGTTTCAGCCCCACAGGAGGCGTGTGCTCCTAGGCTGCAGTACCGAGCTTACTGGATGATATGGACAAGTAAAGTACTTGGGCTTTACAGTGCAGAGCTAACACTAAATGACAAGAAAAAAAGCAAGAATTAAGAGGCTGCAGTGCTGAGCTCACAGCTCACTACAAGAGCTAGCAGGAGGCAACAGAAAAATCGAGCCATCAAGGGCTGTAGCGCAAAGTTAATTAGCAGGCTAAAGACAAGCCAACAGTTGCTTGCAGTGAAAAGTCAGCTAACACAATGGAACAAGCATGCCCTCTCAGGCAGTTTAGAGAGCTTGCAGCGCGCCTTAATACATGACCACTTCTATGATGCAGTGCTGAGCACAGAGTGCTGCTGAGTAAGAAAGCACTTCCAGGCTCTGTTACTCACTCATACATGCTAGCAAACAAGAGACCCATTGTGGTGTGCAGTTTAGAGGTCACAGCATGTTATACAAAATACTCTCTTAAACTGTAGTGCTGGGAACAAGCAAGCGCTCCCACGTATGATCAACTCTGAGTGAGCTAGCACTTCTTAGCACCTACAAGGTGCTTGTAGACAAGCAAGCACAGCCAAACGTTCTACAGCACTCGCTGACACAACTGCACACTTTTAAAGCTCTGGAGTCAGTCTTACGGCACCCTCCTGGAGGGTCCACTGAAAATCAGAGAGGTTATCTGGAGGTGGAAGGGCCATTTATCTTACCTCCTGGCACCTCCTTGGTGCCTCGCTCCAGTAGGATTCTGCCGCTCTGTTCTGTCAGGTTGTTGTTCGCGTCCAAGAGCCTAGAAACAAGCCATGAAGAGGGGGTAGATGATAAAGGGACAGCTGAAAGAAGGTTTAATCATTACATTTGGTACTAACTATCTGAGGCCTTTCACAAACCTTTATATCACTTATGATACCAGATGGTAGTTTGTTGGATGGGTTGAGCGTAGCCTTTTTTGTCAATAGTGTAACCAGTGCTTGCTTTATGGAACTGGAAGGAATATATAATTGTGGGATAGTTTCACCATGGAAAACGTACCAAGGCTTGGTGAGGTTGTTGGAGACTTTATTTGATTACACGTGGAGTAGATGGGTTTACTACACTTGATAACCATCAGGAATTACTTTGAGCTAATGGGGCAAGGGTGTTGCAGGGGCTGTCTGCTGAGGTGTGGCCTGGTCTAGGATTACAAATGGCAAGGGGCTTGATGTCTGTCAGCTAAGACGAATTACTTTAAAAAATACCTTTGTGGTTTTAGAGAGGGACCATAAGGATGGAAATATCCTGGATGGTACAGAATTGGTCATGGCATAAGTCTGCCGTCTGCCCAAGAAATGGGTGCCAAAATCCTACAATACAATGCTAATGTGAGCAAATGGCAAAGTTTGGGAGCTGTTTTACGTTCTGCTTTTCAGGTGCTTGTTTCAAAAGCTCCAAGGCAAGGTGAGTTTCAGGTGAACTATCTGCACTCAAAGGGGGAAGGAAAGTTTCGGAGGTGAATCAGTGAGATAAGGCTTTCAGTTGCTTGTGCTGAATGATCGGTGGAGTCAAGTCCAAAAATTGTATGGCTGAGCGGCACAGCTACCAAAGATCTGAGATTTTTAGGTAGTTTGGTTCAGGGTGTAACTCAGTTGGCTCTATACAGATTGGATGTTACAAGAGAAGGGGATGGTGGAATGGTTGTTGCAGTTGAATAGGGCAGAGAGGTTTGATGTTGAGGGATCTATGCCATGGATTGTCAGATCTGTGGGTGGGGGATGGCAGAAGCCATGGATGGGGTCGTAAAACTGAGCCAGAGTCATCACCTAGGAGTATAAGGTGCCAATTGAAAGGTTTTCATTTTCAGTTGAATAGTAAGACAGTACCACCCTCGAACATTTGGTAAGAATGATGTGGGAAGAGTGCAGTGCTCACCAAGAGATATGCCAGAGGATAGACAAACACCCACCTTTTCAGTGCTCCCTCTGGACTGTAAACTTTGGGGTCGAGGTTGCGTTCCTGACGAAGGTGACCAGCGATGACTTTCCGTTCCCGATGTAACATCATTTCCTAAGGGCAGGCAACATGTGAAAGTGAGGAGTGCGAGGGAACTGGGTGAACATGAGAACCCTTGAGCTTAAACACAAATTTTAAGCTACATTCCCAGGAGCTTGTGAGCCCCACAGCTAGGTGTTCTGTGCATTCTTACCAGCGGGATAGGGAAGAATCCGTAACTATCCAAGAGCACTAGCTTATCCACCATATCAGGAAAAAGGTAGGTGAACTGTGGGAAAAGAGACAAGAATGAGTGATAGTCCCCCTCAATCTGAACCTTCCCACCTTTATCAGTTAACCGATCCTCTCCATTCTGAAAGTCTTCACTTTCTATCCGCTCTAGCCCCCCAATCTGTCTTCCTCCACCTTTTATCCACATGAAGAAAATTCACCCCATTTGAACATCCCATACACACTCTCTACTCATAGAATTACCCCATTCTCGTAGACCCCCTAAATCTTAACCTCTCCCACCTTCTCCAGCAATGCCCATGGTAGGCCCACAAACAATGAATCTATCCCAGACCTTCAATAAAACCTCTATGCAGCACAGTCTCACTTAAATGTACTGTATGTAAATGTATCTTATGCTGGTATCCTGAAATCTGCTGTAGATCTCACCCTGTGTTGGAGAACCCTCTTCTAGCCATTTCAACATCCCTAATTGCAATCTGTTTGAAATAGGTAAAAGAACCAAGCTGTATTCAAATGGCAACCTGCACTAGAATGCCCACCAACCTCAATCTGTCTGAACTAGGATTTGTGAAAGCTCACACTTGGAAACTGAAGAACTAAGACCATCTTAATGACCTTGATTTTCGTAGGGCACTAAAGATATGAATGTTGGCAAACAGATTACATGACCATGCCCAATTAGAGGATGATGGTCCGCATCCATCAGCCTAACTCTTCCTTTCTTATACCTCTCTGCCACACTCCATGCATAAGGCTGCCCCAAGATCACCATGCCACAATTGGCGTAGCTCCTGAACCTTATGTACAACACCAATACTTCCCACATAAAGGCAGCCACAAACTCACACCCTACTAACAAAGCACAATAAGCAGGGTGGTTTCTTACCCAACCACTCAGATGGCATGCACTTCCTAATGTGACTCTTTGTAACAACTCTCTGCTTCAAACCATGCTTAAGCATAGCCACATGCTTATGGTGGCACGATTGGAGTACACCCCTCCAGCACATGCCCAATACTTTCCATGTAGGCCATGCTATAAATCCATGGTAATAGCCATAAACCTCAAACTAAATAGCCACTTACTCGACCACCCAGAAGTGAAGTGCTTCAGATCCTCATCAGGGTACGAGGCACCATCCAAATACTACATCACAGCATTAACAAGTTGGTGTGTATTAAGTATGGCTTTTTTTTTTTTTTTTTGCAATGCCCTGAATGTGGCAGGTGTTGGTGCAAGTTACTGCTCCTCGGAAGGGGCGAGTGCCTTATCTATGTGTACAATGTGGGGGATGTAGTATTCAACTAGGAAGCATGATTCAAACCCCATCCTCCTTTAAATAAAGGGTGGAAGAACTGGGGAGAAGGTTGGTATTTGGAAATGACAGATAAAAAGGAAGCTGAATGAGGGAGAAAGGTGGAAAGACAGATGGGTAGATGACATGGGAATTCTATTCAGAGACTGTACTGCAGTCAGTGCACAATCTAAAAACCCATGTACACTGTATTCATCCATGGTTGTCCATCCATGAACATAAATAATAGTCTGTTCATGAACCCAAAAAAGGAATCCGAGGATTAGGCATTTGCAGAGAGCATTCTTTTGATGCAAATTTCTCCTGGGGGTGTTTTGGGAGAGGTTTTCTACTTTACGTGACCCCATGTGCCTCCTTTCCTTTGACCACTGTACTACATTCCTGTACCGCAAAACCCTGTACTGAGAAAAGGAGAGACAGTACTCACAATGGTTCCGATGACTCCACCTGTGAAATATGAAGATGAGAGGCTTGTTACTCAACTGCAGCGCAAAGAAGCAGTCAAGGGCTAGAGGCCGAGTGCTGGCTGCTGAGAACTCAAATTTGTGGGGGGAAGCTGTAGGAACTACTATGCTGGACTATAGTTATTATAGATATATATTGTAGGATGCAGGGAGATCACTCAAGCAGGCATGCTGTATGAGAGAGTGCAATGGGTCTCAAATGCAGAGGTGGTGTAGGAGCAACTGCAAAAGCGTTGGCTGCTTGGACCTGACACCTCGTCTGGGGCCACTTTAGGCGATGGTACAGGGAGCTCTGAATTCCTGCAACCCTCTGGTCTCTTCCCCCCCCCCCCCATAGTGCACTCACCCATACTGTGTCCGATGATGGAAATTCTTCTGTAGTTCAGGGCTGTGGAAAGATGGAGGATGACAAGCAGGTGTCAAAGAAGTAACACAGGGGAGCCAGCTCTCAAAGGCCACTCCTACTGATATATCAATCCCTTCTACCAACCCTAAGTCCTCTGAGCCCAGCACAGACCAGTACAAACATGTGTCTCAGGAAATCGACTTAACGCCCCTTGTGCCATGGGTTTGGGCTTCTTCCCTCGTTTAGTTCAAGACTATTGACACCTATAAGACAGGTAATGGACATGGCTGGTGTGTGCAAAGGGAGGTCCTTAGTCATTTAAAGCTGTCTAGTCTAGCTTGTTGTTGTACTCAAAAGCACCCACAGACAGATGCTGCTCTAATCCGAGTACCCCTGGTCCTACCTAACTTACCCCTCCATAGAAGTTAGGCATTTATGGCGGGGGTGGGGCAGTGGCGGCTGGTGACATTTGAAAGTGGTGAGGCGTGAAGGTTGGGTTTAAGTGTTATTTCGTGTTTGGGGAGAAAACCTTCAAGAAACCAGTGGCAAATGGTACATTTTAAAGAACATTTGAGAAAGAAAGGTTTATTAAGCAATTGTTTAAGTGCAGTGCTGAAATATTTAAACACATCAAAACATGCTCCATATCTTACTGCCTTAAATATATTAAACAGTTACTGTAGTGAGCCACTTGTATGATTGGACTTAAGTACTATGCAAATGAAACTATAAATATGTTGCACATAAGCAATCTGAAGACTCTGCAGCTATAAATAAACAGATCACCATAGTGCAAAACCTGCCATTGAGAGCAGATGGGCCCCTGCAAAGAATGATTAACAATTAGTTATGGCCAGTGTCCAGGGAATTGAGTTCATTATTGTTGTTGAGTCATAAATGTGGAGTAGTCCTGCTGGAGTGTGTAGACTGAGTGGAAGTAAACATGCACAATGAAACACAGCCCTGAAAAATGAAAATCTGGTCTTGAATATTAGATGGTGATAATTACATTTGAAACAATTAAATTTGAGTTCTTTAGGATTATAATTGTCAATTAACCCGTTTGCTGCGGCCGTCGCGAGCACTACCTCGGTAGTGCTGCGCACGTCCGTTGGCCGACGCGGCCCCGCCCGTTTAATAGAACGTTCCGCACTGGCGCGGAACGTTTGGAGCAGCAAACGGGTTAACAATTAAAACCCCACAAAAAGAAACTCCAATTGCTTCATATGATGTCACCATCTAAAATTCAGATCAGCTTTCCCTCTTTTTTTTATTTTCGCTCTTCATGCTTCAGCAGGAAGCAGTAACCAGACGAACACATTCCAGCTCACAATTTACGATGTCCACAGTCTTTCCATTTATTATCAGAAATGTGAACTAGGTTGCCAGTTCAAGCACATTTTGCCTATAAGTGAAAGCATAGAGGCGGTAACGGTGAAAATTCTTTTCTGGCATGAAACGTCAGCTACCGCCTTAAAACAAACATCCAAGGAGAGGCGCAAGGCATTTTTATCAAGGACAGAAGTAATGTGCAAGGGCTGAAGTGTACAGTACCTCTATCGGAACCCTGCATGCTCTAGAGTGCAAATAATAAATATGATGTGAAGACGGATGGTGGCAAAACACCAACACGGCAGCAATGCAACCAAGCGTAGTTGCCAGTGTATATGAGCAGAGCAGTGCAGGAAGATATGACTCGGCACACGGCGAAATCCCTATCGCCTCAAAAGAGGGGTACAGATAGCTGCTTACAGTGAAAATATTTATACATTGACCCTTGAGCCGAACCGGGGGTTCTAGGAAAAAAAAGACTAAGTGCTGTTCGAGTCTCGGCGCCCGGCTCGAGTATATCCTGTGATTCTTGGCAAATCACTTGTACTGCTGGTGCCTTAAAAACATCTGATCTTGATTTATGTAGCCCGGGTGCTCATGTAATGCGCGCCAATACCTTTGCGCCAATACCTTTGGGTCGAGTTTGTTAACTACAAACTCGACTGCGTGAACACCACATGGCTGCTTAACTGCACGTAAAGAAAAAATTCCATAAAAAGTTATGTATATTAACTACAGCTTAAAGGGAAAATAGGCACCTACCAACCTGTATTCTTTTGGGCCTATGCTGTAACAATGCCAATGAAACATGGCTCAGCTTCAGCTGCATAACGCTTTCAAAAGTGAAAGCACACCACACATGAGGAAAGGAAGGAAGAGTGCAGACAGCTGCACCCCTCCTACAGCCCGGCCCCTCTCGTGATGACTGGTAATTGTTGCCACCCACTACCTCGTTCTGCCTCTCAGCCTGCCCCGCCCTCTGCCATTGAAACGAATGGAGTTCTGCAAACCCCCTCCAGGTGGCGAGTCGCCGCCCCCCTCCCCCCCCCACTTTCCTGCCCGCTTCCAACCAAACTGCGTTCCTGATAAACCTTAAATCACCACTGACAACGTGCTTTTGGTGCCTTAAAAGGTCGCAGTTTATTCAACATCACATGTTTATACATTTGCAACGTTCATGGTCATATCAACTGTACATTTAATGTCCATGCTACATATTTACATTTACTGTTCTTCCCCCTTTGTTTTTGCTCGCAGTATGGACCCAGCCTCCTCAATTTCCTGGGAGAGGAGGGACCCCCTGTCTGGGCCTCTGATTTACAGGTCTAGGCTTCAACTTGCTACCGACTTGGAGGGTGTCCGTCTGGACCTGCACGGGCTGCAAGTGCCGTCCCGCTCACACTGTACCCTTCCGTGGGCCCTCCCTGCTCCCAGGGGTCCCTGCCGTGTGGCATCCCAAGGACCTTACTTGAGCATCTACTCTATCTTTCCTGAGGCTGAGTCCTTGCATCTTTCTCCCTCGGTACCCCTGCCGTGAGGCATCCCAAGGGTCCTGCGGGAGCATCACATCTACTCTTTCTATGGCGGCATGCCGCCCCTTGGCTCCCTCAGTGCCCCTGCCGTGCGGCATCCCAAGGACACTGTGAGAGCCTTCCATCTACCTTTTAGTAAGTTCTCTCTTTTTACTACCTTCCTTGTGTTTGTTCCGTTTCACCTCTACCCTTGCGGCTGCGGACGCCCGCTTTCTTTTGGTGTGGGTGGGTGGGATTCTTCTCTCTCCTTGGTGAGGGGGATGGTTGTGATTCCTTGTGGCCTGCTGGCCCTCTTTATCCCCCCCCTCGCCCTAACTTGCTCGCCCCCTGATTGGGGGGCCCTTGCTCGCCCTAGGGGGACCAATCCTGGTCGCCCCTTTCCTAGCCCTGATGCAAATGGGGGTGGGGGAGGGGCTTACCGCCTCCAGACGGCGTTTGACCCGGGCCCCCATCGGGTCCGGCTTCGCCTTCCCGAGCGCCCCACCAGTGTACTTCGGTGTCCCGCAGCCATATCCCACTCAATTCGCGTCTGGCTGTCGCCCATTGTTGTGCCCGCGTCACGTAGGAGTGCCCCATGATCCATACCTTCTTCCGTGAATTGTTCGGACCTAGACGGGGGCGGGGAGAGGAGAAACCGGGCTCAGTACATTGTGGGGCGTACGTAACGCTTAAATGCGCTGGATGCCCAGCGTCCTATCCCCTTGATCCGCTCGCTATCCAACCCTAGCCATGCGGCTGTCGTGGCAGCCCCTATTCTGAAAGAGTGGGACCCAAACTCTTTCGCCGGGAGACCCATCGCCTCCAGGGTCTTCCTCATCACTGCTATGAACTGAAAGCGGCTGAGGAATGACCCGTCCCTGTGCTTGAAGAGTGGCCCATTGCCGCCTTCCCCAGGCCCCAAGTATCCCTGCAGCAAGCACACCGGGCAGCATGCTGCGTCCCTGATGCAATGTATTCTGGTCCATTTTCCCCTGCCTGGTCCGTTTTGGACCGTCGCAGCAGTATGTCCGTGCACCCCTTTCCCACTACTACGTCCCTTCCGTGGATGCACGCTGATCCTGGGTTCCTGACTGCTGGGGCTACCAGCTCGCTGACCCTGTAAGCCCCAAAAAATGCCAGTGCGAATGCTGCTCTAAAGAGCGCGGTCTCCTGTCTTGAGGCGCATACTCCTGCCAGGGCCCCCAACATCCCTTGCAGCATGCTAAAGTGGATGGGGCGCCTTGCATCTTTCTTTGCTTGCTGTAGCCTGCCCCAGCCTTTCATTGCCATTCTGCATTGGAAAGCCCTAGTTGGGTCCTCCCTTGATGCCATCTTTGTGTAATATATCACTGTGTTCAAGTGCGCCTGGGCCCAGGTTTTTGTCCTGCCTGACGTGAAAGCCCACTCGATGAATTCCAGGACTTCCTCCCTTCTAGCCCACCGGCCCCTTTCTAAACCTATCCTGGCCCTGAATGTCTCCCAGCACTTACGGTAACGGGTGTCTGTCTTTGGGGCCAGTGCATTGTTCAGCAGTATCTTCAACCCAGGTCCGCCCATGCTTCCTTTGGCACTGGGGTCATCCCTTTGTCTGCTTCTGGGGCAAGCTCTCGGAATTTTGCCCACTGAAAACAAGAAATGGCATCGGCAACTGAGCTGTCTATCCCAGGGATGTGTCTCGCCCTAAGCGCGATGTTGCCCCTAAGCTGGCAGCCAACCAGTTTCTGCAGCAGGTTGGCCCCCGCTGGACATTTTGCCGACCCTGTGTTAATAGCCTGCACCACTGCGTGGTTGTCAGACCATAGCGTTATCTGCCTATTAGCTAGCCGATGGGTCCAAATGTGGAAAGCCACCACTATTGGGAACAACTCCAATAAGGATATGTTTTTTGTGAGCCCAGCCCTCTGCCAGGCCGCTGGCCAGGCCCCTGCTGACCATGCGGTCCCCAGAATTGCCCCGAACCCCCCGGCCGAGTCCGTGTATAGCTCCAGTTAGTCTGCTTGCACCCAGGGATCCTGCCAAATTAGGGTCCCATTGAATTCTGACAGGAAATTCTCCCATTGCCCCAGGTCTTCCCTCACCCCGTGCATGATGCGGACCTTGTGGTGCTTTTGTGTCATGCCCTTTGTCAACCATGCCAGGCGTCTCGCGAAGGTGCGCCCTGCGAGGATCACCCGTGTGGCAAAGTTCAACTTCCCTAGCAGCTGCTGTATTTCGCCCAGCGTCGCCTTTTTTTGCTGCCTCAGTCTCCCTATGATGTCCAGTAGCTCGACTACCTTTTCTGGCGGCAATCTGCAATCTCCAGCCACGGAGTCCAGCTCTATCCCAAGGAAGGATAGTTTTGTGGTTGGGCCCTCTGTTTTGTCCTGCGTTAGTGGGATGCCTAACTCTTGGGCCAAGTTTATGACATTTTTTAGAAGGTTGTCGCATTCCCCTGAACCTGCCTTCCCAATAAAAAGGAAATTGTCTAGATAGTGGACCCCGCCCTCCAGTCGGAGCCCGTGTTCCCAGCTCCCACTCTAGAAAACTACTGAACGCCTCGAAGTGCGCGCATGATATCGAACACCCCATCGGTAAGCATTTGTCAAAGTAGTACTGCCCCTCTAGTTTGAAGCCTAACAGGTGGTAGCTGTCTGGGTGCACTGGCAATAATCTGAAAGCTGACTAGGTCTGATTTCGCCATCAGGGCACCTTTTCCACCCTGTCTAATAAGATCCACTGCATCGTCTACCGATGCGTAGGCCACCGTGCATGCTCCCTGTTCTAACCAGTCTTTAATGGACTCCCCTTCTGGGTGGGACAGGTGATGGATCAGCCGGAAGTTTCTAGGCTCCTTTTTGGGCACCACTCCGAGCGGTGATACCACCATATCCTTCATTGGGGGTGTGGCGAAAGGGCCGGCCACCCGCCCCAGTTGCACTTCCTTCTTTACCTTCTATTTTGCCACCCCAGGGTTGTCTCTCACTGATTTAAGATTCCGGCTCTCCCGGGCGCCCCTGGGTCCTTTCTACGGGATAGGGAAACCTTGTGTGAAGCCTTCTGCTAACAGCTGTCTGTCCTTTGCTTTGTGATAGTCTGTCAACAAATGTAACAGCCTGCCTGTCTTTACGGGTGTCGGTAGCGTCTGTCCCCCACCCCTTTCTCCGCTGTCCCCGTCTGGAGGGGCCTGTATCTCACTTTTTTGCGCCGGTCTTGTCCTTGGTGGCCCCCGGCCCTGCGGCCCGTTTACAGCGTATGGTGGGATGGTTTCCCCCGCATGTCCCATAAGCGTGTTTAAACTTGCATGATGCCCCCCACTTACATTCGTCTTTGTCAAACTTCCAACATGGCTTACTTGATTTGCTACCGGCCTGGTTCTTCCCTTTGAAATCTTTACCTTGCCCCTCATATTTGCCCTTACTCCCGTAGGGACGAAAATTGCTATCCTTCGCGCCGACGCCCTCCCTGGCCGCCACCATGTGTTTCGTGAAACCTTCCATGTCCTGACAGTCCCACCCCATTATTGGCCACACTTGCATCTTCTCCCTAAAACCCTCGTCGTATTTTAGCCATGCTTCGCCCTGATACTGCTGCTGCGCCTCCTGCACCTTCTGCTCGTATAAGATCAGTGCCGCTGCGCTTTGAGGGAATTTCTCAATGAAGACGCATGCCAATGTTCTGAATACTTTTAGCCAATTCTCTATTGATCTTTCTACTCTGGGTTTACGGTTGGCCCTCCTGTCATCATCCTTTTTGTCTTGGGTTGCTAGGTCCAAACCTGCCTGGCGCACTTCCAGTAGTGAAAAAGGGAATGGAGCTCCTACACCTCGCCATTGCCACCAGGGCGTCCATGCCATTGGCTGAGCTGCCTCCGCATTCCAGGCCTCCCCCTGGAAATCCTGACGCCCTTGTCCTAACCCGTCTGCCACGGGGTGCATGGGCCAAGGTCCTTGCATTGCTACATTGCTCACTCCCAGCTGAGTGCCCATATTTACGTTTTGGCCTGGGTTCCCTTCCGCTCTTTGCCTTATCCCGCACCCTCGCTTGCAACTCAGTGCGCCATGTTTACCACGCTCTCTGTTGCTCCTGCCGTCTTGTCTCCCACGTTTCTCCTGAGGGGCTGCCGTGCTGGCCACAGACCCCTAGTCATCGCTGCTCCCTTCCGCCTCGGAGTCAGACACCTGCTCTGGGGACGCAGCTCTCCTGTTCCTGGCTTGTGAGGGGTTCCTTGCCCCTTGGTTAACTCCCTTTCTGGCTTTCGCAGGGGCCGCCGTTTTGGCTGCAGACCCCTTGCCCCCCGCCTTCTTAGGGTGCGGCCGTGCTGGGGATGCCCGCCATTGTCTCTTCTCCTTTCCCTGGGCCCCATCCTTGATTTGCTGGTCCACCCAGCCCTGTCCCTTCAGGGCAACCAGCGCCCTGGCTTTCTCCAACATGGCTTGTAGGTCGTCGTCCAGCTCGGGCCCAGAGTCTCTTGCACGTCTCTTCTATCCTTTTTTCGTGGCCTCCGGCAGCACCTGGTCTTCCCTGAAGCGAGCCGGGGGCTGCGTTTTTCTACCGGCTGCCCCCCGCTTGCTGGCCATCCCTGCAAGATCTTGTGGTGCCCCTCGCTCCTGTTCTTGCCCCAGCTGTCTGGAACTTACCACTGCTGCCAGTCGTGCTCAGGTTTTACTATCGGCAGCAGTGCTTGCTTCCTGCTGCTCTGATCTCTGCTTAGTCGATTACTAATTAAGTTCTGCCTTTGCAGAGGATCCAGTGTATTTTTAGAGCTCCGTCCCTTGTCCAATAGCCCCAGACACAAACAGTGAAATAAACGATGCCCGCAGCGCTGCTCGCGCCTTTTCTCTGCTCCTGGGCGGCACCGGCCTTAAACAGATCCCCGCGTTAGGTCGGAGGGAAACAAGTGCCCCCCCAGCGCTGTTCGCGCCTTTTCTTGCTCCCGAGCGGCAACCGGAGGCCTCCTTTCCCACCTCTGCCGTCGCTGAGCCTTTCCCGCTGTAGCCCAGAGCAACCGAAACAAAACCAAAGGTCTGTACCCGCTTGCGGCCGCTCTTGCGCGGCAAACCGGAGTGCTCCTGTTGGCCTCTGCTGTTATCCCGCTTCCGCTGTCGGGGTTTTTGGCCAGATGCAGGCTCGGCCTCCGACGCTCCTCACAGCTGACGGGGGGCCTTTGCGGATCGTGTTGATTTCCCTGCGGGCCGCCCCTCTCGCGGCCGTTGTCACTTCCGCTTAAAGCTCTGGAATGAATCCTTCGCGCTGTCGTTGCCGCTTTCTCCTCTCCGAAAAAAGGCGCGAAAGCCGGCTTGAGAAACGCCGCTTGCGCCGTCTTCCACCGCCCTGCCGACTAATTCCTTGTCCCAACCAGTTGGGCAATGAGCTGCGGGGGGGGGGGGGGAGGGGGCCGGCCCAGCTCGGTTTCGGCTGAAGGCTTCCCGGCTCCAAGCTTCAGGCACAGCAATTCCCTCGATTCCGGAGGCAGGTCCTGGATGCAGTCTTCGGGTCCCCAGCTCCTGGTAGGTCACTCTTCGACACGATTCTTCTCTCTCCTTGGCGAGGGGGGTGGTTGTGATTCCTGCTGGCCCTCTTTATCCCCCCCTCACCCTAACTTGCTCGCCCCCTGATTGGGGGGGCCCTTGCTCGCCCTAGGGGGACCAATCCTGGTCGCCCTTTCCTTGCCCTGATGCAAATGGGGGCGGGTAGGGGCTTACCGCCTCCGGACGGCGTTTGACCCGGGCCCCCATCGGGTCCGGCTTCGCCTTCCCGGCCCGGGTTACAACTCCTCCCAGGGCCATTTTGTAAAGCGCCCGAAAAGCAGATTTATCCTCCGCATTCTAACTCGGCACACCCCCTGCCATGATGTCACTACTGTAGCTTGTGCGTGCTGGTCGTAAGATGACCTCGCCCTGTCAGGCACATGCGCAGCAGGACTTCTGCAGTTTATTACAGCTGCAGCATTAAAAGTAATAGAGCAGCAAGTAATAATTTCTTTTCAGTTGCTTGGCTTTATAAATTCTTTTCTTGCCTCTCCTCTCAGAATGGCAGGGCAACGCCCCTTTTGCCCACTAACACCAGCCGCCCCTGGGGTGGGGAGTGTTTAAGAAGTCAGTATGTAGAGTGCCACCTGGGCACACTACACGCCCCATCCTAACACCCTTTTAATCTGTCGGAGGAATCCAAGACTCCTGAGAAGCTTGCACGAGGTGAAAGTAGTTCCATGGGCTTTAAGCCCAATCAACCAGGCGAATAATGATGAAACCGTGGTACAGGGTTTGCTGTGCTGCTTCTTTCTATAATGCTTGGTTCAAGACACTCCAAATTTGTGCAGATATTGGAATTGCAACACAGCGGTTCGAGGCATGTGTGGCTGTAGATAGACATGCTTTGCATACTCCTGTCATCTAGTATTGGATTGGATGTGTGCAAGTTGTTTTTCTTCTAAGATTTCTTGAGTCGCAAGGTAAAGTGACTCCTCCTCTTGGTGATGACGTGCATGGGCATCAACTCTATTGTTAGATTGATTTCTTTCTGTTGTCGGGTTCGGACATGTATTACTGCGCTCCAGTTCGAGACCGTTTCGAACTCCTTTCGGTTTGTAATTCACCCTTACCCTTGTTATTATTGTTATCGAACTAGTTCCCATCTTTGCGTTTTGAAATCTAAAAACTATTGCCCATCGGATCGATGCGCTCCAACAGCGGCCCTTCAGGCCTCGCCCTTCTGCTATGTTTCGATCTCTTCGGCTTCACCTTAAAATGCTGTGCTGATGGAATGGACTCCATTAAGTTTCTGCCTGAGGTGCCACACTAAGTACCCGCAGACTGACCTTCACCAGGTCTGCAACCTGTGCTTGTCTCCCGATCAAAGGGAAGAAGACTGCGAGGCCTGACGGTTGTTTCAGTCGAAGAAAACCTTACAGGACTGAAGGGAGATGCAGCAGAGAGAGGTCAACGATGCATCCAACATCTTAAGACACCAGGATGTCGAGGAGGAGGAGGAACTACATGTGGTCTCTGCGGCTGAGGAAGAGGCCTTTTCCATTGAAGACTCTGGCTCCGACTTGGAGATCAACCTCCAGATGCAAGTCCTTCCACCGAGTCAGCGCTCTGTGAGAACTTACGTCCCCGCCCTGCCACAGAAAAAACATTTGGTTCCAACCGAACATAGAGCTCCCCGGCCACCACTGCTAGCAGGCCATGATAAGGCACCAAACATCTGCTACAGATGCCCCGCCCTCGGCACCGAAAGTACAGCCAAAGCCATCGCTTCCACGCCGAGCCAACCCTATCCATCTTCGACTCCAACCACTTCGGCCCCGAAACTAAAGACCATCTCAGCACCAAAAATGTCAGGATTGGCATCAAAATCAGACTCCGGTGGAACTAATCCTCCATAAAATGGTGGAATTGCTCGATGCACGCCAGAAACAGATACATATACATCCTCAAACTGGGCCGCATCTCAACCAAGACTGTGGTGTTGGGGCCATCACCATCAAAACGCCAACACCCCTTTGGCGAAGCAATAGACTTACTGGTGCCTGTTAAAAGGAGGACAGACAAGGCTACTAGTCCCTTGCACCCTCCTCCACCTGCTTCACCCCCCCCACCATCACCACCTCTGCCTCCACCCTTCATTCCCCCACCTCCACCCTCTCCCACCTCATTCTCAGGGTGATCTCCTAGATATCACTTTGCCGGGGTCCCCACATTCCTTCACGGGTGGGAATGGGGTGGGGGAGATGATTCTTACAATGCACCACATCATCCAGGTACCTGGCCAGATTATGACTTTGATCCCAAGGGGGGCACAGATCCAGACCTGTACCCTGCCAGACCATCGCCTCATGATGACACCACCTCATATCAGGAACTCATCAGCAGGGCTGCTTTGTATCCCCAGGCCCCACTCCATAAACAGCCTATACAGGAGGATTTCCTCTTTGAAACCTTATCCATTATACATAGGGCTACCCAATACCTCCCCATATTGAAAGGCATGATGCGTCACACCAATGACATCTTTAAAGACCCAGCGCGAGCACGCATTATCACTCCAAGGGTCGAGAAAAAGTCAAAGCGCGCTCTCAGACCCTATCTACATCCGAGGGCAATTTCTCCCTGATTCCTTAGTTGTGTCCAATGCCCGTAAGAGGGCTAATTTACAAACCACAGCTGACGCGCCACCTCCTAAGGAGTTTAAGCTAATTGATGCTTCAGGGAAACGAGTAGCAGATCGCAAATACACAAGCCCTGTTAGCCAGGTATAATCGCGCCTACTGGAACGAAATGGAGGAACTCCTCCAGTACCTCCCAAACAAACATAGGAAAGTAGGACAGGAACTCGTAGCGGAGGGCAAACTTATTTCCAATAACTCCATTATGTGCGCACTAGACTTCGCGGACACAGCTGCCAGAGGTATCAATACTAGTGTGTTGTTATGCAGACATGCTTGGCTGAGTATATCTGGCTTCAAGCCAGAAGTCCAGCTAACACTTCTGAATGGCCCCTTTGGCAAGGAACACCTGTTTGGTCCACAAGTTGATCAAGCGTTAGAGAAGATGAAGAAGGACACGGAGGTTGCTCAGTCCATGGGTGCACTCCAAACACCCACGGCTCCTTTTGCCACTCCTCATGTAGGACAGGCTCAAAAGCAGCATCTTACAATGCCTCTTCTTCATCTTTCCGCGTGCAAAGTCACCACTCCCCTTCCTGAGGCTAGTTCAGGGGTATGTACAGGGGTAACAACTCCAAAGGTCGTGGCAGAGGAGCTTCCTCATGTGGTGCCACACCCACCACGAAGGAGTGACTCCCTTCACCTTCCCACGATCATTTAACACTTGTTGGGGTCAATTACAACAGTTTCTCCCTGCCTGGTGATCCATAACATTGGATCAGTAGGTGTTAGATATTATCCAACATAGTTGTTGTCTGGAGCTCATCAACACACCTTCAAACATTCCACCGCGCACTCACAAACTCTCTCTGGAACATCAAACACTGCTCAAACAGGAAGTTCAAGCTCTCTTGCTCAAAGAAGCTATACAACCTGTCCCTCTTCAACATCAGGGGCCCGGGGTATACTCCCTGTACTTTCTTATCCCCAAAAGGGACAGCTTATTACAGTCTATCTTAGATCTGAGGCCCTTAAATCATTACACCCTGTCAGAGCATTTCCATATGGTCAACCTCCAAGATGTGATCCCACTTCTCCAGCAAGGTGACTTTGTCAGCACTAGACTTGCAGGAAGCCTACTTTCACATCCCAATCCATCTAGTACACCACAAATACCTCAGGTTTGTTATAGCTGGCAAACATTATGAGTTCAAAGTCCTCCCATTCGGGGTGACTGCTGCACCCCGGGTGTTCACCAAATGCTTAGCAGTGGTAGCAGCACATCTACGCAGACAGAATACCCACGTCTTCCTGTATCTGGACGACTGACTTATCAAAGCCAGTACCCTTCCTCTGTGCCACCAACACACTCCGGTCACCATAAACCTGCTCCATCAACTAGGGTTTACCCTCTTCAACCTTTACAGGCAGTATTCAGCCGTATTTGGGGGCTAGTGTCAACACACACACAGAGGATTAACCTATCCCAATGCAGCACGGATTCAAAATTTCCAAACACTGCTACCACACTTTCAAGACCATCAACAACTGACCGTCAGAACAGTAATGCGTCTGATGGGTATGATGGCCTCATGCATTGCAATAGAGCCACTTGCATGATTACACGTGTCTGCTGCAGTAATGTCTGGCACGCCACTGGTCTCAGTCACAGGGTCAGATGGCGGATTTAGTATTGATAGACAGCCGCACTCATCGCTCTCTGCAGAGGTGGAACACACAAAAATTGTTAAAAGGGCAGCCGTTGCTCGACCCTGTTCCAGAAATCATTCTGACAGCAGGCGCATCCCTCGCAGGATGGAGTGCTCACCTACAGGATCTCGGGGACACCAGACACCAGGGCCTCCACATCAACTACCTCAAGCTGTTCACCTAGCATTGAAAGCGTTCCTACATCAACTGATAGGCAAGGTTGTCTTAGTCCGGACAGACAATATGACAGCCATGACTGTGTACAGAAACATGGGGGAAGGGGGACATACTCTCTATAGTTATCATGCCTATCTCAGGAGTATTTGGCATTGGGCAATACATCACAACGACTTTGCCCAACCCCCCCCCCAAGGTGGTCTTCCATTCCACCTTAACCAATCAGTTGAGTTACCTGTTTTCTTTCCTCAACCAGAGTCAGTTGTAGAAAGGGCTCTTCATACACTAGCTGTTAAAGGAGCTGTTATGTATTAAATTGACAGAACCAAATATTTCCGTACAACCAAACAATTCTTGGTTGCTTTTTCGCCCCCTCACAAAGGAAAGCCCATATCCAAATCAGGCATTTCTAGATAGATAATTAAAAGCATTCAGACATGTTACGTCAAGACCAAAATAACTTCACCTGCACCCCCTGGAGCGCACACTACTCGTAAAATAGGGGCTTCCATGGCTTTCCTGGGCAATATCATAATAGCTGACATATGTAAGGTAGCTACATGGTCTACATGACACACTTTCACTAAGCATTATTGTGTGGATGTTCTAGCACACCAACAAGCTAATGTGTGCTATGTACACTTTTCCACACAACAGCAACACCCACAGATTAGCCACCGCTTTTGGAGGGTACTGCTTTACAGTCTATGCAAAGCATGGGTATCTGTAGCCACACATGCCTTGAACGGATTATGTTACTTAATCTGTAAGCATCTGTTCTTGGCATGTAGTGCTGTAGATTCATATGCACTCACCCTCCTCCCCGAACACCTGTAGCTGTTGCAGTCCCTTTTATCTTTTCATATGCATGGACATCTCTTTACTGATACTTACACTCCATTCTCGCCCGCCTGCAGGAAAACAATCTAACAGTGGAGTCGATGCCATGCACATTATCACCAAGAGGAGGAGTCATTTTACCTTGTGACTCAAAAGACATCTTAGAAGAAAAACAACTTTCACACATCTGGACCAAACACTAGATTGCAGGAGTATGCAAAGCATGTGAATCTACAGCACTACATGCCAAGAACAGATGCTTACAGGGTAAGTAACATTATCCTTCCACCTCTAGCTGACTAGATGGAAAACGATAACCCACCCCTAATTGCTCAAGAAGGTACTGATTTCCACAAACTGGATAAAACTTTGGGCAGATTTAGATCTTGGCAGTAATGGTCCCGTCATCACCTTTTAGACTGATTCACCACCCACCTACTTGGCGGTCCGCCCGCTTTATTTAGATGTTGGCTGGTCCATGAACAAAAGACCGTCCGAGTCCCGCCGACACCGCCAGGAATTCTCACCCGCATCGACGGCGCCATAGGCAGAAGCGGCTGCCGGCGGGAGTCCAGCCAAGATCACCGCCGTGCTAATCACGATGTGGCTTTCTGTCGAGGCAACTGTGGCGGCAGTACCTTTTACTTTGAGTTGGCAGGATGGAAGGAAATGAGGTAAGAACCTACCTTTTTAAGTGTTTTCCACTTCCGTTTTCTTCTTGAACCCTATGAATCAGGTCCCTTCTTTGCTGCTCTAACACCATGACGTAGCCAAATTACTCCGTTGTTGCCGGGATCTAAGGTAAGCAACTATTACAATTGTCATCCTATGAATCATATGTTGACACTTGCTGTAGCCTTGTGTATTTTTGCATTGCTCTTACATACAATAATTTCTAGTGTGTAATGCAGTAGTGTTCATTTTCCTACTTATCAAGGTTAATTGAACACACCTGTATTGACACTTAAAAAGTAATATTGTTGTTGTGGTGCTTGGCAGTCTTGTGCTTGTGGTGCCTGTGGGTGTGCATTCAATAGTGTGTGTGTGTATGTTGTTTGTGTGGCATGGAATATGTAACAAAATGGGCCATAACACATTACCTACATATGTTTTTTAGGCAAACACAACATATATATGTATTGACACGAAAATAAGTTGTACTTACCAGTCTCCACTCCAACAGGGATTCACTCCATCAGGAATCCGCTGCTAGGACAACGCCAGCACAACAGGGACATCTAAATTGGCTTGGCGGAATACCACCGGCCTGACGGCGATGGAGCCAGCAGAGCCTGCACACATCTAAATACGGCAGGCGGGACTCCGTCAACTTGACGGAATACTTGAAACCGCAGCCACGGAGGGATGGCATGAGTACCGCCAAGATCTAAATCAGACCCGTTGTTACTGATCGAAAAAATGTCCAACTGTCTAAAGCTCACTTGGTCATCTGGTTTTCTCAATTGGCCTCAATGAGACACAGCTGCGCTCTAGAAAATACCCAAAAAGTGAATAAACAACAATAAGAATCACGTGATTGCCCTAAAAAATACTGGTGTGTAAATAAAAAAAAGTGCAAACTGCAGTTTTTGGACAAGGCACCGGTTTATGTTCAAATAGCTTCCTTGTCAGTAGTCATTTATACCATGTGGCGTAATAAACTTCAGATGAAAAGTCCATTACCTGGATTTGTAACCCTAAATACTGTTCCTTTTTGTGCTTGTTAATCCTTTTCCAGTTGGGTGCAGCCCTTACCCGGCTCCACATTCCCAGTTTGGGAGGTTTCTCTTTTAACCAGGTAACTCCTTCCACTTTGATAAACTCACCTTCCAAAGTTTTTTGAAGATCAAGCAAGCAGTTTTTGTAATCATAGCAAGATCCCGGAGAGAGATGAGATGATTGTCCATGACCAGAGAAATCTAAGGCAATATAGCGGTGATCTGGAAAAGAAAGCGAGAGATTAAAGGGTGCGGACTATCACAAGAAGTTGACTTCCCTAGGTCAGGATTTATACAAGAGCCTTGCATGGGAAGAAGAGATTGTCTTCCCTATAACTGGATAGACTTATGGGCATGGTATCTGTTTAGGACGGGGGTCAAGCAAACCAATTGAGGGACTGTCACGTCTAGAAATTGATATCTAGTGATTGGCACAGGAATACAAGGTAAAAAACTAGATGAATGTAGGCTGTATATTTAGGGATTTAGTACGCTGATCAAAAGGCTGTTACCTCAGGAGACTAGCATAATTAAACAGAATCCATTATCTCTGTGACTTGTGGGATTCACAACCTTGTCACTACCAGGGTTGCGTGGCAGAGGAGGTTGGCACAGGGACACTTGGTGTCATCTCCAGGACTGGATAAGGTCAGGATCGGCACTAGGCTAATTATTAGGTATAATTGATCCCATGCGTTCCAATGATCACCTGGGGGCAGCAGAGGCACCAGCTTCTGGAATGTATTGGCATTGTCCATCCACCCATGGAGGCACAACACAGGGCGGCCCTCAACTGGGCCCCAGGTCTGGCAGGCAAGGTGACCCCAAGGGACCGGAATCTGTAACTCCATAGGTGTCCCTAAAACAGACAGAAAGCCCAGAAAAGCAGGGGTTAAAAAAAAGCCATTATCTGATCGACAGACAATAATGACTTGAGCCACAGCCAATCACATCCTGAGCCACAGCCAGCCATGTCCTCAGAAACAACTAGCCATCTCCTGAGCCAAGCCCAACCCCAAATTGAGACACAACCAGACATACCCTAAGCCACAGCAAACTAATATCTGAGGTACAACCAGCCAAGGCCAGCCACATCCAAAGCTGCAGCCTTCCACATCTAAGTTCTTAGGTACGTCCACTACAGTAGTGACCAGCCAGACCCATAGCACTGCCATTCACACTGAGCCACATACACATAATGAAGCATGGTCAGCCACATCGGACAACTGGTGGCTGTCTGACTTGAGAGTTCCACCGATCCCTAGAACCATTGGTAAAAAATTGGCTTACAAGGTAAACTCTACCTGCTTTCTTTCTAAAAATATTGAATACGACGTCTCCTTTGTTACATTTAGGGTATCAGAACAAAGTATTTCAAGCAATGATCCTTTTAAGGCTTGACTATTAATTATAGTTTCATTGGTGCTCAAATAAGTAGCTCCTTGATTAGAAAAAGGCGAATTCAATTTTAAAAAAAGACTTGCCTTCTGCTTTTAACATGTGTGCAATATACTTTTACTGACTGGGAAAACAACCTCGCCTCCATTTTGTGCAGCAAGTTCCACTTGGTGCATTTAATAGGATTCCACAGGACTCCATTACTCTGGCTCACTTATACACACCTTTTTTGTAGCACATACACAAACGCACACAACATATATTTGGGATGTTAGCATTAGGATCTGAGGCAGTGAATAGAAGTGGAATTGGAGCTCCAATCCATTGCAGCAGGCACTTTAAATTTATATCAAAAGGAATGTCCGCTCCTGGTCCTTCCATTCGGACAGAGCCCAACTGGTACAACGTAAGCATGCCTGGTCAGTCATATCAGGGTTTAAGCCAGGAGTTGTGGCGCCACACTTGTCATGCAATTACGCAGTGTTTTGGAAAAAAAGATTTTTCGCCCTCAGAATGGGAGAATGGCCATTCCTGTATCACTTGCCAGGCTGGCGCCGTACAAACACTAATATAACGTGCAGGGGGTGCAGGAGCAGTAAGGAAACAACTGAGCATGTGGTATGCCTCTGCCCCGCACTCCTTAACGACCGAAAGATCCTGCTACGGGCCGAATGGAACAAACTTGGTGTTCGCTCCTGTCGAAAAGCCATCCTTGCATCAATGAATCCGGATAATCCAGTGCTTAATATCCGGTTCCCTAAATTTGTTACAAGAGCAGTAAAAAGACTTGCAAACTGTGAGAGCCAGCAAGTCAATGATTGTTAATTTACACTGGGCAGCACTAAGCATGTTGTGTCGCTGAGCTGTTTTCCTTATTGTATTACTTGATAGCAGCCGAACCTGGTATTTTGCACATCGTTCTTTTATTGTCCCCTGTCTTGCGCGATTTTGAAGTTTTTAGTATCTTTTGTAGGGTTCTTAATTATTTACAAATAGAATTGCACCATCAGTGGATTAGTTTGCAGCCTTTTAGTAACGATTAGTTCCTTGCCCCTTTGTTTTAGCATGACGTTAAAACTAAAATGAATTATCACGGTTTTGTGTCTTAATCAAAAGGACTCCTTGTTTAAATGCAGTCCACATTTAAACAGCATGAATATAGAGAGATTACGTATTCACTAACGGGTGTCAATAAGGTTTTTAAATAACTATTTATCGTAAAAGATCATACCTTTCTATTATCTGCTATTTATACGTGACGCTGTTAATGGATTAAATGGTCGCATCTAGGTTTGCTTTTAAAAGAGCATGAGGATACAGAAGCTCAGTTAACGCTCTTTTCTGTTGCCCCACACGTGTAAATATTTTAGCAACTGTCTGACTTACGTTTTTATTGCTGCATGTCCATCATTGTAATGATTTTTATTAATCAAACAATTAAGTATTCACACATACAGTGAATAGAAGTTGAACTTACCTGGGTGGGTTAGTTGGCCTCCCCTCAACAAGACACAAAAATGGTTGGCCACAACTGTGGGTTCACAGAGCACGGTATGCTGCCACCACAGCTCTGTGCTAAACAGTAGTCCACTGTGGGTTCAATGAAGGCACGCTTGGTGCGCTGTTATGGCCATAGGATAGGTCCAGGACTCCACTCATGTCAAGGGACAGGTCTAGGCCTATGTGCACACTCTAGAATAGTGCGAGGCATTGGCCAAAGTCAAAAACCAAGATACCAGATAGATGCAGTCAGGCACACAGGGCAAGAAAGCACGGCTGTATACCATGTAGGGGACATTCCTGTCTCCACAACAAGCTTTTCTTCTATTAGCAGCTAAGCGTTTGAATACTCTCCCTCCTAAGGTTATATTCACTCCCAGTTTAAGAACGCTCTAAGAACTCACTTTTTAGTAAGCTCCTGTCATTGGTAATCAACATGTTTCTCTGTTTTTTTCTTCTTCAGTGCCAGGTCACCTTTCTGGGTAGCAGTAACATAAATAATGAGCAACAGCCCGGCATAGACTTCAGTCCCAAAACAAATTGAGGGATCAATGTGCTCACTGCAGAAATTGGAAGGCAATTTTCAGGGTTATGAGAGGAGACGTGGTCTACTGACTTGATTTCTGACATTGGAACGTGAAGACCAGGGTTCTAATCTCGGCTTGGGCATTTAAAACAAAATACTGAAATGTTGAGGGCAAATCGCTTTATCTCCCATGGCCTCCAACTATAAATATGAGAATTTTTTAAAAGTGAGACAAATCTGCACAGCGTGCTGTTAAGTACAGCCTCAGTTGCATGTTTTTGCTGCCAACAGTCACATCCTGGTTTCTGTAATATGGTCTCCACACTCCAGTGTAATCTATCTACTGAACCCCATGCTCCAAATCATTCCGCCACAACAAAAACGTTCTCCATAAAGCACTCTGCTGCTTCTAGGAGAAAGATCCGTTCTAAATTAAGCACTTTCAAATAGTCACTGGTTTTTATTTTATTCAGATAGTCAGTAGGGTTAATGTGCCTACCCCATCAGGGGTAGCAAGCGCTATATAAATGCAAACCTTTTTCCCCCTCTTCGATTCCTCCGCTATCCTTCTCAATTCAAATAACTGACTAACCTATCCACCACTCAAATTACTTTCATATTTCACTATACTAATTCACCACTAATCCTTTATGGGTTCCGGAGTAGCGTGCTACTTGCAGAAGCGCTTTGATGCCTCGTCAGGGGTAGTAAGCGCTATATAAATGCAATTACAATACTGCAGAGTTGAATGTGTAGCCTGCAAGTTGTGTTCCAATCCAAGAAAAAAAAAAACTGCTCAGTAGATTATTACGCTTGTTGCGCCGATTTGTAGATTACCTGTGGGTCACAGGTTCGAATTCTGTTGATAGTTTAGAGGATAAATGTGCCTGTCGAGGGAGAAGGTTGTGGCAATGTGCATGTACATCTTCTCTCTGCTGCATACCTGCAGATCACATGATGAAATCCCTGTAAAATAGCTCAGGGTGTTAAATTTTGCCAGGAGATGCCAGCAACAAGCAGGTCGCGGATTATAATTCGGTTAGAAACAGCTCTGAGGGTTAGTGTGTTTCTTGCAGAAATGTGGGGGCCTGTGAAGGATACATTCACGGCACAAGGTCCAATCGAAGTAAAATAGCACATGGGTTGTTAGGATAGCTGCCGAAATATGCAGATCACATTTTAAAACCATGAAGGAGGCTCAGGTGGTAAAGTTCCTGCTGCAGTGATCTGGGTAACCTGCAAGCAAAGGTCCCAATCCTACTGAGATAGCTAGAATAGTTTGCATACCTGCTGCGAAAGTTGTAGTTAATCTGAAGGTCACAGTTTCCAATCTCATTTCAATAGCACAGGTGCCGACTGCATAGATGTGTGTAATCTTCAATCACCATGATCTATGACGATGATATTATTGCTAAAATTGGTGGATTCTGACTTTGGGTTTTGAGGGACGACCTTACCCAGACGGCGGTGGTAACCAGCCGGTACAGGCATCCCAGCTGTGCTGCTGTGCTTCTTGAAACCTGGAGTAAATATGAAAAAAACGCAAGTATCCTGGACCGACCTTTGACCACCACATGTCTAGAGGCTCAGCACAGGTGAAGAAATTATTAACCAGTGTCGGTGAAGGGCTGGCCTTTCCACTTTGTGGTGTATCGTCTAACTTTATAGATGGCATTCAATACGAGAGTGTATGAAAATATTGTGGGTGGGTTTAAAAAGGGACATTTATGGCACACAGTTCGGAATTAAGGGATTTGTGGGTGGAACGTCAAGAAAATAATGTTTGCATCCCAGTGTCTTGGTTTACAAACGGATATTACTGACATAGGGTCTAGGATTATAAATAGATATTTGGAGCATTGCTGAGCGAGTTTAAAGAGAGATGTTTGGGGGCACCTGAGCTGAGATTATCTAGGGAAATTTGGGGGCACTTGGTCTGGGATTCTCCAGACATATCAGCGTGAACTGTCTCTTGATTATTGAGAAAATAATGTTGGGGACTTGGCATTCGATTATCGGATGATATTTGGGGCAAGCAGCCCTGCTTCAGTGAGTTAAGTGGGGGGACTGTGATTTTCCAAAGATGTGAGGCATATATCACGAGATTATCGTGAGATGTTCAGGAAAAGTGGTGTCCTATAATCTGGAGATATGCGGTAACTGGTCATTAGCAAGGGGTTATTGGAACAAGTGGTCTGGGGCTATGCCCGAATATTTTAGACATGAGATGTGGGGAGTATTAATTGTATTTAAAGAGATGTATGTAAAGGAGTAACTAACCACACGGGCAACTGAACACTGCCCCCAACAGTAACAAGCATTGGCATAGCCAATAGGTCTCACCTTTGGGACCTTATAAGTGTTTAGCCATGCAGCACATTATCGCCACTCTCATGCCCACCCACTCCAACGTGCTTGTGACGTCTTAGGCAGGCGTGTGTGGAATAGTTATGCACATGGATAGTTGTGTAAAAGCTTCCCAAGTGTGTATTGTTTAAATGTTGAATTCATGAGCAGCAATGACATATGGGTGCAAATTTTATCCACATGGGAGAGTGTTGTATGCATTGGGTTCTAGGTGGCGTAGGCATTTGTTTGCCGTTTGTTGGAGTAAGGTGTTGAGGTGCAGTGTCTGCAAGCCAAGTGGATGTGTGTATGATCTAGTTGCCACAATATGCTATGCATTGCTTTCTATACGGATTTAAAGTGTGCCAGTGTATGAATGACTTGCAGATGTATATTAAGTATGCAGGAGTAGGATTCAGCGCGGGGTGCAGTGAGTGTGTGTCTCTGTGTGCTATGGACAGTGTTTCAGATGTGTCAGTCTGAGGGTTCAAGAGAACGAACAGTGGGGCTCTTGGTGTGTTGGTTTCACAACGCTAGTTTCTTAGACATTTGATTTGGGTGCTACACAAATGTGTATCTGTTTATTTTGTTAACAAATAACAGAAATTAGTGCTACTCCGGAGCACTAATTTGTAGAGCTTCTTTGCGGCCATTTCAGACATCTTAACACATGGATACATTTTCAAAAGTAAGGGGGAGAGCACGCATATAATGTGCTTATCCACAAGCAGTGAAGGCTACAGAATGCGCACAGGCCTCCTTTATTGCCATAATCACTCTTCCTTATCAGCCCTGTCAGTGCCCACATACAACAGTCAGACGTTTAGGCTCACGTTTCAAGGAAATTCTTGCAGCTGAAAACAAAGTATACATCTAGCATTTGATTGAAATGGCTCCCGTGAAACATCCATGGAGAGGGCTACAAGAATAAAACTTGGTAGAGAGCTTTATCTAATGACCAGACTGGACTTGCATTTATTTTATTTTCAGCTATGAGGCATGTCTGTGGCCTGTTTTTTTTTTTTTTTTTTTTATCTTGGTGCCAAGTCCGATTCCGGGGCGAAGTGCACGCAATTTCTGTGGAAAAGCGGCGCCCCCTTTAAATCGGCTGCTCTGTGCTGTGGACTGAGGGAAGAGTTGGATGTGCTGAGCAGGGAGTGAGGAGAGAGTGTTTCCAAGCGGCCAGAGATCGGGACTGGCCAGAAACAGACCGGTTCTTGTAATTTGAGGTGCGCCCGAGTTTTTATTTATAAAGCTTTATATAGCGCTGGCTAGACCCGTGAAACCAGCCAAATGGTTTCAACGTAGGCAGAAAAGGAGTTTTCAAGAAGGGAAGAGGTCTCTAAATACTTCGAATTCACGGAAATCTGTTCAGTGAGCAGCCCAGACTTGCATAGTGCTGAACTGTGGGATGCTAGGCCATTACATCTATATTTTATTAGACTGGCAGAGTAGCAGGATGGAGAGAGGATCCAAAATATTCCACAATGCCCAAGGCTTTGTGGCAGCACGTCAGGGTGTGAAGGATGGGGGTATCGGGTTTCTGTGTAATACACATGAAGGCACTGAACAAAAACCGAAGATAATTCATTAAGAAAATAAAGTCGATATTTGCGGGCAGATACCTCCCCGTCAAGAGATGTACAGCTAAGGGCACTTTACAGATCGCTATGCTACAGACTTTAAACGTACCTACCTATCCGGCACCAGCACATCACAGCATTTCTCCTTCAAACACTTTGAATTGTTTGACTACATGACAAAAGCTTTCATGAAAATGAACGGAAAGCTCGGAGAGAATATGATCCTGGCCACGAAGCTGCCGCCTGCAGGTAACCTTGGAGAGAAGCCTGCAAGGTTACTACTGTACGAGCTGTGCAGGCAGCTGCAGCGCCCGCCGGCTTCGCCATCTCTGCGCTTTGTTACGCGTCTGATGTATGTGGGAGTCGGGGAAGCTACTCTGACTGCATCATGAGACTCTCCCTGCATGCTAAACACGGGAAAAACCTCCGCGTGGCTCCGGAATCCCGACTCTCCTGACGCCGCAGGATTCTGCGCGCGCTGCGTTTCAATTCCAATAAAGCGCCACTGATTAAGATGAATGGGGCTTATTTGATGCCGTTTTTTTCCTTCCCGCCAACTCCCAGGAGTGGAGAGTGCTAGCCAAGGAAATGCCTCAGACCGGATATGGGGGAGCTCCCCATGGCAGGGATGGGAAAGTAAAATAACGACGCTCTAGTAGATTGTGAGGCTCCTCTGCAGAGAGGGGAGGGGGAGGGGAGGAGTGGGCACATGTCTGCAGTACTCCGGCACCGTGGATAACCTACAAGCAACTTGTTATTTCACACGGGATCTCGGACTAAACTTTTATTGGACGTAATCGTCCAATCAAATTTGATAAAATATCCAAGATTTTCAGACAACTATGTGGCCATCCTTTACCCATGTGAACGTTAAGCAATGATTGGATTAGCTGAGGTTCTTTTTCAAATGAAGAAAGGGCTGAATGGAGCTGCATTTAATATTGATGCTTGAGAAGACAAGAGAGGAGCGGGGCGAGCGCGGCAGCCTGGGCTTTGAAGCTGACCAGACGCTCGTGCGTCATGGCCTTTTCCCGGCATGTGTTTCCAATTATCGCGCACGCGTCTGGGCACGATAATGGGAAACAGATGTCGGCCGCGCGGGTAACCGCCCGAAAAAGGCCATGACGCACGAGCGTCTGGTCAGCTTTTGGAATCCCCTACATAATGCTTCGCCAGAAGCAGCGCTTGCGCGCTACACTAGGCTCAACCTAAAAAGTATCAAAGCAGTAGAGTCTTCAGGGCTTTCTGGAATTTGAAGAGTTTTGGAAAGAGAGACACAAGCAGTCAGGGAACAAGTTCAAGATCCTGAGTGCAAAGCTGTTGAAGGAGCCTGCTTGAAGCTTACAGCACAGAGTGGTACACCGAGGGTTGGATCAGAATTCTTTTTGCTCAAAATTGCACAACCCCCACCAATGGAGAGTTTGACATTGATGGCCAGGGATATTTGAGAGACAATTGCGGCACAAAGACAGATCAGCCGAGGTCAAATGGAGACTTTTTTGGTTGCCGTAATTCTGTTTTTGTTTATATTTAACAAGGATGGTTTCATTTTCGCAGTTTGTTTTGCCAGATAACAAGTACATTGGGAATCAAAAATCGAACCTCAAGTAGTAGTATAAAACTTTATTCGGTTGTGAAACCATAAAAGCACACAAAACTAAACACAGTGAGTAAAAACAAGGCAATTCCATGACAAAAATCAAAACAGCATTAAAAACAAGCCCCAAATTAATTTAAATAAGCTTCCTGCAAAGTAGCATCAAGTACATAAATACATGTAATACAGTTCATGGTGCAAACAGTGCATAATCTACATATAATTCAACCTCAAACCAAGTGGCCAAAATCATCCGTAAAAACTGGCGCATCCTTAATACAGGCACACTCAACTGGAACCAACCCCTCTTTTCATATAAAAGAGCGGGCAGTCTGAAGGACCGACTTGTGTCCAATCGCCCCAGGATATCGCAGGCCGCGGGAGACAACACTGTCCTCAATGCATGGGGCCTACCTAACGTAGTGGGCCACTACCCATGCGGGAACTGCTGCGTTTGCCACCTCACCAGAGCCACCAAAACACTCGATTTATAAGAGGGCAAAACATGGCATCAAAGAAAGCACACAAATTGCAACTCCACACATGTGGTATATCTCATTGAATGCCCCTGCAAACTGCGTTATATTGGGATGACAAGTAGAAAAATTAAGACCAGGATCGGCAAACACCGCAGCAACATACGCTGCAAGAGGAACACAACAAGATCGACGGACCACTTCATCCAACGAGGACACACACCCAATGACCTCCGATGGACCGTGATCGAACAAATCAGTGTCAACAAACAGACAGATGACAACATCCTACTACAGAAAGAACAATGCTGGATTTATCGCTTATCCACGCACACATCAGGACTCAACAACAGCATCCCGTGGAACGCCCTAAGCATATGCTGACCACATGACACTGTTTCTGTCACATTCACTCATGGCACAGCCTGAGTACTCTCAATCACCAAGACGTGAGATATGGCTCCTCACGGCAATACATGTACCCTGACTCAAGAATAACACATATAACCACCCAGGGGACATTATTATTGCACTACAGACTCGCATTGGTGGTGACACGCTCTATGTGTAAACGAGATGTGAAAACTTTTTCACTAACAAGGTGCTCCTACCCCCATAGGCGTTTATACACCCACATATATGTGCCTTTGACCTTTGCACTCTACAGGTATCATGCCAAAGTGTATTGACACATAACTCTACCTAATATTCGGATTCCCCAGGGCACATTTGGAGTCCATTCCGATTGATCAGCACACTGCATCAATTATTCCAACGGGTACAGTTTACCTAACGGGCACTTTGTCCTCATTAACCAATATCGCTGACACACAACTCCTTTATTCCATCGGAGTTCACCATACGCCATTTTGCGTCCACACAGTCTCTCTTCATCGCCCATTTTCGCCTGATCGGCACTCGGCCAGGGCAGCAATCTGCTCATTGCATCGCAACAGGCACACAATTTCTAATATATATTTTTTCTGTCCAGCAAATCACGGGCACACGATAAATATATCTTAACATTTTTACAACATAACTCCTCTCAACATAACTTTATTAAACACAGAGCCAAACACGCTCAGCGTAGTCCCTCTTTGGTGTACATTCTACGAGGATGCCTCCTCTCTACGGAAACACCCGATCTCAATAAACCGACACGCCCGCATGAATACGCGACACCTGGCGTGGAACTAGGGTACTTAAACTACCTCCGAGCTACCGGTTGATATCGACGGAATCCCGGCAGCAGGTCGCAGTAGGTACGGAAGGTGGGCCAGAGATCTTGATGAAGTAAGTGGGGCACAGGGGGGCTCGTTTTCCCAACACGTGGATACAAGTCCACACGTTGCATGGGATTTTTGCAGTAATCCTCTGTCATTTCTCTCCTTTTTCACATACACAGTGTGTGACTACAGGTCCGGCCCCCCACGGGATTCATGATGCTCACTCTGAAAGTATCAGTGTAAGCATTTTTTCATTCAATCCCTTATCTTTCCACTCACACCCTGAGCAGTCTTGACGTGTTTATATTCAGAGCACAGTAGCGCATAATTTTGGCATAAAAATATAGTCACCCTCAACGAGCGTCACCATCCGCTTCACTATCGCTAATTTTCCGCATAGTATACGGACACGACGCCAATTCAGTCACATTTTCATGTGAATACAGGAAGCTATTGCCCTTTAAATATCTATGTCTGTGTGTGTTTTTTGTCTGTCCTTTTCTTCCTTACAGGAATTGAGCAACTAGAGGAACGCCTCCTCTCTTAACTAAACGCACCTTAGCGTGTGCGACACATATTGGTCTAACACAACAACACTAGACCTTCACTACCACTACTTCACGCACATAGGTCCTGACGAAAGCCAGTAGACTTAATAATCTGGCTGAAACATGTAGACCTCACAGGATATTGGAGACATAATTTCATTTATTTGCAAAGTTTTATATAGCGCTGGGTAGACCCGGAGGTATTTGAGCGCTTTACATGAGGATCAGCGAGTTACAGGTTACATAGTTACATCAATTAAATCAAAGAATCAGGGAGGGAGGAGGCGGGGGAGGGAAGGAAACACAACGGGGAGACGAGGAAAACAATGTCAGATGTCCGGCTGGGTAGGTGACGGCCAAGGGGGTGAACCAGAGCCAAACTCGTCTATAGCTGCATAGGACAGCTCCACCGGGCATCGGCCAAGGTTCATCCCCACATATATCCTCTCTCTCTTTTTAACACTGCCAAGGGCCCATTATTAAACTTCTCTACTTTTCGGGACCCATTGGACAGTTTTTAAACCCACGCTTACCAACTTCACTGCACTCTCACCTCACAAAAAAACCCGCTCCGCTGTAGTCAGGCTTCGCAGCACACCCGAGGTGCACTCGGCACCTTGGGTGGGACCCTATGATGAAGCATACCACCAACTAGGTTGGTGGGTGAGGGTCTTCATAAAAAACCAAGTGTTTTTTCTCCCCAGACATAGGTCTCTAGCTCCTACCTAATAGCTAGTTCCCATTGATATTTGTCATAATCTACAATAGGCAGAGTATGCATGATAGTTGCTGCCAAGGTATCCGAAAAGGATACCCTGCAATTGATCATTATTTCCCAACAATTTTACATAGTCTAACAGAGGCTGAGATAAACCTATAGTTGCATGCGCTTCCAGTTTGGTTTGAAGAAGCTGGAGATGTAGTATCACTGGCCTGCATCGTCTAATATTAAGGATTCTGAGCAGGGGGACCAGGACCATTTTCCTTGGGGCCTTCAATAGGTCACAGAAAAAGAAAAAAAATGCAGCTGTGACTGTGGCGATTTTGCATCACAAGGGCAGGCTATCAGATATTTATCGTGGTGGGAAAGAGATGGATAAGCAACCAGCAAGTGACCCATATTCAGACGAAATCTTACAAGATAGTACCTTTGCGTGCTGGGAATAGTGAGCAGGTACGGCTCTATGCTAAAAGTCGTCCTTAATAAAGCGTAGGTTCTGACCTATATCTTACCACTCTCCCTAGCTTCTCTGCTGGTTGCCAGATGGGCTACCAGCTCATTTTAATAAGGGCTTTTGAGTTCCTCATAAGGGACTGTGGGTTATCAAAGTATTTGTGGCAACCAATTAGATACAGCTGTGTCTTAATGTACTGTAGCCACTGAAAACAGTGTGCACTGTCCATGGCCAAACAGTTTGAGATAATGGCCTTATTAAGGGTAGTTGCAGGACGGCACCAAATAGAAATCCATAATAACGTTGGGGATGACTTAATTATATCCTCTAAATGTTGTAAACCCAGCTCATCATGGCATATACTGACAGGGACACACTGGGATAGCCGCAACAGTTTGCGCAGGAATCTGTTTTCGCAAGTTTGTAACGAGGTTGAAGTGCAATAGCCCCAGGTACCTGCCCCATAAGAGGCAGCCGAAATACATCTGGCTTTATAGATGGTGGGCATGGTTTCAAGGGGGGCGTGGACAAGCCCAGTTTCTTCACAAACTTGAGAATAGCTGCCCTGTTCTGTTCAAAAAGTCTGTGTCTGAGCTCTATGAGATGCTGCCAAGAACCGTTATTGGTAAAGGGAATCCCCAGGTAAATGAAAGTTGTAACTGTCTGAATTGTGATTCCAGTAAGCTGAAAAGACTTCACTTTGCTCTTAGGGTGGCCACAAATCATGGAATATGAGTTAGACTTTTGTGAGTAATCCTAGCCTGTCCATATAACCTGCAAAACTGTCCAGCAGTCTTTGCAGACCAACTCCAGTCCGGGACATAAGTAAACAATTGTTGGTGTACATAAGGACAGGAGGACCACAGACCACCTCTGATAGAGTGGCCTCCAAATCGTTAATGTAAAGACTAAACAAAAACATGGCAAGCACACAACCCCGCCTGACGCCATGGCAGATCTTTAAGGGGGATGTGCGCTCTCCATTAGGTCCATATCTAACGCATCCTGCCACGCCCTCATGGAGTCTAGATAGTATATGCACTATCCTCTTATCAGCGCCCATAGTCAGCATCTTGGACCAGAGTCTACATTGTCGAAGGCAGTACTGAGGTCCATAAACGCCAGGTATAGGCACCCTTCTTTGATCTGAACATACTTAGTGATCAAAAGATGTAAGTTGAGACCCTGATTATTGGTCCATAGACCTCGCCTGAACCCATATTGTACTGGTGTTAAAATGCCCATCTCCTGCGCTCAGGTCTCAAGGTGGTCCAGCAGGATCCTACCCATCACCTTGGTCGTGGAATAAATGAGTGATATTGGGCGGTAACAACAAGGGTCTCCTTTTTCCCCCTTTTTGAAAATAGGAACTCTAATGGCCTTTGACCAGTATTTGGGGAGGCCACTGCTGATAGCACTGTTTAAGACATTAACTAGAAGTGGTCCAGGTTGTTTTTAAAGAGGTCGATAGGGACCCGGTCCGAGACTGGAGCTTTGTTGCTAGGGCAGCCCGTCACAGCCGAGGGAACTTCTTCCAAGGTGATCTGCTGATGATCACTGACCCCAAGAATAATAAGGGGATCCGCTGCTCTATGAAATACAGTAGTTGGAGGTTTTGGTGCGAACACTTTTGTAAAGTGTGACACCCATGCAGATGGCTGAATGGTGACATTGGTGATGGTGTTATGGCCTTCAGTGAAGTAAGTCGAGTTCAACACCTTATAGAACAAGGAAGCTTAATTCGTCTCATCATTGTTATGTTTAGCACTTTACCGCATATATTATGGTCGAAGTACGAATAATCAGTAATATCTTTGTCCCACAAACCACATTGCTGGCAATCAGGCAGAGATGATGGTTAAAATCACCACCCCACAAAATGGAGTAGTCCTCACAGATCCTACTTATGACACCCCCATGGGCGGACTCAAGGGAGTCCACTGTGAAAGGATTCCTACAGTTAAAATTATTATGATAAAAATATATCAAGATTAAAACAAGATGTAGGGGAAAATAGCGGCAAATTATCTGGAGGGGGGGGGGGGGAGTCTGTGTAGGACTTGACTATTATGCACGAAAATGCAACATTGATTAAGGTCAGGAGACCACCGCTATTATGACAATGTGTGGATGGCAGAGGAGGCGTTGTTACTGAACAGTAGCCATTAATGTGCACATTCTTACATGCCCATGTCTCTTGTAAACAAAGAATATGATAATCCTTTATCATTTTGAGCCAATCAGGATCTGCCAATTTGCCTGCAATACCAGCCTAATTCCAGAAAAGGAACTTAGTATTCTGTAAAGTTGGGTTGGAGCATATGGAAATAAAGGTATTAATGGCTGTGGCAGACACAGAATTGGACAATTGCCCAGCTTCATTAGGCAGAATATGGTTTACAGGTATTAGAACATTTGGTAGGGTTATAGATGACATGTTAGGACTGGGGGAGTGAGTATTAATGTCAAGACCATGTTTGACAGCCGCTATGTCCTCAGGGCATCGCACCACTCTCTATAGATCATGATATTTAGTGTCCAACATCAGTAGGGGGCTGATTTCACAAATTTCCCATAAAGACCTCAATGGGTCATACTTGGCGCCACTTGAGTTTGTGCCCCTCCTTTTTACACCACAGTCCCAAAGATCCAGCATGGGTTGGTTGATATGGAGCAGGCCTGATTTTGTTTCACACAGACAATCGTGTCTCCCCATTCAATCAATATCCGCTAGGGCCGAAAAACGTTTTTTTTGTTGTGATACAAAATGGTAAAACCTAGGACCGTGATGGCAGCGATCGAAAGGGTGGGATCGTTTGATCAATCATAGGTGGCAGGGCGTTGTATGGCCTATAAAAATAGCCCAGGGGGACTGCAGATATTGTGTTCTTGGGATAGATTAGTCTTACTATGCCATGCAGTAAAAGACCAGTCAAATGGGCATCCCAAAGATTAACAACGATACAGTCTCCTTGCTCTCTCTTGGTACGATTTCCAATCCACGAAACTCTCTGCACCATGATTATACTATTGGATATAGTATTACTATTGCGTCTCCCCCGTGATGAACACAGCCAATGAGTTACTTTGTTCTTCAGCTCCAAAAAGTCCTCATTCTGTCCAAGCAGCAAGACTGCGACATTTTTTTAATATAATCGCCCCCTGGCGGTGACATTGACAACCTCAACAGCCCCCCGGAGGCTCATTTAAGCACCCTCAACAGGTTCACTTCTAAGGGTGCAAATAACAGATGGATCGCTGGTGGTAGCCGTGGACAATGCTTTCTTAGTGGCACCCATGCTTTCTTCAACCTGTTCAATTTCCATATTTAGGGCGCCCACTGCATTTGTCAGGAAGCTGCTGATGGTGCCTGATAATAAGTGTTTCTTGCTAGCCACACTGGTTGAGCTTAGGACAGCAGATTTTCTCTTGCCCATATTGTTGTTACCGAGAGTTCAGGATAGATGGTAAGGGGGAGCAAAGATACCTGGAGACTCTCTTCGTCTGCTTAGAAAGCTCGTTACTGTACAAGTATGTCCCTCTATTGCCACCACACACCTGACTTAGTAGAAGTTTGAGACCAAACCCCAGACATTAGAGCGTTCAACTCCCCTTAGCACAATTGTCCCGAGCCAACTGGCATAGTTTGAGCTCTTACTAAAGCCGTAAGAGTAACTCGAGGAGGTTATAAATAAGTAATGTCACGTTTTACTCCAAGACCCTATAATGCAGTTCCCAAGGACTTGGTGCGCACGCAGGTCAAATCGGTTTGACAGAAGGGCAGCTGACAACTGAAAATACAACAGTCAATGGGCTCAGAGTCAACAGGGCAGGAATCTTACTACTGGGAGAGGCTGCAGATGTCTGGTCAGGGGTGGGTGGGCCCGCCCCCAGCAGCGGCTCCTCCATTAAGGCGGAGGAGCGTCGTCCTACTGCTCTGAGCAGTGCGAAAAGGAAAAATAAAATAATAATAACATAATGTTATCATTTTATTTTTCAGTGCTGAGTCAGGGCGGGGCAGGCTGTGCTATCCTGACAG
Organism: Calotriton arnoldi; assembly: GCA_963921515.1. Classification (NCBI taxonomy): domain Eukaryota; kingdom Metazoa; phylum Chordata; class Amphibia; order Caudata; family Salamandridae; genus Calotriton; species Calotriton arnoldi. Next base: position 412,826 of record CAWUFW010001641.1, on the reverse strand, counting down.
ACAGCAGCAGCCAGCAGGGAGGATGAGTGGTGGGCACGATATGTGTGCATGACGGTTTGGCTGGCAGTCTTAGGATGGCCAAACCATCATGTGCACTTAGCATTTCTCCATCCGGCTGTGTTGCACAGCTGTGTGGAGAACAGTCCCATGCACTGTCTGAGCAGCAAACCAGGGCGCTCTGACCATTACCAGCATGACAGCAGGTTTGTGATTGGCTTAGGGGAGTCTGGGAGCCTGTGTGCTGCCAGTGTCGGGCACAGAAGAGGACAGAGGAGAGGCGGCGGCCATACACAGGTGATACTTAATTTTTACTTTTCAACTTCCCTGCCCCCACCCACTGCCCCACCACTTCTGGTTGCCAGCAGCCGAGACTGCCCACCCTGGCTCTTCCTGGCGCTTACAGGCGCAGGACGGCCAGGGCACGTCCCATGCAGTGGGAAGTGTCTCTGCGCTTTATAGCTCTGATAGGCAGCCACAGGTGTTGCAGATGAAAGGGCTTTCTACACGCCCTCTCTGCCCTCAGAGCAGCATGGGACATGCAGTCCTCATCTCCCGATGCACTTTAAACCTCAAATAATACTGCAAAGGAGTGGCACCTGTAAAGATGACGATGGAAAGAGGATAGGAGAGAATAGAGGGAACATGTCAGCAGTCTGGAATCATTACTCCCATTTTTTATGCATCAGAGAAATAGTTGATTCACGCAGCTGGAGAAATTGGGTAATCAACAACATGTGACTGCAAATGTTGATTTATCGTTTTTGAGCCCTGGAATAATTCGGCCAAGAATAGGTGGAGATGGGGGTAGGAGTCACAGAGGTTTCTGTCAGAGATATAACCATCTGTTTTTTTCTTGCTCAGAATTCAAAGGTGCCAAATGTAGTCCACAAGACAAGAAGCAAACTATATATTTGTTTCACACCAAATTTAATTCCAAAATGTCTAGTTCTAGTTGGTACCCACGCGCACTGGGATAATGACCCGATTACTTGCCTGCAATCTTCATTATAATCTAATGGTCACTGACCAGTCACTGCATGTCTCTGTTCCATCCGGTACACTCCAAATCCTCAATATAAATCAATCAATCAAGGGTTTTGTATAGCGCAACTACTCACCCGTGAGGGTCTCAAGGCGCTGGGGTCCTCCAAAGAGCCAGGTCTTGAGGTCCTTCCTTAATTGGGGCAGTGTGGGGGTTTGCTGGAGATTGAGGGGGGAGGTCGTTCAAGGCCTTGGCTGCGCGGTAGGAGAAGCACTTTCCTCCCATTCTGGTCTTGTAGATGCATGGGATGGTGGCCAGAGAGAGGTCAGCTGTTTGGAGGTGTCTCTTGGGTGCGTGGAAGGAGGTGGTCGTTTAGGTATGCTGGTCCGATGTGGAGGGCCTTGTAAGCGCGAGTGAGGAGCTTGAAGGTTATTCTTGTTTCAATGGGGAGCCAGTGGAGATCGCGGAGGTGTTGGGTGATGTGGTGGTGGCGGGGATGTCTAGGACCAGTCTGGCTGCGGCGTTCTGGACGGTCTGGAGCTTGTGAAGTAGTTTCTTGTTGATTCCGGCGTAGAGAGCGTTGCCGTAGTCCAGCCGGCTACAGATGAGGGCGTGCGTGACAGTTTTTCTGGATTCGGGTGGGATCCATCTGAAAGTTTTTGGGAGTATGCAGAGGGTGTTGAAGCAGGCCGAGGATACAGCGTTGATCTGGCGGGTCATCGTGAGTGCTGAGTCTAGTATGATGCCAAGGTTTCGTGCGTGGTCCATCGGGGTGGGGTGGTTTTTCGAGGGCGGGGGACCACCAGGTGTCGTCCCAGGTGGATGGGGCGGAGCCAAGTATGAGGACTACTGTTTCCTCCGAGTTGAGTTTCAGGCAGCTCTTCTTCATCCAGGTAGCGACGGCTTTCATCCCTTCTTGGAAGTTGTGTCTGGTGATGTTGGGTTCTTTGGTGAGGGAGAAGATGAAATGGGTGTCGTTGGCATAGAAAACTATGTTGAGCCTGTGGTTTCTGACTATGGTTGCGAGGGGGGCCATGTAGATGTTGAAGAGGATGGGGCTGAGGGAGGATCCCTGGGGCACTCCACATCTGGTCTCTGTTGGTTCCGAGAGGAAGGGCGGGAGTTGTAACTGTGAGAAATGAGCATATCCAGTCAAGGGCCTTTCCGCAGATGCCGGCGTTGTGTAGTCTGGTTGCTAGTGTGCGTGGGAGACTGTGTCGAAGGCAGCTGAGAGGTCCAGGCGGATGAGGGCTGCCGTTTGGCCCTGGTCGAGGAAGGAGTGGATGTCACCGGTGGCAGCGAGTAGGGTGGTCTTGGTGCTGTGGTTGCTGCAGATTCCGGATTGGGAGATGTCCAGGACGTTGTTGGCTTCGATGAAGTTTGCTAGCTGGGTGTTGACAGCCTTTCCGATGACTTTGGCTGCGAATGGACGCCTGAAGTTCTTGAGGTCAGTTTAAAATATCTTATGGGGTTAAGTCATCTGTTGTAGCCAACTAAATCTCAGGGAATAATAATAATGGTTAGATAACTCTGGACGTTAAGGTCTCTGCTGAAGAGATCTGTATTTTGTCTAGTCCCAGTTTTGAATCAAAGTAGCGCAGAGGGTTAATATGTCTCCTACAAAGCAAAATTATGTAGCACGCAGATAACAGATTTTTATTTTATGTAAATGGGTAAGTGGGTTACTGCTTTTAACATAGAGATCCTTTTGTTACTTGCAGTACATAAACTGTAATCCTAATATAGCTCAGTGAGCTATGGAGGACATGTAGCTCCTACACTCTGAAACCGTCACTGTCTTATTCAACACATCCTACACATTGATTTACACCCATATGATTTATTGTCAAGGTGTATATGCGATGTAAAGCGCTCTGACACCCTGCATTGGGATAAGTTTTTCAGAAAGGATAGTATATTTAAATAGTGGTATCTAAATTGCTATCTGTGTGAATACTGTGACAGACCAACACATCTGATATTGCCCGTGATTTGCCTGCTTTCCCACCCTTGACCTTGCCAGGTAGGTCGCTCCCCCACCACACAGCTCCGCCTGTGCTGTCTGCCCGCTGCTCCTGTAGGTAAGATCGCCCTCCGCTTGTGGCCCCGGTGCCAGTTTTGTCTGCTTGTCTCCCCTTTCCTTTCTGTGCCCCTCGCTGCCCCACTGTTGTTGTGCCCGTGATTTGCCTGCTTTCCCCCCGTTTTTCCTTCTGTGCCCCTCGCTGCCCCACTGTCGTTGTGCCCGTGATTTGCCTGCTTTCCCCCCGTTTTTCCTTCTGTGCCCCTCGCTGCCCCACTGTCGTTGTGCCCGTGATTTGCCTGCTTTCCCCCCGTTTTCCTTCTGTGCCCCTCGCTGCCCCACTGTTGTTGTGCCCGTGATTTGCCTGCTTCCCCCCGTTTTTCCTTCTGTGCCCCTCGCTGCCCCACTGTTGTTGTGCCCGTGATTTGCCTGCTTGCCCCCCGTTTTTCCTTCTGTGCCCCGCGCTGCCCCACGGGTGTTGTGCCCGTGATTTGCCTGCTTTCCCCCCGTTTTTCCTTCTGTGCCCCGCTGCCCCACTGTTGTTGTGCCCGTGATTTGCCTGCTTCCCCCCGTTTTCCTTCTGTGCCCCTCGCTGCCCCACTGTTGTTGTGCCCGTGATTTGCCTGCTTCCCCCCGTTTTCCTTCTGTGCCCCTCGCTGCCCCACTGTTGTTGTGCCCGTGATTTGCCTGCTTTCCCCCCGTTTTTCCTTCTGTGCCCCCGCTGCCCCACTGTTGTTGTGCCCGTGATTTGCCTGCTTTCCCCCGCTTTTTCCTTCTGTGCCCCTCGCTGCCCCACTGTTGTTGTGCCCGTGATTTGCCTGCTTTCCCCCCGTTTTTCCTTCTGTGCCCCTCGCTGCCCCACTGTTGTTGTGCCCGTGATTTGCCTGCTTCCCCCGTTTTTCCTTCTGTGCCCTCGCTGCCCCACTGTTGTTGTGCCCGTGATTTGCCTGCTTTCCCCCCGTTTTTCCTTCTGTGCCCCTCGCTGCCTATCGCCATTCCCGCCGCTGCGTCCCCTGCGGCCCCGCCCCCTGACTGCCCATTCGCTGCCCCTGCCTCCCCGCCTCCCAGCTGCTCCTCCCTCCCACCTCCCCATAAATGGCGGCCGCTGCACGGCCGCGCAGCGGCCGCGCGCAGCGGGAGCACCGACGGAGCGCCGAAGGTGCGCCAAAGGTAAGCCCGTCTGCGCCCGTCCGCGCCTGGCCCGCGCCCAGCGCCAGGACCCCTGGATCCCACCGATGCAACACTACTCGACGGACCTACGACGCCGCCACCCTCACCGCACTCAATGCCGGCCGGAACCCTGCCTGCTACCGAGCCTCACCGAGACGCACCCACGGACCCTTCACCTGCCAAGCCTGCCGATTCACCTGCCCCCGGACGTGCACCACCTCCGCCAAGTCGAGCACCAGCAGCAACCACCTGAAATGCATCCTGTTGAACACCCGCTCCGTCCACAGGCACGCCGTGGAACTCTGGGACCTGCTCGACGCAACAGCACCGGACGTCGCCTTCCTCACCGAAACCTGGATGAACGCCTCCTCAGCGCCCGACATCGCCATAGCCATCCCGGACGGATACAAGATCACCCGGAAGGACCGCGTCAACCAGACGGGAGGAGGCATCGCCATCGCACACAAGAACACCATCCGCATCTCGACTAACTCCGACGAGACCTTCACCGCCGCCGAACACCTACACTTCCAGATACACACGGACCCCAAGACCACCCTCCGAGGCACCCTCATCTACAGACCCCCGGGACCACGCACACTATTCAGCGAAGACATCGCAGACTTCATCAGCCCGCACGCCATGCCCTCCGCCGACTACATCCTCCTAGGGGACCTCAACTTCCACCTGGAGAACAACAACGACAGAAACACCACCGCCCTGCTGGACAACCTCGCCAACCTCGGACTCAAGCAACTGGTGAACACGCCCACCCACTACGCCGGCCACACGCTTGACCCCGTCTTCTCGTCCAGCAAGCACATCTCCTTCAGCCACGCCACCGGACTCCACTGGACCGACCACAGCTGCGTCCACTTCAGCTTCAGAAAGACTGCGACCCACCACCACCCGCAACAGGCTCCCCGCCGGAGCTGGAGCAAGATCACCGCCGAGCAGCTCACCGCCTCCCTCAGCCAGAACACACCCACCGACACAACGGACCCAAACGAAGCAGCCAGCAACCTCGCCAAGTGGCTGACCGCCTGCGCCGACGACCTCGCACCACTAAAAACCCTCCCAGCAGACCCGGAAGCAAGAAAACCCCTTGGTTCACCAACGAACTCAAGGAATCCAAGAAGAACTGCCGCACTCTCGAGAAAACCTGGCGACTCGACCAGACCACAGACAACAGGACCGCCCTCAAGCACGCCACCCGCAAACACCACCAGCTGATCCGTGCCACCAAGAAGTCGGCACTCAAAGAACGACTGGACAACAACGCCCATGACAGCAAGGAACTTTTCAGCATCGTCAAAGAGTTCTCCAACCCCAGCGCCGGAAACAACGACATCACCCCCTCGCAAGACCTCTGCAACTCACTCTCCGCGTTCTTCCACCGCAAGATCACCGACATACACAACAGCTTCAACGCACAAACAACGCACCCTACCGCCGAACCAATGCCCGCCACCACCACCCTCTGCAACTGGACCCCGATCAACTCCGAAGACACCACCCGCACGATGAACTCCATCCACTCCGGATCACCAACCGACCCCTGCCCACACCACGTCTTCAACAAAGCCGACGCCACCATCGCACCCCATCTCCGGGACATCATCAACTCCTCCTTCCGCACCGCCACCTTCCCGGAGAGCTGGAAGCACGCCCGAGCTTACCGCCCTCCTTAAGAAACCAACGGCGGACCCCACCGACCTCAAGAACTACCGCCCCATCTCGCTCCTTCCGTTTCCGGCCAAAGTCATCGAGAAGACCGTCAACAGACAGCTTGCCGCCTTCCTCGAGACGAATGGATCCCTCGACCCCTCGCAGTCCGGGTTTCGGGCCAACCACAGCACCGAGACCGCCCTTATCGCAGCCACCGACGACATCAGAACCCTAACCGACAACGGGAAACAGCTGCCCTCATCCTCCTGGACCTCTCCGCGGCGTTCGACACCGTCTGCCACCGCACCCTAGTGAAGCGCCTCAGCAACATCGGAATCCGAGAGAAAGCACTGGAATGGATCATCTCGTTCCTCGCCGGAAGAACCCAGAGAGTCCGCCTCCCCCGTTCAGATCCGAAGCCACCGAAGTCATCTGCGGCGTTCCACAAGGATCCTCACTCAGCCCGACCCTCTTCAACGTCTACATGAGCCCCCTCGCAGCCATCGCACGCCGACACAACCTCAACATCATCTCCCTACGCCGACGACACCCAGCTAATCCTCTCCCTCACCAACGACCCCACCACCGCCAGAGCCAACCTGCACGACGGGATGAGAGACGTCGCCGACTGGATGAGGAACAGCCGCCTTAAACTGAACTCAGACAAGACGGAAGTCCTCATCCTGGGCTCATCACCCTCCGCCTGGGACGACTCCTGGTGGCCCCGGCCCTGGGCACCGCACCCAAGCCAACGGACCACGCACGCAACCTGGGCTTCATCCTGGACTCCTCCCTATCGATGACCAGACAAGTCAACGCCCGTCTCATCTTCATGCTTCAACACCCTGCGCATGCTCCGCAAGATCTTCAGATGGATCCCCACTGAAACCAGGAAGACCGTCACCCAGGCACTCGTCACCAGCCGACTGGACTATGGGAACACCCTCTACGCCGGAACCACAGCCAAACTTCAAAAGAGACTCCAGCGCATCCAGAACGCCTCCGCACGACTCATCCTGGACATCCCCGACACAGCCACATCACCGTACACCTGAAAGACCTGCACTGGCTCCCCGTCAGCAAGAGAATCACGTTCAGACTCCTCACCCACGCACACAAGGCCCTCCACGACCTGGGCCCAAAGTACCTCAACGACCGCATGTCCTTCTACACGCCCACACGCCAGCTACGATCAACCAGCCACGCCCTCGCCACCGTACCACGCATCCGCAGAACCACCGCCGGAGGAAGATCCTTCTCCTACCTGGCGGCCAAGACCTGGAACTCCTCCCCACTCACCTTCGGCGAACCCAGGACCATCTCGCCTTCAGGGAAGCAGCTCAAGACCTGGCTGTTCGAGCAGTAACTTACCCCCTCCCCCAGCGCCTTGAGACCCTCCCGGGTGAGTAGCGCGCTCTATAAATGCCGTGATTGATTGATTGATTGATTGATTGATTGATTGATTGATTGATTGATTGATATTCTTACAGTGCATGCATATCTCTTATATACAGGGTCTGTACAAAGTCAAAAGCATGCCTCTCTTAAGTACCTGTGAAGTGATAACCTGTGCGACTTTCTTTCCCCTCCATTGCATTTAGGTGTGAGGCTCCCGATAGCTCCCAGCCAGGATGCTCCAACAAAAGGAGGCCTGATGGACCCTTAACTTCCGTCTTTGTTATGGCCCAGATGGAATCTGATAAGCCCAGTGCTTAATTTGAGCCCGTGGTTTCCGGTGCTTAGCACAGGCACTTAATCATCAACACCAGCGCTATTCATGAGCACCAGTTAAGGACACATTTATTTCTGGTAGGCACTGGGAGATTAAGTGTTTTGCCCAGAATCACAGGATGTTGAGTCAACGCCGAGATTCGAACCTGGTTCCCCAGCTCGGAAGTCGGCAGCTCTGGCCATTATGCCACGTACTCTCCCCCATTTCATGGTTAGTAGTTGGTTCGGTTTTAGGCAGCCCTAACAGGAGAAATGGGCTGGTGCAAGCTGCCTCCTGACGAGCGCCCCGACACTTATTTTTTTACACAAATTAACTATTGGATAAGCCCCTTCCTCAACATGAACCTTGCAGCTCGGAACGAAAGCAGCCAACGTGCCGGCGCTGCCGAATGAGTCCTGGCACCTGAAAATTACACCTCGACAAGTTTAGTGTATTTATCTCTGTGAGGTCCAACCTCTCAGAAGGGGCGTCCACTCTATGAAAAGAGTGGGTACACGCTGCCTGCCTACCCGCGTGTACCCGCGACTTTTACCCTGGAGAAAAGTAAGACACCATAATTAAAAGTCCACGAAAGTGGGAAAAACTCACCTAAGTCGTGAGGGTATGCCCTTTTCCGGTCTGTAAGTATGTTTATCTGCTGCCCTCCTATCTTGCTCCTCACCCGCAGCTCAATCCTCCGCTTTCTTTAAAGAACTAAATGCATCTTGGTTCTTTCAAAGCAAAACAACAGCCTAAGCACGCGTGCAAATGAAAGCCCAGCACTGGAACACAGGGTACCCAATGAACTAGGGTGACCAGCTACCTGTATGTCAGCGGGACAACTTTTCCATGCAGTCCCTGCATTTGCATATCAGTGGGCTCTGTTAGTTGTAGTCTTTGGTTTTGTTAATTGATCCAACTGGACCAACACACCTGCTAACAATGATGTGCAAAAACATTGTCCAGGAATAGAAAAGTGGTATCCTGGTGATATGAAGCCACCGGGTCACAATGTCAAGGAATCATTTGGTAACCGTACACAGCGAATAGGCATCCAAATGCATTGCATATAACCCAGTAGGCATAAAACTAACTTGGATACACCAAGTATTATATCCGTGAGAGATTTTTCATATCTGACCTACTAATCCTTGCGAAGCGTTCTAATGTCCTCGGTACAAATGCGCATTTTGAAAAGCGCAAATAAATAAGTGAATTGATGGAACGAGTACAATTCCTTTAAGTAATGGAAACTGCAGATTCGGGAATTTAGTACTGAAAGGCTATAAAATTAACCGGTTGTTTAGCATAGCCAGATCACAGAAAGGGCCGGCCTTACCCGAGAAGTGTTTTAGGAACGTGATGTCGGCCAGTCCCACTTATCATCCAATCAGCACTTTGAGGCTATGGGTGAGACCACCAAGGCAACCAACGCGCTTCAAAAGTGAAAGTTGGCTCGAGGAAGTCACGAACGGTTAGGGCAAAAGTGACGTAGGAAGTAATAACATAGTGACCAACAAGCTCGATACAAAACGAGGCGGGGAGTGAGCTGAAGAACGAAAAACGAAAGCGAAGCTAGCAATGCCTGCGGCAGGTAGAAATATGTGCATTTCTTTCTATTTATTTAAGCTGTTAAGATCCAGTGAATCTGAAATACATTGTAAAGGTTGTCGTACAGGCAAAGGAACTCATCACTCGTTATTTCTAAAATGTATTTATGTTATTTACATCTCCTACCAAACATAAAATTGTTCTCAAATTTTATCTGGCATGCGTTATGGACCAATAACTTTGAAAACCTACAGATGAACTCCTAGTTCAACATGGCCGCCGCCGAGCCACCTTTCGAAATAAAAGGGATCAAACAGCCAGCTGTCGCGCCTACGCATGTGTGGCGGCTATTACCCAGAGGTGTCAGAGCGCTTTACAATAGAGCGAAAGATGGTTACATAAGTTTAGAGTAACATGGGAGTAAGTGACAATACGTATAGCTTTTAGGTTACTTATGGTGGGAGTTTCGTATTTACAAATTACACATTAATTACATATTTAGAGAAGGTAAAGCGATTAGTGTTACAGAAATACATATTTACTGAAGTTTTAAGGTCCGTCTTGAAGATTTGAAAATAGGTGGTGGTGTGAAGGTTTGGAGGTAGCGAATGACAAATTCTAGTCACATTACCTGAGAAAGATTGCGCCATAAGCCATTTCCTTTTGAAAGTTGGAGGTTTGAGCAGCAGATTTAAGCATTTCATGAAGGCTAAAGCAAAGGTCTTCAAACTTGTTTTAGGCGAAGGCCCCCTTCAAAACTTGTTTAGGCATCGAGCCCCCGCACCACCTGACAACAATTTGTGGATGCTGGTACTCTGCATCATCGACATCCATTCCACTGGAGAGTCCAGATCATATATGACAAATAAAATGATATAAATTAAGAGTGTTTAGTATACTGAAGGTTTGGGAGCAACCTGTGGTTAGCTGACAGATGCTTATTACATCGTTCAAATGAAGTCTCCAAGAATTTTTTGGCACAAAACAATTTACAATGGTGCTTTATTTTCCATATAAAACACATAATTTGACATACATTGATAAAAACACTTTCAAAACTAATGTGACGGGTGTGCCTGTTTTTCACCACAGAGACGGTCAATTTGTGGATGGATTTCTGCTACTGCCATACTGAGGTTGTGTTCCACCTGCTGTTCTGAGATTGTGCTCCTTTTCCAGCCTTGATTCTGTACTTAGTCTTCAATACTGCAAGTGCAGAGAACCCAATCTTGCATAAATATGACGTGCTAAAAGGCAGGAGAGTTTTGACAGCAATTTCCCTTAAGGATGAATGTTCTGCATACATCTTCAGCCAAAACTCCCCCCGATGAAAATATGCTAAATTGCATCTGCAGTGTGCAGTCACTTTGGGGATCAGTTGGTTCTTCCTGCATGCAAATCGGGAGATGGACATCCGCATCTGCCAGAAATGGTTGACAGGCCCAGTCATTGATATGATTGATTTCCTCAGGGAAATACTTTTGAAAACTGTCCCTGAGAGATGTCAGCTGATTTTGTATTAACTCAGCAACATTTGGAAGTTGATATTCTGTTTCCTCAAGAGCATCTGCTAAACATGGGAATGGCTCAAACAGGCCAGCATCAATTATTCTTCTCCATAACTCCAGCTTCTTCTTGAAAGTAGATTTGTTTTGTACATGGTAAAAGAAGTGATTTCAGCTCCTTGCAAAGATGGATTCAGGGAATTTAATTTCTTAAAGGTGTCAGCAATGTATGCCAAAAGCACAAGCCTGCGGGGATTGCATAGTTGTTCTGCTTTGCAGGAGTCCAAATCTAAAAGAAACTGCTGTACTTCATTCTTTAATTCAAAAATACAATTTAGCACTTTCCCTCAGAAAAGCCATCGGACTTCTGTGTGAAGCAGCAAGCCATCATGTTCAGCTCCCATTTCTGCACATAAATTTCAAAAAGGCTAGCTATTGTTGGATGGGTCATAATGACATTAACTATTTTAACTGCAGGGTTCAGTACATCCTGAAGTTCACCATCCATGTTTCGGGCAGCAAGGCTTCCTGGTGTATCATACAATGGGTTCACAGAATATGTGAAGCCATTGTCAACACTTTAGCTTTTAGGCCAGCCCTAGCACTACACATGGAAGGAGAACCATCTGTGCAGATTCCTACAGGCTTCCCATTTTAAGCCATGATGATCCAGGACGTTATTAACAATGTCAGACAAGTTGGATGCTGTTGCTCGCCCCTTAATTGGCTTGCAGAATAAAAAGTCTTCCAATATTGCTGTTCCATAACAGTATCGGACATAAGCAATTAAATGTGCTTCCTTTGAAAAGTCAGTTGCTTCATCCAACTGCAAAGCATGCAAACTCAATTTCAACCGGGCTATGAGCTGTCAGTGCATATCTTCTGACATGTCGGAGATGCGGCGGCAAACTGTTATGTCCGAGACGGGTATAGTTTTGAACTTCTCTGCTGCTTTTTCACCAAGTATTGTCTTAGCCACAGCAAGAATTGCTGGGAGAATCACTTTTTCTCCATCTGTAAATGGCTTTTTGTTTTTGGCAATATGGGATGCCACTTGGTATGATGCTTCAAATGCATTTGCTGTGGTAGATGGCACATTTTCCACTATTTTCTTCTATTGAGTCATCCCTTCCAACTTCTTGGCAAAAACCTCTCTACTCTTTCCTGCTATAGACCCATTCTTCATTTCCAGGTGATGCCTTAGTTTTGTTGGTTTCAAGCTGTCGTTGGCAAAGGTCAAACCACACAGTGTGGCCTAAATTCTCCACTAACACTAACAACGATGCAGATGAAACCAAAGTCCAAATAGGAGGCATCATACGTCCTTATTTTTGCAGCTTTTCTCTCTCCATCTGTTTCTTTTTCAACCTTTTGCTTGAGAACCCTACTGTCTTTTGGCAGCAGAAAACGGTCCATGTCAGACTTGTGCTTTATCTAAGATACAAAATGCGTAAGCTGCACATTAATGAATAGCACATGGCTGCAATTTTACAGCTGCATGAGGTAGAGGTTTTTTAAACTGCTGTTTCAAAAAAGCCTTTACAAAAATATCTTTTTATATATAAAATATGGATAAAAGATTAGTTCCATGGTACATGGATAAACAGTAATTCTTCTGATCCAGGCTTTTGGTGGGTGCTCCCAAAACGACTGCAGTATGTATATGCACATACCACCGATGAGGCTCTACAAGTTACTTTAAAAAAAATAGTGAGAGAAGACTTCAGCACTGCCCCTTCACCCATCACTCAAAAACAAACACGTACCTTCTTATTGCAATGACTTGCGTAAATTGGATTTCTCTCTCGATTGACCCTGCTGTTCGAGTAGCAGTCCTCCTTCTAACAATCAAGTGACTTTCTTTCCCTTGCAACAAAGAGAACAAGTTTAAGAAATGTTACTTGCATGTTCTTACATAAGGCATCATGAAAGCTCCCCCCTGAGATCACAGTGTTAGTGATGGGTAAGGGAGTTATTGGCATGCCAACAAATTAGCTGCTGCCTGGTCCTAAAGGCCAATAAAATATGCTGTGATCAGAAAGTAATGAATTTGAAGTTCTGAGTGCCGATAAGAGATGTCAGGATCTGTAAGTTAAGGCTTTCAATTCTGGCAAGGCCAGAATAGCCTTCCATTCTTTCACTTTTGATACATTGATCCTGAATATACTTCCTAGCAGCTCCTTCACTTCATCATCCCACACACACACTCCTTTAAGCACAGAATTTGCTTTACTTTAACTTTGTCAATATTTCAACATCCGTGTATTTCTTTCACACATTTTTGCACAGTCACAATTACAATTGGCATACATGACTACTGTAATGACTGCTCTGCAGAGAGGCCAGCAATTGTATTAGCATGTATCTGGAGCAACTTTATGACCCACTGACAGGCACTGTGAGAAACTTTCACTACCTTAGAGTCTTAACTCCAGAGCTCTCAGTATTGGTCCATTATTGACAACTACCCACAACCTCAATGCACACAGGCACCAAAAAAGCACTTGGCACCTGCATAGTCCAAACAGGAGGGAGACACCCTATCCCTGCGGGCCAGTAATCCATGTTCAGTTTGTCATTTTTTATCTAGCAGAAATTCTGTTTTTAATGGCCTCAATTTAAGAAGACTAGAGAGCATCTATTGGTGGATGCTGAGTATGACATCAGTTAATCCAACATGCATGTGGCCAGAGGTGGAAAGAGACCCTGCCTACAGAGCTGTTAGATTAAGCAACAGTTGGGTTTCTTCATTGAAGATGTAAAACTGTAATCCCTTATCATGCTTCAAGAAGATTAATGGTAACATCTAATATTTAAAAGAAGAGGGGAGAGTACAGAACCATGAGGCACTACACCTTTTACCTGACTTGGCACTGAATTGAAAAGTGGCAGAAAAACTGTTAGGGCGCGATCTGTCAAGAATTACTGGAGTCATTTTAATGCAGGAGTATTAAGGCCCAGCTCCTCAAGATCTGATTGATATCTGGTAATAGTTCATGCAGTGTGTGATTGTAATTTTACTGTATCCAAGACTCAGGCAACAGAGGTCAATATTATGAGATTCACTTAGATCAGCAAGCTGATGGCAATGTTTCATAGCTGATCCCACATTACATAACATAGTCTTAAGATTGTACATGGAAGATGAGTTAAGTAGGATGAGATTTTGTACAGAAGAACAGTGTTGTATATAGTATCAGATTTTAGAGACCGCATCAGAAAATCATATGGGGAAAATAGTATGAGTAGTTAATTGGTGCTACAGATAAGCTGAACTAAATCACCATGAAGTTTTCTGGTCCTTGGAAAAACTTGGTATGTGGGGTCAACATCTTGGAAGGCAGATGGGAGAAAATAGGAAAGTTATGCGCAGCTCAGGGAAAAAAGGGCTCAACCGTCTAGCAGGTAAAAAGAGTTCGCACTGAATGAGCATTTCATAAAAATAAATTGGAAGAACTAGTGGCAAAAAATTCAATCCAGCTATAAGTCACTTTTGAGACCACAAGCAAGTGGTGTACGCCCTACCCACCTAATTCATTCAATACCTCGCCAATTTGATTTCACAGTAGATAGTTTTCTAAACAGACTGTGGCGAGCGGTCATGACTAAAAATTCACAGCTGCCTCAACATGTTGGGGACCACAGCGTGACACACGGAGAGCCCAAATAGTGCTAGCAGAGACAACGGGAAGATTCGGCACAGCTCGGGGAAGTGACCACCCAACAAGCAGAAGGAAAAATTAGAGTTTACATTTTGCCCACTCCCCTGTGCTTCTTCAATGCTTTTTCATGCCCTCCCAGATACAGAATCCTGAAACCGTGTCTGCTCACCCCTTGTATGTCACTGGCACCACATTTATGGTACAGGTGAACAGAATTGCTTCGTGTGTATGAAAGTACATGCACCCTCAATGACAGGGTTACTAAAGAATGCATGCTTTACATTCAACTTTTTCTTGTTTATTTAGGTAACAACATGTGCAAACCTTAGCTGCACAAAACAATAGATATGGAAAACCAACGAGAGCTGGGGCACAAGAACCAAAGTCAGCCACTCTGATTCCGGTCACCAACTGCCGTTCTGCTAGACGTGCTGTGATGCTTCCAATGGTTGCCGTTTGTTCACGGTCAGTTTTGCTTCAGTCATTCTCTCCTAAAACTACAATGTAGGCAGGACCACTGGAATTATGCGATTGTGCGGCCCCGGCGATTTTCGTATGATTAGAGATGTGCCACATTTGCCATATAACCTATAATCTGCTGCATAATGTGCAGATTTTAACTGAAAAAAAAATTAGTTTCTAGCTCAAACGGTTCCAAAGTTACTAAAAATGCAGCAACAAGTGTCGCCATGCGCTGTAAGGCCCTTTGCAAAACTGGACTGGTCACCCTTTTGTTGCTTATTGCTATATTTCAGTGTTAAACTGGTACTAATCAGGTGCAACTAATGCCCAGACAGGGTTACCAAGTTTAAAAATTACTAAATAATTCAAGTTTATTTATTATTGCATGGCTAATTAAAGCCATTGCAAACAGTAAAAGACATAGAAAACAGTATACTTTGTTACAATACCAGGAGTACCATTGCGCAATTACGATGTGATTTAAAATGTCGATGCATCATTACAAAAAAAAGTTTAAATACATAGGATATAAGATATCACTCAGGTTTACTTCAGAATATAAATATGGAGAGAAGGGGGCTGGTTTCAAGCATATTTTGTTTGAGTCCGTTGGGAAACAACCCTTACAGAAAAACAGGTCAACGGTGTTTTGATTATTACTCACTAAATAATGAAGTAATACAATTACAATTTTCTTGCTGCATACTTTACTCAAACCTGCAGCATAATTTGGCCCTCTCCTGCCGCATATTTCCAGTAGCCCTGAATGTGGGTGAAGGAATGGAGAGTTTCCCAGTTTGCGCAACACATCATTCAAATGGGACTAGAGCTGAGACAGTACCAGATACTTGGCTCGAGTCACCTACTCGGCGCTACTTATAGAACCCAGCCCACCAGGAGCCCTCTGCACATACAGGATGCGTAATACAGAAAAAAGGGAGGAGGACAATCTTTCAAGTTATCCTCACTGTCCCAACAAAATATTTGTGGTTAAATTCTGTTTTAATGAGGCAGCAAGAGTACTCAATGCTTGTGATAAGCCAAACGTCCGCTAGGCATCATTCAGCGTAAGTGCACGTTGAGTCTAAGCTGCCACTTCACTCAGGAAACACGTTTGTTGCTTGATTATGATCATGCAAATTGCGAGGCACACTTTGCAAATGTCTTTAACATAATGGCAGTGACACATATTTAGCAATTAAACACAGCATGTTGTGGGATTCAAGACACAATACAACAATATTTAACTGGGATGGTGTTTGAAATGCAACATCCTCTGCTCTTACAAACATCAAACATTCCTACCAGTAGTGGGAGGAAAGGAGGAAGCCTTTAGAAAAAACACTCCTAACGCCTACCTGCCAGTGATTAGAATATTCCGTCCTCTAAAGACGCAGAAGGGGAATGCCAGTGGCAGGCTTCACCCGATGGAAACTCCTTTGCAGCGAGGCAGTGAAAAACAGAAGGGGCGACGTCCAGGGTAACCTCAAGGGAGAAGAAGGCTGCAACCATTTAGCAAAGTGCAGCAACCAGTAAGCAACGGGTAGCAACGACTAAGGGAAAGGCAGCAGTGAAGAAGCGCTGTTGTGCCAGCCAAAGTAAAAGCATTCACAAGCTTTATGCACCAAAATTTGCGGTAATTCCTGCATCTGTGCTGTTGCCCCTTTGATTGTTTGAACGATGTAGTGACCAGGGTCAGGGGGCACTAAGACCCTGCACCCAAATGCTGGGAGGGACAGGAACCGGACACCACTTCCGGTCAGGGAGTGGGGAGGGACTCCTGGACAGCGAGGGCACGAGGAAGGACGTGCAGGCAAGCGCAGCAGAAAGACACCCAAAGAATAAAGAAGCTATAACAAACAACTTACCTGTCTCTGCGTGGTCTGTAGACACGACATCTGGCGACGACAGGTGGGATCCAGATTCACCACCAGAAGCGTGTGCCCCGCCTCCGACAACGAAGAAGAACCAGGAGCCCACCTTGGTCCGCTGACCACGACGAGGCAGAATCGGGACGTCGGGAGAGCTCACCGGACTACAAAAGACGAAACCAGGAGCCTACCCTGGTCCGTCGGGCCCCCAAAGAAAGAAGACGCGAAATCGGGAGCCTACCCCGATCGCGAGCCAAGCAGAGCCAGGAGCCCACCCTGGTCCGCGCACGAGTGTCCGCAGCGACATCGGGAGCCCACCCCTGCCGCATCTAGAGAGGTGAGGTGAGGGGAAAAAGAAAAAGACACCCGACCGGGAAGAAAGCCGACCGCCGACTGAGGGAGGGCCGGAGCTTCCCGCGTGTAGATGTTGAGCAAAATCTCGCGAGAGCTCAGCGGCCATCTTAGAGTCAGGCGGGACAGCGAATGAAATGCTGGAAAAGACCCAGCGGCTATTTTAAAGTCAGAAACAAAAACTACTAGATAAGAAAGGGATCCTAGGGAATATTTAAAGACCTGCGCGGATAAATCCCTAAACCAAATACATTAACAACACAAAATCCGCGGGTCTAATGTGTATATCATTAGAGAGTTTTGACCAGCCAAGACTACATAAAGTAATAACTAATAAGGGAAACTCATTAAAGAGGACGGATTCCCATCACCCACCGAAGTGGCATGCTTCATCATTTGGGATCTCCTCTCGGCTGCAAGCTACTGCAACCAAGGAGCTACAACTCCTTTCAAAATGTAAAGGAGGAGCTCGCGGATGTTTTTAATCAGTGGTTTAGAGACACAATCGCTAAAGATTGATGGAACATGAACAGTGTGGAGAAGAAATTGTGCAGTGTACAAAGTAATATAAAATTGACTAACATGAGAAAAATTAATTTATAAGGTATCTCGTGTTTGTCAAAGGTTAAAAAGCAGTAAACGCGCAATCTAAATAAATGTGCGAACGCGCTAGAGGTACGGTCTACATGTTTCAGCCAAAAAAGGCTTTCTTCAGGACCAAGATGTGACTACTGCACTGTAAAAAAGGTGAAAAAGAACGATACAACCATATACCTGTGAATAACACTGTATGATCACAGGTCTTGTACTCCTATAAGAAAGGAAACAGAAAATAGAATATGTATGTAGTGGCTGGAAAGGAAAACTCTTTCTTAATATACTTGAATCACATGAAGTTACAATGTGAGAATATCATTACCCTGAAAATAGGTAAATGAAAGACATCTTACCCGTATCAAATCGGGAGGGTACCTTCCGCTCCTGGCAACAGCTCAGGGCGTGAGGCAACGCTCTGTAAATGAAAGGAACGAACATAACTCAAACTATTAAAAGAATAAAAACATGGTCGGATAGTGTTACCCAACCATAATGAGTGTTTCTAAAATGTCAGTTTTGTGCGAATTAACTACTGCCTCTTGGAATGTTGCGAGACCAACTGAGCCGGCCGTTAAAAATAGCACTATAGTTATGAGGAACGGCGTAATGGTTGCAAACACGGCATACTGGGTAGCATCAATAGCAAGGCTAGAACAGTCTCTTTGTCCAAAATGCATATAACAAGACAACGGAGCACTGTAACTATAAAGTTTAAGCATAGTGACCGCGTCAACTACACACTGGATCGCCTAGATGGTCTGCTTATCTAGGATCTAGCGTAGTCACAAATTGCAAAACAGCGCTGAGACCGGTCGGCCTCGTGATAAAAAATGTGGGGGAAAGCTACTTGCTACAACTTACAGCGTGCTGCTAAGAAAACCGCTAAAAAAGCAGTCACATTCATGCTTACCTACTCCGTCGTTACCCCGGGCCGGATCCTGAGAGTCACTCGCGGTGACTGCCGGCCGGGGACGGAGGTTTAAATAGCAGTCGGTAGATAATTGAAACAGACTACAGCTGCGTAAAATATGGCGCGTGTTGATGACACGCGACGCAGGACATGTTGAAACTACCAAGAGCTGGGAAATGTAGTTTATTTAAAACAGACTACAGCTACGACTGCGTGAAGTATAGCGCGTGTAAATAACACGCGACGCGAAACATATTAAAACTACAAGGAGCTGGAAAATGTAGTTTGTATCAACTCGATGCCGAGTCAGGCGACTGCCTCATTATTACTTTGTCACGAATGACTCGTAATCAAAAGTGCAGTAGCTGTAAACGCCAAAAACTGTAAAAAGGCGTGTGAATCAACATGACGTGGCATATGTTCAAACTACGCTAAGAGCTGAAAAATGTGGTCCATCTCGACCAAATATCGTGTATAAAAGAAGGCAAATAGCTGAATGCTCATATCAGTTAGATAAAGAGAACATGGACACAAATATATGGAATACACACATCCCCACGAGGCTATTGTATCACTGCCAGACCCTCAGTAAAATATACCGACTGTACAGACAACTAAAGACAATCATAACCGAACAAGGAATGGTGGCATTAAATCAGAGTCCAAGGAATATCGTCGTTAAGCCCATCTACATGGCTACGTAGCTTAAACACCCACCGTTGTTCTTTCTTAAACAAGAATGTAGTAATATCAGTAACTTGTTTAGGTAGGTGCGGTTGTTCAAGAATGGTCCATGTTATGTCTTCCGGTCTGTGATTATTTTCCAAAAAATGACTGGTCAGTCGTGTTGCTTGTTTTTTGCACCTAATGGTGCTCTTGTGTTCCATAATTCTCTGTTTGATTTTTCGTGTTGTCATGCCAACATATTTTTTCGAGCAAGGGCATGTGATTAAATAGATTACCCGCTCACTATTACAATTAGTGTGTCTAGTCTGCCTCCAAGGTCTCAAGGTCCCGATGTCTACCTCAGTGGTGTGTCTAGTCTGGGGACATACAGAGCAGTTGCCGCACGGGTAATGTCCCTGCACGGCTGGTAAATTCCAAAGTGTATTGCTCACTGGTGCCGAGACATCTCTAGGTCGTGTGTGAACAAGACAATCACGTACATTTTTACTGCGTTTGAAGGAAAAAAGAGGGAGAGGTATCTTAACTTGCCCCACATTTAGGATGCGCCAGTGTCTTCGTACAATCTTTTGGATCTGATTAGATTGTGTACTAAATGTGTTGACGCACGTGAGCCTGGTGAGCGGAGGCTTCTGCACTGTAGGCTCTATAAGTGCATCACGATTGTTGTTAGCAGCTCTTTTGTATGAATGGCGTATTAACCTCTTGGGATATTTCCTTGCTTTGAGGTTTTGAGAGAGCACTGAAGCATTTTAAAAAAAATCTTCAGTAGAGGAACAGTTTCTTCGCAACCGCAAGAATTGGCCAAATGGCAGCCCTTCACGTAAGGATTTAGGATGGAAGCTGTCAAAGGTCAATAGCGAGTTCCTGGCCATGGGCTTGGTATACAATTCACTTTCAAGACCTGAAGATGATGAATAGATGCGTAGATCTAAGAACGGCAAACTTGTCTTACTCGCATCCATTGTAAAATTCAGATAGTTGTTTTGGGCATTGAGCCAACCATGGAAAGTGTTAAGTGTGGTGAAATCGCCTCTCCAAATGACAAAAATATCGTCTATATAACGTTTCCACTCAATAATGTGGATACGGAAAGGATTGGCGTCCACCAATACACAATGCTGTTCAAAGAGATGGACATAGAGGTTAGCCAAACTAGGGGCAAAAACACTGCCCATCGAAGTACCCGATGTTTGTAGGTAAATTTGGTCTTCAAATCTGAAATTTTTTTCAGTCATAGCCAGCCTGGCACATTCCATGATGAAGGGAACCGGAGTACTCATAGCCTCATGTCTATGGTCAAGGAGTGCCCTAACCGCATCCAGTGTTTCTAATTGGGGAATGCAGGTGTAGAGGGATTCCACATCAAAACTGACAAGGAAATCCGTCTCTATGTCAAAATCGATCCCTGGTAATAATTGTAGAACATCCTTCGTGTCTTGAAGGTAAGTGGGCATTGTTTTAACTAGAGGTCTTTCATTTACCTATTTTCAGGGTAATGATATTCTCACATTGTAACTTCATGTGATTCAAGTATATTAAGAAAGAGTTTTCCTTTCCAGCCACTACATACATATTCTATTTTCTGTTTCCTTTCTTATAGGAGTACAAGACCTGTGATGATACAGTGTTATTCACAGGTATATGGTTGTATCGTTCTTTTTCACCTTTTTACAGTGCAGTAGTCACATCTTGGTCCTGAAGAAAGCCTTTTTGGCTGAAACATGTAGACCGTACCTCTAGCGCGTTCGCACATTTATTTAGATCGCGCGTTTACTGCTTTTTAACCTTTGACAAACACGAGATACCTTATAAATTTATTTTTCTCATGTTAGTCAATTTTATATTACTTTGTACACTGCACAATTTCTTCTCCACACTGTTCATGCTCCATCAATCTTTAGCGATTGTGTCTCTAAACCACTGATTAAAAACATCCGCGAGCTCCTCCTTTACATTTTGAAAGGAGTTGTAGATCCTTGATTGCAGTAGCTTGCAGCCGAGAGGAGATCCCAAATGATGAAGCATGCCACTTCGGTGGGTGATGGGAATCCGTCCTCTTTAATGAGTTTCCCTTATTAGTTATTACTTTATGTAGTCTTGGCTGGTCAAAACTCTCTAATGATATACACATTAGACCCGCGGATTTTGTGTTGTTAATGTATTTTAAAGTCAGGCCATACAAAGAATAGCAAATCTCGCCCATACAGAAGTCCCAGCAGCCATTTTAAAGTCAGGCAGGACAGCCAATGAGAGGCTAGAGAAGGCCAGGCGGCCATTTTAAAGTCAGGCAACAACTAAAATAAATAGGAAAAAAAAGAAAAAGGTGAAAATAAAAAGAAATTGCAACACAAGAGGAACAGAATAAATGAAAAGAAGATGAATACATATAGAAAGGAGGGAAGAACAACAAAATGGCTGATGTAAGTGACAAGAACAGTGCGCAGGCAATATTTCGCAGACCACTACCATTCAGCCTATCGGAACCGCAGACAGGCATCAGGTGGGAGAGATGGATTAGGCAATTCGAAAGATACATGTGTGCCACCGATATCGCTGAAACAAAGCATGTGGATCTATTTATGAACTTCGTCGGGGATGAAGTGGAAGACCTGCTAATAACATTTCCCGCAGAGGAAAGAGATACAGACAAGGGACTGATAAAGTGCCTCACTGACAAATTTGACCCGCAAAGAAACATAGACTTAGAAAGGTACACTTTCAACACCGCATGTCAACGAGCAGAGGAATCGCTCGACGACTTTGCAACGAGACTACGAAAACTGGTCACGTATTGCGAGTTCAACAAGTTCGACAATGAACAAGCGATCAGACTGCGCATCATTGAAGGCTGTCAGTCAGTGGAATTCCGCGCGCGAATTCTGAAAGAGCTGACCTCGCTAGAGAAAATACTGACCATGGCCCGAGCGGAAGCCAGAGCAACAACACATGCCAGACAGATGGAACTAGGAAAAGAAAGGAGAGCGGAGCAAGCGAACCGTCTAACTGGAAATGGGCAAAAGAGAGACGCCGCACCACCATCACCAAGAAGGAAGCATGAAAAAACATGCTATCGGTGCGGACTGGAGTTTCCACATGTCGGCGCGTGCCCGGCAATGGGTCACAAATGCAGGAAATGCAAAAGAGAAAACCATTTTGCAAGCGCCTGCATGAGTGGTCATTTTAAAAGTGAGCGAGGAAGACCGGCAAGACCAAGAACGGTGCCAAGCAGGCACGCAAGGCACATGGAAACAATAAATCGCAGTTCCTCAGCTGAATCGGAGGAAGCAGCCGCGCCAGAAGTGGTGGAACGACTGTATCTGATGTCAGATGCCCCAGTGGAAGATCGAATGCCAGAGCACATCAATGTCGTAGAGAAACATCAGTTCAAGAAAACAGAGACAGTGGACATTAAAGTAGGAAGCCACAATACACGTTTCGTATTAGATAGTGGGGCCACATGCAACATCATGTGCGTGTCGGAGTATGAAAGGATGAAAGTGAAGCCGCCACTATCACCGTCCACTGTTGATGTATTCACCTGGGGCTCGAGGAAACCAGTAGTAAACATGGGGAAGTTTACAGAGACATTGACTTACAAAGAGAGCTCAAGCATCGAGGAAATACATGTGCTACGAGGAGACCTTCCGGCACCCTGTCTGCTAAGCAACGTCACAGCACAAGTGATGGGCTTACTAGCAATGACATACAGCATGTCAGAAAGACGGAACATCCTGCGAGAACATCCGGCCATACTGCAAGGGCTAGGGAAACTAAAAGAGAGACAAATAACACTGGACATCAATGAGGCGATAAAACCTGTGGCTCAACATCAGCGACGAGTGCCCATACATTTGCAACCACAGGTGGAGGAAGAAATACAAAGCCTGCTGACCCAGGACATCATAGAGCCCGCAGTCGGGCCGACCCCCTGGGTGTCGCCAATAGTAGCTGTACCGAAAAAGAACACCTCGAAGATGCGCATATGTGTAGACATGAGAGTACCAAACACCGCAATCGAGAGGGAAAGGCACCCTGGACCTCACCTGAATGACATGATTAGTTGTCTCACGGGCGCATGCCGATTTTCGAAACTAGACCTGTGCAAAGGATATCATCAGTTGGAGCTCGACCCACAATAACGGTACATCACCACGTTCTCAACGCACATGGGCCTGTTTAGATACAAACGACTCAGTTTTGGCATATCATCGGCAGCGGAGATATTTCAAGAAATAATACGGCAAGTAATAAGACCAGTCAAAAACAGTTTGAACAACAGTGACGACATCCTGGTATTCGGTCGTTCAGACGACGAACACGACAAGGCTTTACGTGAGGTCTGCAGGCAGCTGGAACAAGCAGGACTAACACTAAATGAAGACAAGTGCGAACTGGGAAGGGATGAACTGGTATTTTTCGGTCACATCTTCTCAAAGAATGGAATGAGGCCAGACCCCAGCAAAGTGGAAACACTGGAAAAGACAAGTGCCCCAACGGATGTCGCAGAGGTGAGGTCATTTCTGGGTCTGGCAAGCTACTGTGCTCGCTACATAAAAGACTTTGCCACAGTGAGCACACCGCTGAGGGAGCTAACAAAGCAGGGTCAAAAATACATCTGGACACTAGAATGCAATAGGGCATTTGAGGCCATCAGACATGCCGTGATGGCCGTGGATCACCTTGCATACTTTGACCCATTGCTATGCACAGAGCTAACAGTGGACGCCAGCCCGGTAGGGTTAGGGGCAATCCTAGCACAACACATGCCAGGTAGGGATTCGCCCAGAAGAATTGTCGCATACGCCAGCAAGAGCTTGTCAGACATTGAAAGGGCGTACTCCCAGCCAGAAAAGGAAAGCCTAGTTGTGGTATGGGCGTGTGAACACTACCACATGTTCATCTACGGGAAACCATTTACCATCGTAACGGACCATCAGGCCCTAGTGACAATCTACGGCAATCCAAATGCAAAGATACCGCCCCGCATTGAGCGATGGGGTATAAGACTAATGGACTATGACTTCAAGATCGTGCACAAGCCAGGGAAGGAACACAACCCAGCTGATTATATGTCACGGCACCCCTTACCGCAGGCCAAAGAAGGCGCATCCATGGCGGAGGAATACCTCAATTTTGTGCTAAAACGAAATACCCCTTCTCCAATAACGCTGGCACAGCTAGAGCAAGAAATAGCAAAGGACGCAACAATGCAAGCGGTCAAAATGATGACACGGCATCAACGATGGAGACACGTCAACAACAACAGCGTCTTGGGAGAAGGTGTTGACAAGGAAGAAATGCTGGCGTTCAAAAAGATACATGAAGAACTCTCAGAGACTGAAAAAGGAATCCTAATGAGGGGAACGCGGATAGTCATGCCAAATGCACTACGTCGGCAGACTGTAAGTTTGGCACATGAATCCCACAGAGGAATGGTAGCAACTAAAAAGATGCTGCGGGAGAAAGTATGGTTCCCTAGTCTAGATAGGATGGTGGAGAACACCATCATGAATTGTCACACCTGCCAAATAACAGGACGACCGGCAAAGCCCGAACAGCTACAGATGTCGGAGCTTCCAGAGGCAGTGTGGACAACGCTGGCAGCAGATTTCTATGGGCCACTAGACACGGGAAACTACTTGCTCGTGGTCATTGACGAATACTCCAGATTCCCCATAGTTCGACACATCTCGTCAACGTCAGCGACCGCGACGTTGCCAATCCTGGATGACATATTTGCAGCCTGGGGTTCCCCACAGACCTTAAAGACAGACAATGGTCCGCCCTTCGCAGGGGAGGAATTTCGCAAGTTCATGGGCTACTTAGGCATTCACCACAGGAAAATAACGCCTCTGTGGCCACAAGCGAATGGCATGGTGGAGAGGTTCATGGGGAACATAAAGAAGGCAGTCCAAAGAGCAAAGCTAGCGCAGATCTCCATAGGACAAGCGCTCTGTCAAATACTAAGAGACTATCGAAACACCCCCCACAGCTCCACGGGACAATGTCCAGCTGAACTAGTGCTGGGAAGGACAAGTAGAACGAGACTACCACAACTAGAAGCTAAAGCGCCACTTGAGCACAGCAGCATCGCTGTCAGAGACCAGGAGGCGAAAGAAAAGATGAAGACATATGCAGACGCTAGGAGACATGCCATTCCGTCGCACCTTAAGCAAGGGGACTCAGTGGAGGTGCGTCAGCGGCAAGTGAGAAAATCGGACAGTCCTTTTTCCAGTGATCCGCTAACAATAACTAGCATCAAAGGATCAATGATCACAGCTGCGTCTGGAAACTACCGGATCACCAGGAACAAGTCTCACTTCAAAGGGTTAGGGAGCATGGATGAAGACAGAGAGGACACTGAAGCAGAAAGCGGTGACACAAATGAAAGAGAAGAAGTTATGGACGAAAGCAGAAGAGGAACACACAACGGGGAGAGACAAGAAGAAGGATCACCGAAGAGAACGGAAGGGACAGGTTCAAAAAGAGTGAGCAAAAGGCCAACGAGACTGATCGAAAAAATGTAATGATGGGATAAGGATAGTGATGATTATATATATATATATATATATCTCTTTCTCTTTCTCTCTCCCCCCCCCCTCATCATTTCTTTCGACAAAAGGGGGAGATGTAGTGACCAGGGTCAGGGGGCACTAGGACCCTGCACCCAAATGCTGGGAGGGACAGGAACCGGACACCACTTCCGGTCAGGGAGTGGGGAGGGACTCCTGGACAGCGAGGGCACGAGGAAGGACGTGCAGGCAAGCGCAGCAGAAAGACACCCAAAGAATAAAGAAGCTATAACAAACAACTTACCTGTCTCTGCGTGGTCTGTAGACACGACAAACGTCAGTGCTGACGGTGCCACATGCTGATTGGCTGCTCTGCTTGATCACTCAAATCGGAGAGTGTCATTTGATTTAGGGCACGGAACATCTAAGGAATCGTACTTTGAATCTGCAAAAAAACAATGAAAGCTGAAACGGTGAGGTGGAGTGTGCGCCCCCCTGAGATGATGCCACGCCCCCTGGGGGCACGGCCCCCACTTTGAAGACCTATGGTATAAAGCCACCGGACATCTTGAGTTTGTTACTCAACTCACACGATGCCACCGGGTGACACACAATATCGACTCCCTGCTGATATCACACGGTGGCAGGGAAAACGAGCTGAAAAACACTGCAAGCAGTGTTTTCCAGCTTTTGTTCGGAGGCTTTGAACTGCGGACGTCCATTAATGGGTGTGAAAGCATGCTTATTATTATTATTTTTTTATTTATTTTTTTAGGACGAGGTTTGGTGGCTGGGTGGGGGCACAAGTGCCTCTTAAGTGCTTCTCAACACGACGACCCGCCCCCTCCAAGACCTGCCCCCTTCTCACACGGTGTGATTTTTAATTTAGTTGGCAGGTCTGAGATAGCGAGTGGTGGAAGTGTGAATGGCTTTATGGGTGATACAAGCAGTCTTGTCTATAGTCCTGGTTTCAATTGGAAGCCAGCGAAGAGTTAACAGCATAGCTGTGATATGGTCATTTCGTTTGGCCCTGTAGACGAAATGCGCAGCTGAGTGGAGGATGGATTTTAAAGGAGATAGAAGAGGTTGTTTGTTTAGTTGTGATATATGTATATTATAGATAGATATCAATTCTATGTACAATAGGTGTCATGATTGCCTTCTCTGCTTGAGGCGTTCCCCAGAGGAAAAGGACTGCTAGCAGTAGTAATTTGAATTTGTAGCATTTTATTAGAAGGTACAGGGGGTACATGCCACATGTGTGACTCCGAGGATTTACCCATTCCCTGATTTTGGAATGAGGGACGCAATGGGCAACCCCTCCCCAATTTTGCAGTGGAAACAACAGTGGCAGACAGAACATGTCTCGCTGCCAGGCTGCACATACACATCGTAATCCTTCAAGTGCTGTAACCTGAGGAGGTAATTCTGTGGGGCTACAAGACTTCTTTTTTTTGTTATTTAATTGTGGATATTTAGGTATTGAGTCTCGCTTAAATCAAGCCAGA
The DNA here is from genome assembly GCA_963921515.1 of Calotriton arnoldi. Classification (NCBI taxonomy): domain Eukaryota; kingdom Metazoa; phylum Chordata; class Amphibia; order Caudata; family Salamandridae; genus Calotriton; species Calotriton arnoldi. The sequence continues at coordinate 385,659 of CAWUFW010001641.1, read as the reverse complement.
GGAACCAGCAGAATAAGAGAAGGCAGGAGATGCTATTTTATATTAATTTAACTGCTCTCTCCGCAGACTTGAGCGAAAGAAAGAATTTAGGAGAGGCTCAACACCTCAGTAACCCAATGAAATAAGCAAAAACCAAAGAAATCTTGGGAGCCCCACAGTGTTTGTTCTGACATGTCTTGGGTAACTTGTGGCAACGTAAGCACACCATGGAGGTATTCTTGAACATTTTTTATGTTTAAAAACAGTTTTATTTTTAACAAATGTCACTCAATTGAGTGATATAATCGTATCTACTTAATAGAGACACTGCAAATTATTGAAGAATGCTTTTTTTTTGTGTCATTTTAGCTTTTTTATCATATTTTTTAAATTACATTTGATGCCTGGTTTACAACTTTTGATGACTCTTGCTTGACTCTCAGAACAAACATCTACCCCTAGCTGGGCTCTCTCCAAGGATGCTCGTGTCTGCAATCCCACTCAACTTCAAATTCAGTATCTCCTCTGCCCTTGGATACAGCAGTTGGAGTATGTCGTCTGCTTTGCGTGGTGCCTTTGAATGCACTTTCCCATTGTCCAGGCCCCTCACCTCTTGTCTCTGCCCAGCAACTGAGGTGACCACCGCAGGAGGGTTAATGTGGTGTTCTCAGGGTCTTGCTGTTATCTGAAGACAACGTCTCCACCCACTTCAGCAAGTTTTTGCCACCTCCTAACTGCTAAAAGTTCAACAACTTCTTAGACTTGTTCTGTGAGCCTCACTAGCTTCTTTCTGGTTCTAAATGATTGTCAAACAAACGACTTCTGTCTTGTTTTCTCCACTTGTTGTGCTTAACTGCCCCTTAGTTGCTGCGTAGCCGGATCATCTGACAAGCACATTTGTTGCAGTCTGATGATGTTTGGTGAGTGGGTCTGATTGATTGTTGGTACTTTTGAAGTGGGAGATGTTTCTGCTTACCTGCATTTCCACATAACTTGCTGTAATCCTGCTTCCATTTTGGCTTATTACCTAAAGTGGATGGCTCAAGTATTGGGTGTCTGATTTTCTCCTTTGTTCTTATTTGACTAGTACCAAGTCTCCCTTTGTGAGGGGTGATTCTTTGACTCTCCCTCCTATGGTCAACATACTTCTTCAGCCCTTCTTTTTGTCAGCTATCTCAATGGTATATTTCACTTTCAGTGTGGCTTTCACCTGATTTCTTTGACTGTTCTTTCTCAGTGGTCCACTGGAATAGCCAGATGTGCACCTCACATCTCAGCATGGTTATTGACGGACACTTTCCTTTGCTGCTGTGCGGAGGGTTTCACTAGGCTCTGAGAGCTGTTGAGAGCGTGGTGTAGTGGTATGCTGTCAACTTCTGTTTGTTGCACATTCTTCTTTAGTTTTGCCTTCAATATTTCCACCATGTCGTTATCTTCTGATGCTTTAAATCAGGTGTGCCTTGAACTCAGCTAATGTTTGAGCATTGAATGGCAGTCCATTGTTTTGTTTTAGAGCCTCAGGATGCCCTAGGTAGTAAGGATGTCATTGAGGGCAGGAATTGCCATCTGCTCACCAGTCAATGATATGTTTTATCAATGGAAACCTCAAAAATTCTTCCATGACTATCATGAGGTATTTTCCTGATTTCAGGGGTCCAAAGTAGTCAACAGCAATCTGGCACCAAGCACTGTTCGGTAGTTTATACATTTGCAGGAGGAGTTGAATTTTTTGAGTCGTTACAGGGTGAGTGACCATTCTCTAGGACAACTTCCATGGCTTGGTCGAGTAGTGGGAACCATACTTATTCTTCTGGACCCCTCTTGGTGAATGAGTCCTTAATTCCCTTTGTGCACTAGATCAACCTGCTGGCACAGATTGTTCATGATGACGGTCCTTCCTCCTCTCAGCAGGATCTTAGCTAGTTATGTTATGTTATTTTGTTCTTGTATAGCGCATGTACACCGACAGGTCTCTTAGCGCTTTGGAAGAAGAAAAACAGCATCAGGGCGGGGTAGTCTCCATGGTACTAAGAAGGATTAGGTCGTGTCTAGTGCTTCCCTGAAAAGAATGGTTTTAAGCTGTTTCCGGAAGAAGGGAAGCAGACCATGTTCTTTACGGAGGGTGTCGGGCAGCTGGTTCCAGAGTTGTGGCAGAAGGACCGAGAAGGCTCGTCCTCCTTTGGAAGCAAAGTTACCCCGCGGGCAGACCATCTGGGTGGCTTCTGCTGAGCGGAGCGCCCGCCCGGGCACGTATTTGATTAGGCGTTCCCTTATGTACCCTGGGGCGTGCCCGTAAAGGGCTTTATGGGCAATGCAGAGTCCCTTGAATTTCTCTCTTTGCTTGACAGGCAGCCAGTGCAGTTTGCGCAGCAAGGGAGTGGCATGAGATCTTCTGGGCAGCCTGAAGATCAGCCTAGCTGCGTCATTCTGTACCACCTGTAGCTTATTCGTAAGTTTCTGGGGGAGCCCGACATAGAGCGCGTTGCCATAGTCGAGTCGCAAGACGATAGTTGCTGATACAATGGTTTTCAGAGATGAAACTGAGAGCAGTGGAACCAGTTTCCTCAGCTGTCTTAGAAGACCAATGCATGTGCCCACCACCGAGTTGACTTGGATAGTCATGGAGAGCTCGGAGTCGATCTTGATTCCCAAGCTTTTTACAACTGGTGATGGGCTGGGACAGGCCCCCAGCTCTTGGGGCCAAAACAAGCCGCTCCATGGGTTGTTTTTTGCCGGAATTGCTAGGACTTCAGTTTTATCTGGATTAATTTTTAGGGAGTTTGCAGTCATCCAGTTTATTGTGAACCTGAGGATATTCTGGGCTGACTCTTGGGCGCGGACCGAGTTATCGATCCTCAGGATGAGCTGGGTATCATCCGCGTAATTGAAAACCCGGCATTCCATATTGGTTAGTGCGGCTACCAGGGGCTGCAGGTATATGTTGAAAAGGAGCGGGGACAGTGCGGAGCCCTGAGGGACCCCGCAGGAGATGTTGCCCTTTTCCGATACCTGATTGCCGAGTTGGACCCTCTGCGAACGTCCTAATATTCCACTCATATTCCACTCATTTGGTTGAATGCTTCTGGTTCTAGTAAGATCCACCTTACTATCTCATTTGCACACTCTATTTTCTGCCACTTATTTTGGTTTACTCTTTAAGTAACCTTATGCAGCTTGGGGTCAGTTTATTTGGGCTTGACAGTGGTGGTGAGGAACAGACTGAGGAGATGGCTCATTCCATCAAAAAGTTGAGGTAGTCTTCCACAAGAGAGGGTTTCACTTTGGCCGGTCTTAAATTATGTGTAGACATGTAGTGGGCTGGATTTTAATTTAGGACTTAAGTGTATTATTTATTTATTTATAAAGTTTTATAAAGCGCGAACAAGATCCCGAGGGATATCAGAGCGCTTTACAATAGGATGGGAGGAAGGACATAGATGCAAAAACGACATCAAGTAGGAGTAGAAAACAAGAATGATCGCATATTCAGGGACAGTTGCACAAAAAAAGAACCATAACAAATGATAGTCCAATGGAAGTAAGAACAATGTCTTCTAGCAGGTGCGCCTAGCCCAATTAGGGTAAGAATTTATTCATAAAGAATTTTTTGGCTTCCAATTTGAACGCCGTCGTTGAAGAAATTCGGCGTACTTCCGGTGGAAGAGAGTTCCATAGCTTTGGGGCAGCGCCAGAAAAGGCTCTGTGACAAGTTCTCTTTTTCCTACAGATGAGTGGTTTCAAGAGGAAAGTCTTGGTGCTTCTTGAGGCTCTTACACCACAAGAAAGCTCCAGTTTTTGCGCCAGGTATCTGGGAGTATTGAAGTGAAGGGCATTGTGCGCCAGAACAACGATCTTTAACTGAATACGAGCTTCATAAGGCAACCATTTGAGAGATTTTAGGACTGGGGATATGTGCTCGTTTCGCTTCGTGCCTGTAACCAGTCTAGCCGCTGTATTCAGTGATGCTCTTAGTAGAGCCAGGGAGTATTTGGGAAGGCCACAGAGGGTCGCGCTGCCGTAGTCCAGCCTAGGCAGGACAAGCGCTTGCACCACCTGCTTGAAATCGTTTTGTGGAAGGAAAGGTTTGATATTTGTGAGTGTCCTCATCAAGTGGTTTGCTCCCTTGCAGACCTTACTGATGTGATTTTTCATATTCAGGTGCTTATCCAAGGTGACTCCGAGCGATTTGGCTGAGTCTATGATGAGAGGAGTGCAGTTGAAGGCAGTGAGGTGATTTAACCAGAGGTCAAACTTGGGGGTGTGGTTCGGAGGGGAGATGACCAGGAATTCCGTTTTAGAGGTGTTGAGCAGAAGATGGTTCTCAGTTAACCAATTTTGAGTAGACGTTAGGGTCGAGTTGAGAGAGATGATGTTTTCGGGGGCAGAGATTTTCAAATAGAGTTGCGTATCGTCCGCATACATATGGAAGAGAGTGTTTGAGGAGTTTAAAGAGTTAGCTAATGGTTCCAGGAACAGGTTGAAGAGGATCGGAGATAGGGCGGATCCTTGGGGAACCCCCATGAGAACTGGAGAGGGCTGGGAGAGAGAGTGGTTTGCCTTGATCCTTTGAGATCTGTGGTGGAGGAAAGACGAGAACCATTGTAGCACCTGACCAGAAAAACCCATCCTATTTTTCAGAGTGGCGAGGAGGTTGTCATGATTAACTGTGTCGAAAGCGGAAGAAAGGTCAAGGAGGATCAGGAGGCAGGATTCGTTTTGGTCAAGCATTTTTAACAAGTCATCCATGACGTGAGTGAGCGCCGACTCGGTGCTGTGCCCCTTCCAAAAGCCTGATTGATGCTGGTCAAGGAGTTGGAAATTCTCTATATGCGCACAGAGTTGGGATTGTACGCATTTTTCTATGAGTTTCGCTAGGGTGGGGATGTTGGAGATAGGCCGGAAGTTATTGAGATCCGCTTTGTCAGCGTTAGGTTTTTTTAGTATAGGTGATACCTGAGCTGCTTTTAGGCTGTTGGGGATTGTACCTTGTGAAAGCGAGGCGTTTACAATCCTTGTCCAGGTGGGGATGAGTACATTCTTGATATCTTTGAAGATAGCCGGGGGTAACGGGTCACTGAAGTGGTTGGATGGGTTGATATTCAGAAGGATCTTGTAGATGTCTTTTTCACTAAGTGGAGTAAAGGTGCACCATGATGCATTGTTCTTGGTGATCAGGCTGGTGGATCTGTGCTTTCCTGAGAGGTCATGGGATGGTATGTCCCTGGACGAAGACAATAGAGCCTTCTTAGAGGCGAGGTCAATGGAGATGAGTCTTGCTTTCTCCGTGTAGAAAGCAGCAAGTTCGTCGCAAGAGGGAGGGGTGCCACCAGGGTCAGAGTGGTTGGGACCTACTACTGATTGCTGTTTGACCAATTCGAAGAGTTTCTTGGGGCTGTTTGCCGCTTGGTCCAGTTGGTGTCTGAAGTAGTCAGACTTAGTGCTCTTGATTTGCTTGTTGTAGAGGCTCCTAGCCTCTCTAAGGAGTTTTAGTTGTTCCGAAGAGGGATTGGATCGCCAGGAACGTTCGAGTGCTCTAAGGTTGCGGCGTTCCGTGTTTAATTTGTCATTATACCAGGGTTTGGATATTTTTATTGAGGCATTTTTTTGTTGGAGTGGAGCAATGCCATCCATGATGTTGAAGATGGTCGAATTGTAGGAGTCGGTGAGTGACTGCACCTCAACCAGGTCGGCTAGGGAGGCGAGGGCCAAATTACAGTGGGCCGCTATTTCAACGGAGTCTATTGATCTGAGGTCCCTTTTCCATATCTTTAATTTCGTTGGTTGAGGCAACCTCATCGACATCTCCCTGTTGATATAAAAGAGGATGCAGTGGTGGTCGGACCAGTCACACGGGGTAATGGAATCCAAGGTGATGGTCTGCTCTTTGGAGATAGAGGTCTAAAGTTTCTCCTTTAATATGAGTTGGTTGGTCACAGTGCTGAGTCAGATCTTGATCATTTAAGAAAGACTTAAGGCAGGATACAGCGAGGTCGTTGGGGTTAGACCAGTGAAGGTTGAAATCACTGAGGAAGATTTGGGCCATGGTTGAATCAACATTAGCAGAGATGATTTCCATTAATTGCTCGATGAAGGGGAGCTTGTCTCCTGGGGGATGGTAAAAGGAGTGAAGTTTACAGACCGGTAGGTTCTTGCTTGAGATGCTGAGACAGAGGTATTCAAAGGAGGAAGGAGTAGAGGACTCTACTTGAGAGATCGAGAGTGTGTTTCTGTGAATACAAGCTAGGCCACCGCCCAACTTCCAAGGTCTGTCGAGCCTAATTATGTCGTGAGTGGGAGGAACTAGGAGGTCTAAGATAGGAGTGGAAGAGGGGTTTAGCCAAGTTTCAGTGAGGATGATAATGTCTAAGTCCTTGTGTTGGATGAGGTCGAAGATATCTGAGGCATGTTTACTTGCTGATCTGCAATTGAGTAATGCACATTTAATACGTAACGGATTTGGGGAGGAAGGCGTCTGGGTGACTTTCACATGAGTGAGGTTGTCAGTATTACTGCCTCTAAGAATGCGTGGAGGTTTTCTGTATGGGTTTGAATGGATGGATTGTATTTGTCTCGGCGAGGTCATGTTGGCGTTGGACCAGGCAGGGTAAGAGTTGTGAGGGTCCTGGAGATCAATGGACGTCGGGTGGGTCACACCTCTTCTGGGCCGGGAGGGATCGTTAGGAAGGGGAATGGATTTCATGATGGAGGGAGCTAAGGGCTGACAAATGGACGGCGGGTGGGTCACACATCTTCTGGGCCGGGAGGGATCATCGGGTAGAGGAATGGATTTCAGGATGGCGGGGGCTAGAGGCTGGTTCCGGCGATCAATAACGCTTGAGGAATCACTGGGCAAATTCGTAGATGTGAGGAGAGAGCTGATCACGGGGAAAAAATCATTATAGAGGGCTTTCATGTCATGTAGCTCAGAGGTGAGAAGGTGCAGCTGGAGAGATGTGTCATCTAGGCGCGCTGCCAAGTCAGGGTGTTGGACTGGAGGGGGTGTAGGGAAAGCGAATGAGGAAGGGGGGGTCTTGGAGTGGGACCGTGGGTTCCGCAGAGGTGATGAATGGTTCCTGGGAAGGAAGTTGATCATTTGGGACTGGCGGAGTTCCATGTCCTTTTACTAGTGATGTTGGAGCATTAGCAAGAGGGGTGTGAACTATGAGCTGGGGGTTAGGTACCGATCGAGCCGGAGAGGGTGTTGATGAACGAGCATGATCGGTGGTGGGCGTTTGTCCGGGTTCCAGCCTAGTATGAGTCGTAGGGAGAAGGCTGAGGGATTATTGTAGCCAAATTCACCACTGGCCAATTCGAACTGGCATTTTTACTTTTGGGTTGACCGGTATCGTTAGCAGTGCTTGATGGTCCGTTAGAACAGTAAATTGTTTGCCAGATATGAAACAGTGGTCATTTTTGCACACCCAAATTAATGCAAAGCTTTCTAGCTGCGAGTGGGCCTTTTCTACGTTGTCAGGCTTTTGCCTGCTTAGGATACAATCGGGTGCTTATAATTTCATTATTCAAGCTGACCCAGGATAGCCCCTAACCCAACTGGACTGCCATCCACCTTGATTTCCATGCTCAGTTTCAGGTTGAAGTATGCCATGTTGTTTGCACCACAGACTCTTTTCTTGCTTGCCTGAAATGTTTGGTTGCAATCAGCAGTCCATTTTAAAATCTTGTTTTGTAAGATCTCTCCGAGGTGTACTGATGGAGGCATAGTCCTTGACATATCTCGCACAGTAGTTGGCCATGCGTAGAAAACATACAATTTCAACATCACGAGGTGCTTGATTGTTGTTTAGTGTCTTGATCTAGTCCAGATCGATCTCATGCCTTTGTCAGAAAATATATGTCCTTCAAAGTTCAGTTGCTCTTTGTGAAACCTGCACTTGTCTACATTGAGTGTTAGGTTGGCTTCTTGCTGAGCGTGGAAGACACGTTCTCGTGTCTCATCATGTTCTTTTGTCTCTCCAAAGATCAGGATGTTGTTGCTGTCATTAAATGCTTTTACAATGTGTTTTTTTTTGTTTGTTTTAAATTTATTGAATTTTACCAGCTTATACAAGCCGTAGAAACACATTGCCATCATGTGCTATTTACTTTAATACGGTTCACATGTGCCACATATTATTAGACATTAAAGCTGTAACTGTTAAGACCCGGTACTACATGCTTTATTATTGTTCATTCAACTCTATGCATCCAGGCGCAGGTGAGGCCCATCAGTAAGTAGGCTGTGAGCGGGCCCCAAATATTTTTGGGTTGGGAAAACAATGGCAGTTTTTCAGAATACAGGTCCAACTGTGCTTTGAAGTAGGACAGATCACAAAGCCACTGGTCTAGAGTAGGTACAGATCGTTTCCCCAAAGTATTGCTGCTCGTCTTTTTGCCAGAAGTAGTGCTACTGCCAGCAGCTTACGATTAAGTAGCTGTAAATTTTTTACAAGACCTCGCAAGCACATCTTGGGGGAGGGGGGGGGAGGGGGGTGCAGTCCCCCAACTCCATCCCCATATCTGACATAACTTTCGTGACCTGCACCCAGAATCGCTGAAAAGAACCGCACATCCAAGCCAGATGCACAAAGTCTGCCTCTTGGGCTCTACATCGCACACAAGCCACGGAGCTTCTGAGCACATACCTAAACAGTTTAGCCGTAGTGTAATACATCTGCTGAAGATATTGGAAATGTATTATATGCGAGTTGCAGTTGGATGTGAGCATACCTGTGAGTGTGCAGCAAAACCCCTAGTGTGCCAGTGCTAGTGGTGTGTCAAGAATCTTGTTCCACCATTCCAGGGCTGAGTTCGAGGTCTGTGGCCTGTTCCCCTGTGACACATCATACAATTTGGTGTTAAGATTTCAACGTGTTGTATTAGTGAGGATCGTCTGTAGCTCCTCAAGGTTAGGTGGCTCTGCATGGTGTTGTGCGTATAGCTCTTTCAGGGCAGCTCAGAGACCATAGTAAGTGAAGGTCAAAAGCGGGGTCTGGTGGTTCGGGTTTGGAACACCGACCAAGGTAACAAAGTTCCCTTTAGGATAGGCACCCCCCAGTGTTTTCAATCCCACCTTGCGAAGTAAGCTTAACGCTTTAGGCTCATATGTGACCGATATGGCTGGGTGAAACAGCAGTGGAAGCACAAGTGCATATAAGGGGTTCTCTTTTACTCTTTCACCAGGCGATATCCAGGTCTTCATGGTGCAATGTAGAGTATTAATCTCCATACAGCATACTTCATTGCAGCTGTGTGGCAGAATAGCTTTGAGTGGAATAGAATATGCAGCATCACATTCTGTTGCCATGTGTGGTGTGTATGCATGAGGCTGGTACTTATAGTAAGCACATCATGCTTGTGCACATAAACAATATAAGTGGAAGTCTGGTGCGCCAAAACCCCCCTGCTCATATGGTAGTGTCAGTGTTTCCCAGCTAATACTAGTCTGGTTGCCTGCCCCTGCCAACTTGATCATATGGGACCGAAGCTTGTGAAAAAAATGCAGCGTTAGGTTAGGACAATCCGTATGTTAATGAAGAGGTAAAGGAATTTGGTTAGGACTATCATTTTCATGACAGCCTATCCGCTAGTAAGTATGGCAGTCTGGACTATATTTTCACCTGGTCTTCCAAATTCAAAACGGCTTTACCATAGTTACTTCGTAATACCTGTTCTGGGTCCCTGTGTATTCAGATCCCTAATTATTTGATCGGGTCTGGCCTCCACTCCAGGGGGAATCTAATGGGCATGGTTGAGTACCTGGGATCCAAGGGAAAATGACTGACTTTGACCAATCTAATGCTTAATCCAGAGCAGCGTTCAAAGTCAATGTACTCCCTTATTATGGGTGGCAGATGCATGGCAGGGTTGCGTATATATAATACAATATCTTCCGCATACAAAGAAATGCTCAGAGGCCGCAAGCGAAAGCGTAGCGCAGCCCCTTCATGCCTCTGATGTATTACATCAGAGGCTAAGGGCTCTAGGGTGAGCGCGAATAGTGTTGGCGACAGAGGCACCCCTGTCTTATACCTCTATGGATATGTAGCACTTCAGACTTTGTACCATTAATCCTCACCCTTGCTACTGGGTTGGTGTATAACAGTCTTATCCATTGTAGAAATGCCCATGGGACCCCCATGCGGTGTAGAACTGTAAACATACGTCCACTCAATAGAGTCAATGGCTTTAGCGGCATCCAGGAGGACCGCCGCTGCCTTCACGGAGGGATTTAGTTGGTTTAGTAATGCAAAAAGGGTGCACAGATTATGTGCCATAGAGCGAGTGGGGATAAAGCTGAATTGATCTGGTAGGAGCATATTAATAAGCAGTGGTTGAAGCCTAGTTGCCAATATCTTTGCCAGGATCTTGGCGTTCACATTTATTAGTGACAGCGGCTGGTAAGATTCACAGTATTCCGGCGCTTTGTTTGGTTTTAGTAGCCTGATAATTATGGCTTCCCTGAGGGAGGGGGGCAGTAGCCTCCGCTCATACGCCTCCACATACATGGCATGTAAACGTGGTATCAAAATGTCTACATATTCTTTTTAAAATGTGTCAGTTGGGCCATCAATGCCCAGGCCTTTACCATTAGGGAGTGAGTGTGTGACATCCTTGACTTCATCTTCCGTGATGGGTTGCACCAAATATTCCCTCTGGCCCTGGGAGAGTCATGCCAAAGCCACGTCATCTAGATATTCACCTATCTTTGAGGCTGAGCCACAGGCCACGTGTAGCCGTGTAGAGAAGTCCACAAAAGAGGACAAAATGTCAGACGTACCATACCTGCTCTCGCCCTCTGGGGTAGTTATTTGTACCATATGTGCATGTGTCCAGGTTGTTTTCAACTTGGCAGCCACACTGCGGCCTTGGTATCCGCCTTCACCATATGCCCTTGCGATACTTCTATGGGACAGGTGGCGGAATTCTTGAGTAGCCATATCACCATACTCCGTGACCTTTTCCCTTATGGCAGCCAGAGTGGTGGGGCTAGGCGTATTCTCATAATTGCGTTCTAGCTTGCGTAGCGAGCTTTCTATGTTGTGTAATTGTGTGCTTATATCCTTCAGAACACCTGCCCGCATACCTATACAAACCCCTCTTGTGGATCACTGGCACAATATCGACCCCTATTACATCGACCTACACAATTATCGAATCACTAATATCGTAAACAAAAATATCGACCACCAATACTTACAATCAAAATTACACAAATATCGAGGAAAAAATATAGTTAAAAAAATTGACTACAAAATACTTGTACACAAAAATATCGGAAAATTCAAATTAACATATAATCCAACAAAAATATCGATATACATAATATCGACAACACAAACATCGCTAAAATACATCTTAATTTAGCATAAAAATAACATTTAAACATTGTAAAAAAATAATGTTAACCCTTTAAAAAAAAAAACACATTTCAAACATTAAAATATACATTAAAAAATAAATCAAACTACGAAAACCAAACTAACTAATAAACTTAAAAAATCTAATTAAAATAAATACACAAACACAAAAACACAAATTAATAATTACCACTATCAAATATAAATAAACAAATATACAACATATAAGAAAATATAACTTATATTAAAACATATATTCTAATTATATTATAACATAAAATAAAAAAGCGCTTTAAAATAAATACCGAAAACATTAAACAAATTAAATTATAACTGCCAAAATAATCACACAGACGCTATTCCAACCAATAAAATTAAACTGCAACCACAAAAACCAATAGAAAGCTGCAACTAATTAAACTAACACTATAAAAGTAACCAATTAATTAACCATATAATTACCTCAAAACTGACAAACCCTGGAGAAGGACGAAACTTTGCCAGATAGACAACACAACGAAAAAGATCTTCATATACTACTACACCCGAAAACTCTCATTAAAGGTAAGCACAAAACTTTTAAAATAAATAACCTTAACTAAAAAATAAACACATAAACCTACTAAACAAAACCATTATTTTTTCCTGTTCATGTCTTATAGACTAAACTTCACCAAAACTCTACAGTACATACCAATTTCCAATCCACCATTTCCTACAAAAAGAAAGAACAAAATCAATATTAACGAAATACATAAAATCAAGTAAGTATATCTCTTGCCTATTTGTAAAACTTAAATTAAAAGACCTAAAAGCAATCCTAACAAACAAAATATAACTAATAAAAACTTTTATCTTATTTCCCTTCAACAGACTACAGAATTTCCAATTCAAAACCAAGATAAAAGAAATAAAGTATATCAACGAAAAATAAGTATTTTTTTAACATAAAAATAACGAAATAAAAATAGACACTAACTAAACAAAACTAAGAAATAAAATGTAACACTTTAATACAACTAACAATTTTTTTTTCAAACAGAAAAAAAATTAAACCAGTAAACCACAACAAACTTCGAGAAAGCATCAAAAAAGAAAAAAAAAGAAACATATATGTAAGTATGATTACAAATGGAAAATATATACCAAAATGTTTACTTTTCAATAATTAACAACTAACATATATATATATATTATCTACTGGCGGTCGCCAGTAGATAGTTATAGTTAGGACCTATTTTCCATAGGAAATCCGCGACATTCTATTTGAAATAACTCTTGCGTCGGTTGACGAATCTTCGCGAAATTTTCAAACTTTATGGCCCGCTCCGGTCCGCTCCTACCCTGAAAGTCTCAGGGTGATTCGTCAAGCGGGGGCCGAGAAAAAGGGGGTCCCAAAACGTGTTTTCCCCATTCATTTTCCCATAGGAAACTTTAGACACGGCTACAGCCCGAACTGCTGAACGGAATTACACCAAATTTGGCAAAGAGGTAGTTCTTGGTTCAGAAAGAACCCTTTTGTTAAATGGTGTCAATCCGTTCAGTAGTTCCTGAGAAAATCAAAAGTTAAGTCACATATATATCTATGGCCGAGTAGGGTCCGCGTACCCTCCCGACCACGAGCTGCATGCTAATTGGCTGTCAAGTGGCTGTCAACACTCCAAATCAGGAAGTATTGGCAGCCATTTTGTCCCGAGGGACAGAAACAAGTGCGCAAAAAGGGGGCAGGGTAGAAACACCCTGACCCCCTAGGTCTGCTCAGGGGGTCCCACAAGGACCCCCTGGGCAGAAAAAGCATTTAAAAAAAAAAAAATCGGCAGGATGCGCTCAGGGTGCGTGAATCCCGCCGAGGAAAAAAAAGAAACAAGTGCGCAAAACGCACAAAGGGGGCAGGGTAGAAACACCCTGACCCCTAGGTCTGCTCAGGGGGTCCCACAAGGACCCCTGGGCAGAAAAAAGCATTTAAAAAAAAAAAATCGCAGGATGCGCTGCCGAGATGCAAAAAATAATCGAAGCGCGGTCTCGATGCAAATTTGCCCCGGGTGGCCCAAGTCCCGGGGGCATGTGGGGGTGGGTTTATTGTTTATGGGGGGCCTCTAAGGCCCCTAAGCCCCGGGGACCGCCACCCCCGGGGCTTTCTAATAAAAATGGTGCGGGAGGGCTCTGAGCCCTCCCGCAGCCCCGAGGACCGCCACCCCCCGGGGCTTCTTTTTAAATTTTTAAATACCTGTGTGGGGGGCTCCAGCCCCCACACGCCCCGGGACCGACCACCTCCCGGGGCACTAAAAATGTAAAATGGGGGTCCGTTTTGGACCCCGAAGCCCCGGGGACCACCACCTCCCCGGGGCTTTGCAGATGTGGGGAGGGGGGCCGCGCGGCCCCCCTCCTGGAACCTGTAATGGCCCTGGGGACCGCCACCCCCCAGGGCCGGATCCTGCAGTGTCCCCGGGACACTGTAGTTTGCTATGGCAGGACGGGAGCCTCGCGGCTCCCGTCCTGCCATAGCAAACTGCTTTGGATATTGGAAGAGAGAGCAGGAAACCTGCTCTCGCTTCCAATATCCAAAGCAAATTGCTTTCCACACGGGGAGCTGCATGTTAGCAGCTCCCCATGTGGAAAAGCAATGCCGGCTCCCAAGGGACGCGGGAGCCGGCGGGACTGTGGGGATTGGGGACCCCCCACAGTCCCCAACGGAGAGGGCCAGCCCCGGGGGATGGGGTCCCCGGGGCAAGTAGGGGCCCGGGAGGGGGGCCACGCGGCCCCCCTCCCCAAAATGTTTTAAAAAAAGGCCGGGCCCCGGGCGATGGGGTCCCCGGGGCCATAAGTGGCCTGAGGAGGGGGGCGACGCAGCCCCCCTCCATAAGTTTAAAAAAAAAAAAAAAAAGAAGGCCATGCCCCGGGGGATGGGGTCCCCGGGGCCGATTAAGGCCTGGGGAGGGGGGCCACGCGGCCCCCTTCAAATTTTTTTAAAATTAAAACAAAATATTAGGGGGCAGGCCCTGGGGGATGGGGTCCCCAGGGCCAAAAAATTAGAAAAAGAAGGGGGGCCACACAGCCCCCCTTCTTAAAAAAAAAAAAAAAATACTGGCATCGCGCCGGAGGCCACGCCCCCTCCTTGGAGCACTCTGCAAACGCGCCCCTGGCGCGTTTGCAGATGAGAACGAATTCCCCTTGAATACTGGGGGTCCCTGGGGGCCAACTAGCCCACCAGGAACCTCCAGTATGCGCCAGGGGCTGCGTTGCAGAGAGGTGTACAGAGGCCACGCCCCTTTACACCTCTCTGCAACGCAGCTCTGTGGCGCTTTTTGGAGGTACATGGTGAGCTAGTTGGCCCCCAGGGACCCTCAGGATTCAAGGGGACTTAATCCCCCAACTTAAAACGCGACACGGGGCGCGTTTGCACAGTGGTGAAGGGAGGGGCGGGGCTTCAGGTGACATGTGTGCAAACAGGCCCCGTGGCGCGTTTTAAGATGGGGAATTAAATCCCCTTCAATCCTGAGGGTCCCTGTGGGCCAACTAGCCCACCAGGTACCTCCAGTAAGCGCCACGGAGCTGCGTTGCAGAGTGTTGTAAAAAGGGGCGTGGCCTCTGAACACCTCTTTGCAACGCAGCTCTCTGGCGCATACTGGAGGTATCTGGTGGCCTAGTTGGCCCCTAGGGACCCTCAGGATTGAAGGGGATTTAATTCCCCATCTTAAAACGCGCCACTGGGTGTGTTTGCAGACATGTCACCTCAGGCCCCACCCCCTTCCTTCACCATTGTGCAAATATTCCTCTAAATTCAGCCGAACTACGAATTCCGATTTACTCACCTGTTATCAGGAGAGACCTCAGTGCTGCACCTTTGAGCCCAGTACTGATCCTGAAAAGTAATTTTAACCGTACTTACCAGTAACTTGAATTTCCTTCCATAGGATATCATTGCCTGCTTTTTGCTGAAAAAGTTTCTAAGTGTCGATTTTTGAAACATACAAATATTCCTCTAAAATCAGCCGAAATACGAATTCCGATTTACTCACCTGTTATCAGGAGAGACCTCAGTGCTGCATCTTTCAGCCCAGTACTGATCCTGAAAAGTAATTCTAACCGTACTTACCAGTAACTTGAATTTCCTTCCATAGGCTAACATTGACTGGTTTCACTTGGAAATTCTTCTAAGTGTGGAGGTTTGGAACTTTATAATATTCCTATAAAATCAGCCGAAATACGAATTCCGATTTACTCACCTGTTATCAGGAGAGACCTCAGTGCTGCATCTTTCAGCCCAGTACTAATCCTGAAAAGTAATTTTAACCGTACTTACCAGCAACTTGAATTTCCTTCCATAGGCTAACATTGACTGGTTTCACTTGGAAATTCTTCTAAGTGTGGAGTTTTGGAACTTTATAATATTCCTCTAAAATCAACCGAACTACGAATTCCGATTTACTCACCTGTTATCAGGAGAGAACCCAGTGCTGCATCTTTTAGCCCAGCACTGACCCTGAAAAGTAATTCTAACCGTACTTACCAGTAACTTATATTTCCTTCCATAGGAATCCATTGTCTGGTTTTCAGCAGAAAAGTTTCAAAATGTCGATTTTCTCAAACTACAAATATTCCTTAAAAATCGCCTGTATGACTTAAACGCATTCTTTCAACTGTTTACAGGAGATGCACCAGTGCTGGATCCAGGATCCAACACTGAGTAAGAAAAAGTAACAATAACACTACTTACCTGCTAAGTGAATTTCCTCCCATAGGATAACATTGGTGATTCTATGTGAAAAAGTTTCTGTCAACTTTTAAAATACAATAATATTCCTTAAAAATCACTACTGTAACCAAAACGCTTTTACTCAACTGTTTACAGGAGATGTCCCAGGACTGAATCTAGGATCCAGTCCTGTGGTTAGAAAAGTAATCCATAAAGTAACTAATTGTATTTAACTAAAAATTCACATTGAGGTCAATGTTGCATTGTGTTTGAAATTGTGTTGCCCATTGCAACAACTGTAACTACTGTACTTAAAACTCTATTGCCTATTTGCAAACTATTTAAACTAAAGTAATTCATTCTGAGAAAGTATATTTTGTAATGTATAATGTAATTACAATGTAATTTAAAAAATAAAATATCTAAAAATAAATAGTTTTAAAAAATGTAGTAAATCAGTATCCAAAAATAAATATAACAATTAATACATTTAAAAATTGTCATTTACAAAACCTTTGAAATTCACTGAAAAAAACATAGGTTTCAGACATGTTATAGTTAGAAATTAGCATTTAAAAAACCTTTGAAATTCACTGAAAAAACCATAGGTTTCAGACACGTTATAGTTAGAAATTAGCATTTAAAAAACCTTTGACATTCACTGAAAAAACCATAGGTTTTAGGGACAATTATAGTTAGTTGGACATTGCACTCGTACAAAACCCGTGAAATTCCCCCGTTATAGTTAGTTCAGCTAACTATAACTCGCGCCCGCAATTCACTGCTGATGACGTCACATATTACATCACTCATGACATGGTCAGTGACATCACTGATGACATCACTGATGACATCTCAAATGACATCACTGATGACATCATCCATGTGATAATTTCATGCATCATCTCACACCCTAATATAACTTTTGATACACCCACTCTTATTTACAGACTGCCATTCTCAAAACCATAGACACTCCAATACCAAAAACTACATACCCACTCACTGATTCTTAGGTCTACACACACATCCACTCACTCACCCGTACACTCACTCATACTTACAGTCACTCAGTACTGGACTATCATATGCACTCATACACCTATATAAACACTCACACACCGCCACTCATCCATAGAGGTACTCACACACCTAGTCAGTCATGCAAAAAATTAATCACACACCCATTTACTCACCTATACAGTTATACACACACCAGCTCACTTACTCATACAAATACTAGCACATTCTTACGCTCTTATACAATAACTGATACAAGCACACACGCATCCATACAGCCACTCTCACAATCACACACTCTCACTTATAGCCTTTTAAATACTCTAACACACATATATACTGCCTTTTACATATGTAGTTACTCGCACATGTACCACTGAGATATACATTCACTCACTAACACACCCATACACACACTCACCCACCCAAGCAGTCCATCACAGACGCACTCTTCAAATCATGCACCCAGTGAATCACCCACTCACACATCTATGTACAGAGTCGCACACACCCCACCCACACAAACACTCAGGCACCCATACAGATACTCAGACAACCAATCAATAACTCATATAGACACTCATGTAGCTATTCACAAACTCATGCAGCCACTTACACAGCAACAGACAGACGGATACAGACATTCACCCAGTTTAGTCACTAACCCATGCATTCAGTAAGATTCGTTTAATCACTCACTTATACAGTTAGTCACGCACCTACTAAATCATCCATACAGACACTTATACACCCACTCATTCTTCAATACGCCTTTCCCTATATACATTAAAAATATTTAAACTTTACAGAAACACAGTCACTAGATGATGTCATCAGTGATGTCATTTGAGATGTCATCAGTGATGTCACTGACCATGTCATGAGTGATGTAATATGTGACGTCATCAGCAGTGAATTGCGGGGCGCGAGTTATAGTTAGCTGAACTAACTATAACGGGGAATTTCACGGGTTTTGTACGAGTGCAATGTCCAACTAACTATAACTGTCCCTAAAACCTATGGTTTTTTCAGTGAATATATATATATATATATAATATATATATATATATATATATATATATATATATATATATATATATATATATATATATATAGAGAGAGAAAGAAAATGACAGCAGGGGCTGAGTTCATTTCCTCACAAAAAGAAAAATTACTACTATGCTACATGGGCTACAGTTATACACAAGAAAAATTTACTGAAAATAAAATACATTGGAAATGTACTAAATACTACTCCAATTCTTGCTATGGGAGAGCAACCTCCAGAGAAACAACCGTAATTAATGTTAAAGAACACAACCACCCCCCAGTGTCAGAGAAATATAGGTTAGAGACGTTCTAGAAAACATCAAAGAAGCAAGTACCAGCTCAGAACAAACTAGCACAGAAATCTTAAAAAATGTTCTAACACGTGTTCCAGAGCATGTAACTGGGCAGTTACTTTCCATCTCAAACCTAAAACGCCTAATAGCCAGAACAAAAAGATCAAGTACTCAAACACCACCCCCGCAAAACTTTCTCAGATATAGAAATACTACCAGAATACACAGTCATACACAAAGATGAAAAATTAATTCTTTATGACAACAACAGGCATGAAAAAAGAATTATCATCTTTGCCACCAACACCAACATGAAAAAATTGAAACAATGTGAAACATGGACGATGGATGGCACATTTAAAGTATGCCCTAAACCATTCTATCAACTTTACACTATCCATGACGAATACCAATAAACCAACATCCCGTTCATATATGCCCTACTTCCCAACAAAGTACGACCTATACAGAGCTACTAACAATAATTAAACAAGAAACAGAAAATAAATTTATTTCCTCAAAAAATAATAAGAGATTTTGAGCAAGCGATGATCCAAGCAATTTTAAAAATATATCCACATTCTGCAAAACAAGGATTCTATTACCATTTTAACCAAAGTATATTGAAGCATCTCCAAAAATTGACACTAAGCATAGAATATGCAACAAACAGCAACTTTGCATACCAAATAAAAAAGCTAATAGCCCTTGCCTATGTACCCACAACAGAAGTAGGAAACAACTATAATTTACTGATAGAAAGTCCCTTTTACCAAGCCAACGAAGCCAAACTAACACCCTTACTTGACTACTTTGAGGATACATGGGTAGGAAGACTACATAGATCAGGACACCGAAGACAACCCAAATTCCACATCCCCTGGTGGAATGTCTATGAAAGCACCCTAGCACAAAAAGCTAAAACAAATAACGCAGTGGAAGGATGGCATAATGCCTTCCAAGCCACAATAGGAAGAATACAACCAACTCTCCACAAACTAATCGAATCCATCAAAAAAGAACAAAGTTACCAAGAATTAAGGCTAGAACAATCCCTAACTAAAATAGGTCCTAAACTTAGTAAACAAACAAAAACAATGTACGAATACCTACAATACAAAATTAGACTCTACCCAACCACCAAAGGATTAGAATATCTAGATACAATAATCAAAGCTATACTTTAAAAATCCAAACACCATAAACTATAAAAAAGTAACCAAAGCGGAAAAAAACATATTACTACTCCTTTATACACTAATAATTATTACTATGTCATTTTACCTATAAACATTTACACCAAAATATGACATGATATAATTATTAAAATGAACAATAAAACAGCAAACAAATCGAAACCAAAAACATTTCCCAGCCATAATAATTCAAAATAACTTAGGGGCTCATTACGATGGTGGGCGAACAAAGTCCGCCCGCCACCGCAATGGAATGCGGGACCGTCCGCAAGGGGTGCGGCGGTCCCGCCATGGGTATTAGGATGCCACCGCCGGGTATTAGGATGCCACCGCCACGGTGACGGTGGCATCCCGTATTGTTCGCATTGCGGCGGGCGGTGCTGTCAGCAGCACCCGCCGCAATGCGAAAAACGCATGTTGTGTATTTGAATGCACAACGTGACAGGCACCGCGCGGTGCCTGCGACCTTGTGCATTCAAATGTAGGGGAGTACCATAGGTACCCCCCATGTGCACCCCCCACCCCACCAAAATCCTGGGGGCCCTTAACAGGCCCCCAGAAGCAAAGACCACATGCCTTTCCATGGCGGCAACACCGCCATGGAAAGGCTGCTTTCCGCCAACATCCTAATATGGATGGCGGTGTCTTGCAGACACCGCCACCATATTAGGGTCCTTTACCGCCCGGTCCCCTGTCGGACCGGCGGAAAACCGGCGGACGGTCTTTCCGTCCGCCGGGGTCCCCCCCGCCATCGTAATATGGCGGAGGGAAATGGCATGCGGGCGGTGGGAAATGGCAGCCGGATCGCCACCGCCATACGGGCGGTGGTGATCCGCCCGTCATTGTAATGACCCCCTTAGTTTTGTAGCAGTAGATCGTCCTCAAAAACATAGAAATCCATCTGATCTCCAACCAAAAATCAATCCATCAAAATAGGAAAGCCCCCCAAAAAAATGTAAAAATACAGCTGTAGAAAAAAGTATCCAACAACGCAATCCTCTCAATAACGAAAGCCTCAAAACCCCAAAAACTAGTAAAAAAAAAAAAAAACGCTCCAACAAACCCAAAAAATAAAAGGAAATGTAAAAAAGTAAATAGTTTCAATAAAACTAAATACAATTTCATTTTGGAAAAAAAAAAGTCTCTTCAACTCCACGGTAAATGGAAACCGGAAACCTGCAAAAATAGAAAAACAACACCCTCCCACAAAAACACATACAACCCCACATACATTAATTATAACATTCAATATAACATAACACACTTAAAAACCACATAACTAACACTCTATAACACTACACTACTCTTAAAAATGACGACAAACAAACCAAACACTAAACTACCAAAGCTACACCATCCTACACAACAAAGCTACCTTTAACACTCTACTTACTCTAACTACACTCCTTCTAGCTTCCCCTAACCTAAAATTACCTTAAAAATAATATAAAACAAACTTACTTTAAGCGACTAAACACAGCTTCCAACCGCGAGGATCCGTCTTCCAAAATGACCTAAAAACAAAATAGATAGAAAAGCGAGAAAATCTGAATAAAATGGCCGCCTAATAAAAAGAAAAAAAAGACTATTTCCCCATAGACAAGAATGGAGATTTACAAAAAATAATTCAAACAACTTAATATATATTTTTATAGTATAAACAAATACAAAAATTTAGAAAATATATACAAAAAACCTAAAATATATATTAAATATTACATCAACACAAAATATAATATGTAAAATTTAATATATATTAAAAAATTGTTTTTGTGATATATATATATATAATTTACAAAATATAAAATTACCAAAATAAATATTGTTAACATGCAAACAATGTGACAGTGTTTTAAAAACTAAAATGTGGTTTATGAAAAAAATATTATTTTCCAACATATATGTAAATGAATTAATATATTAAATATTATGATTGGATAATATTTAATATATTAAATAATAACCCAAAAATGTTAAAAAACTATAACATTGTAAAATACATATTAAAAAACTTTGACAATACAATTATTTAAAATGTATTCTAAATATGTAAAAATTAATGTACTCAAATGTGTTACTTTTTGAAAATTAAAAGATTAAGAAAAAAGTGTATTAATGTATAAAAATGTCAAAAATATAATTATACTTCTGTTACCTGAATTTGTTTTGAAAACAATGTAAAAATTTCAAAAATGTTTGGAAATGTATAGATGTATTAAAAATTAGAATTGTAATAATATAAATCTGTATACAAAACATATATGTAAAAATGTGTTATAATGTATTATAATTTACATAAAAAATTGTAAACAATGATTTTTATTATTTACAATAAATGGAAATAAAACCGAGCCAAAAAAATTCATAAAGTATATAAATAACAACTCAATATCAAACAAAATAGAATTAACTACAAAAATATCATATATTTTTAATTAAAAAAAACTATTTTATAATTTATAAAATTCTTTAATAATAAATTACAAAAATAAATAAAAATGTATTAAAAATAAATTACTTCAACAAATATATTTTAAATTATTCCCCACCCTTACCCCCTATAAACCCAACATCCCGCTCCTAAAAAATATAAATATAAAAATTTTAAAACAAATGACTAAAAACAAATATATTTTAAATTACTCCCCACCCTTATCCCCTATAAACCCAACATCCCGCTCCTAAAACTTTTTTTACAAAAATGTAAAAATTATATTTTTTCATAATAATGAAAATATATTATAACTACAATTAACATCAACAAATTTTTTATGAACACTATGGGGCCGATTCCGATTCGGGCCGGAAATCTCTCCGACCGAGCCGGACCCGGAGAGATTTCCGACCGAATCGGACCCGTGCAGCCCGACCGAACGAGTACGATGCGTCCGTATGCTATCGTACTCGAGTCGATCGGACTCCATTGAAGTCAATGGGACCCGGTCGTACAACGCGTACGCGGGCTCCCATTGCCTCAATGGGTGCGAGGCGAACAAGGGCGCCCCCTACAGCGGGTACGCGGCGAAGCGACTCGCGCCGTACACGCACAGGTAGGAGGGACCCATGGGTCCTCCCTGAGTGCGACTCGCGCGGCTACGCGTACAGGGGGGTCCGACACGGACCCCCGAAGTACGGCTCCGACTGCTCTTTCGAGCCGGACGGCGCGTGTCGGTCGGACTGCTCGCGGCGCGCATCGTACTTACTCGGCCGGGGAACGTCTCCATTGCGCGGTGCGAGTCTTGTCCGAGCGAGTCGGTCGGTGCGGTTAGACCCGGGAACGAGTCGGTCGGAGCGGTTGGGACGCCTGAACGAGTCGGTCGGCGATTTCGCATCGTACTTGCTCGTCCGGACGCGCGTTCGAATCGGTTGGGAAATAGGGCTCCGAATCGGATCCGGTTATGCCGAATCCGATTCGGAGCCCTACCGGCCGCGATCGGACTCGGCCCCTATATTTTTAACATCGATATTTTTAAATTTGATATTTGATGCTTACACAAATTTCGATCTTTTTGACATTGATATTACTTACCTCAGCATTCTTCTTCCACAACATTCTTGACTCGATAGCCATGACATTCGATATTTCTACTTCGATATTCTGTCTCTGCACCCCCTCTTATTGTGACTTTAAATGCTTCCCAAAGCATTTCTGCCCCCTCCACTCATCCCACATTATGGCTAAAGTATTCAGAAATAGCCGATCAGAGCCCTATCCGGAACAACTGGTCCAGTAGCTCTGTTGCATGAAATCTCCAGATGAATTGGACGGGGGCAGGAGTAGGAATTGAGAACACCAGTTTTATTGGAGCGTGATCAGATAATGTTCTGGGCATATGACATACCTCCACAGCCCATGCACACACCCCCCTGGACACCATCCAATAGTCCAGGCGGGACTACGAGCCATGCACAGAAGAAGTTTATGTACCCTCCCTTACTGTGGGATTCTACAAGCCCATAGTCCCCCAGTCCCTTGCAGAATACTTGAGCAGAGTGCTTGCCATGCCAGTAAGTCACGTTTGATCGATCAAGCATAGGGTTTAAATAGGTGTTGAGATCTCCTCCCCATATGGTGGCAGTCGATTGAATCACGTGTAATTGGTGCCATATTTGCGTGAAAAAATTCTGGGTCATCTGTGTTAGGCCCGTAAGTGTCCACGAGTGTCACCATGGTACCACATAAGCTACCCTGTACTATAGCATAACGACTCTGGTCATCCGTTTCAGAATGAGTGACCATGAAGGGCACCCTCTTCTTTACCAATAGCATCCCCCCCCCAGTATGAGGAGTAAGAAGGCCCCCCGCACCGCCTCCCACCGGGCGCCTACATTACTTTGTGTGCTGTTATCAGAACTAATTCTGTGCCGAGAATTTCCACAGGAGCAGATGAATGGTCCCAAATTCCACCTACCAAATGCAAGCTCAGAATGAATTAAATCATATTCTGCACCAAGCATCTGCAAGGAGGAAAGGGGAAGTGGAGAAAAAGAGAGAGCCTCACTGAGAAGAGATGTAGGCTTCTCTTAAATTTCCTTCTTAGGGCCCGATTACGATGCGGTATGAAATGGCTCCGACCGCCGGTCGGAGCCATTCTTACCGCATCATAATCTCCTGTTTGGAATAATTTCCGACCGACCCATTTTGATGGAGTCGGTCGTTAATTATTAAAAACAGGAGTTGCAAATGGCTTACGACAGGCTCGAAGAGCCCGTCCGCCATTCGGAAGGCCTTAAGCAATCCCTTGGCCGGCTCTTTCCGGCCGAGGGATTACGATGGCAATTTCCCACTGCCTTTCTGTGCCGGCCTTTCCGACACAGAAAGGCATTTGGAAACTGTCTTTGGGGGCCACCAGCAGGGCCCCCATGGGTGCAATGCCGCCGAATGGCGGCCATGGGGGCACCACAGTTATCCCTGCACCCGGTGGCAGGGATGAACTGCACCTCCGTTCTTTGCTATGAGAGCATGCATTCCGTTCGGAATGCATGCTCCCATAGCAAAGTATAGGATTGTGACCAAACAGGGTTCGGTCGCATCCTAATAGCTGGGCTGGAATCGACGACAGGAGGTTGTTTGGTTCCGTTTCCAGAGCGAAGTCAGACGGCCTCCGGTCCGTCCGACATCGCAATCGGGCCCCCAAGTATTGCCCTCTTCGCTAGGTTGACATAATGACTTCTGCGATTTAGGTTTGAATTAATTGCATCACCTTTTGGCATCCCCTTCTGGGTGGGTACGGCCTTTGCAATATTTTGTTCTTATTATAGTTGGCCTAGAAAGCAATTTTTAACTCCTTTGCTGAAATCTTTGAATTTTAATCAAGTCAGGCCAGCCTTGTTGTATCTCCAGATGCTTCCAACTGATCAAGTTACTTTTAGGGGTTTGTCCTTTTTACGAGCAGCCTTGGCGTCCAGAAGAACGAGACCTGATTAATCGCCCCTTTTTATTTATTGCGCAATTTACTCTGTGTTTTTAATGCTATGAATTTGTCAAGTGAAGTTCTTGTTTTCTATACTTTTATGGTGTTTTTATCAGCCGAACAAAGATTTTATTGACTGACTGAGTAGGAGATCTCAGCCATAGAAAGGACTAATGGAATCCATGTTTGCTATGATGATGGCAATTTGACATTTGCACCAACTCGCTTTTTTTGTCTTTTTAATATGTCTGTATGTTTTTAATATCTTAATATATCATATATAATACAATAGATTACATAATGAGCATTCTTCTTAATGTCTCATTAATAGTGCTTAGGTATTTTATTCAAGAAATTCTTTGACTGAAAGAATGAATTAAATAAAGAATGATAGTTTTATTGTAAAACTACATTTTGGTAATAGGAGCGCTTGGCGGACCCATGAGTGAGGTTTTTCCGATCCTGTTATTAATTGTGCACTATGCATTGACACTTTTTGAAACAGATGACTAATATTGTATTGTACTTTTATGATCTATGTCTATGCCTGTGATGCTTGCAACCATGTTATTAACTTTGTATTAAACTTAAAAAAACAAGGACCCCCTGCTATAGATGTGGGTTCCTAGGGCAGGGAAATAACATAATTGAAAAAACAACCCCTAGGCAACTAAAGGTCTGTAATAACTTTGCGACCTAACTAAAACGTATGATGATGTTGAGGACTCGGTGTATACGATAAGCCATTAAAAATTCATTTATTCAATTATTCAATACAAAATTCTTTAAAATCATTCTACTCATCAAGAACTTGATATATAATTGGGACAGTATGTCAACATAACTCACAAAATAGAGAATACAAAATACAATGAATAACAAAATAAAGAATACAAAATACAATGAATCAACAAACTTATTAACAAAAATCACAGGAAATAATGGTGCTGAATTAATTTCAAAAAACGTTTTTACACCTGCACATTAGACATGTAAACCAGGTGGCTACGTGATGGTTCTTCTACGTGCGTTTCGGCGTACACGACGCCTTCATCAGGAAAGCCACAATGATTCCTATATGTAAAAATGAAATAATGTACATTGAGTCAAGGTGAAAATAAACTAAAATAATCATAATATGAATTGCATCATTTGTACACCATGGATATACCATTCAAGCAAAAAAACTTGTGAACTGCAAAACTAAAAATGTAGTTTACCTCCTACTATGCCCATGCAATTTGGGCTACGTAGGTGAAACCTCTCATTCCGTTACTACTCGCATAACTGAACATCGTTCAGCAATTCGAACGTCCAAAACTTCAGCACCTCTAATCAAACACTATCTTGACCAAGGCCACACAGCCAATGATATCAGATGGCTAGTATTGGAAAAAATAGAAGTGACTGATGAAAATAAAAGTAATGAAATTCGTAAACGAAAAGAGGTATTCTGGATCTTTGTTCTAGATACCTATAAACGTGGACTGAACAGTGATATACCTTGGGAAAATGCCATGCTATTTAACACCAATTAGTGAGAGTTGTCACTTCACCCTCGCTTTGTCATTCTAGCTGGTCCCATTGGCTCTTTATTATATACTTTAATGTTGCATCGATACCTGAGTTTATACCATCTTGCTCCCCTAATTGCCTACATTATTGTATCCCAGTGTCATATATCAACTTACTCAGTTTCACCCCTTGAGTTAACTGCCCATTATTTTCTTCACTAGAGCTATGGTGCCAATACGCTTCTCATCGTGACATTTCAGGCCCTCGTATCCTTTATGCCCAATTTTTGGTTTTTCAGTAGCCGTTCACTTTACATATTTATCATTTAAGCCCTAAATGCCCGGACCTCTTTACCATGCCCTGTTAAATATTTAACTTCCTATAAGGTATTTTTTTATTCCACCACTAGCTGTATTTATGTAATTACCTAAGTCTTTCTTTTTTTGTTCCGTTTATTGGCTCCGGTTATCGTTTTAGTCGATATTTAATTGTACCTCAAACATCACGTCATACGTACGTAACCCACGTAGCACGTCACGCCCTCTAGCCCTTATCAGGCTGAGCAGCGCGTTGCTAGTCTTTTCGGCATTTTGAAGGACCGCCGATCTACGCTAAAGATACGCTTATCTGATTAGCGAGGTAAGTTACTATATCTAGGACATGTTCCCCTATCTATATGTTTCTAAGTCCTGGAAGCATGTCATATGCAGAGCGAGGTATATGAACATTAATGGGGTGATTAGGATGGCGGTAACGGGACCGCCCGCTTGCCATGCGGCGGTCCCGCCACCCCAATTATGATGTGACCACCACCGCGGCGGTCGCATCTGGGATTTTAACATTGAGGCGGGTGCTGCTGGCTGCAGCACCCGCCGCAATGTTGAAATGCCATGTTGTGCATTGCCATGCACAATGTGGCAGGCACCGCGCGGTGCCTGCCACCTTGTGCATGGCAATGGTACCCCCCAAGTGCAGCCCCCCACCCCCCTGGGGGCCCGCAACGGGCCCCCAAAGCGAATCGCCGCCATGGATAGGCCAGTTTCCGCACACATCCTAATATGGATGGCGGTGCCTGGTAGGCACCGCCACCATATTATGCCCCAGCTCCGCCCAGCCGGCAATCGGAACGATTGCCGACCGGCGGAAAAGCGGCGGGCGCACTTTGCGTCCGCCGCGATACCCCCGCCATTATAATATGGCAGGGGTAAATCGGGTGGCAATGGCGGGCGGATCGCCATCGCCTGGCCGGCGATGGCGATCCGCCCGCCATCCTAATCACCCCCTTAGTACTCTGCCTTGCGTTATATAACATTAGTATGGAATCTAGTCACTGGGTCTTTGAGCAATTTCTTGACTCTGTCTCCTTCACGTAGGACTCTCTTCGAGCATAAAAATAGGGAGTCTGTGGCCTTCGAGAGATTTTATATCGGATAGTGATCGGGGCCTTGTACAAATCGTTCTCCATGCACTTTTATTCACACACCATATCCAGGGCATGTTCACACATACATCTTGTCATCTATTCCCACTCTTCTTCATTTACTGCAACTTTCCTTAAGAGTCACCTTCTCCACTAATCAGGTTATCGAGTTTCTATAACTTGTATATAAATATGTAATTTGAATGACTCCCATTTACCGCTACTTCCCTTATTTTCATCTCCCACACAGGTTCATCATTATCCTATATATTAAGATTATCAATCTAATATTGACCATTTGAAGAGGTGTTTATCCTATTTATTAGGACACTCCTACAAGTTGTTAATACGTGAGTTATATACTTGAACTGAGTAAGCAACAGTGCTACTCCTGGATTACCTGTGAAGTATCTTCTCCAGGCTATCTACACACGTACACACAGGTACTTGTCCCTACTTCATATACCCTTGTTTCATGCTATACCATCTGGTACCGTTTGTAATTTCTGTATCTTTATTCTTACATAGTCGAACCATTTTAAACCACTTATCCGACCGTGTGTCTGCGGCATCTTCAAGCTTAGGCTTGATTTATTCATCCTATCCACCCACGGCAAATCCTCCTTTCTCCCTTTTCTTCTTTTATTCATTTGAACATCCGTTTTCCATCATTATTTAGATTTACATTCTTATTTTCCTTTTATTTTTAAAATGTTCTGTTTTTTACCATACTTGGACATCTGTCCATTTTTTCATTCTTGATATCTTGCCAAAGTCATCAGTTGGTAAGTTCATGGTATTCATTCACATTATTTCCATCTTTCCTATTTTTTCTCTTTTCATTCATTGGTTTTGGGTCTATTATGAGCACATACTTTTATCTTTATGTTCTATACCTCACGTGGTTTTCCCTATTCTATAAACACGTGCTATGTATATATATTTGGCACAATTTGTATTTGTTTTGGGTAAAGAGTACCTTCCCAACTCATCATCTTTCACTACTTTCTTTTCACTTGGTGGACGAAAGCTTTTATGATGCAGTTCATGTCATGATTATTTTAGTTTATTTTCACCTGGACTCATTGTACATTATCTCATTTTTACATAAAGGAATCATTGTGGCTTTCCTGATGAAGGCGTTGTGTACGCCGAAACGCGCATAAAAGAACCATCACGTAGCCACCTGGTTTACATGTCTAATTTGGAGATGTAAAAATGTTTTTGGAAATTAATTCAGCACCATTATTTCCTGTGATTTTTGTTAATAAGTTTGTTGATTCATTGTATTTTGTATTCTTTATTTTGTTAATCATTGTATTTTGTATTCTCTATTTTGTGAATTATGTTGACATACTGTACCAATTATATATCAAGTTCTTGATGAGTAGAATGAGTTTAAAGAATTGTGTATTGAATAATTGAATAAATTAAAAAAACATTTTTAACAACATATTTTATTGAGTTTACATGGTGTATACCGGGCCGTGGCCCGAAGGATACATTTTGAAGACAATATGTGACAATGCATACATCCAATCGTGACATCTGGAAAACTTACATATACAACAACAATAACATTGCGCAGTTCGTCTCAAATCCCACAGATCTATAATTGACCAATTGGATACTCAGTCCGGAGGTTTTAAATAGTAGTTCTGGTTGTACAATGACCAATATCGTTCTGAATAAATTAATTTTTAATGGCTTATCGTATACACTGAGTCCTCAACATTATCATACGTTTTAGTTAGGTCGCAAAGTTATTACAGATTTTTAGTTGCCTAGGGGTTGTTTTTTCAATTATATTATCTTTGTATTATGCACTGACACTTTTTGGATATAGATTACTAATATTGCACTGTACTTTTATGATCTATGTTTTATTTAGATCGAAGAAAGTGATTGATTGATTGATTGACTACTTCTGAGAATTCTACTCTGTATCTAATTTGGAACACAAGAGAAACTCTTTTATATAATTATGCACAAACCATCATCTCTATTTAGTTATTCTAAACATTGGAATTCGTTTTACAAACATTTTAATTAATATACCTCTTAGCAATTCACCTGCTCAACTCACTGGGCTTGCTCCTCTCTTCATGTTTAATGAATTACTCTTCATTAACTTCTGAGCTTCTTTTCTCTTGAGGCCTCTGAATAATTGTCACATGAGTTTTTAAACGTGTGCTAACCTATAAGCGAACTGGTCTCTATAAATGATATTTTCAAGTCTCTGAGAAAAGTTCTATAAATTAATATTCTCACCAGTCTCCAAAATGCATTAACTCACACCAAGCGATTATAATTTTCCTCACTGACTTGGTCTTCAGTCTCCAATTCTGTATGAGGAAGCGCCAGATGAATTTTTCCTCATGAGAGTTATCGTTAGGAAGAATGAGGGATGCCCGTAGAGTGCGCACTGTATTCCAAAAAAGAAGGAAAGAGAGGGCATGGTCAAAAAATGCAGAATTACTTTGTAATTCTGAGGGCACGGTGAAGAGACACTGCTCACTACCCTCAGATTACAGTTGAAGTGTGCTGTGCCAATTCCAAACACGTGCTAAGGGGAATTCAGGAGGCTCGCGCTGAAGGCCATAAGGCTAGACCGCTAACTGACTTAGCATGAGAGGAGCGGTCACCATCTTGGATTCCCGCAGATTCAGTTGTGTCATCAGCGGTGTCCAGTTTTGAGAAGTCTTCAGTCGGTGAGGCCTCCAGGACCTCCAACAGGGGTAAGCACATTGCTGCTCTGACCACAGGTGAGAGTTGCCAATGGTTAAGATTACAGTGGGCCTGACATATGGGTTAAGTGCGTGTCTTGTAAGAGTGCAATTTGCACATTGTGTCTGTCTAAGTGCGCTAGTACCTGCCGTGTTTTACGGAGATTGTTAAGTCCCCGCACATTCCAAGTGATGCAAGATATGCGTCTCGGGTTCATGAGCCCAACAACGTTGCGGGAGTAGGAAGCAAGCTATGCAGCCCAACCCTAAACATATGGATCATATCAGAGAGCTGAATTTAGTTGCACAAAGACGGCAAAAAAAAAAAGATTTAACATAGAACCCCCCCACTTCAGCACCCCAAGCATGTCAAGAGCATCCCCACAACCTAAAAGGGAAAAATTAAAATTAGTAGAGAATAAACCACTTTTCACAGTGTCCAGTGTGACTCAGTAGTGTGTTAACATATGTGGTGTACCCTCTAGGTGGACGGAGGAACAGCAGTGCTCCGGCTACTGTAGCGCACCTCGCAATTGAGCTGCAAGACTCTCTGGAGTTAAGAAGGTACAGCTGGCATATGTGAAGACCAGCTCGTTAAAAGTTCAAATCGTGGTCTTTTCCAACGGTTCGTGTAATCGGAGGGCACACTCAGTGCACACAATCCCACCCCATGGAGAAGGTGCCCCAGTGCCCAGGAGCACCATTCGATTGTGCAATGTATTTGCTATGCAATGCCAGTCCTCTCCCTGGCCGAGACAAGCCACCGACAATTTGCCCCCAGTGACCCCGTAAGTGGGCTAATTCACTGTTCCTCATTTTCCGTCCCATGCTCAGAGAGTTCTGCCCTGCTGGTTTATTTTCTTTCCGAACTCAATTGCCACCTTAGGTGTGGTGAAGATTTTCTGTGTTCCTCCGTGATCAATGCCCAGTTGAGCTCGATAAAGCATGGCATAAGATATTTCCATCTGAGGTAGCTTCTTTTTAACATGTGCAAACTCTTTCTGGACTGCCTGTACCGCTGCTGTGAAGTCTGGAAAGAAAGTAACATTGCTTCCCGGATGGTGTATGCCCTTCTTTTCCTACGCCAAGCGTAAGACTGTGTCATGGCCTCTATAGTTGAGTAGCTTGGCTATTATGGGGTGCAGGGGTGCTCCCGGCAGCGGCCTTGTCATGAGAGATCTGTGCGCCCGTTCCACCACCAGCATGTGCAAAAAGTTGTCAGAGCCGAATATTGCAGTGAGCATGTTCTCCACATACTGTTCAATTTTGCCAGTATTAGTTGACTCCGGTAAAACAGTGATGCGCAAGTTATTGCAGCCGGATCTCGCCTCCAAGTCGTCAGTCTTGGCCTATATGACCGCAAGAACCTTCTCCATATTGAGGTATTTAGTACTCCTAGATTTCAAGTTGTCCTCTGCTGTTGAGATACGTTGTTTTGACACAGCCATATGGTCCATGCACAGGTTCAGCGAATATATCTTTCTATCTATGGATTTTAAACTTTGCTGCATTGCGAGAAGCGTAGCCTCAAGCGCGAATCCACCCTGAAGCTGGGGATCTTGGTCATGAGCCATGGAGGGATCCTGCCGGGATTTAGCAGCATGTCTGGCCTCGAAGGTGAGGCAGGTTTGATTTCTGTCCATTTTCCCCATGTCTTTTCACTCTAGCAGCTCACCAGTGCGGGAAACAAATTAAAACTAGGTGGAGAGTTGACCCGTTATCGCAGGCACTCGCGCTATAGTGTCACCAGTTTGCGCCTATGCAGTTATAAGTGTCCAGTAGCATCAGTCACATGGCGGACAGACTGATTCCGCTCCAACTCGCCCCACCGTGCGGCTCCACACCTCTCTATGGTCAGGTGCCCAGCAGCTGCCTAGGTCACGGAGGCGGGTCCTTCGGTAATTTGTCACCGCTAGGCTGCTATCAGCATCTGATGTTCCGGAGCCCCCCTCATGCCACGACCTGCAGCATCCATACACTGCAGCCCAGGCCGCAGTCACACTTTCCCATTTGTGGGCCTGTGCTGTTCCAATAACATCGCCTCCACATTTAGTGCCCACCGCAGGACCCCCAGCCCCACCCAGCTGGGTCTAATATGGCCGTGCAGCCTGGGGGCCCTCCACCTGATCTCCGTTGCAGCTCAATTCACTACAGGGGTGCACACCAGCCCTGGGGCTCACTTAGCCCGCACCGCTTACTTGGGTTTTGTAGGCTCCATCCTGGCGTCTATCCCACTGTGCTGTGTTGTAGACCTGCCATCTGGAAACAGGATCGCCCACAGCTCTCACTGTCCCACAGTTTGCGGCCAACAGCTCCAATGTCTCCCGCCAAGCTGCTCCTCCCCTAGCAAATGGTCCGGGGTCGGCGTTTGGCGCCATGGGCTCGCGGGGTGTCCGCCTCCACGCCCGCTGCTATCAGGCCCGCCTCACCCCATACCAATTCGGTAGGCGATCGCAACTCAGACACCAATACTGTACAGGAGCCGCAGCCGTGCCCCTTCCGTAGGCTCTGCGGATTGCCGTTTATGTCTGCCATCTTCCTTGCATTAAGCTGCTCGCGCAGCAACCTTTTGTAACTGTCGGCCCCATCCAGCAGCATTGAGTTCCAGTTTCGGGGCCAACAACTCCCCCAGCTCACTTCTGTACCCCTCCGCCTCAACAATCAAATAGATTTGTGCCAGTAAGCAAGATATTGTATAGATTGCTGCTCTTGGCCGGCGGAGCTGCTCTAGGGTGTGGCCATCTTGCTGTGGGCTCATTAGTGCCCCTTCCCCCACTTTTACAATGTGTTTGATTACTCATCTGTTGGCTTCCTGAAAGATTTCAGCAGCTGACGATCCTACAAAGTTGAGTCTTTTGTACCGAAATATAATCCGAGATGTATGCTGAACATTGTGGTGTATGGAGGTCAGGTTGAGGGTAGCCTTTGCTGAAATCAAACTGTGAGAAGATCTTGGCCTCATTGAGCTGCATAATCATATGATTGATGTGAAGGCCAGAGTAATGTTCTCTCTTGATAGCTGTGTTGTGTTGGCTCATATTAACTCACAGTCTAACTTAGTGCTCCGATCTTCACTTCATTCATGCAGTTGGCCCTTTCGATTCTTCTATGACGTCAGCTCTGAGGAGATCTTGAAGCTCCTCTTCAGTCGCCAAAAGGCAACACATCAGCTGCCAAGCGGAAGTCAGGCAGAGCCCACCAATAGCAGAGTGGCCATCTCACAAATAGGCAGTGGCCGTTTTCTAAAGGGCCTTCAATCACCACTGTGCATTTTACACAAAAGACTACATCCTGTATGAGTGATGGCCATCTTGGAACCTGTCAATCTCCATAGAAAACAATATAGGACACAATTTTTAAAACAGGCATTTGAACAAGTCAGACATTGCACACAGACTAAAGATAATTGATAACGCAAATAGCATCAAAGAAAAGGAACTGCTTAAGTAGGATGAAAACAAGCAAAAAAAGAAACTAGAACACACCAATTTAAAAAAAACAAAAGGAACAAGAGAGCATCTTGTGGGACAACATACAAAGAAACAAACACATATACTGGCAGCAAAACTGTGATGGGATTCACTGTGTACATATGAGGTCTAGAACCGTTTAAAATGTCTATCAGCAATCTTGGACCAGCATGGAGCGGATGGCTAGACAACATTTTAGAAGCAAAAGGAGAGAAAGATGGAAGACAAATGCTGCTTACCATGAAGCATATATTTGGTAGACATCCACAAGATAATTAAAGACCTCCCAAGCACACAACCATCAAACTACAACAGAGTACATTAAGCACTAAATGGTAAATTCCTTCCAAAGAGAAATGTCATGTACATATATACAGCTTCAACCTTGCTTTGCAAGATAGAGATTCCTCGAAACTGAGAAGCAAAGGCAAGAAATATCACTACCACACTAGATCTATGTAAGAGAGAAGTAACAGCTCTTTCAGGTCACGTGTCCCATTCAGAATGACGTTCATCTCAAAAGTCACTGGTTAAGATCACGAAGTTCGTATAGAAGCACATCCTCTTTCTCAGGGGACAGGGATGAGTATGTGTTCAAGGTCTCCACGTGACACGAATAAAAAGGAAAATGCCTCACTGTTGTTCTGAAGATGGGAAATCATTTTGCCACATTTGTCATTGACAGTGGACCGTTCTTAAATTGCTTATGTGCTAGAGAATATCAGAGGATGATGCCCCAGCTAAGGCTGTGACACACTGATTTGAGAATCTTCACTCAGGCATCTCACAAACCACTACCATGTTTGGGAAAATTCAGGACAGCACTGGAGGCAGAATGGAAATGAATGCACATGTCATTGTTGGATCTGTTCCTGAGGAATGCCGACTCAGCCTACACATATTAGAACAGTTAAAGTTAGAGTTGCCACCATTTACATTATTCAAAATCATCACTTGTTCAACAATATCATGTATAATTCACCGGAATCGGAAAAATGAAGATTTATCAAATAATATTTCACATAAATTAAAACTTCTGACAGTTTGCTCGACACTACTGCAAGTTTCCATTTTTATTGTCCAAGTCCCTCACTGCCTGTCCTCACCCAACAGAGATGGTGTCTACTGCAGGATGTTCACTCTGGTGCCCCCGGGGTCCTAATGCTCTGCGCATGTGTAATATAAACACAACAAAGTATATCATTGCAGGTGGGAAACAACCTTTACAACAAGGTTTTTACCACGTTGTTACTTTATCACGCATTTTTAAGCACTCATGTTTTTACAACGTGTATGTTTTTACAAGGATGCCTTTACCACGCATTTAAGGTAAGTTAGGGGTGTGGGGGTCTCCCCCCACAATTACATTGTTTTTACATGAATAAACAATGTGTGGTACTGGCATCCGTTGTAAAAACATACACGTAAAAAAATGCGTGATAAAAAATGCGTGGTTAAGGCTTGCAACCTATTTCCCTACGTTGTTCCATCGTACAACCATTGGAGGTAGCAAATTGGGCTAATTTACTACCTTTCATTGAGCTTCACTGTTAAGTTACCACAGAAACACAAAAGGTAAGTATATATGTATATATATATATATATGTATATATATATATATATATATATATATATATCAGCCCTCACATCTGTTCTGGAATCTCAGATCCTGCCTTCTAAACAGTCGAGGTTCTTGAATGCCAAACATATAACCAACCACAAGTGGAAAGAATGAGACCTCTGTATAGACTACCAAATTAACTCACACCCATCCCAGACATAACACACCCACATTTAAACACAAAAATAGAACCACAAGCACAAACAGATGGATAATTCTGACTTAACAATAAATAGAAGAATACCATGCAACATCAATACATAGCATATAATTATAATGTAACATAAATGGAATGTTTTAATTACTTAATAGTAACTTTTGTTATTTTTAGATCTAGTTTTCCTAGTCATACTGAAATCCCAGTGTTCCTCATTCCAGTCATTACTTTTGAGGTGTCTCCACTGCAGGCAAGAAAAAACAGGAACTAAAAGCTGAAACTCCACCCACCCTCTATCGCTATAAGAGAGTAGGTTACCCATACTTTTTTTTTCATGACTGAGGGAGGGATAGGAAGTATGCTTATTGCCAGGCTTAGATCGGAAACAGTTGCACCTGGGATTTCTGTGCTGGGGACAGGGGAAGAGTAGCTGAGCAGCGCAAATTTTGAGGAGCGGCACTTTGCCCTCTGTTTGTCTTGGAATCGTTCCTTCAAGGGCGGTGTGGCTACCTGTGATGAGTGTCTTTGTGTAAGTGTGTAACTCACTTTGTCTTCTTGAAGTTCCAAAATCCTGCTCTTCTAGAGTGGGCAAGGCAAGGCAATCAGGTGTCCCGTTACTCTGGAACACACACAGGGCGGTCAGGTTCATTCTGACTTGAAGTGAGCCAGAGTATTAATTAGTATTCTATAATTGCGCATGCATGGGGAGAAAGGGAGGTAGCTCCTGCACATGTGTTAATGTTTGCTTCAGGAGCGCTTTCCCTCTTTTCTTATTTTTTTAATGTGGGATGTTGGGTAGAGATGAGGATTTGATGTTGACATGACTGAAGAATTTGTCAGTTTTTAGACCAGTAACTTGACCTTTGTTGCCTTCTTGGGATCTTACATCTGTTCTGAGCACTCTTCATGGAGTCCCTCTTTTAATATTTTAGTTCTGTTGATTTAAAATACTTGTCAATGAAGGTAGCTTTTCTGGTGACTAATACCTCAGCAGGAAGGATTGGGGAATTATGAGCTTTACTTTTCAAACCTGCTTTTTTTGGAAGTATAGAAGTATGGGATGGTTTTGAACTCCCCCCTCATATCACTGTGTCTCCCAGACTGCATTGAGAATATAGGCTTGTAGGTCTGACGGGCAAGATGGTGTCTGACTAGAGACCATCGCTTACCTCTCTCCTCCTGGCTAAAGAATCACCCGTTATTGTGCCTTTTGGTATGCGTGGAGAAGCGGCTGGCTTAAACAGGACCTGCAGTGTTCTCAAGTGGCCCCGATTGAATTCAAGCTGGACCGGGCACAGACCGTACACCCGCGGGGAAACTCGCTGGCAGGCTTTGGCGCGGCTGCTTCTGACCGCGGTTGCCGGGTGCGCTCTCACTCCGTGGCGGTTGCTTGGAAACAGCAACGCGTTCCCGGAAGGAGCACTGGAAGACCCGGCTACGATGGCTGCACGAGGAAGAGGCAAGCAGCGAGTGACCACCACGGCTGCCTCATTGCGCAAAGACGGCTCAGATCCTAAAAACAATGTTAAAAAAGGGGATTTGCGTGCTAACAAGGGTGACAAACAAGGGAAATCAGAACTGGAGAAAAATGAACCTCCAGGGAAACTAAATAGTCGGCGGACTAAGGTGCATAGTGAAATCGGGAAAACACAACCTGCTATATCAAGCATATTCTCACCTTTAGGTGACCCCAAGACCGAAAATCCCAAGAAAAAAGAGGGAAATGACAGCTATAAGGGTGATAGCGCTATAAATAATTCAATGTTGGGAGCAGCTCAGATGGCAACATCCAGCGTTCCGGCAGAGGACCCCGAAGGGGAAAATGTGACTCCCGGGCTGAGTGAAGCTGTGAGTACTACGGTAGAAGAACCAGCGCATACCCCGTGTGTCAATCTGGATGGAAGAGCACCAATGAAGGATGGACAGGCCCCTGGGGCAGAAACAGATATGCCAGGTCTGGGGAATAATATGCGTAATGTTGGAAGAAGAGATACAACAAGCAATACATTATCTCCCCGGAGTGCAGATGTAAAAGGGGTTAAAGAACTAGGCTACCAATCCCCCGATGTGCCAGGGGAGAAGTCAGAAGTGTCGGATACCAGTCTACCCATCAGTAGTGATGAAGAGGTTGGCTCATCCTTAGGTGACAGTACCCCAGGGGAAAAATTCACCACTGCTAAGAAAAAATCTAAGCGGATATCAGGGAAAAAGACTCGACGAAAGACCCCGGGGGAACAAGAATTGGTGGAAGAGCTGGGGTGGGACTATTCAGCGACCTTAATGCTGTCCCCAGAGATGCCAAGTGAAGATGGCAAACATTCAATGGCTGTGGGTGGTGGGGACCCGGATCATTCTAAGAGAGGGAATTCGACCGAGCCATCACTAGCTCTGATTTTGCAATCGTTAAGAGCCTTTCAAGATGATGTCAAAGCTGATAATCGACAGGCAAGGCTAGCTATTAAGAATTTGCAAGGGTCAGTGCGGAAAGTGGGGAAAATCTGCTCGGACATTGCGGAACGGATGAATATGGTAGAGTCACGCACAGAAGTGCTGGAAAACACAGTGGAAACCCTACAGGTACATTCTATCTCTCAGGATAAGGCTCTTAAAGATGTCATATGGAAGCTGGAGGACTATGAAAACCGGCAACGTCGTAACAATCTCAGGCTGCTTGGGGTACCTGAGAATCTTGAGCGTAATGACACAAGGAAGTTCGTAGTAAATATGCTAAAGGATTCTATTCCTGAATTGTCTTCTTGGGATTGGGATAGAGAAGTTCAAAGGGCCCACCGATTCCCGCTGACTCCATCAAGGCACGCTTCTGAAGGAAAAATATTACCCCGCGCCATATTGATTTATTTTGGTAACTTTTTACTTCGACAGGCTGTTTATGACCTAGCCAGACCTAACTCCAAAAGACAGTTTGAAGGATTTTCCTTTTTTGCTAAGCCTGATTTTGCTCATGCAACGGTGGAACGGAGATGGCGGCTTAGGCAATTAATGACTCCATTTCAAACGGCAGGAGCCCTGGTATTTTTACAAAATCCGGCCAGGCTCAAAGTGATATATCAAGGGCAGAACTTCAGTTTTAACTCAGAAATTCAAGCTCAGAAGATGCTGGATGACATTACAAAAGGGACTTTGGGTACTAAAACATGAAAATATAGACCAAATGTAATAATGGAGGGTTTAAGTCGTATACCGGGCACAACACGGGATAGGGGTGTATCTAGGTGTAGTGGTAGTTAAAAGGGGGGGGAAGTGAGGTGGAAGGATTCAGACATCCTCACACAGACTCATGGTTGAGCCTGGTTGCCTAGTTATTGGTGGAGGAAGGGAGGGTGGTAGAGGGAGGGGTGGGTGGGTTTTCAGACGGGTGATAAGCAGGGTCATGACAGATTTACATAATTTTCTGGAGGGTAGAAACATTAGTGTAGTATCTTTCACAAAAAGAGGAAGGCTGTCCGGTGGACAAAGTATGTATACTTTTTATGAGTATGAGACATCTGTGGTCGGTATGTGGTATAAAATCATATGGGGGTATTGAAACTTGCATCTATTAATATATGCGGTTTGCATGATGTGAAAAAAAGGCAGAAGGTCGAGGTTGGGCTACAATCGATGGGTGCTAATATTATATACACACACACACACACACATAGAAGTGGGGCTGCGCAAGTTATATCGCTGTGATATAGAGGTGAAAAAAAACACACTAGTTTTTAACACTGCCCTCAACCACAGAAATCTGTGGCATGCTTCATCATAGGGCTGCTAACACACCTCCGTGCAAGCCAACGCTGGAGGTGGAGCAATAGGGAGGGGAAGACATAACAACAAATAAAGAAACAGTGGGGGATCAAGTGAAAAGTGCAGAGAAGTAATTAAAACTGACCCAGGGATCTCCAAACGAACCCTCTAATGATGGACTCCCTGGTCAAAATAAAAGGTCATTTAAGGACCAGTGGATGGTGGTATGGTGGGCTTTAATGAACCACCTACCCCTCCAATCTGCCAACTGTCGACATGTTTCAGCCGGCTTATGCAATATCCCCGGCTTTCATCAGGACTAAGAAAGATAGATCCCTAAGACACTATCCCTACCTCCTTACTTGTGGAGTAGAGCGTAGACACAAATCTGAGTGAATGCTCAGGTATAGTAACTTACTCCCAGTGGGAATCCTGTAAATAAATGAGAAAGTTACATACATCAACATACAAAATAAGGTGCCCTCAGTGATAAAAATATAAACAAGAGTGTAGAAAAGTGGTTTTAACCCTCTAGATCAAAAGTGCGACTTAATGGGCGCTGTAGTTAAGAATCGGCCCCCCCAGAATGTGAAGGGCCAATCGTCCCATGGCAGCGCTCAAGTGACGCTCTTTAAGTGTATTAAAACAAAGGGTCATGATTACTTAATGTGGCGACACGATCATGCACTCTGCAAATCTTACCGAGTTTCATTAACAATGCTTGAACTGGCGGGGGAGCGAGGACAGCTCCCTATAGTCACACGCTGTAATGATGGAGATAAAAAAGGAGAGAAATGGTCGGTTACAGTAGTTCGTAATCAATAAGTTTCAAATTCTCGAGCCGCACAGGCACGGCTGGTGTGTCTAGTTAGATTCTTGTAAGGGAGTGTTTCTTGTCTCGCAAGAGTTTCCACTTCGTGGATGACCGCCTTTTCGAATGTTTCCACCTCAATGGGGAGGGCCGCAGAGGGGGGTGTGAATTTGGACTTAGGGCGGAAGTTTGACAAGAACAGGAAGCTCTGGAACAACTCAGGAATAATCCGGACATCGTGATTAAACCGGCGGACAAGGGGGGAGCCATTGTGATCCAGACGAAGGACACCTATGAGAGACACCAGACGAGAGGAATTACAGCGTTCTCCGCAGAGACCCAACCCCGGATATCAAGAAGGAAATAGCCTCTGTTGTTGAGGAAGGAGTAAACAACAACTGGATTACAGTGAAGAAAGGGAGATTTCTGTGTCAGGAAGACCCAGTGACACCATATTTTTACACCCTCCCGAAGGTACACAAACCGACGAGACCACCACCGGGGAGACCTATCGTATCCGGCATAGGTTCGGTTCTGGAGCCGCTGTCACAATTCTGTGACTTCTTCCTAAAACCGTTGGTACAGAACAGGACAGCCTACCTTAAGGACACTACGTATGCTCTTAATTTACTGAAGGACCTGACTTTTGATCCCGAAAGAGAGTTCCTGGTGGGATTAGACATTGAGTCGCTATACACAAACGTACCCCAGAGAGAAACATTACGAGTGGTGGAAGAGATACTCTTTGACCAAGACTGTTTTTCGGCACCCGAGGCCATTTATTCTGCACCTCGCTGAGATAGCGCTTCCTAAGAACTTTTTTGAATTCCAAGGCGCGCACTACCTCCAAACCCATGGTACTTCTATGGGTAGCGCCTTTGCCCCCAGTTTGGCTGGACTCTATGTGGCGGCCTTTGAAGATCAGTACATCTATGCCCCTACCACCACCTGGAGAGGTAATATAAAAGTTTGGAGGCGCTACATTGACGACGTGCTCCTGATTTGGAAGAGGGATGCCCAGTCCATTAAAGATTTCTTGGACTGGTTGAACAACCAGAACCCCCTCCTGCACTTTACATCGACCATCACAATGGAGAGTTTACCCTTCTTGGATCTGGTGATTTTTTCCAGTGAGGGACGCCTACATACACGAGTGTTCCATAAACCCACTGATAGGAACAGCCTCCTCCTATTTGAAAGCATCCACCCGAAGTCATTAAGGGACAACCTCCCGGTGGGACAGTTCCTGCGCCTTCGAAGGAACTGTTCCAACACAGGGTACTTCAAAGCAGAAGCGAATACATTGACGGGCAAACTACTGAAGAGGCAGTACCCACACAAGATAATTAAAAGAGCACGGAAAAGGGCAACCAACTGCAACCGTGAAGCACTTCTGGAGACAGTGGAAAAACCAGCAACCAACAAAGCGATCTGTGTGACCACTTTTAACACCGCCTCCAACAGCATCAAGAGGATCATACTACGCAACTGGAGAATCCTTAACTCCAATGGTCTGCACCTAGAGAAACCCCTCTTCTCGTTTAAAAGAAGCCAAAACATAAGGGACTTACTGGTGCATACCAGACCTAGGAACACATATGCAAGACCCACTGCTTGGTTAAACCGGGAGTACACATGGGAACTCCCTCCAGTCACCAGACATACGAGATGTGGGACATGTGACGTCTGCCATTTGACTGCAAATACGAAAACCGTGGATATTGGATTGCCCCACCCATGGGAACAACGCAGGCCCACCAACTGCAATTCTAACAACGTCATCTACATGATTAGATGTCCATGTGGTTTAATCTATATTGGTATGACAACACAAAGTGAAAATAATAATGGAACACAGATCCACCATCAGGTGTCAAAGGACAACTACACGTCTGACCACTCATTACAAAGAAAAGAAACACACGGGCGATGATTTATTCTGGACAGTCCTGGACAAGCCGAACATTTCCCCTACGGCCCGAAATACTGAGGACACCCTTTTCTTAAGGGAGCAGAAATGGATCTATAGAGTCCGTAGCCACATCTGTGGCCTGAACGATGATATCCCCTGGAACACATTGCTTAACCTGTAAGACAATATGGGGGCCATCAGAGGACACGGGTTGATGTCTCCTTTGAGCAAGAGTACGGAACCCTATGTACTCCCGATAGTGTCCGGGCAGCATTACCCAACATGAGTCACACCCCTTTTATCACGTGGCGGTAGCTACTTAGACCACGCCTTCCTGAGATGAGTCACTAGGGGCCCAGCAATGACAGGGCACAGGCATCCTAGGCTTGGTGAAGACACAGCACTCGGTCTAACATAATGACCCACACATAAGGGGTGATTTGTCCTGCTCCATATAGTAGTGCAGGGCCGCA
Source organism: Calotriton arnoldi (assembly GCA_963921515.1). Classification (NCBI taxonomy): domain Eukaryota; kingdom Metazoa; phylum Chordata; class Amphibia; order Caudata; family Salamandridae; genus Calotriton; species Calotriton arnoldi. The sequence goes on along the minus strand of CAWUFW010001641.1, from coordinate 342,799 downwards.
GTCATGGAAGAAGCATCCGTGAACAGTGCCTAACTAATACTAACTCCCAGCGCTAGCACGCAATAATGGTAGGACTGTTATAACACTACTAATCAGCTATACGGACAATCCTCCTACAATGGGGTGTTATGTGTAAATTCATATGTACAACTTGTCTCTATCCCGGTACTTATGACAAATATGGTAGGATTATTACCACACCACTTACATGAAAAACGAACATTCCTCCGTTAATGGGGTTCTTGCATAAATTCATATGTACAGTTTGTGTCTACTCCAGGACCTATTACAAATATCTGCCTGCACGATCTCTTCACTCGCGACCCTTATTAAGAACTCCAACATGGAGGACGGGGTTAGCGGTCTAGTCAACACTCTACCTAGAACAAGCCGCCAGCCGCGTACGTCACAAACGTGATGCGCGCACCGATAGAGACAGATGACTTATCGTCCATGGCCGCGCAGCTCACAGTAGCTGCACGGCGCTGGGAGAGACGACTTGTCAGTGATAGCTCACCTTGACGAAGTAAGTCCGGTGGGTGAGGGGGCACACATATGGCAAAGATGAAACTGACTGGCCCGGTCCTGCTACCAACAGGGACTGGGGTGGTGATTCCACATTGTATTCCACCTCCATTGGATTCCTCCTTTGTGCTGATCGGTCACACTACCGATCGTTACACCGTGGCACGCAGCTGAAACTTAGAGGCACACCAGTCGTGCCTGTGCGGCCCGAGAATTTGAAACTTATTGATTACAAACTACTGTATTATCTTTATCTCCATCATTACAGCGTGTGACTATAGGGAGCTGTCCTTGCTCCCCCGCCAGTTCAAGCATTGTTGTTAATGAAACTCGGTAAGATTTGCCGAGTGCATGATCGTGTCGCCACATTAAGTAATGATGACCCTTTGTTTTAATACACTTAAAGAGCGTCACTTGAGCGCTTCCATGGGACGATTGGCCCTTCACATTCTGGGGGGGCAGATTCTTAACTACAGCGCCCATTAAGTCGCACTTTTGATCTAGAGGGTTAAAACCACTTTTCTACACTCTTGTTTATATTTTTATGACTGAGGGCACCTTATTTTGTATGTTGATGTATGTAACTTTCTCATTTATGTACAGGATTCCCATTGGGATTAAGTTACTATACCACTATACCTGAGCATTCACTCAGATTTGTGTCTACGCTGTACTCCACAAGTAAGGAGGTAGGGATAGTGTCTTAGGGATCTATCTTTCTTAGTCCTGATGAAAGCCGGGGATATTGCATAAGCCGGCTGAAACATGTCGACAGTTGGCAGATTGGAGGGGTAGGTGGTTCAAGTCAGATAACTTTATTCGGTTCATTCGGACCATAAAAGTTTGACATACATACACAAAGTTATTAAGATTTCATAAGAAAACTATACAATAGTTGGACTTAAAGGACAAAATATAAACTCCAAGTTAAATTTTTTTTTTAAAGCAATGTATACTTTGCCTAGTTTAATAAACATGGCCACCTCCAGGGCGCGAGCTCCCCCAGCTCTAACTCTGGGTTGCTGAGTCTTAATACATCCTATCAATTTCCAACACATCGTAAAATCACTTAAAATTCCATCTCCTTCTTACAGTTCATAACGTTTCCTAATTAAAAAAGCAATTCTAATAAAGTTAAGCACAGCAGTACAGATAGCAGCAGTAGATAATGGACGTAAATAGTTAAATCCCTCCTGATAAGAACAGGGGCGAATTTCTCTCAGGACAGGTTTAATAAAACGTGCCCTAGGGTCTTAGTGTGCAAAACAGCATAAAGTGCAAAGTGCTTTGTTGGGCTGAATTGTTGCAAGGGCAGGCAATCAGTTTCTCACACCAACTTGCCTGTTTAGGAAAAGCAACGAGAAAGTGCAACGCGCAAAGACGGAGTCTGGTCATAAAGAATCGCAATTGTACATTAATGGTAAAAGACAAATAAAATTGCTCTTGGTTTGGGTACCAGTCTAAGTAGCCTCTCGTTCCGCGATGCCGTCTGGACGACGGACGTACTCAATTCAGCACAGTATGCTTCTTTTATAATCAGTTTCGAGTTGGAATGAATGCTAGCAGGGTTATCATAATAATGTCCCAGGCTGATCTTGTTAATATTATCTTTAACAAAACGAAGCCAGGGGGTAGCCAGGGCATTTTCAAGGTTCTTACAATCCCTGAGAATCTCCCTTGAGAATAGTAGGTCCTCTGAGGTCCAAACTTTTGCCCAGAGAATCAGGGGGGCGATATTGATTCTATCTGCTACAAAATCCAGCCCTACTTCGGAGTGACAAAAGTGTGTGGGGGCACTAATAGGAATCATCAGTAATCTCTTTAAAAATGTGTTTTCTAAAATGTGTAACTGGGTGCTTTTATGGTGTCCCCACACTCCTGCCCCATAGGTAGCTACTGACAAGCATTTTGATTTGTATAGGGTTATCATTTCCGCTACAGGCTTGTGTCCCAGCTTACAAGCGAAGCGGAATAGGCCCTCTACTACTCGGCTAGTGTGTTGTGCCCTAGCAACAACCAGATGGTCCCAATTCAGTTTATTGTTAAAAACATCCCCTAGATATGTAAAGTTAGACACCTTATCAATGATCTTTTCCTTCACAACAAATGTCCTTGTTTTGGTTTGATTAGGTCCACATACCATAATAAAAGATTTACTAAAATTTACTTTTAAGTCCAATGCTGTCATGAAATCAGTAAAAACGTTCAAAGCTTTTTGGAGGCTGTTGGCAGTTAGTGCCATTAAAACCGTGTAGTCCGCATATGACAACAGGGGAACCGGTTTGCCTCCTATTCTAGGGAAGTCTAGTGACTGCTCTATCAGGGATGACTCCAAACTGTTTGTATATAGAAGGAATAAAAAAGGGGCCAGGATACAACCCTGGCGAACCCCCTCAGTAGAGGCAATAGGCCTAGTCTTCTCTCCCCCAGGGCCGTAACGGATGGCAACAGTAGTGAACGCATGCAGCCTGTGCAACAATGTAATAAGGGCTTCCTCGAAGCCCATTTTTTCCATCAGTGCCCACAACTTTCCCCGGTTTACTGTATCAAAGGCGCTGGATAGGTCCATGAAGGCCAGGTGGATTGACCCCCTCCTGGCCTTCATGTACTTACCCATGATCAGGGACAAGTTGAGGCACTGTTCATTTGTTCCCATGCCCCTCCTGAAGCCATATTGTGTGTTGGATATAAGTCCTGAGTCGTCGGCCCAAGACTCAAGACGTGCAATGACTACCCTCCCCAGGACTTTACATGTGGCATCGATTAGAGAGATAGGCCTGTAACATGCAGGGTCATTCTTATTGCCTTTTTTATAAACTGGTACCACTATTGCCTCTTTCCAAGATGATGGAATGCGACCGACTATTAGGGCTTTAAAAACATTGGCCAGCAGTGGTGCCCATAAATAAGGATTGTTTTTAAACAAGTCCAAGGGTACCCCATCGGGGCCTGGGGCTTTCGAGGAAATACCCTTTGCTAGAGCATCCTCAACCTCACATACTGATAAGGAAGAGCTAAGTTGGTGTGCTGTGTGTAAGTTAATGGGTATATCGTCACTTAGCTCTTGAGATGAAACACCATTTGGATTGAATATGTTTGAGAAGTGGGATTCCCAAACTTCCCCCGGTATTGTTAAATCCATACCCCTAACATCATTCGAAAAAAGGGGGCGATTTATAACTTCCCAAAAGCTCTTGGAATCCTTAAGCATACTAGCTTTTTCAAGATCTTCCCAGGCTAGTCTTCTCAGTTCGTCCTTCCTCCGACTAATTACACGTTTATAAGTCTGTCTCGCATTTTTGATGAGGGTTTTGTCACGGGGAATTATGTGCAAGGCCTTCTTGAGATCTTTTTGTGCCCCTGAACACTCAGCATTGAACCATCTTGTCTCCTGAGGTTCCCTTTTTCTCACTGATTTTAACAGATTTTTGACAACATCTTTACAAATTAGTTCAAAGTCCTGTATAACCACATCTGAGGGAGAGTCATAGGATAGTCATTTCATAATTTGGCTTAAATTAATTTTACCAATATTCTCCTCGAACTGAGAGGGATTTAGTTTACTCCATTTCAATCTCACCCCTTGGTTGGGGTTATACTGGAGTGGACGATCATCGCCTATTCCCTCCTGAGCCATTACGTGCAGGGAGGCAGTAAGGGGATTATGATCACGAACAGTGTTTGGTTCCACCTCAAAGCTGTCTACAAGGTAAGCAAATTTTCTAGATATCAGCATAAAATCTATTGTGCTTTCCCTTCCTCCCCCCATGTAAGTTGGATACTGTGTAGGTGGAGTGCTAACCAGGGTGTCAACCAGGCACAGGTCATTTACGACAATAATGGTGATTAGTGCTTCATCTTGTGGAGTGTGATTGAAATGTGACAGTGGTTGGTTCTCGGTGTCTAAAACCCCACATACTCGGTGTGAGCTGTGCCAGCATAGGGTACAATTAAAATCACCCACCCAGATTATACATAAGGGATACCATTTCCCGCAACCGTGTCAATTTCATCTTAGAGAGTGTTAATGAGCTCGCAGTTGTGTTGATCAAAGATGTTATAGTACCAGTGGATCAATAGCACTTTAGCATGGATCAAGTTAGAGATCAGAATGAGCTGATACCAGGGAGAGTCAATTATGTTCTCTATCTTGGTCGTCCCATATTTAACAGAAATCAATGTCACCAAAACTCCGTTTAACCTCCCTGCTAATGTTGGGGTTGCCTGAACATTAAAAGAGCAATAACCGTCCATGTCAATGGTATCCCTATACCAAGTTTCCTGGACACAGATTATGTCGAATGTTTTGACATATTGTAACCAGACCTTGTCCGATAATTTTGGGCGAATGCCCGCAATGTTCCAGGAGATAAGTCTAAGGGGGCGAGTATTATAATCGTACGCCCTTTTGGCCTCCCTATTATTAATTGTAGAAGCCAGCATTATGGGCATGATGTTTGTATCCAACCCCACACTTCCTACACTCTCAATAGGGGGGGGTATAGGTAAGTGTAAGCTATTCTCAGATTCATGTATGTTAGGAGGGATAGCTATGCTAACTGGTGCGTTAAGGACATTCTCTAACTCTTCGTTTAAAGTGTCAATTTTATCTAGATTTCTCGAGGTGACGGGTAGTCAGTCTACATCTGCGAGGCCCGATAATACCTCAAATCGATTTGAATGAAAACATGGGGAGGGCAGGGGGTGCGAGTATACATTATTTGGTCGCTGCTAGGGTTGTAGGCTCTTAGAAGCCCCTTGATGTTGGGGGTAAAAAAGCCTAGTGGACGGACCTGTATCGACTCATGATACGAGTCTCTGAGTTGTGCCAGTGCGATGTCAGTGCACTTTCTGTCATTGAAATTTAAAACTACGCAATCCCCTTCTCGGTTTTTATCAGTATTGCCCACCCAACTCACCCGCCTTGCCATAATAATATGCTTATGCCAGTTCATCTGGGTCCGGATTTTACAGGAACACCAATGAGCTAATTTGTTAATAAGGCTCTGGCAACTTTCCTTTTGACCAAGTGGAAGGGACGGCACCCCAGTTAAAATTAAGGTGTAGGGTGAACACTCCGGGGGTAAATTTAAAATAGTTTTCTCGCCCATCTTATTCGACCGGTCGGCCACAGGACCATTTGTAGGTTTCTTTCTTATCCATTGCTTCTCCCCACTGCCGCTATCCGGTCTTAAGCAGTTGGCGGTTACTCTATACCCTTGGGAGGCAACCTCCAGGCCAGGCACTGTGACTAGGGAGGACATCAGGTGATCAGAGTGATTAGCTGCGGCCCGGGGAGGTTCAAGTGGAATTACCGCAGTACGCGTGTTTGTTGGGCCAATTTCAATAACACTCCTACCCTCTGAGGCCTTGGAAGAGGAGTTGCTCCCTCTTTCAGTAACACCACCTTCCAAGGCTTGCCCTCCCAGGTAGCATCGCATTACAGAAACACTTGTGGTTTGCAATATTAGACCTAGCTGCTCCTCTATGCTGACCAGCTGGGCTATTATTGGTTTCAGGGCATCCAGCACTATTTTTTCAAATTGTTTTGTAGCCATGTCTGTTTCAGGCTGGGGCCTAGTTCCTCCTCCATTACGAGGTTTCCCAGTAAGTCCTGGTGGATTCTGTCTTGTTCGTTTAACCCTTGGCGTGTGGCCCCTTGCACAGTGATCAGTCACGGCTAAATCTGTACGCTTCCTTTTGCCACCAACAGTTCCCTCGGCACCCTGGCCTCCCGTAAGTGAGCTCATGGCCACACCCTCTATTACTGCACCTGAAGCGCCTTGAGACGAGATGATAACGACGGGTGAAAGGGGGAGAGGGGGTTGTGTCGGGAGCTCAGGAGCCGTCTCAGATGTTGATATAGCAGATGTAGCAGAGACCTCCTCATTGACAGCAGGCTGGGCGGGGTGTAAGGGCAAAATAACATTTGTAGCTGGGGGGCTAGCGAGAGTCTGCGTTCAGCAAGCTCAATTTCCTTATTAATTGCCCCCGCGGCTTTCTGCAAAAACCCATCCAGGGTAGCATCGGTGCGTTTGATGGTGGGCACAGTTTTTTTTCTCTTCCCCATGGCAAGTAAATGCTTATGTGAGCTCGAAGAAAGTCAGAAATAGGAAAAAACTTTCTTTTTTACCTTACTGCAAAGCCTCCCGGCTGCGACTGAAGTTGTGCGCCGGCCACAAGACCTAAACCACAAGACCAAGAGGGGGGGCCCAGCCCGGCCTCCTCCGGGCTTGGCCCGGGCACACCCGCGCGCGTCCCGCGTTGTGGGAGTGCGCTGCTGCTTTTAAGCGCCTCCAGGCACGATGGCAGAGCGTTGGCGGCCCTTCCTGCCGCTGGGGCTGTTGGTAGGTGTAGTCCTCTGCCCCCGGTTTGCTGGTCAAGCGTCCCGCGCTGCGGGAGTGCGCCGCTGCTTTTAAGCGCCTCCAGGCGCGATGGCAGAGCGTTGGCGGCCCTTCCTGCCGCTGGGGCTGCTGGTAGGTGTAGTCCTCTGCCCCCGGTTTGCTGGTCAAGCGTTCATTAAAGCCCACCATACCACCATCCACTGGTCCTTAAATGACCTTTTATTCTGACCAGGGAGTCCATCATTAAAGGGTTCGTTTGGAGATCCCTGGGTCAGTTTTAATTACTTCTCTGAACTTTTCACTTGATCCCGCACTGTTTCTTTATTTGTTGTTATGTCTTCCCCTCCCTATTGCTCCATCTCCAGCGTTGGCTTGCGCGGAGGTGTGTTAGCAACCCTATCATGAAGCATGCCACAGATTTCTGTGGGTGAGGGCAGTATTAAAAACTAGTGTGTTTTTTTTCACCTCTATATCACAGCGACATAACTTGCGCAGCCCCACTTCTATGTATGTGTGTAGGTATCTCTAGGAGGTCGGAGTGGGGCGTTTTCCTCCTACCCCTTAACTACTGTGTGTGTGTTAAGTGCTAATATTATATGCCTTCAAGAGACACACATAGATGGTTCACAGATGCATGTGTTGAAGACACTAGGGTTTAGAATGATAAGTGCTACGACACAGGGGGCCAGGGTTCGGGGGGTGGTGATTCTGGCTAAAGGAGGTGGGCTGCTGTTTAATCAATCAAAGTCAGATAAATATGGTCGCTGGGCGATTACTGAAATTCAATATAATGCGGGCAGAAGTTAACACTCTGTACAGTATATGGAAGCAACTGTGATGATCCTGTCGTGTTGGATGCTATCTCAAGTGAACTTACTCATTGGCCCCTCCCACTTATTGTTTGTGGTGATTTTAACATTAATTTACCCAGTGATTGCTCTATGGAGGAGGGCTGGCAATATGTGGGTAGGAAACCAAAGGTATTTCGGGCGTTAAAAAATGTGTGTCAGACTCATGGGTTAGTCGACGGCTGGCAGGTTGTAAACCCAACAGTTTCAGGATATACGTATTTTTCCAATCCACATCTGACTCATGCCCGATTAGACTAGGGGGCCGATTCCGATTCAGGCCGGAAATCTCCCCGACCGAGCCGGACCCGGAGAGATTTCCGACCGAATCGGACCCTAGCAGCCCGACCGAACGAGTACGATGCGTTCGTATGCTATCGGACTCGATTCGGTCGGACTCCCATTGAAGTCAATGGGAGCCAGTCGTACGACGCGTACACGGGCTCCCATTGACTCAATGGGCACGACGCAAACAAGGGCGCCCCCTACAGCGGGTTCGCATCGATGCGGGTCGCGCCGTACATGCACGTCGCGCCGTACATGCACGTGTAGGGGGGACCCATGGGTCCCTTCTGTGTGCGACTCGCGCGGCTACATTTATAGGGGGGTCCGACACGGACCCCCAAAGTGCGGCTCCGACAGCTCCTTGGAGCCGGACTGCGCGAGTCGGTCGGACTGGTCGAGGTGCGCATCGTACTTACCCGGCCGGGGAACGTCTCCATTGCGCGGTGCGAGTCGTCCCCGTGCGAGTCGGTCGGAGCGGTCGGGTCCTGCGAACGAGTCGGTCGGCGATTTCGCGAGCGCTCGCATCGTACTCGCTCGCCCGGACGCACGTACGAATCGGTCGGGAAATAGGGCTCCGAATCGGATCCGGTTAAGCCGAATCCGATTCGGTGCCCTACCGGCCGAGATCGGAATCGACCCCTATGTGTTTATTTCTAACTCTTTAAAATCAATATGTCAAATAGAAAAACTACCACGGGTCTTATCGGACCATAATCCATTAATATGTAGTCTAGAAATAGACATGGCCAACTCTAATACAAGGTCCTGGACATTTGAAAGATCTTTACTTTCCGATATGGGATATTGTACATATATGAGGCAATGGATACCAAGGTTTCTGGAAGACAATCTAGGGAGCACTACAATTGAAATTGTATGGGATGCCATGAAGGCTGGAATCAGGGGGGAAACACTAAGGTATTTCATAAACCCTAATAAACGGGCTAAGCAATCTATGAAGACACTGCAGGATAATCTGGGGGCGGCAGAAGAGGAATTGGTGAGGGCTGTTAGAGGAAATGAGGAATTAGAGGGTGTACAGAGGCAGGTTGCAATTGCAAAGGCGGAAATCACTAATGTATTCACTGATAAAGCCGTAAGTAAAGCTATAGCCCAGAAAGAAGTGGTTTATGAGCTTAAAGAACAAATTGGCCACCAGTTGGCGGTTCGTACAAGGCAGCAAACCTCATTAAATTTAATCTGAGAGATAAATGACTCGGTGATTGGCCAGACCACGAATCCAGAACATATAAGAGAGGTCTTTGGGCGGTTTTATCACAATCTATATACAGCACATGTGGGGAGTGGGCAGGGCGATATTGAAGGGTATCTAGATCTCATCCCACACAGTACATTTGAGGAAGAGGATCAGGAATGTATGGATTGCCCATCCGACCTGGAGGAAATTTTACTGACCATTAAGGGTCTGGTAAGAGGGAAAGCGACAGGAACAGACTGTATTCCGACCGAATTTTATACTGTCTTTGCAGATCAGTTGAAAAACACTCTCACTGACTTAATGGTGCATATATTTAATGGTGGGTGCCCCCCGGGATCATGGTCAAGCGCAAAAATTGTGATCTTCTTGAAAAAAAATAAACCATCAGTGCAACTGGGTTCTTATCACCCTATCACATTAATCAATGGCGACTCAAAAATATATTCGAAACTGTTAGCAAACAGACTAGCGCCTATCATACATAAAGTTATTTCTGAGCGTCAGCATGGATTAGTTCCCGGGAGATCCACCATAGATCATATTCAGAGAGTCATCACGCTGTTTGACATCACCAATTTTGCAGGAGACCCTATGGCCCTGGTTTTGCTGGATGCAGAAAAAGCCTTTGATAGGGTCTCCTGGCAATATTTATGGGCTATTATGTCCAGGATTGGAATAGGGGATGGTTTTATCCAGGCAGTCAAGAGATTATACGTTGATCCAACAGCGGCCGTGATGGTTAATGGTATATTATCTAGGGAATTTCCAATCTCCCGGGGTACGAGGCAGGGATGCCCCTGCTCCCCGCTCTTATTTGCGATTTACATCGATCCATTTATTCGTAGATTAGAAGACAATGCTCAAATTCCAGCTATATGGTCCCAGAACTGGGCCACTAAGACTTTGGCCTATGCAGACGATATTGCTCTGGTGACAGCTGACCCAAACACAGCCATAATAGCTATTGAAGAAGAGGCAAGACGTTTCAGACAAATCTCAGGTTATGCACTTAACCAGGATAAAATTCAGGTTGTCTTGAATGACAAGACCAAGATGACCGACATACGGGTAGTAGAAAAGGCCACATATTTAGGTATTTGTATATCGTCCCGGTTAGATAGTGTGGTCAAGGCTAATGTGGAACCCCTTATGGATACAATTCAAAAAGATCTCCAACGCATTAATAATCTACATCTATCTATTGTAGGAAGGTGCAATATTATTCAAATGCTTTTTTATCCAAAGATTTTATATCTTTTTAGGGCAATCTGCCTGGAATTCACACCACCATGGTTTAAGGCAATTGAGCAGATATTCTCTAGATTTATCTGGGCTTACTCACGACCTCGACGAGCCTATACATTTCTCACTTTATCGAGGGACAGGGGAGGGATGGCACTCCCGAATTTAAAATTATACTACTGGGCATCCATATTAATGTATAGCCGAGAGTTATTGCAGATTAATAGGGATGATATACGGACAGATAAAGTACCATCTGTTTTTTAACTCATGGTGAAAAAAGAGACCAGGGGCTGTCTGTGGCGGCAACTGCATGATAGTTACTACAAAAAAGTCCGGTTTAAAATCCTTTTTATAGTGTTGAAAGCATGGAGTGCCATCAGGAGAGTGTTCGGTATTGGTAGACTATCTTTTTATACGCCTTTAGACAACAATCATAATCTCCCATAGATTTTTGGCGAATCATGTATGACGAAGTGGAAAAGAGCAGGTATAAATCGGATTGGATGCTTCTTTTCCTCCACGGCGTTCCGATCTTTTGAAGAATTGAAAACATTTTTTACTTTAGACTGGTGGGATTTTTTTAAGTTCCTTCAGATTAGAGATTTTTTGTTACGGAAGGGAGGTGGACGGGCCAAATTCGAGAAAATAGGAATTATTGAAAGAGTACTTCAAGATAAAGTAAGTTCTATTGGTGAGGTTTACACTCTTATAAATGCAGCCCTGCCAGATGACCTGGACAAATATGCACAGAAATGGCAGATGAAAGTAGGGATATCGTATGAAACATTTATGCATGCATATGAGATGTCACAATCTATTTATGTCCACCAGATTACAGGCACAATTCTTTAAAACTTGGTTTTTTTGTATTACACCCCGGATAAAATTGCCAAATGGGGGAGTGGAAAGGGAACTTTTTGCCCTCGATGTACATTGTTTAATGCAGATAGTGTACATATCTTCGCATCATGTAATGGGTTAAAAAAAGTGAAAAAAGATATAGAAATGTTTTTAACCGAAGTGCTTGAAACTGAAATAATATTGACTGATGATGTAATGGTGTTAGGGGTTTCCGAAACTAATCTTGTCAGAACGGGACATGAATTGATTTTTATTGCTATGGCAGTTTTAAGAATGTGTATTGCCTCCGCCTGGCTGGACCCAAATGCACCAACGTCTTATCAATGGCTCGCCAGGCTGTTAGCAATATTTAGTTTAGAAAAGGCTATTTATAAACGAAAAGGAAGAAACATGCGGAGAAGAGGTTTGAAACTTTGGACCCCCCTACTTATTTGGATTAAAATTCAAAAAGGGGAATAATGTAAGAAGAACACATAACCCCACTCTGGGTGTAAAGGTGTGGGTTGTAAAGAAAGATAGTCTGAACGTATACCATGGGTTTAAAGAAAATGAATAAGAAATAATTTTCGCTGTTTTTGACTATAAGGGAAAGATATTGCACAAGTCACTTTAACTAGCTGGTGACGGGCAAATTTATGGCACTTTTTGTAAGAATGTAATGAACATGATCAATTTGTTTTTCTTGTGTGTGATACAGTTATGTATTGTAAATAATACCTGTCTGAAGTGGGGAGGGAGGTGGGGGGGGGGTTGTGGGAATTGTAATTGAAAAATGAATAAAAATTGTTGGAAAGAAAAAAAAAAAGAGAATATGGGTTTGTATTGGGAACCAAAATGTATTAAATACTTAAGTTTATTATTTTTAAATGATCTACATGAGTCCATCAGACATAATGATGACGAAACTGCAGTATTAATAAAAACGCTCATGGGGCCTGGTCCACCAAGCATACAGCATTAGCCCCTAAAAATGATGATTAGCCTGGTTATCAACTGTCTGGGTAGTACAGTTCCGATTGGGCTCTCACAGAGCTTTTTCTCATGAGCAAACTAAATCACCTCTGAGTTACTGAAAAATGCATATCTCATACAAAAAACTTCACCTTGATTACAAATAAAGGGTTGCTGGTTTCTAAATTGGTTTAACTACCAAACTGACTTTGTTGCAAGGGGCAGAGTGGTTCTCGGATACATCAAATGACATCCCTAATGATGTCAGATTAAAAAAGACCTACTTACACGATATTCTAGCAAACATTTCAATGAACCCAATCACAGTTCAAAATAGACCACATTTAACAAAGTGTCCCTATGGAATAACAAAAATACTAACATCGAAAGTGCTGTTAACTTTGGACCAGACTGGGCATAGTAAAGTATCTCGCTTAGGAAACGTTTATATTTAACTGGCAGGGACCTCACCTTCACGGAACTACAAAGCACTTACTCACCAACAATGTCTTCTACAACCCTTACTATTTAATGCATGGTGGTTATGTGGCTACTCAGCCTCAGAAATTTACAAACTGATCAACACATAGAAGGATACAGCCCCCTTCCCAACTTCAGCGCAGATGGGGGATGATATTCAGAAACATTTAAGAGACCTCTTCTCTGATACCTGGGCTAATAGTTCTTCTCCAGAATGTGGGACTACCTGGGCAGGTTCATACAGAAACCCAACACCCCCATAACCTACTCTTGCTCAGCCTCACATAATACACAGCTCTGCGTTTCCCATTACTCTCTCTCTTTTGGCTACACTCCAAGTATATACAAGTATATACAAGTATATACTATGTCCTACTATCTTCTACCTCTCCTGCTCTTCTATACTTTTCTCCCCTCTCGCTATCCCTATCTCTCCCATTCATCATCTCCACTTCTTTGGTACAGAATCTTCTTTGCTTTACAGTCTAGAAGGCTCAAGAAGGATGTTCAAGTCGATACCCACACTTGCTCTGAACTTAAATGACAACACAATGTGACCTGACTGTAATGCATTTTATCCATGCGTGTTACCACCCTTGAAAAAGTTACAATGTATCACCCTGTACCATCCACTGCTTTTATTTTTTATTTCTACCAAATTATCGGTATAAAAGGTTTTGAAATTAAATGAGAGCTTTAGTCCTGTTTTTCTTCCAAAGGTGGTTAAAGCAAGAAATTAAGGTCCTTGTATTTTTTCCAGTCCCTTCTAGAGAAGAGAAATTGCATCACTTATTGGATCATAGGAGATCAGTATCTATTTATCTAGAATGCTCTGAAGGCTTTGAGAAATTTGATAACTTATTTGTTACGTTTGGTGGTGCATATCCAGAATAGAAAGCTCCCAACTTCTCTATTTGCAGGTGAATTTGATCTACAATTGTCACAGCCTCACAAGATCATGAGTGACAACTATGGGTTTCATCATTTCGGTAAGCTCCCTATTATCTCTAACCATCCATCTTAATTGACTTTACAATTCTACTTGTGACATGACGACAGAGGAGCTAGTGTCTTTAACATTTAGGCCCTAATTAGGATGTCGGTCGGCAAGCCTCTGACCGCTCGTCGGAGGCTTACGGACCAACATCCTTGGTTTGAATTCCGACCACCGTATTACGAATATGGCGGTTGGAATTCAAACCGGCCGGTCAATCCAGCTGGCTTTCCCCATCGACTTTCGGAAACCGAACATAATCCCTTACGGACGGTGTTTCCGCTGTCGGGATTTTGATGTCTGTTTCTGACAGCAGGGGCGGCTGGTCCATAGGGGCGCCGGGGCAGCGCCTCACAAAAGAATCGGGCAACAGGTGAACAGGAATGTAAGCAGACGAATTGACAGATTACAATTCGTCTGTTTACATTTCTTGGCCGGCCTGTGCTTCACGGGTGAAAGTGCGCATGTCAACGCACAGCGCACGCAGGCGAGAGGCGAGCAGGAGTCCAGAAGATGGTCTGCGCATGTGAGAGAGGAGCGTTGTTCCTCACTCACATTCACAAACCATTAGGTATGCTGCGCATGCCCAGTGTAGTGCAGGCGTCTGAAGTTAGGCTCCTGCTCGGGCGGTGATGTGTTTTGCGCAAAGTCGCCCCATGCCCTATCAAATGCCAGGACAGAGTAAACAAGGGTCAGCCGCCCGGCCCCCCGTCGCATCCAGTCTCCTAATTGGCAGTTAGTATTTCCTGTTGCAGCAAAAGAAAAGAGCTGGGAGAAGTTACTTCCACCACCACGTTGCAGAGGAGACGTGATGCGACGCGGAACCGGAGGAGATGCCTGGTAAGTTTTATTCATTAAATTAACCCCCAACCCCCCTCCCCGCGTGTCCCCCCCCCCCCACAGTCATGCTGGCCGCGCCTGCCGGCCGCCTCTCATCCTCAGGATCTGCTGGACCTTTCAGTCACACGCCGAGGGTCACCAGTTAATTCCCTCCTAGCCTCTTCATCCGTGTCAATTGGGAATCAGGTGGACAGGTACAAGGCTAAATAACATTCATTGTATTGCAATTTGATGAATTTTTCAGTGCTACTGTCTCACCCGATCTCGGATGTGTTATATAGATCAGAGGCGGCGCGGACCCGGTCACTGGCAGGTAAGTTTTTTTTAAATTTATTACAACTCCCCGTGACATCCTGTAGTAACTCGTATCTATGCTTGGTGGGTTGGAATGTAGAATCTTGGGTATGTAGTGGAAGGCATAGAATGGGGAACTCTAGAATGTGTCAGGTCATTCTGAGGTTGTCCTGTTGCGGTGTTGCATGCACCTTGTACGGAGCTACTAATTAAAAAAGATTACATATCTACACCGTCTAAGTGTGGTCACTACACTTAATTTGGCGACGAGCGGGATGTTTCCTGTACCCCGTGAGAAGAAGATATCAATGCATCTTTAGACGGAGTCCTGCGCGTGAAGAGCACTTCTGACGTTTTGACTTCAAGAGGAGGAAAAGAACTTTACCGAGAACTGCGAGTACTTTGGACGCTGACGAGTGCATCGGGGTGCGAGTGCGACGGAGAGCAACATACAAGAACTAGTAAGTGAAATCCTCTTTAGGTACACTTACCAACGGTCATCTCCAACTGCCAGCCATTCATTCAAACCCCGCACTGCCTAGTCAAGCTCTCCGCGAGTCCTGTATTCTGTGCGCGTTCCCCTATTGTCACGGCGGTGAATGCTGGGAACGTGTGCATCAACACAGAAACAGGACTAACGGCATCGACGTCACTACGTGGTGAGGCACGTACGGAGGCCATTTTGAAGTGTATTTACACTCATCGGTAATTGAAGGACGCTCTTCATCCGGAACACACATTCTTTTTTTTTTTTTTTTATTGTTCGCAAAGGAGCTCCTGAGTCCACTTGAATGACGGTATTTACTGCTATTATTTATATGGTTTAACAACCAACCACAAGGTGCATGCAGCGCTATTTGTACTATGTTCAATGATTGAACACCATTTACGTGAAGTTTAAAAAAAAAAAGGACATTGCGCTTTACTGTTTTTTTCTATATATGTAGCTAAAATATACTTACCTTGTTCAATTTCTGTCATCACTTACCTGGAACTGTTTCAAAGCACTGTACCTTCATTCCAGTTAGCATTGCCAATTAGATTCACGCCTATTCGAGCTTGTGTTAATCTTCCTAGTTTTAAATAACAATGTCGTTGGACGCAACAAATACATCCACCACTGGAACCAGTGCTGCAGGTGATGGAAATTTTTCTGCCATGCACATTAACTCTCCGAAGGAATTTTTATCAACACCCGGAGAACCTGTGGTTACTTGGAGTGACTGGAAGGAGTATTTTCTTAATTATATTGCCAACATGGAAGACATCAGTGGTAGTTTCTCTCCTGAAAGGAAAAAAAGGATTTTAATGTATTCTTTGGGTCCTGAAGGTTTGCGTATTTACAACGAGCTGCAAAAACAAGAGAGACTTGGTGGTGATGTGGATGTTTTTAAAGCAGCCATTTTGGATCTGGATGATCATTTTTCTCCTTCTGTATGCATAGCTGTTACAAGACACACTTTCTTCCACCGGAAACAAGAAAAACATGAGGCAATTGAAGAGTATGTCTCTGCGTTAAAAAAATTAGCTAGTAAGTGTAGATTTGCACAGTTGCACAATGAGTTCATCCGAGACCAAGTGGTCATGTATACCAGGAATAAAAACATGCAAGATAAATTATGGGTGGAAGGCGAAGGGTGTTTGAAGGATATTGTTGCTATGGTAAAAAAGCAGAACTCTCAGAACGTTGTGCAAAAGCTACACTTTCTCACGACAAGAAGGAATCAGAAGTTGTAGGCAAGATTTTGGAAAACAGGTCGGGGCAAAAAGGGTACCGTGAATTTAAAGTTGATAGAAAGAAAGGAGACTATGTTGAACAAAAGAAAAGTGGCAACTTGATTTGTTACAGATGTGGTAGTTATTCGCACTCCGCTAGATATGAAAGATGTCCAGCCAAATCTGCAAAGTGTATGGAATGTGGGTTAATTGGGCATTTCTCTAGAGTGTGTAGACGAAAGTAAAAAAAAAAAACCTAAAGGGAAAGTTGCTTGTGTACAAGAAGGGGAGGATGAGAGTTTTTCAAGCTCTAGTGAGGATGAGGTACAAGTCAAGTATGTTCAAAAGAAAAAAGTTGTACTTAACATTACTGATGGATCATCCTCGAAACCCTTATGCTTAATTTCCCTTGGTGGTATTACTGTTCAACTTGCTGCAGACTCAGGGTCTCCGTTTACGATTGTTTCCCGTGATGTGTGGATAAATCACTTCACAAAGAATATTGGGGAGTGGTTAGAACCAAATGACATTTCTCCTGAAAGTTTTACAGGGGAAAAAATTGACATGTTGGGTTACAGGACATTAGTCTTTCGCTTCAAGGAAAGACATGCCATTGGGAAACTCTACATAGCCAAGGAAGGACCATCAGTGTTAGGATGGAAAGATCAAAATCCTTACACATTATACTTGATCCTAACAGCAAGGAACAAGTTTTGGTGTCTTGTGAAGGAGAGGACACTAGGAAGTGGGTTTTACAGGAATTTCCGGAGGTTTTTGCGGGTGGTATGGGTAAACTCAAAGGTTTTACGCACCATATCCGGTTGAAAGATAGTGCAATTCCCAAGGTACACAAAGCTAGAAATATCCCTTTTATAGTCAGAGACGAAGTCAAGTGTGAGTTGGAGAAATTGTTAAAATCCAACGTTATTGAACCAGTGGAAGCAGCTGAATGGGTTTCTCCATTGGTTGTTGCCCGAAAATCCAATGGCAAGGCTCGTCTATGTGTTGACTTAAGGTATCTCAACAACAATATTCTGGTGGATCAGTTCCCACTTCCCAGAATTGACGAGATGTTATCGTTAACACGTGACGCTAAGTGGTTTTCCACTTTGGACCTGTCCGCTGCTTACCACCAAGTTGTATTGGATAACGGAAGCAGACATTTAACCACTTTCTGTACGCCTTTTGGATGTTTCAGATTCAAACGCATGCCTTTTGGGTTGGCATCAGCCGCTGCAGTTTTTCAGAGGTTGATGTCAAAATTGTTTGGGCACATTCCTGAGGTGGTGTTCTTTCAGGACGACATTTTGATTATGGGAAGAGACAGGATACATCATGATGCCATTCTTAGAGAGGTTCTTGCCATTCTCAGGGACAATGGTCTAGTTGCAGAAGGTAGCAAATGCAAATTTGCTGAAAATTCTGTTACGTACTTGGGGCATGAAATCTGTGACACAGGCATTAAACCCAAAAGCAAATTAGTGGAGGCCATTGTAAATGCTCCAGCGCCTAAATCAAAGGATGAACTTAGATCCTTTTTGGGTTTAGCTGAATTTTATTCTAAATTTGTCAACCACTTTTCCCAGAAAACGTACGAAATGCGTTTACTAATGAAAAACAAAGCTACCTTTTTATGGAATGAAGCTTGTCAGAAGTCTTTTGAAGACATAAAAAAAGCAATCTCCTGTGCTCCCACATTACAAGGATTTAATCCTTTTGCTGATACATTTGTCACCACGGATGCCAGTGGAACTGGTTTAGGGGGTGTATTATCACAACTCTCAGAGCAGGGTAAAGAAGTTGTTGTGGCCTTTGCATCACGTTCTTTGTCTCCCACGGAGGAGAAGTACTCTGTGATAGAACGAGAAACATTGGCATGTGTTTGGGCCATGGAACATTTCAGGAAGTTCATTTGGGGAAAAAAATTTGTATTGCGTTCTGATCACAAACCATTGACAAAATTGCTCACAACAGAAGGTCTCTCGAGAGCCTCAGCAAGAATTGCTAGAATGTCAATGAGACTACAAGATTTTGTGTATGAAGTACAATATGTGCCTGGGGCTAAAAATGTTATTGCTGATTTCCTCAGTAGACTTTCATTGCCCCTAAAAGAAATTGACAATGACCCATGGAGTGATTTTTGTGTGGCTGGTGTATTCTCTGACACTGCAGGTTTACGTAAGAGTGAATGGGAAGAAGAGTACAATAAAGATGAAAGTCTGTTGTCCGTAAGAAATTGGATCACCAAGGGTTGGTCCAATGATTGCAAGGCCAAACCTGAAGTGAGAGCCTTTTGGGAGGTTCGGGATGAATTAAGTGTGGATGGTGAGTTTGTTTGTAGGGGTGAAAAGATTATTCCGCCTAAAGGAATCAGGCAAAGGATTGTTTCTATTGGTCATGAGGGACATCCAGGTGTGTCTCGTACTAAGAGAAACATCAAGGCGTTGTACTGGTGGCCCAAAGTTGATGTGGAAATAGAAAGGTTTGTACGTGCTTGTGTAAACTGTGAATGCGCGGACAAAACTCCAAAAACTCTCAATCCTCCAATGTCTTCTCTTGGTTGTCCCAATTTGCCTTGGGAAGAGGTTGCTTTAGACATTATGGGACCTTTGTTGTGGCAAGATGGCGTTACCAAGTACATTTTGGTTTTGGTTGACCTTTTTTCGAGGTGGATTGAAGTGGAAGTGGTCAAGAAAGTTGACACCGAAAATGTTATTAGTTTTCTGGAAAAGTGCTTCTTAAGAGAAGGTTTCCCAGCGTCCATTTTAACGGACAACGGGGTTCAATTTAAATCAGACATGATGAAAAAGTTTATGGATTATACGGGCATTGAACAAAGATTTACAGCCTTATATCATCCAAGAGGTAACTCTGTTGTGGAGAGAGTGAACAGGGTATTAAAAGGTGTGTTACAGTTGGCTTGCAAGGGCAATAAGAATTGGAATGATGAATTAGACAAGTTGATTTGGTCATACAGAGTAACAGTCCGTGACACTGTTGGTGAAAGTCCTTTTGGATTAATGCGTGGTAGATTTCCTCATTGTAGAATTAATCCAGGATGGATGGGGAGAAGTAAAAAGTACAATTGGGATTGCGAGCAAGTTAGGGAGTGCATTACTAACTCTCAGTATAAGAACAAATGTTATTTTGATGCCAAGCATGGTACCAAAGAGGTGTGTATTAAAGTGGGGCAACTTGTCAGAGTTAAGTGTGGAAAGAAGCTGGGCAAATTACACTCACGGTTTTCAGAACCTAGGACGGTAACGAAAGTTATGCGCAATACTGTCGAACTGGATGATGGCAGTGTTCATCATATGAGTCGTATCTCCATTTCTGGGGATTCTGTGGTCAGGAATGAAAGTGGCGCGAAGGTGGAAAGAACAAATTACTGGTGGATGGATGCTTTGCCATTGGTTGAAAGGAGGAAAGACATGGTTAAGGACCCATGCTCACATTTTCTAGAGGGTGTTTCAGAAGGCGTGTCTAGCGCACCAGGACCAGAGGTTGAGTCTAATACAGCTGTACCAGAGATTGGATGTAGGACTGATGGTCACCCTGGGACTGTCTGTGATGATCGTTTGGATAAGGGTGAATCTGGTGTGGGTAATGCTGTTTTGACTGAAGATGCCACTGTGAAGGAGAGATCCAGCAAATGCGGCAGACGTATTATAACGCCTAGGAAATTGGAGGAGTTTGTTCGTTATTGATTTATTTGTTTTTATCGAATCATAAAGAAAGGGGATGTGTAGTAACTCGTATCTATGCTTGGTGGGTTGGAATGTAGAATCTTGGGTATGTAGTGGAAGGCATAGAATGGGGAACTCTAGAATGTGTCAGGTCATTCTGAGGTTGTCCTGTTGCGGTGTTGCATGCACCTTGTACGGAGCTACTAATTAAAAAAGATTACATATCTACACCGTCTAAGTGTGGTCACTACACATCCCCAGCTGCCTCTTATGAACAGGAGAGCAAAGTTCAAGTCACGGCGTTAGCTCAACCATCCTGTGACTCTGGGCAAGCCAATTAATGACCCTGTGCATAAATCAGACCTCTTTCAATGTAACGTGTTCTTTTAAAGTGCTCCAAAACCTCCAGATCATGAATGCGCAGTCTAAAACTGTAAATATATGTATATATGTGCATGCAGATGTGGTAGGTTAGCAGAAATGAACGTAATGAATGTAAATTATGAGACGACCTGACTCACTGAGTGTTACTGAGTAACTTATGCAGCGCTAAACTACACCAACTTCTGGAAATTATTTCACAAAAGGTTCGTGCTTCTGAAAGTTATTAGCTGGTGTCCAGAAATGTACATAGACAGGCGTGTTTACTTTCCTGATTAAAGTGGTATGCGTGGGGCTGGAGACCAGCTGTGCCGTTTGAGCAGTGCCGTGCTTTTACAAAACAGCGCCTATGCCCTGGAAATGGTACTCGTGTTTTGTTACTCCCAGACTCCCCCAGTCCCACCCTCCGAGTCAGGTGATATAAGGTGTAAACATGTCCTGTAAATCAGAAGGTTTGCTTTGTGACTGCCTGCCTGGCACGCACCATTTTCATCTTCAGGCCAGAGTTTATGTGTTTTTTAAACTTGTACGTTTACACTCCTACGCTGTGCTGGATGCATTATTTATGCTATATGATTTGTCTGTGCTTTGAATCCAGCTCTGTAGATCGAGTAAACTTAAGCACTGTATTTTGGTGTGCAAAAAGGCAAAGTCATGGCGTATAAAGAGTTTAACATTTTTCGCCTATCGCAGCTCAGACTTCTTTCTGAATAGTTACTTTAATTAAACTTAGTAACAGGGCTACAGAAAAGAAATCACTTTCATGCTGCAACACTTTGTTTCTAAACATATTTTCATGCAAAATGGTGCTCAGCTTGTGTGTTGCCAGTTCCTGTGTTAGGTTTTAGCGTTGTGACTTTCTTTTTAAAGCTAATAGCGATGTATAATTCTCGTTGTTCATGCTTATGGGTCTGTGTTAGGTATAGTCTGTCGCAGTGTCAGAGTGACTGAATGTCCACAGCCTCCTCACTCAGCCCAAATCTTCTGACACAGTGTCTCGTGCAGATTTTGCACATGTGGGTTTAGATTAATATTGTGTGCCTTTTGGTTTGTATGTATTTCACTTGTTTTGTGCTATTTGGAGTTTATTTAATTTACTTGTATATCTGTTAACTAGTTTCTGTCTCCTCTTTGGTATTATGTACGTTTGCGTTTTTGGTGCGTGGGTGTTGTTGTCATTTGGGTGGATGTGTTCCGTTTTGTTTGTACGTATAGCATTTATTGTGTTTTCTGCTTATCTTTATATTCCAGACGGTACGTGTGTGTATGTTTGTGCCAGTTGTTCTTTATGCCATTTAATATGTATGTGACATTTAGCGTTTCGGAGTGTCTGTGACGATTTCTGTATTTGGGCCTGCCTTTTGTTTGTATTTGATGTCCACGTTCTGCTTGCTGCTGAGTGTGTGTGTGGTATTTCGGGTATTTCTGTTTCCATGTGTATACTCCGTGTGCCCTTTATTTTATGATTTTCAATTGCCCATTGCGCTCATCTGGGTATGGAGCATCCTTTGTTTGGGGTGTCTGTTATTTGAAAGCGTGTTCTGTTTAGTGTATGTATGGCACTTCTATTTGTTTCTAGTTCTCCCACTTATCTACTGCTCTAGTCACAGTGCTGCAGCGGGCTCTATGTGTGATTGCAGCTCTACTCTCTGTGCTTCTCAAATTTGCTTGAAAATGCACCATTTACCCACTTTTTTTTCAACATTTTCTCGGGGGTGAACCCCCCAACCCCCCTTAAGATGTTTGGGCTCGCTCGCCACGGTGCAGTCCGACAGAAAGTTTACGCCTCACCTCTTTCAAATGTCACCAGCCGCCGCTGTCTGACAGGCTTTCCATGTCGGGCTTTCCAACATGGAAAACCTGTCGGAAAGCGACTTTGGGGGCCCCTACTAGACCCCCCTTTTTCCACGACCTCCAGTTGGGGGCCGAGGGGGCACCATAGGTGCCCCCCTGTAAATCCCTGCACCATATGGCAGGCACAGTGAGGTGCCTGCCACACAGTGCAGGGATTTACAGTGACTCCTATTACTCTATGAGAGCTTGTGCTGTGTCCGGTTTCCGACCGCCGACAAGCTCCCATAGGGAAATGGAAGTCTGCGACCGCCCCATGTGCGGTCGCATCGTTATTGCTGTTTCAGACCATCGACCTGAGGTCGGTCGACTCCGAAACTGCAGGGATGTCGGTCGGAGGCAACCGACATCCTAATTAGGGCCTAAATGTTACACCAAGAGCACTATAAGTGGATCTTATGTAGGCAAGCTAAAGGATATCAAAAGCATGGGCAATTAAATGAAATCAAAAATAAGTGATCAACTAAAACTGGTTTCTAATTTGGACCAGATTGAGTGTCACAATTGTATAGGTTGTGTTCTAATAGCGTTTTCAATTAACGAGAGTCCCAATTCTGTTTGAGTAATATATGTAGAAGTGGCTTGAGGAATAGCCAACAAAGAGTTCTCCATTCTTTGAGGTGACAATCATTGTAACCCCCAAAGGCCTGAACCATACATATCACCTGTGATTCATTTGCTGTTCTAAATCATGCACATTTCGTTAAGAGGGCTGGAACCTAATTTGGAGTTAAGTATCAATGGGGTAACCCGCAGATCCACTGGACTCGGGTGCGAATTGGTACAAAAAGAGATGTCCCAGTGGAAGGTAATCCAACACAATATACAGTAGTATACACAAATGGTCTATGTTGCTAAAAACTTTTGACAACACCACCTTTGGATTATACCATCAAATGGTTATGATTTAATCTCATCACCAATTAGAATAATCAATTCATATGCAAAATACAATACATATAAATCTTAAAGGTTTAAAATTGGTGCAACCTAAGAGAAAAGGGGGAAGGGTTGTGAAAAGTGCGTGATGTGAGGAAAGGAAAGGTAGTGTACATGTGAACATCAAAATTCAATATTTACAACCTATCCAGCCAAATAACTGGCTTGTACATATATGGAAAATCAAAACATCAACGGGATGCAGATAAACAATCTCTGTCATCCATGTTTGAAAGAGAGAAATGGTCAACGTTTCGACCCCTATATGTGGCAGGGAGCTATATTCCTTGCAGGTGGGGTCTTCATCAGGACTAGGGCACATTGACGCGGAAGCACCTATAAGGGATAAGGTTAAATCAGTATGGTGGTGTAAACAAGGGGTACTGTTAATGAAAAGGTACTCTAAGGTAGTTATTTACCAAAAGCAGCGAGAAAGATTCAGGCTGAAGTAAAGAAGAAAAGGGCCTCGCAGGCTCCTAAAAAAACCAAAACAGAAAAAAGCCACTGTAATCAGTGTCGTGGGCAGGTACCAGGGAGGAGTATAAGGACAAAGCTCAAATCAATAAAACGTACTCATATGACTAGCAGGCGTGGATTCGGGTAAACATGAGCCAGGGTTGGTGAGTAACCAGTGGCTGCAAGAAATGGAGAAAACCCTGAATGAGAGGCCATCTCACCGAATGGGCATATCACCATCGCGGTGTGGCTGGGGCCTAGCTGGTGAAAGCGGAATTTTTACGGGGCTGCATATAAAAAAGCTGTCACCGGCATGCTGTTGCGCTTGCCAACTAACCAACGGTGAAACAGGCAGTTGGAGTGACTGGAGAGAAAGTGACTACAAAGACGTATTGAATAGACACTGTATTCATTAAAAAAGGGGCCCTTGAACAGAAGCGCACTGTCTGTACGACTGAAACGCTTTAAGAGAAAAACAATTAAAACATGCGAGAGCGCTTGTGAGAGATCAATAACTAAGCCTCAAGGCAAGAGGTTCTGGGCGCATTTAACATTAGACTGAAAACCGGGTCAAACTAAAAGGTTAATCAAATAATCACTATGGCCAAAATGGGGGGGGGGCCAGCATCGATGCCTAAACCCAAATGTGATGTGAAAACGCGGGGGCGCGCCGAAGCATCAGGCACAGCTTAATTGTAGACCTACCTGTTTCACCGTTGGTTAGTTGGCAAGCGCAACAGTATGCCGGTGACAGCTTTTTTATATGCAGCCCATAAAAATTCCGCTTTCCCCAGCTACGCCCCAGCCACACCGCGATGGTGATATGCCTGTTCGGTGAGATGGCCTCTCATTCAGGGTTTTCTCCATTTCTTGCAGCCACCGGTTACTCACCAACCCTGGCTCATGTTTACCCGAATCCACGCCTGCTAGTCATATGAGTACGTTTTATTGATTTGAGCTTTGTCCTTATACTCCTCCCTAGGTACCTGCCCACGACACTGATAACAGTGGCTTTTTTTCTGTTTTTGTTTTTTAGGAGCCTGCGATGCCCTTTTCTTCTTTACTTCAGCCTGAATATTTCTCGCTGCTTTTGGTAAATAACTACCTTAGAGTACCTTTTCATTAACAGTACCCCTTGTTTACACCACCATACTGATTTAACCTTATCCCTTATAGGTGCTTCCGCGTCAATGTGCCCTAGTGCTGATGAAGACCCCGCCCGCAAGGAATATAGCTCCCTGCCACATATAGGGGTCGAAACGTTGACCATTTCTCTCTTTCAAACATGGATGACAGAGATTGTTTATCTGCATCCCGTTGATGTTTTGATTTTCCATATATGTACAAGCCAGTTATTTGGCTGGATAGGTTGTAAATATTGAATTTTGATGTTCACATGTACACTACCTTTCCTTTCCTCACATCACGCACTTTCCACAACCCTTCCCCCTTTTCTCTTAGGTTGCACCAATTTTAAACCTTTAAGATTTACATGTATTGTATTTTGCATATGAATTGATTATTCTAATTGGTGATGAGATTAAATCATAACCATTTGATGGTATAATCCAAAGGTGGTGTTGTCAAAAGTTTTTAGCAACATAGACCATTTGTGTATACTACTGTATATTGTGTTGGATTACCTTCCACTGGGACATCTCTTTTGGAACCTAATTTGGAGGCAAATCTAAATATATTCTTAGCATTTTTGTCCGGTTGTTGTAATTTGATGGTCTCTAAATGCTGCTAGTTTCGAGCATGCTCAAACATAACACCCAAATAGGAAAAGGTAATAACTGAAAATCTGACACAGATTTATAAAAAAATGATGTGCTTTAGATGTTCCTTTGCCACATGTTGTGAATGATTTATTCAAATTTATTTTCAAATGTAGTCCTTCCATATATTGCACAAAAGAGTAAAAGCTTTTGTAGGCCATTGGCTATTCGTGCCATAAGAACGGCAATATCAGCGTACAATTGTACAGGGACTGGAAGGTAATGCATCCTTGGCATATTGGCTTTTGTTTTGACAAGGGCCTTTTTTAAACCATAAATATATAGGATAAATAGAAACAGGGTACTTGTCTGACTCCTCTCTTAACCCAGAATAGTTTTGAGTGTTCCCTGTTTGGTTTGAAGTGGACCCTAGCAGTAGGCTGCTGGTATATGTATCTTAGGATATGTATGATTCATTCATCAACTCCCAAGGATCTCGTTATGCATCAGAGTTTTACATGTTTGATAAAATCGAATGCACTGCTAAGGTCCATAAAGTTAACAACAGAAAACCCTTCTTGGCCCTAAATTGAGGCACTGCTCCACTGTACACAGCCTCTTTCTAAACCCAAGTTGAAGGTCGGATAAAACTGAATTCTCTTCGGCCCACAATTTCAGTTTCTCCAACAGCACTCAACTGAGTAGTTTTACAGAAGAGTTCAAAAGAGGAATTGGACAGTAGCGCTGGGGTCCGATTTATTACCTTTTTAAAACATTGGGACAATTTTCATTTTTTTAACATTTATTTATAGAGTATTTCAAGTAACATAGGTCATATCGTTCACTGGCTTACAAGAGTTTAATACACTTCAGCAGGGACTCTGTGAGGAGTCAACCTGCAACAATCAGTCCATGACCATGGATTAGAACAAGAAATACAGAAACGAAAAAAATAAACAGTGCAACTCCAGTGTCATTGTGCCTCCGCAGCGGGTGCAGGTAAAGAACAGCGATAATAGAAGGACGTTACATTTTTCTTCATGGGAGTAGACCGACAGAAGGGAGAGACACAGCTGCGGAGAGGAGAGGGGAGGGGAAAATCACACAGCACCACTCAGATAATAAACATACAAACTTTTCAGAGGTGTCTCAGCTCGTGGGCCATGGACTCTGACGTCACCCATGCGGTCCTCCTGATCATGGGCGACCTTAGGGTGAGGGTGTGTCTGTGGGTCCCATGAACTATTCAGTGGCCAGCTGGACAGCAGCAGCGTGGGGGTATTGGTAGATCTCCCTCCAGCAAACTTGTATCGGAATCATCCCCCCGTCAATGTCATGGTCGTGCAGTTTAGTAATCATACTACCCCAGATCACGAGGTCTTGTTCTGCATCGTTGTCTGTACGGACTCTGCGGAGTCTACGTTCCTCAGCCACTGTCCACTCCAGGAGATCTGACAGCCATTTCGCCCATACCGGAGGGGTCGGGCTTGCCCAATGTATACCTATACGCCTCCGGGCTAACACTAACCCCAACTGGGCAAATTTGTACTGCATTTTTCTCCCCTTCTTAGGGAGAGGTAATAGCCCCAGTAGGCACTGTCGGATCATGAGTTCTGCATTCACACACGTTACTCTGCGTATTTCACACTGTACCTCATTCCAAAAAGGTCGTAAGCAGCGGACAGTTGCATGTGATATGTCCAAAATCAGCCGGGATTGCATTACAGCGAGTGCATCCCGCGGGTCTCGCTGGGTAGACTCTGTGCAGGCATTGCGGTGTCAGGTATGCTTTATATATGTAGCAGAATTGCGTCAGCTTAAACCTGGTGTCGTCCTTTGGGATAGTCCTGTCATGTATACCCCATTTTACATACATTGTCTCATCCACACGACTATAACGATTCTAAACAGGTGACCTTTTACCTAGAAGCTTGCTCCTGTCTCTTCGACACCAGGCACTCGGTATTCTATCATAATCCCTGTACCTGACCTACATAAACATGTCCTCAGGCAAGGTATAATTATTCTGTATAAGGGTCACCACTTTTTTCATCCTTGGCCAACAGGCAGATGTGCATGATCGCATTTGTTTGAAAAAACATTTGTGATTGGTTCCAAAACATTTATGGTTGTTTTCAAAACATATCGATTCTAGAAGAAACCTTGGAGTGACCACTCTAGTATAAAAGGCCCTTATTTCCCCCTACAAATGAGAGGAGAATTCCTTCCAAGCTGACACGGGGTCCTGCATGCTGAATGTTCGACACGCAGCGGTCTGACATCCCTTGCGGGGTGTCATACTCGAAGCTGAGACGGGGTCCTTCGTTCTCAACCATCAGGTGAGGGGGCTGGTTCTTCCCTAGGGGTTTCTTAGCTAAACACACACACACACACATATGGTGAGGAGCATGGCAAGTGCTATACTGATTAGCCCCCAGGGAATCTGCCGGAAAGAGAAATAGAGGATGACAGCAGCGCGGGAGGCGGTGATCTTGCTGCGAGGAGGTCTGTTGACTTTCAGCGCAGGGTTGTTGTTTTTCCCCTGACTCGAAATGCCTCACTCTACAGATCGACGGACATCTGGTGACTGAGCACCATGTAAGCCAATGCTGCAATGGTGAGGTTTGCTTGGCTTGTGAATTTTTTTGCAATGATCTCCCCCGACCCTGCATTTGGATTAATTTGCATTGACTGTGTGTTGCGTCCACAGTGGAGACTATCTGACATTAATACCATTAGGGTGTTTACTTGACTTACACTCTATCCCAGACGTAATCCACTCGGAGCCTGTGTCCGGAGTTCAGTGGTGAAGCTGCGCTTCCATTATATGTTTTTCGCATGGAATTGGATTTTCCTGAGCGCCAGCATAACTTTGTAGGCAATGCTTTAATCATGTGTCTGAGCGCCATACATATTACAGTTGCTGTTTGACTTTTGGTGCCTTTTGAATATTTCGCATGTAATCACTATGGGGCATTATGGGACTAGTAGTCCCGTTTGTTTCTACATGCTATTCACGGGTCGGCATCAGAGTTCTAAAATACACATTATGTGTTATATTGGGATTGCGAGTCTGATGTTTCTTTTGACCTTCAGCTCTAATTGCGCCTACATGTTTACATTTAACTCGGGATTTATGCCTCTTTATTCGATTACGAGTGAGTTTTATGGGACAGCCTTGAATGGTCTCCATGGCATTAATGGGATTAGGTGTACTCAATCCCATCTCCCTGGCGCATTATGTTTACACAGCATGCTTCATCATCGTTTTTAAGTGTTACAAGAAAGAGGTTTGCGCAATTCTTTTTAATATGGGACAAACTACAGCGTATGTTCTTACATAGTGAAAAAAGATACATTTCGAATATAATTGTTAATTGAATACATTACATGTACATTTTAGTGGCCTGATTAGGCATTATGCATTTAATGAATTTATGTCAATGCACTATGCGTTTTTATCCTTTTTCATTATAATTGTGACCACTAATTTTACCCAATCTATAACATGTGAATGCATTTGTGTGCACCTTTTAGCAGTGTGTATCTTTTTAAGTTGAAGCCAAGAAATGTTTTCTATGTCTATGATAGTGAATAAGTATAAATGTTAAAAGAAAAATGGCGCTCACCGGATTGATAAAGGCTGCTGTGTCAGCCGAAACGCGTCTCTCTTGTTTGCCGGGTCGGAGGAGGCCCTATGGAATAAAAGATGCCTCAAACCCAGCTTTCCTCGTGTGCGTGCTCTCTTCCATGTGGAGCAGGGGTTGTTCGGATAAATATATATATATGCTTTTCTACGTTTTCTGTTATCGGCCCCGCAAAGTACTTCCACTTTTGTGTGCCATGAGGAATTGGGTCTTATGTATGTCTCGGATCTAATTAAATTGGAACCAATACTCCTCTGGCACAGAATATGGACTAGGGAGCAGACTGTGTTAAATAGAACCATCATGCAGGACATTATGAGACTGGAGGGGGTTCATTTGATACCGTGGGTGAAGTACGTGAAAACATTTTTATCAACATTAGGCCACCCAGAGTTTTATACAAACCCCGCCTCAATGTCCAGACTCTCCAGAAAAGATTTAAAATTAATGGGCTTAGCATATTTGGGTGATGTAAGATCGGCAGGAGAGCTATTGAAACCTAGTGCCCTGCAACACCAGCTAATACGCACTTCGGAGGGGTTGGAGCCCTATTTGTCATTTGTTTCTAGCGGGTTTGATAGAATGATATTATTTAGATTTAGGATGGGTACTATCCACAGACTCCTGTCTTTCCCGAAAATGAATGACTGGTCCCGTACTTTACCCCTCTGTCCGTGTGATTCGCAGTCAACTCAATCTACATCACACGTGATGTTCTTTTGTAAATTTTATATGAAACAAAGAAAAGAGTTACTGATCCCAGTTTTAAAAGCTTATGGCCTTAAACAGTGTCGCCCAGCACTAATCCGCCTGCAATTTTTGGAAAATGTTCATATTGCATGGAGGATTGCATTATATATTAAAAGAGTCCTACGGCTTAGAAAAACTATGATCTGGGATAGCAATGAGATGATGGGTCAGGATCGAGATTCTTGATTAGGACTTTGGATATACATTTTTAAATGTATTAACTGTTATGATTGTACCCAATAAGTGTTATGAACTTGTTTTTATGTGATCTTTTATGTTTCGGGTGATAAGTACATTGGACACATATCTTTTAACGTATTAGTATTTATGATTGTATGTAATCAGTGACATGAATTTGATTTTATGTACCTTTTATGCTTTTATGATTGTCTTTGTAACAGTCGAATAAAGCTTTTATTGATTGATTGAATATATATATATATATATATATATAATATATATATATATATATATATATATATATATATATATATATATATATAGCTAGACGTATATACATGCTACACATACAGATCTAGGCTAGGTACATTTAGGCAAATTACTTAGGGCGCGCATTTTAGGAATATGCAAGTGCTAATGTTTTTATCTGAACTGCTTATGTTCATCTTGTTAGCACTATGGTAGAGATGTATTTACTATTTACTATATTGGTACTAGCAATCTCTTTTGTATGCTTCTGTCTCCTGATTGTTGCAGCACATATGTTTTACACAAGGCTGTCGTTGGACCAATAAATACTTATTGAAACGTCCTAATCACCATCCTGTGTATTTTCTGAGAGTAAGCAAGCACGAATGTCTGAGAGAAAAGTAGTGTACTGTTTTCCACGATCCTTGAGGAATCAGGGTTGTCATGTTCAGTGGTTGCCAGAAACTACCTACACCACACAGGGGGGTGGTAGTGGCACTGTAGAGCTAGCTGGTTTAACGGCTGACATATCCTGTGGGGGTGTCCGGAAGCGGTCGGGACACCAAGCCCTCAGTTTAGGTCATCCAAAACGCGCAGGTCCTGGAACTACACGACACTGGCATTACTAGCTACCTCACGTACCTGCGCCAGCGTTCTCCTCCACTCACTGTCTGTAAGCGGGGATTCTAAATCCTCATCCCAAGCGGTGCACTTAAGAGCTGTGTTAATCTGTCTGTCATGTTTCAGGGCTGCGTTTAGTTGAGATATGATACCCCTCGTGGATCCAGGGTCCTATATCACTTGTAACACCTGGGATTCTCCCGGCTCCTCTGGGATGTCATCCAGATGTCTCTGGGTGTGCACGAGATACTGGCGTACTGTAAGAACTGTCTGCCTATTCCAAAGTGTGTACCCATTTCCTCCAGGGACATGAAGACTCTGTTTAAAAAGAGGTCTCCCACTCTCTGGCAGCCTCTGGCCAGCCACTTTGAAATGTCCATGGAGTCTCGTATGTGCATAAACGGGCGTAGCCACCAAATTGGAAGGAGCTTGGCATAGAGCGCCCGACGTATCACCTGTTTGACGGCCCTCTTCCATGCCAACGCCACCTGTGTGACTACAAAGGGGGAACCTGCTGGAAGAGCATGGCCACACATGAGCAACCTAGGGAGGTCAGCCAACTCGGCGGAGCCAGATAGGAGTTTCTTTTCCCATTTGGGGGCTTCCTCGCACCATAGAGCGGCGTATTGCAACAGACCAGCCAGATAATAGAGTTTGAGATCT
The DNA here is from genome assembly GCA_963921515.1 of Calotriton arnoldi. Taxonomy (NCBI): domain Eukaryota; kingdom Metazoa; phylum Chordata; class Amphibia; order Caudata; family Salamandridae; genus Calotriton; species Calotriton arnoldi. Next base: position 311,056 of record CAWUFW010001641.1, on the reverse strand, counting down.
AGAAGGCCTAGGCCCCCCTGGCGGGGATCTAATTTAAGGATCTCAAGGCAGACTCTGCTACTCTTACCCACCCACACCAGGGTAACCAGTAGACTATCGATACTCTGAAACAGGGAGGGCAGAGCTAATTCTGAAGGGCATGTAGACAGCGGGGCAGTAAGACGATTTTGCTCAATGCCACCCTGCCCATAACTGACAGCGGCAGGGTGGTCCAAAACCGTAAGGAGGCCGTCAGTCCGGTCATCACCCTGCTGATATTCAAATCATACTGCAGTTGGTGGTCGTGGGCTATCTGCATTCCCAGATAGAGGAAGCTCACTGTCTTCCAGGCAATCCCACCAGGGCGAGCTCAGGGGCACTGAAATTAGCCAGCGCAGTCAGGGGAAAAAGCACAGTTTTTTGGTGGTTGACACAGTCCTTAGACATCTTCAAAATGTGCCATCAGCCGCAGAAGATGAGGCACCGATTGTTCCGGAGCCACCGCATAGATTAACGCATCATCAGCATATAAAGACACAATATGTGTCGTGTCCCCCACACGCACGCCCCAGTCTCGTATTTCAGCCCTAAGGTAGATTGTGAATGGCTCCATAGCAAGTGCGAATAGGAGCAGCGACAGCGTGCTGCCCTCTCGGGTACCCTTCTCAATGTGGAACGTCTCAGATACTTCTCTACCAGTACACAGTCTTGCGTTTGGTTCCGAATACAGGAGTCTCACCCATGCCAGAAACCCCTCGCCCATGTCCATACGATGGAGCACCTCCCACAAGTACGCCGAGGACCAAGTGTCGAAGGCTTTTACTATGTCCAGTGCTATTAGTGCTGCGCGCAGTTCCGTGTCTCAGGTTGCATATATCACATGGGAGAGATGTCTTAAGTTCATGTGTGTGCCCCTGGCTGGCATAAAAGCACATTGGTCATCCTGGACCAAATGTGTAACCACCTGGCTCAGTTGCAATGCCAGCACCTTAGCCAGTAACTTGACGTCAACGTTGAACATGGAGAGGAGCCTGTATGATCCCGGGTCAGTGCGATCCTTGCCTGGCTTGGGGAGCATAATGAGAGCCTCGCGCATCTGGTCCGGCAATGCACCAATCCGGTGGGCTTCGCACAGCGTTTCTAGGAGAGCAGGGTGCAGAGAAGCGGAATAAGTTTGGGCATATTCAAAGGGGAGACCATCCAGGCCCAGACATTTCCCTCTAGCCATATCATTGAGTGCTTTTTGCAGGTCCTCCAGCGCGATATCTTCCCCAACTCATTCCGCTTGAGCTTCCGTAAGTCGGGGAAGGGCAACTCCATCTAAGAAGTGTCCCACTCGAGCAGTATCCGCAAGTGCCGGGGTCGAATACATTATCCTCAATTGGTCATAGAGTGCCATATTAATTGCCGGCTGTCCAGCGGTCATTGTGCCATTTGGACCGCGGAGGGCTAGGATAAGTGGTGGGGGTCATTTTCGCTTGAGTAGTCATGCCAACATGTGGCCGGATTTATCGCTGTGTCGGTGGAGACAGCGGTAATCCTATCGGACATGACAGTCCAGTCTGTCCCATGTGACCGCCACCCGTCTATGTGCCTTCTCCAGGGCTGCCCTATCTGATTCCCAGTCGCCGTTGCTGACGCGCGAGGGCCTCCTCCTGCAATTCCTACACAAGCTTCCTCCTGATATCGTAGACTTTACCAAGGCTCTCGCTGTGGACCACTATCTTAAGTGCTCCCCATTCTGTACCTCGTGTGTGAGAGGAGTTCCAATTCGTGGCAAAGAAGCCAGCAGTGCTCCTGCCATATCCGTATTAAATTCCCGATCTCCCAACACCTCGGGGCGTAATTGCCCAAGTGGAATACGGGGCCTACGACCTTGAACTCCGCACTCCAGTAGTAGCGAGGCATGGTCGGACAAGAACCGTTCTTGGTAACTCGCCCTCTGAACATTCAGGTTGCCCTCGTTTAACATTAGAAAGCGGTCTAGTCTGCTATGTGCCCCGTGGGTGGGAGTATAACAGGAGAAATCCACACCCATGGGTTGAAGCTCTCTCCAAATGTCTAGTAGTTTTAATCTAGTCATAGTGTCCCGTAAGCTAGCCACCATCCAGGTACGGGTGCCGGTCGAGTCTACCATCCAGTACGCAATTAAAGTCGCCCACCCAAATTATAGGAAGCCCAACGTAGGGCAGCATTTCCGTCTCTAGGGCCATGAAAAATTCTTCATCATCAGTATTTGGCGCATATATGTTAAGTATGCAGAGCTCCCGTCCATTTAACAGTGCATAATTAAGTGTATAAAGACCTACTACATCCGCAACCTGGCCACGCAACTGGAATGGGACCCCCGGAGCCACCCATATGGTGGCACCTCCGGCGTAGGAGGAATAAGTGGAGTAGTAAAGCTGTCTCCTCCATTTCTTGTGAAGTGTCTGGGCCTCTGCCTCCAGCAGATATGTCTCCTGGAGGAGAGCATTGTGGACACCTGTCCTTCTGAGGTAGGTATGGGTTCTGTACCGTTTCACGAAGGAGTAACATTGGGACTATTACAGTTTCAAAACATGTAATCGGTAGCACTCACTCACAAGCTGACCTTAAGAAATTAGTTAACAGTGGGGCCCATAGATTGATGTTATCCTTGTAAATATCTGTTGGCACAACATTAGGGCCTGCTGCTTTCCCCGAACAGCTCTTATTAAGGGCATGTTGGAAGTGATTATTATCAAACAAAATATGACTCCTTTTCATTTCTAACTTGTCAGTAGAAGGGGTAATATCATCATCATCATAAAAGATGGTGGTAAAATGAGCAGTCTGCTACTGAGACCCCTACATGAAGGGTGGTACCATCTGAGTCACTGAAATAAGGGGAATTATTGCTGGGCTAAAATAGGACACAGTCTTTAGTGGTCATCCCTAGCACTCTGCCTAATTTTGATTTTCCTTTCATGCAAGGCCTGTTTATACCTTATTTTACATACACTTATGAACAGGAGTCTCTTCAAACTGTGTTTAAGGCTCTCATACGTTGTTATGGGCCTGCCTAGAGGCTTGGTCAAACCATCCCTTAGACTGACATTTGTTTGACCCTCCATTCTTTGTCAGTAGAGTGTCATTTGCTGTTCTGATTGATTCAAGGACTCTATAACCTCAGATGCCCTTGAGTCATCGTTTATACCTCGTAAAAGATTTACATGTGGGAGGCCTCCTCAGTGAGGAACTATGTAGTATGAACTCCAGAACATTTAATATGAAACCAATTCGGTCTAACAGCCTCCATATTACCCATGGAGAGTTATAATGTAACTGTGAGGATCGCAGTGGCTAGATCTACCATAACCAAATTATAGGCACCCTGGCTGGTCGGAATGACCTTATATCTTTTTACGACTGGATTTAAGTTATCTGAGATCATTATGAGGGCAATTCGTCTAGATGCTCCTCTCCCAGTAATGTAGAAATAGAATTTGATACAGAGGAGCATAAGTTGGCACTAAGTCAAATTAATTCTCATAAATAGGACGTTTAACACATCACCATATTGAGCATGGGTGGAGTGGGTCTGGCCCTAACCTCAGATATCCTCATATCCGCAGACCTCTGTAGGGGAGAGTGGGCATAAATAGTCATTATTAATCACTGCCCAAATAAGGCAGTAAGCTTTATTACCTGATTGCAGCAAAGACCTGGAACAGCCTCCCCATGCACCTCTGGACCATCACCTCCGTTCCGGAATTCCGAATGGCCCTCAAGACGTGGCTGTTCGAATAAGCCTCCGGGGCCTGCAAGCGCCTGGATACCCTATAGGGGGATTAGCTGCGTTTTTTAAATCCTGATTGATGTATATTTTTCTATTTCATGTTCCACTGCATCAACCACTTTAACCCGATGAGTATCAAACACATTATTATAGAAGTTTATTATTAATAACCCATCTCCAGGAATAACACCCAAGCACAAAAGTTGAAAAAATTAGAGTTTAATTTAACCCTCGGTGTATCTATTGGTAAAAGAATTAAGGTCAATATTGCTAAACCTCGTTTTGCTCTACCTGATGTTGAGGGAGCAGCTGGAGTGTGGTAAGATATAAACCCATAAATTAAAAAGCTGTTTAGTGCCCATGTTTCCTGCAAGCAGATAATATTGAACATAGATATCTGATCTATCTAGTCAGTAATGTTATAGAGGAAATGAAATATGAAGATATTACGCTAAAGCAGACACCAGTAGAAAACAATATAAAATTATACGTGGTAAAAGAGCAGTGCCGGGGGGCGCTAGAGGGCGCACGGCAAAATGGCCGCACTGGTGTGAGGCTCTGCCCGGCCGAGCCGTTATCCGACCATTATCTGCTGCCATACGGGGTAAAAGTACCCGCAAACCACTGGAGTGCCTCCCGGAACCGAAGCGGCACCATAGGGCAGGATAGCTGGGTCGGCGACGTCAGTGGGGACACGCTGGCGGCGATTGACAGTGCGGAGGCTGCCACTCAGAAAATGGCGACCGCTACTCGGGCGTAGGCCTCCCTGGGCCGGCATGCTGTGTTGCTGTCCTGCAACTGCCTACTGTCCGTAGCGACGCTGTGTGCTGGACTCTGCGTCAGCGGCGGCCCCCCCCCGGTGAGGCCGAGGGCCCGGTGAGGGAACTGCGCAGTGGAGCGGCGGAACGCTACTTGACTGCTGGGCCTGCAGCGGCGGGGACGCAATCGGCAGCACTGACATCGGCTGCGACTACCTGTGGACCCGGACGCCCATCGGCGCCGGTTGCGGTGAGTGGGGTGCACGGCTGGGCCTGGGCTACAGCTGCGTAGGTGGGTGCGGGCCCGGGCTGCGGCCTGCGAACTGTGGCTGGTGCGGGGCATAGGGGATTTTGGCTGTTGCGGCTACGCAGGGACCACGGAGGAGATCGCTGCTTGCCTGCTGTCCCGGGTATTCGACTACGCTGGATGCTGGCATACATGAGAGTCTGTGGCGAGTACTCCCCCCGGCTTGAGGTGTGATCTTGGGGCAACATCGCTACTACCCCCTTGGCGCACTTGGTGGGTCTGCACTGGAGGGGTCCCATATTGATGCCCAGTGGGTGACGCTGCAACCTTTCCACCCCCCTCCCGCTGTGGTGTCGGCGCTCTGTGGTGGTGCTGCCTACTCGCTCTGGGTGCCAGGAGGCGCATATACTGGGCACACCATTGGGAGATACAATTGAACAGCGATCGGCGCACTGGGCTGAAGCGGCTACTGGGGCTACATAGGCACTGATCCCCTCAGTGAGGGGAGTGCAGGTGTAAAATGGGGAAGACGGACAAGTCCCAGCCGCGCTTGACATTCGACCTGCGCAAGCCCGCGAAAACTGCGCAAAAGGCGGCCTCTGACTCGGAGGCGGATGCGCAGGCGGACGGCCCTACCACACTAGAAAGCACGCTGCTAGCCATGCAGCGCTCTCTACAGACCATAGAAGGCACGATGGCCTCGGTCAACAACCGCCTTGATCATGTGTCCTCCCAGCTGGAGAAACAGAGTGCACGCATGGGGGAGGTGGAGCAGAGGGTGTCTGACACCGAGGATGGTTTGAGCACTGTCGCAGAAAAACGTTGAATATGGAAAAATACTGGCCGTGATTCAAGCCAAGAATGAGGAGTTAGAGGCGAGATCGAGGCGCAGCAACATCCGCATCACAGGCCTACCGGAGTCAACAAATGTGGGGAAAATGGAGACGTATATCGAAGGCCTGGTATCAGAGATCTTCGGGCCTGAACATCTCTCCAGAATGTTCATTGTGGAGCGAGCCCACCGCTCGCTAGCTGCCCGTCCGGCCCCGGGGGCTCCTCCCCGCCCTATAATTGCCAGGATCCTAAATTACAGAGACCGAGACACAATCTTACGGCTCGCCAGGGAGAAGGGTTCGATAGTACATCAGGGCAACGCGCTCTCCTTTTTTCCCGATTTTACGGTGGCAGTACAGGCTGCCCACCGTGAATTTGGCTCCGTAAAAAGCTCCTACAGGCCAATGGGGTCCCATACGCCATGCTGTATCCAGCTCGTCTTCGCATTGGCGGGGACGGTGACTCCAAGATCTTTGCTTCTCCTAAGGCCGCGATGGAACACGCTAAACATCTGAAGCGACAGCGACGAGAGTCTGGTACAGCTCCCGAGGACCGAATAGAAATAAAAAGATGGGAACACCTACCTGAACTGGCACGCACATTAAGTTTTTTATATTGGCTGGTAGACGAGGGGCGTTTAACTCTATTGGAACATGTGGACGCTATACAACATGTGTTACTGGACATCGGAGCTGGCTGGGTTATTGTCCTTAACTGGCTTCCCTCCCCTGGGCTGCTGCCTTATAACTCTTCCTATAGTTTTGGGGATTGGCGCTGCTTGACCGTAGCCGGTTGGGACCTGCTGGTTGTTTGTCCGTGTGGGGTGGGCGCTGGTGTCGGGGTCATGGCACTCATACACATCTGTGACTGTAAATATGGGCGATTCCCCTGTATTGGCAATTAGTAGACCTACTCGGCCACCTCCTGTTTTGTGGGAGGTTAGTAGCACTCAGTGCCCCCCGTAAATGGGTATACCCCAAAGTTGCGTTTTGTTTATTGGGTTAGGGGAGGGGGAAGGGTTGAGCTATGGGATGGCTTTGGCGTGTTGGGGAAGCTAAAGTGGGTGGGGGGAGGAAGGGTCCTGGGCTGGGCAGGCAGAACGTGGGGGTTTATTGATCAAATTATCACTGTGTGGGTGGGCACGGATTCGTGGTTATCCTTGAAGAAGATTGTCCATTCTTATGTTTCTAATGTCCCACTATGGCCGGCCGGCTGCAATGACTTCTCCATTTAAATTCCTGACTTGGAATGTTCGAGGCTTGAACACACCTAAAAAGATTAGATCTGTAATTGCCTATTTAGATCGGGTGGGTGTCCATGTTGCCTTACTACAGGAGACACATTTAACCCGGGAGTCAGCTGGTAAGATAGGCGCACGCTGGTCGTGCGTAAAGGTTGCCTCGTCCTTCTCCAGTTATTCTAGGGGCGTGCTCATCCTGGTAAAGAGAGGTGTGCCTTTCACTGTGGTTAAATCGGAGACGGATGACAGCGGACGAGTGGCGATGGTGCATGGATGCTTGGGGGTGAAAGTGTGCTGATAGTTAATGTCTATGGTCCGAATGTGGATGACCCCTCTTTTATTCTGATGTGTGGCGGAGAATATCGAAGTTCCCCCAGCGGCGATAGTGTGGGGGAGATTTTAATTTGTGTTTGGATGCAGCCATGGATAGGGTAAGTAGTGGTATGTTGCGGCCTAAACTTGCGACAGATATGCTGCTAGGCCTGATGGATACTGGTCAACTAATTGATATCTGGCGCTCACGGAATCCAGAGGCCCGGGAGAGCACTTTCGCTTCGGCGGCCCATGGTTCCTGGTCCCGCATTGATTTTTGGCCTCGCCTCGGCGCAGGTCTGTAATTGGACTACAGTAGTGTCGCATGAGGCACGTACTCTGTCGGACCATTCCCCTGTACTTCTGGAGCTGCAGATCCCGACCTACCAGAGACCGCCCTTTGCGTGGAGGCTTCAACCTTCAGAGCTCAAAGACCCGGTTTTCCACCAGACCGTGGCTGAGGCAATCAGGAATTATTTTCTGGAAAATGAAGGATCGGTAGACAGCGCGGGCACGATCTGGGAAGCGTTTAAGGTTACCATAAGGGGAACCTGTATCGGAGCGCAGTCTGGTATCCTGCGAGATATTCGCCGTAGAATACGGAAATTGACATCTGATATCTCTCAGCGGGAGCGAGAATTCGAGTCTGACCCATCCTCAGCTAAACTTGCGGCCATGAGGGAGCTTGTCTTGGAACACAATGAGGCGGTGGATCAGGAGCTCTCACATTGCTCCAGACGGCGGATAGCGCGCTACTACGGGGAGGGGGCAGACCGGGCCGCTCGCTAGCACAAAACTTTCGGAACCGCGCTGTCAAGTTGACATTGCGGAGCTGTTGGATGAAAATGGGATCGCCCGTCATTCAACTGTGGACCTCTGCGATACGGTTTTGCAATTCTATACAAGTCTCTATGCCACAAGAGAGTCTCCATCGGCGGTGGAGATAGATGCCTATCTCGACGAAATAGCGTTAGGATGGTTATCTCCAGCACATCGAGAACACCTCGTACAACCATTCGGAGTGGAAGATGTCAGGAAGCTATCACGTCGTTACCAACCTGTAAAGCCGCAGGACCTGACGGGCTACCTGGCGAATTTTACAAAACCTATGCAGCGGACCTGGCCCCTCGGCTCCTGGCTGTATATGCAGAGGCTTACGATAGTGGGACACTGCCGCATCCCTCCGGGAGGCCCTCCTGGTCACCCTATTGAAACCAGATAAGCCCCCAAATCAATGCGGTTCCTACCGACCTTTGTCCATCATCAATATCGACGCAAAGATTCTCGCCAAAATGATCGCCACCAGGCTGCAGCCGTTGGTTCCTCTACTGGTGTTGCCTGATCAGTCCGGCTTCGTCACGGAGCGCTCTACGACACACAACTTGCGCACGCTCTTCGCCACGCTACACTACTTTGAACCTGATTTCCAGGCGGTGGCCGTATGACTTGATGCGGCTAAGGCCTTTGACTCGTTGCAGTGGCCATTTATGTTTGCCGTGCTGGGCCGCATGGGCTTCCCGCCTTTTTTTCTGCAGTGGATTAGGGTGCTTTACAGCGGACCGGTGGCTCGCGTTCGGGTTAATGGATGGGTGTCCTCATTGTTTTGCATTGAACGGGGTACAAGGCAGGGATGCCCTCTGTCCCCTATGCTTTCTCTTTGGCGCTGGAGCCCTCGCCTGTATGCTGCGTCAGAAACATGCTGCGGCGGCTCTGAGGTTCAGGCTGCGACCCTTAATTGTCTCACTGTACGCAGATGACATGCTGCTGTATGTTCGCGAACCTGCTACGTACCTATCTGCGCTGCTGCGAGAATACGTAAAATTTGAAAGATTCTCGGGCCTGGGGATTAACTGGTCCAAATCCGTAGTGTTTCCGTTGACTGCGCGAACAGCTGAGGTCGAGGTGGACTTCCCATTGGCCTGGACATCGGACCCGGTCAAATATCTTGGAGTTTGGGTGCACAGGGACCCAACTGTCGTTGTCTCCGAGAACTATGGTCGCACGGTTTCACGTATATCTGAACAAGCCGTGCGGTGGGCACACTTACCTCTCTCATTAGCCGATAGAATTGCCGTTGTGAAGATGGTCTTTTTACCCAAGCTGTTGTATTTTTCGTTAACATCCCTATCAAACTGAATATGGCACTGTTCCGCACGTTACAGTCTGCGCTCTTAACATTTGTGTGGGGTGGTAAGAAGCCCCGGTGTCGATGGGAACTGCTGGTGCTGCCATTTGACCGCGGTGGTTTCGAGGCCCCAGACTTTCGTCTTTATTATCTATGTGCGCAGGCGCAACTCGCACATTACTGGCATTTCCCACAGTGCTTTCAACCCCACGTGGCGATTGAATCAGATGCTGTTTTTCCTCTTCCAGTACAGGCAGTTGCGCTTTCGGGGGAACAGGAGGCCCACGAAATGAGATCAACCCCACGCAGTGCACGGCGTGGGCGTGGCGAATGCTTGCACTCCGGGCTCAACTTTCTTACCTATACGCTTCATCCGTACCATTAGTCTCACATCCCGATATCTCTGCGGCACGAGAGTCGACGGCCAGGAAGGAGCTCACGGCTGCGGGCATCACCACACTGGGCGACTTGTATGAGGGCGGTAAATTCAAAGACTTACGGGCGGCGCAGGGTGGCGTAAATCGACCTTTTATGTTTAACTTTACCTATGTCCGGGTCCGGCAGGCTGTCCGTGCGGCATATCCAAATTATCCAACCGAACCAACCACTCTGCAGGCGCTGCAGGTGATGCTCTCAGGTGCGTCCCGAAGGGGTCTCATTACTAGGCTGTATAACGCCTCGCTGCGGAACGGGAGCAAGAAGACTCCCCTCGTGTGTACGGTGGGGAACGATGTTGGGCACCCCTATTACACCTGAGACCTGGAGGGAGTGTTGTCGGCTCACGGGACGTCTCACAGCTAATTGCAACCTCCGAATTATTCATTTTAAATTCCTACATCAGGTATATTACACCCCCTACAATTGCATAAATATGGTCTGAGAGAGGCTGCTAACTGTGTGAGATGTGGAGCCCGGATGCGGATTTTCTTCATGTGGCTTGGATGTGTCCGGGTGTGCTTGCGTTCTGGACTGCGGTGACGACCATGCTTACGGCGGTTGTGTCAGAACCTGTGTGCTGTACCCCTGAGATGTGCTTGCTGGGCCACGTCAAACCTCTCAAACCATGTAACAGGCGCCTAGTGGCACTCTCGACTCTTTTTGCAAAAGGGCAGTAGCGCAATGCTGGGGAGCCAAGGTAGTACCCACTGTTAAGAAATGGCTTAAGGACTTACTATACTGTAGGGATCAGCTTCGGATATATGGCGAAGAACTACCTGAGTCTTCTCGCCCCAAGGACTTTTGGGCTCCCCTTGCAATATATTTGATGTCTCACCCTGACCTGGCATGAATGATGGATGCCCCTGGGAGCGGGACCAGTTGGCAAGCATGGTAGGCGCTGTCTCCATTTGGGACGTTACTACAGGTGTGTTCGAGTTGGCTGGCCATAGATGTGGACTGTGTAGGAGAGTTTTTATCACTGTCACCACCCACCATGCATACGTTGATTTTTTTGCAATAAGCAAAGTGTTTTGGAAATCTGTTAAGGATCTGCCTGGGAGGGAGGGTTAGGGGGGTATGGGAGGGAAGTACTGCGAAATTATTTTTCTGAGTTCATTGAATTGATTATTGGCTTGTGTATACCGAGTTGTAACTATGCACTAAAATCAATAAAAAAAAAAAAAAAAAAGAGCAGTGCCGGCCTAAATCTTGTGCTGATGCCAGAGAGGTGAAGAGTTCACTTGAAAATAGAGTGCATGACCTGCAAGGTCTTAGTTAAAGGAAAACCCTTGCTTGTAAGCTTGAAGGAATTTATGGTCTTGGCGCACAGGGATGTACTCTGTGTTCTTAGCGCATTGAAAACATGATTAAACAATAGGAGCAGGAGATTGAATTAGCCAAGAGCCTTCAGAATCTGGTAAGAGGTCTTGGGAGTAGAGTGATAAAGTACACTCGCAAATACACATGCATTCAAGAGTAGAGAATAGTTTGTTAAGCATTGTTGGAATTACAATAAACAGGGGTGTGGAATTTAATAAAATATCCACTTGTCCATGGGGCAGGTTGCTTTAAAATGTACTTGTCCTGTAACAAAATCCACTTGTCCCTTTTGTGCCATGTAATGCGGCGACAAATTATGGCAGCAATCTCATTATATAAGAGCTCTGAAATAGCCTCTCTGATTATGCCAGGGCTCCTTCCATAGCAGGGGTTGAATACTAGCATTTCCCTTATGTTGCCATGTTTCCGCAGATCTACATACTGGGTCTGAATAAAATTGTAAGCAATAGTTCCAGGTTGGAATGCCCTTTTAAGTCTGTGCAAACCTACTAACTTGCATGTTTTAAGGGTTTTTACCAACTCTTCTCTTATTTTTTCCCATACTGACAAAGGTTGGAAATGTACTCCCGACAATGGCAGACATAAAACTTCTTCCAGGGTTGGGAACAAAGTTGTTGGAGGAAAAGTGAACTTGCAAACACTCAGATTTTCGCATGAGCAAATCTACACCTGCATATTTGCTCATGCTAAAATGCAGTTCACAAATATTTTCTAGGTGTACTATTTCTTGGCCTACTTCTGTAAAGTCTTGTGAATTCACGAAAGCCGTATATCTGCTCTTAATGCAATGACATGGGTGCACTTTCGAGACTTTATTTAATAATTGGGCCCCTAATTTGGTCTGGCGTTAACCATGACATTTTGTGTTTATTAAAATTCTCTTTCTCTCTCTCTCTCCCTCCTAGCTTCACGGTGAGTGACAGCCTTCTGTTCTTTCACACGGAGCATATCGACACACAGTCGTTTTGTTCAGTGCCAGGAACTACTGTGGCAATGTGTGCTTTTTGAGACCAAAAACAATTTTTGCTTTTGCCAATGTTTGTTATAAAGGTGAGGGCCCGGCAGCTCCCACACCAATAAGATTTTACAAAAACCATGCCAGAACAAGTCGCGCATTGACAAAACCAAAAGACTAGCCAACAATTTCAGACCTACTGCCTTTACCAATGCTTGTTTATTTTTATGTTTCCCATAATCGTAATAAAACTGGTTACACTGATTTTCCATCGTGAATATTTTGGGGAAATACTAGCATACATCAACACATTTTAGTAAATGATGCTGCAAAGAAATGGTACCTAACATTTTACAGTAGTTTAGCGAAATGTTTTTGAATTTTTTTGTGAACATTTTATTTTGAAAGCAAAGAATCGTCAATCTTGCTTTCAAGCTTCTGCAAATATTTCCATCTAATCAGAGAGCATTCTGGGAGCATTATACATAGCCTCATATTGCTAAACATTGAAAACGTGTGTATACATTTTTATACTGGAACCCCTGTCAGTAGTGCATTCTGAGCTTACAACATTTGCTTAGAGCACTCACCCTAATAATAAAGGCTTTGCATTAATGAACCATAAATACCAGTTTGAACAGCATTAACACATGGACACAAATATTACCTTAACTGCAGGCAATGCCTTTCTCAGAGCCATAATGTGATACTGTAAACTGGCAGTCAAAGGGTTTGTGCTGCTGGGGGTTGGGCCTGCCCTTGACCCCAAACAATATGTCCCGGGCGTCGGGCTTTAGGAATTCCACATTCCTGAATAAAGAATGTGAAGAGAATTAGGTTAAAGTTTAGGGACACAGGTGAAGATGCTTTTATGTTATCGACATGTAATTATTAAGTAACTCAATGTTTAATCTATTGTAACAAGCATTGTCTGAGTAAGTATAAAAGTGGCTGCCTGTGAAGCAGCAGATTGAGACCAACTGTTTGCCTGTGTGGAGATAGCTACTCTCTCTGTTGCAACAGTATAAAGCTGTGTTTGCCTTGCCAAAGAGGAGTCTTTTCTTTTTTCTTTATGTTTCCCCGCTACAGTACTAATCAATTTGTTTGCTATACCCGTCACATTCCATTCGCAAAAAAGCATGATACCCTTCCGTTTTTTGCCCTTCAGGTCACTATTGTGTGCAAGAGGGACAGACCTTCTGGGTCCACCCAAATCCGCTCCCAGGACATCAGTTGTAGCAGTTATTATGATAGAATTTATGGTGGGATGGGAAAGATTAAGTCAAAGCTGTTCATCGAGTACAGAGAGTTGATTGAAATGATTATCAGTTGAGACGTTGTACCTCAGGTCAGTATCGCCTTCTCTTTGTAGGTTATAAGTCCTGTACGAGTGGATGTCCTCTGGTTTGTCAAAATAACCTAGTAGGGCCGCTTTTAGGTTAGCTGCATACTGGGATAACTGATTTAAGGTATTTGGAATGTATCCTGGGAAGTGAGGTGTTTGAAGTTGATCACAATACAGTCCCATCACTCGGACTTTTATTACCATCAGGATTTCTCAGGCTAATCATTGCACATTCCCTACTCTTTTGGCCAACCAACATATAGATTTATTTTTTAGGCTGTTCCAAGTTTCAGAACCGTTAGTGCAAACAGGTGAAACATCTTTTAAATTCAGGACATAAGGTGTGGCCTTAGGTGGGAGATTGAGGGAGTCTTTTTAGTTAATCTGATAAGATCTTGGCATCGGAGACCATGGTATAGTTGACTGATTGACCCCTCTGTTCTAACATCCCTTCTTGTATTCTTCCCTGCATCTCCCCCTTGAGATTTGAATGGCTGTTTAGTGCGTTCGCTGAGTGTGATAAATGATTCACTAGTGGGGCCCTTCATCTTCCATTGTGGAGTTGGTGTGTTTGGGAGAATATGGGGAGCATCCCGTTGTTAAAGTGCACAATATCAACTAGACCAGAAGATTTTAAATTCCTAAAAAAATGCAAATAGGGTTTTAACAGTCTTTAGGCTGTCTCGGACAACATCGAACATCTTCCCAACATATATGTTTTCACAGCCGGTAGCCAGTTGTCCCATAGGGAAAGTAAATGGCTAAAATTTCGAACACCTTCCTCAAATGTCTGTAAAAAAACAATTGGTGTTCAGTCTCTGTTTTACAACCTGGGGTTAGTTTACACTTTTGGAAAACGGTGTGGACAGTCTCTTTTTTTCGTCTTAAGTGGAGGAGAATTAGTGGTAATAAATGGGGATGCACTTACATTACTAATGGTACATAAATCATCGGATATCACACGGGGTTGGGTGTTTGTGGTCTCAGTGTTTTAGATGGTTTACTACCATTCATAGTAAGTTTACTTAGCAGTTCTCTTGTGATTGATGGTTTGTCCTTTCCCCTTCTGATCTCAACCTGTGGGTCATCTGAAGCCTCCATGGTGCACTCAGTTTCACTACTGATCAGACCCATAGCGTTTATAAGGTGATTTGTAATTGAGTCATTCACATATCGTTCCTTTGTCGTGGATTGTACTGGTAGTTTTCGTTTACCCATTGTAGATTGTAGTTCTTTTATGTGGGTATATGATTATCCGATAGAAGGTGTCTAGGCGTTGGCCCAGATCAGCCTCTTACGGGCTCAGTGCAGATGGGTTTGCACCGTTATTGTCCAAGCAACTGTGGCACGCATCCCGCGCAGCAGGGAGAAAGAGCGCTTTTAGTAGCAGTGAGTTCAGTACAGCCTCACCTCCACCAGCCAGGCTGAATCAACGATGTGGCAACGCAGTCTGGGCTCTGTAGTTTCTGTGTCCCACAAGCTACTTTGGCAGGGCCCTAGACATCCAATAGCACTGGCCATTGGCTTCTGAGCAAAACTTTGGGTCCCAGCTGTTAAGCACTGATTTATACCCTATATTCTTTCTGACTTTAAAGTCCATACAAATGGCAGCAGTCAGTGGAGGGTGAATTGGTCATAATGAAGAGTACTGGTAAGTAATTAAGGCACAGCTCGTCCCAGTCATTATTTCTGAGGTGTACCAAAGCAAGATTGGCCTTCGCAAATGACTAATAATTATTAGAAGTAGCTATGTGTGCCAAAACAAAGATTTATTGGAAATCTAATGCAAAAATGGAAAAAAAACTTTAGGACTAAACAGATGTCAAAACGTCTTGACTGAAGGACAGCCTCCTAAATCCTGAATACAGTAATGGTTAACAAAGGTATGTGGAGATGCCCACGTGGCTACTTTACAGATTTCTGATAAAGAAACACCTTGAACTTCTGCACATGAAGCTGAAGCCCCCTAGTGGGACTGCTGTGACTGACCCCAGGAGCAGAGGTGTCTGATAGAGACTCAGGTCACCAGAAGTGACAAAAAGATTATCTGAATTCTGAAAACTGCTCTCTGATCTAAAGAATGTAGTGAAACATCTGTGGAAGGAGAGGCGCACAAGACAGGTAACATGAATTCTTGGTTCTGTTATGCCATGGATGTTACCTTAGGAAGAAATTCAGGATCAGGTTTGTAAATTATTCCATCTTCCTAAACCCTGAGATAGAACGGTTAGCACAAAAGAGCATCCAGTTGAACCAGACCTAGCAGCCTAAGTAAAAGCCTCCTAGAGAACCACCTTCATGGTTTAAATCTTCAGCTCCGCAGACGAAAGACATTCAAAGAAAAACCTCTGAATGTCTATCCAAACAGACAAGTCCATAGGAGAAAGGGAAGGTCCAGCAATTGAAAAACCTCTTAGAATTCTGTATCTAAGATCCTCACCTTCACCTAGACCACTCCACAGCTCCAGAAAAGCTCTAATTGCTGCACATTGGGCCTTATGAGTTGACACTGTAGAATCCTTTGAAACCCATCATAAATATGGGAACTAAATGATATAAGAAAATCTGCAGTCAATAAAAACCTAAATCTAGAAGAAAGGCAGTTTTGAAAATCCCCCAATGCCTAGAGTATGCTGTAAGAGTTGAAGGCTGCCTGGATTTCTAGATAGCTTCAGCTAGGTGTACTGGGATGCCTTTACTTTCAACTATCTGACTGATCGAGACAGATTGTGAAAAGACAGATGCTCTTAGAGGAAAAGAAGAAAGATGAATTTTCCAACGAGGAGACATAGACATGGGTTGGAGAAGAAGAAACTAAGCTGTACAGGGCCAAAATGGCAGGACCACTATCATATTTCCAGGAAATTAAGAGCAAAACCTGAGAAATAGTAGATTGTCTGGAGAGGCAAATAGGTCTAGAAGGGGATCCATGAACGTATAACAGATCACCCTGAAGATGTTTGGAGAAAGAGACAGGTCTTGAGATATGGAAAGATTCGTATTAATCTGCCTCCCTTCAGATTGTTTTGCAGTCTGGGGTGGATCCTCAGCTAGAGCATATGAATTTTCACCAGTGATCCTGACTTACTTGCCACCAGACTGAGAGAGTAGATCTGTTTCCCTCCTGCCTGTTTATATATGCCATAGCCACTATGGTGTCTGTTCAAACTAACACACTGTTGTTGCTGAAAAGGATGAAAAAAAAGGCAATGCTCAAAAGACCACAGACATGTAACTCCAGTTTTAAGAAGACTGACTCCTTGCAACTTTACTGCGTTGTACTGAAAAATCCTCCAGTGTTGTACCCCAACCTTTTGCACTGGCATTTGTTGTTACCATCAGATGCCCCTGGTCTGCGGATTCTGTCTATAGTCATGACTCCTGGAGCATGGCAAGATGTACAGTCACTGAAATCTATTCCTTGAAGTTCATAAACACAGGATGCCAAAATTAGAGCAGATGAACCAGAAGAGGTAGAAGATAAATCTTGCCCCAGGTACCAAATAATAATGATGCCATGGGCCCCAGCTTCCTTAGCCAAAGATATGCTGGAGCTAACTATTGTGATAAAAGTACCAATCTCAGTCTCTCCACTCTTTCCTGTGAAAGGGTAGTGTAGGAAAGGCCAATCTTTTGAATGGTGTATCCCCAGATTTTTACCCTGGCTAATTTTTGGCTAGCTTTAAAACTCTGTGCATTTTACCCCTGCTAACTAGTAGTAAAGTACTTGAGCTCCCCCTTTTAACATGGTCGAGTTAGCATACTGCTAATTGGTATACGTAACTTTCCTATACATTCCTAGTATATGGTACAAATGTTCCCAGGGCCTGGAAGTTAAATGCCTTTAGTGGGCTGCAACACCCATTGTGCCAACCACTACTGTGGCAGTGCAAACATGGCTTCTGACCTACAATAGTAGTCTGATTGTCACAGTGTAACAACTGCAACTCGACTTGTCAAAATAAACCTGGGACAGGTAAAAACTTATTTTTTAAATATTAATAAGTCACCTCTGTGTAGGCCTTTTAACCCACAAGGCAGGGTGCATGCTATTTAAACGTAAGCTATGTAGAAATTTTATGTTAGCCTTCTTGCAGCGACTAGCACCCAAAAGCTATTTTCACTGTGGCAGGCCTAGCTGTCATATGTAGAAAACCAGGGTACGGGTTAAAATATTAACACTGTATTTCGGGAATGAGACCAGTTAGATAAATAATTAAACAACTATTTTCAGTAGTTATTAAAAATTATATTCAGTGGTGGATGTTTAATAAATATGAAAGGAAAGTAACTTTTAGAAAGTTACTGTTTTCCTGTCTGAAGTTCCTGGAGGCTAATTTGCATTGGCTATCTAGCTCCTCACAGCCAGTAATTAGCAAGTTCACCCCCTGCATAACCAAAGTCGCTAACTGGATGAAAGCCAACTGTGATCTTCGACAAAAACACCTCACAATGGGACTCCAACTGGTGGTTGGCTGAACTCTGACCTACCCCAACACTGAGAACCCACTATAGGACCCTCTTAATAATCATCGACAGCAAACTGGACATGTCCGCACAAGTCAACGCCATTGCTGTATCTTGCTTCCATTCCTTGAAGATGCTGAGGAAAATCTTCAAATGGATCCCAAGCAACACTGCAAAAACTGTCACTCATGCCTTAGTCACCAGCAAGTTGGACTGTGGGAACATCCTCTACGCCGGGATCACCAACCAACTCACTCAAAGACCACAGACCATCCAGAACTCAGCAGCCAGACTCCTTTTCAACCTACTAAACAGAACTCTCATCACACCACACCTCAGGGAACTCCACTGGCTCCTGATACACAAACACCCTCAATTCAGATTCCTCACACACAGATTGAAGGCACTACACAAACATAACTCCGGACCCACCTACCTGAACAGTTGCATCGCCTACCACAAACTACCCAGGCAACTCCGCTTCAAAGGGCTCCTACTTGCACACATCCCATGCATACACAGAACCAGATCAGGAAGACAGGTGTTCTCTTGCATCGCTCCTAAAGCTTGGAATGACCTCCCACTCCACATCGGAGCCTCCTCCATTCTTCTTGAATCCTGCAAGAAGATGAAAACCTAGCATTTTAACTAACCAACCTGCCATAGGCAGGGCTAGGCACACACACACCTGTTCAGCACCAGAATACCTACGCAGGTGATAGTGCACTTCACAAATACACATAACGTAGGTGTGAAATGCCTTTCAGGAGCACGGAATTGGCTGACCTGAACTGGGAGAGATGATTCCTCTGAACTCCACTGAATATGCAGGGCAGGGGCCCTGAGCATCCTTTGTGACACTGTGTCAAATAATGCTTGACTGTCAAATCATACTTGACAGGTCTGCTGGATTCACATGACACATGAGCACACTTGGATAGGAGTATGGCACATTACAACGCGATGTAATACATCGCGTGCCATTACAACGTGGTCGTTACAACAACCGCGTTGTTAGTACGCGATGTACTACATCGCAAGTCTTTACAACGACTTCCACTAGGGGGCGCGCTGGACTTAGGAATAGTATTATTTACTATTCCTACTCCAGTTTGCGCAACAGTAGGGAAGGTGTTGGAAATTTATTTCCAATACCTCAGCGCCCCCTAGTGGAATTCATTGTAAAGACTTGCGATGTCATTACATCGCGTACTAACAACGTGGTCGTTGCAACGACCGCGTTGTAAAGGTATTGCGGTGTAATGACCGCGTTGTAAAGGTCGTTTCCCTTGAATTGGGGAGAGAATACGATGCCAAGATAATTCTTGAGGATCCACTGTCTGGTTGCTGACTGTTTCTGCTTTTGTTCCACCAGACCTCTGTCTCTGGGTTTATTGTGGGTACAGTGGCTGCCTCAAACTGGAGTTTAGTGTAAGATGAGGGAGAACTCTAGAATTTCCTTAGTACACTCCCCACACAGCCCTCAGAGCCCATGTTCAGTGTGGCCGAAGATTTTCACTCTGTTGAAAATGCCCAAAGTGGGTAGTATTGGCACTAGAAACTTTTACCCTCATTGGTTAGGGGGGTGTCCAGGAGTCATTTCCACCCACTAGCAAGTGCCAGGCATAAATATGGTGTCTCAAGGCACCCACTTCAGAACACCTTCTGGACCTGCAAATCAGAAAAGACTGGACCTGTTGTCTGTGACCTGAGAGGAGCCCTGAAGGACTGGGCCTGCTGTGTTTTGTACCCAGGACAGAAATGTTGAGTCCAAGGGTCATAACACTGACATCTAGTTCAAGCTACAGGGTTAAAACAAGCTACAAGAGGTCTTTTCCTGGATGTACCCAGCTGACCAGTGGCAACTGGACCTGGACTGGGCCCTGCTGGTAGCCTCTTTCTGACGCCCTGTGAGTTGCTAAGTACCTTCGCTGAGGTACTTCGAGCGTTTAGAAGTGTACTGTTGTGGTGGATTGGGACCTAAAGGACTAAGTCAGAAGGTAAAATCTTTATCCAAGATGAACCTTGTTGGTATCCAGCCTGCGCTTCATAACAGTCAGCCTCGAACTGTGCCTAGGTCCCGGTCTATTGACTATCCTTGGCAATTTGTAATTTTTAGCACTATTTCTACTAACATTTTAAAAATTCATATCTCCAGTTCCCCATATTGGATTTTTGTCATGTTGGTATCATTTAGTTTTTTTTTTCTTACTCTATTTTTCTGGTTCCGTTTTTTTTATTATTTAGCATTTTGACATTATTACTATTTTGGTACTGCATAAATAGTTCACACATTGGTTTAAGTTAAGCCTTTCCGCTCTGTGCTGTAGCAACCATGGGACTGAGCTCAGGTTCATTTAGTGACTTTGAGAGTTCACCTTGACAAGGGTCATGACTGTTCCTTGAGGTGTAAAGTCATCCACTCCAAAAGGGAAGGGCTGTGTAGCTTTACCTTGGCAAGGAGTAGGAAACTACCAATAAATACTTTTTTAACAAAACATATTTAATAAAATAAAAGTTAACTTTTCTCTGACCTCGTAATGTCTTGATGTGCTTGTTTCCATGGCTACGCTCTACACACAGCCCCTTTATGTTCACCCTCCTGCTACCATTACCCCCTTGTCAACCCCAGGCCCCTCTCTGTTGTATTTCTTGTTTTTGCTGGCAGTGAGGCTGTACCATATTGTCAATACTCACTTTGTTAGATTTCTGTAACACCTACTTGGCACTGCCAGAGGAATTGCACACTGTTTGGGCTAGATAGGAGGAAGCTCACCCTGCTTGGGTCCTGTTGCATTGACTAGGCACTGCTGAAAGAATCTCGCCTGATAGGATACAGTAGCACTGACCAGGCACTGCTCAAGGGAGGTCGCACTGCCCAGCAAGGGAGCCATGACTAGGCACTGCTTAGGAATCTCGCACTGCTCAAAACTAAAGCACTAACCGGGTACTGCAGAAGGAAGCGCATGCTTGTGGTGTCCTAGAGCACATACCTGCCACTGATCGAGGAAGCTTGCGCTGTAAGTTCTGTAGTCTATGGTAAAAGTAGTGTGAGCTTTCTCCAAAAGTGCTAGGTGTGTGCCATCAGGCTTAAGCAGTGTTTGATAAGTGCGCTAGGGCCCAGCCACGCATGCTTCCTTTATCTCTGCCCCCGGGCTCAAAACCCAACTCCCTTCTGAATTGGGTATTGGCAGGAGTACCCCTCTTTTTATCCACAACGTTTGCTCTTTCTCATTTTTAGGTTTGGCTTGACAGCAATGCTGTTGCTAACATTAAGGGGCCGAATACGATGTTGGTCGCAAAGCATTCCGACCGACTCTGTTTCGGAAAGGTTTCCGACCGAATCGGATTCGGGGAGCCCGACCGACCGATTACGATGTTTCCGAACACCGTTCGGTCGGACTCCCATTAACTACATTGGGAACCTGTGTTCCAACCGACAACACAGGCTCCCACTGAAAAAAGGTGTGGTTGCGGAAAATCTTGCACCCTGTGGCAGGCACCCCATGGTGCCTGCCACACTGTGCATGGTTTAACAGGGGGGGTCCCTTGGGTACCCCCACGGGCCCCAACCATAGACCTCAGAGTAAAGGGGGGCCTGCTACGGGCCCCCAAAGTCAGATTCCGACAGCTGATCCGTGTCGGACAAACAGATTCCCTAATCTGACATCGTAATCGCTCGGTTGGAAACACGGTCCATAGAGCCGAATGAGTCTGCTTCGACCGACTCGATTTCTCCAAATGCCTGTTGTAACCGAGTTAGAATGACCAAACGGTTACCTAACATCCTAATCCGTCGGTAGGAAATGTTTCCGAGCGGGTCGGAAACGCGGGTTCTGAAACGGATTCGGACAAACCGAATGCCGTTCGGAGCCTTTCCGACCGACATCGTAATCGGCCTCTAAGTGATCAACAAAAAAGGAGCTTCCAGAAGTACTACTGAGAGAGGGGCTGAGGTGCTGCTCACATGTTGGTTTTCTTGAGTGAATGTATGACGTAATCACGCATGCTTTTACAACGCATGCCTTTACAACGTGGGCAATACAACGAACGCATCATTACCACGCGTTCCATTACAACGCAAGTCGTTACAACGACTTGCCTTAGCGAAGTGCTGGACTTTTGAATAGTATAATTTACTATTCCAACTCCAGTCTGTGCAACAGTAGGGAAGGTGTTGGATTTAAAATCCAACAATGCGTTCCCTAAAGCAAGTCATTGTAACGACGTGCGTTGTAATGGAACGCTTGGTAACAACGCTTTCGTTGTATTGCCTGCGTTGGAATGCACTGCGTAGTTCTGTCTGCGTTGTAAACGCTGTTAACCATCTCGAGTACATTTGATTAGACAGAAATTGTGTGTTCCCACTGACAGAGTGCTTGTAGTGCAAGCCAAAGTTTAAAGCTGTAGGCCTGATCTCTTCATTATGAAATGTTATGATAAAGGCAGTAGGCTCTGCTGTGTATGGCTCTCACTGAGTGCCAGTACTGTGAATACCAGATTCTAGATCTGGTTATTTCCTGTATGACAGCAATAGTTGGAAACAAAAGTTGCTGTGTCTCACTGTTGCTACGTCATAAAGGAATTACAGGCTGCTTTGACAGGGCTCCCTGAGAGCCTGTCAGTGCTGATTTTGTGAACCATACATAGCCAAACTACAGATCGGTAAAAAGTGAATAACTGGGATGTTTTTCACCCCCCAGATTCTGAGTGAAATAGACAACTCAAACTTTTTTCTCGTCTATTTGATGTCACTCCGAACCCCTTGATGAAAAACATTCTGTTAGTATTGTTACCCATCTATTCTTCTGTATGTAAAAGTCGATATGCATTTAAGGGTGGATTTGTATTACTCCATATTGAAGCCTGGAGACAGGTATTTTGTTACATGGAAGGTCACAGATTACCATAGAAGGTAAGGGTTATGGTGTTCGTTACCCCCTCTGACAAACTGTGGTGATAGAAGATTGTGTTGGAATAGTCCTTGGTAGGCACCCCTTAGAGAGGTGATGTTGCTTTTCCAACTGAGTTTTTGATGAATCTGTAATTTTATGTATGTATGCCTAATGTTGCATTGTGGGAAAGCTTAGACTTCATGCAGTAGATTTGAGTTGGTAATGGTCACAAGCCAGTGATAAAGGAATGTTAAAAACAGTATTCCTGGCTTATTTATTGTGAAAAGTGTTTGTTATAGCCAATAGGCAGTCAACAGTGGAATGTTATCCCTCTGTTACATGCCGTAGACAAGTATTATGTTATATGACATCTCACAGATTAATGTAGTAAGCAAAGATTTTGGTGTTGGTCACCTCTCTGACAAACTCGGAGGGTAGAGCGGGGGGTAGATTTTCACTTTCACAATTCTTGTTAGGCCCTTATGAGAGAGGTTATGCATTATAATGCCAACTGTAATTTTGTACATATGTATAATTTTATAACTGTACGAATGATGAACAAGTTACTTGCCTTCAGTAACGCTCTTTTTGGTAGAAACTCTATCTAGCTGCAGATTCCTCACCTATTGAATATTCCCCAGGCGTCAGACTTGATCTGGGAACTTTTCAGCATAGCTTCTGCACGCGGGAAGGTGGCGCCTGCGGCACTGCATGTTCTGTCCTGGAAGTGATGTGCAGGGCATATATCGGCGCCATTCCAGCATGCTAACATCTGTTACATTCAAGACTGTAAGCGCTCTCAGACTCGGAGCCACAAAAGCAAATTGGTAGACAGTGAGCAGATTCCTTGAATTGAAATCTTATTAAAGGTAGAGGCCAACCACAGAACGGGGAGGATGGGAGGGTCGGTGAGAAATTTGCAGCTATATATGGTCTGTACCAGAAAGAGCATTACCGGAGGTAAGTAACCTCTTCTTCTGGTACAGACTTCTAGCTGCAGATTCCTCACCTTTTGAATAGATTCCAGAGAGGTAACTAATGTGACGAGGGCTGTGGATGGCTCAAACCAGGAAGTTCTGCAGAACTGGGTAGGAAAAGTGCCCTTCTCAGCAGACTTGATTGTCCAGACAATAGTGCTTTGTGAACGTATGGAGGGATGCTTATTTAACTATTTGGCAGATGTCTAGGACAGAGACTCTGCATGCTAACACAGCGTCAGCTGCTTTGGCCCTGGTGGAATGGGCACACAGTTCTTCCAGAAGCTGCTTATTTGCTAGTGCATAGCAGATCTTAATTCAGAGCATGATCCAGAGTGATATGGTATGCTTGTGCACATCCTTGCCTTTTATTGCTCCGGCAAACCCCACAAAGAGTTGATCGTCTACTCTGTATTCTTTGGTGCAATCAGTGTAGAAACTAAGCGATCTCCTTGGGTCCAAGCGATGGAGCCTCTCCTCTGCATTACAGGGGTGAGGTGAAGCATAGAACGCAAGAAGAGTGATGGTTTGGCCAACGTGGAACCGCTTCAAGGTTTCATTAGTAGGCAGAACCAGCTTGTCGAGGAAGAAGGTGGTGTGTAGTGGATGAATACACAAAGCCTGAAGCTCACACACACACCATGCTGAGATGATGGCAATGAGAAACTCAGTCTTGATGGTGAGAAGCTATAGAGGACAACTGTGGAGCGGCTCAAATAGAGTACACAGGAGATGTGTAAGGACAAGATTGAGATCCCACTGGGGAAATACAAACCAAGATGGGGTAAACGTGTTACAGCACTTTAAAAAAAAAAACGCATCACATCAGGTGTTTTAAATAGAGAGGGCCTAATCGGGGAATTGTAAGAAGGCCGAGAGGGCCGAAAGATATTTAACTGTGCCCAGAGTGAGGCCTTTGCAGGCGAGAGACAGAACAAATAATACAACATCAGATAGTTTGGCCTCAAGGGGTCACTCTGGCAAGTGCTGCAGCAAACCACAAATTTGTCCCTAACGACAAGGGTATACAGATGGAGAAAGGTCAAAGGTGGTCACCTGTCGCCACTCAATCTGCACGCATGAAGGTGGAGGTTCCGAAGGCTGGGGTGAAGAATGCGACTGTGCTGCTGCGACAGCAGAGCCTCCTGGATGGGCAGCCTGATTGGAGGGCAGATGCTCAAGCACAGGAGTTCTGGATACTATACTCTCCATGCCCAGTCCAAAGCCACTTGGATGACTTGGGCTCGGTATGTCCTGATCTTCTTGAGAACCCAGGGCAGGAGTGGTATTGGTGGGAAGAAATACAGGAATCCCGAGTTCCACTCAAGGTGGAACGCTTGTCTGAGCGAGAGATACCTTGGAAACGCCAACATGCAAAATTACTGACATTACACTTTCTTGGCAGTGGCAAATAGATCGAGCCACGGTTCTCCCCATTCGCAGAAGAGACCTTGCTCCATCTCCAGATGTACCTGCCATTCATAATCCGCTAGGCGCTGATGGCTGAGTTTGTCATCCCTGCCATTCAATGATCCGGCAAGGTGGTTCACAAGCAGGAAAATTCCTTGGTGGTCCAGTCATTTCCAGTGGTGCAAGGCCTTCTGACACAGGGTCTGTGACCCTAGTCCACCCTGCCCTGTTTGTTGCAGTACCACATGGTGGTGGTGTTGTCAGTGAGCACCTGCACCAGCTTACACTTGATGGATGTTGGGAAGGCTCTCAGCGCCAAACAGATGGTCCTTAGCTCCAGAAAGTTGATATGGAGCCGGGACTCTGCCTGGGACCAGATGCCTCTGATTTCCACCTCTCCCGGATGGCCACCCCAACCTTGAAGCGATGCACCACTGTCAGGTCTGGGTGGGGAAGGGAGAGGGGTCTGCCACTGACCCAATCGCTGTCCAGTAGCCACCACTGCAGATCTTTCACAGTCTCCTCCAAGATCTGGATGTGGTCCCCTTAATATTGGGCCCACTGAGAATTCAGATGCCACTGCAGAGCCCGCATATGCTATCTGCCATGCTCGACTAGCAGGATGGAGGAAGCGATCAGTCCCATCAGCCTCAGAGTTGACCTCACCGAAATCCAGGACTGAGGCTGAAAGATCAGTATTATGGACCGAATCTCCTGGACTCTCTTTCCCGGGGGAAAGGCATGAATCTAAGCCATGTCCAGAATGACTCAGATGAAAGGGAACGTCTGAGGAGTCAGGTGTAACTTTGTCACATTGATAGTGAATGTCAAAGATAACAGGAAATTTAGCTGTCATCTGGAGGTGGTTGACGACTGCCTGGGGTGAGCCCACCTTCAGCAGCAGTCTTCAAGGAAGAGGAAGACTAACTCCCCTGACCTCCAGATGTGTGCTGCCACCACCGCCATCACTTTTGTGAACACCTTAGGGGGGCTGGTAAATCCAAAGGGGAGCACAGCGAACTGAAAATGCTCCTCTCCTACCACGAACAGCAGGTAGCACCAATGGGCCAGCAGGACTGGAATATGAAAATAGACATCCTGCAGGTCCAACGGCACCATCCAGTTTTGAGGGCTACGGTGAGCATTTTGAATTTCTCCTTGCCCAGGAAGAAATTGAGAGGGCACAGATCTAGAATAGGTCAAAGACCATCATCCTTCTTGGGTACCAGAAAGTAGCGGAAATAACAACCATGTCCTACTTCTGGCACTGGCACCTTCTTGGTCGCCCCTTTGGCGTAAAGGGCTTGCACTTCCTGGCGCAAATGGAGAGATAGTCCTCCGTCAGTCATTGAGTAGATGGTGGAAGGGGCGGTGGGAACGAATTGAAAGTATAAGGCGTAGGGGCCGATTATGATGATAGTTGGAAAGGCTCCAAATGGCATTCGGTTTGTCCGAATCCGATTTGGAACCCACGTTTCTGACCGACTCGGAAACACATCCGACCGATTACGATAATCGGAAACCGTTTGGTCGTTCTGACTCGTTCCGATGGGCATTCGTAGCAACTGAGTTGGCCGAAGCTGATTCGTACAGGTCTATGGACCGCGTTTCTGACCGATGCATTACGATCTCGGATTTGGACAGCCTTTCCGAATCGGTTTGTCCGACACGGATCAGCTGTCGGAATCCGACTTTGGGGGCCCGTAGCAGGCCCTACCTCACCCGGAGACCTCTGGTTGGGGCCCGTGCGGGTACCCATGGGTCCCCTCTTCCCAACCATGCAGGGTGTGGCAGGCACCAAGGGGTGCCCACCACATGGTGCAAGGTTTTCCGCAACCACCTCTTTTTTCAATGGGAGCCTGTGTTGTTGGTCGGAACACAGGCTCCCATTGAAGTCAATGGGAGTCCGACCAAACGGTGTTCGGAAACATCGTAATCGGTCGGTCGGACTCCCCGAATCCGATTAGATCGGAAATGATTCCAAGATATTCTGACCGACATCACAATGAGGCCCGTAGTCTTTGCGAACAATTTGGAGGACCCACCTGTCCGGTATGATTGCTTGCCAACCCGAATAGAACTGGGGGAAACTACCATTACAAAGCATGTAATGCCTTTACAACTAAGGGCCTGATTATGATGTCGGTCGGAGTTTCCTCCTCCCGACACCGGCTCGGAATCGAGACCAACCGACTCGGGGTTGGCCGTTTCTCCCGACCGATTACAATGCGACCGAACACTCTTCAGTCGGATTCCCATTGACTCCTATAGGAGCCTGTGTTCCGCCTGACAACACAGGCTCCTATGGGGAAATGGGGTGTGTGCGGAAAACTCTGAACCCTGTCGCAGGCACCCCATGGTGCAGGGTTTTACAGGGGGGTCACTTAGGTACCCTCTTGGCCCCCAACCGGAGGCCGCAGAATGAAGGGAGCCCTGCTAGGGGGCCCAAAAGTCACTTTCCGATAGCCTTTTCGCGTCGGCCAGGCCGACTCAGGAAGGCTGTTGGAAACCGACATCGTAATCGCTCGGTCGGAAACGCAGTCCGTAGAGCTGTACGATGCGGGTCCGACCGACACGGATTCTCCGAGAGCCGGTCAGAACCGATTCGAACATCGTAATCGGTCGGTCGGATTGTAAACCAACCGAGTTGGTCGGAAGGGTTCCGATACGGTCTAGGAGATTCCGACTGTCGGGAGGAGGCTTTCCGCCCGACATCGTAATCAGCCCCTAAGCTGTTACATCACATATGCCATTACAACGCATGCTATTACAACGCAGAGGGCGTTACAACGCATACCATTACAATGCACTTTTAGGTATGTTGTATAGATACGTTATGTTTTGATTTTTTTTTCTTAGTTTTGTTCAATATTATGTATTTAAAGATTTAATATTAATAAAATAAATCATTTTTTTTTAAAGAACAAACTTTATTGGTATTTTCTTTGTCCACATGATAACCACAGACAATGATGTATATGTACATAGTAGGAAATAGTATTGACTGTCATGAGCCATATCATGCAATTTATGTGAAAGAGAAGGACTACAAAAAAGGAAACTAAACAAAGCTGAACATAACAAAAAAACGGCTGCGTTGCGGAGCAATGGAATATAGTCCTTATAAAATGTCCAGGTCTCCAACGGCAATTTGGCTGATCTAGTCACCTCAGACATTCGGTAGCAATGTGTAAACGCCAGTTTTAACTGTGGGGCAGAACCACTAACAAAGAGGATGTGGGCGGTGATGGTGGTGTCAAGACAATTTCTCTAAAATCCGCCCAGCGCTGCCATATGCCTGTGCATTTGTGAGGGCAGCCGCGAGCTTTGAAGACCGGCTCCTCCAACCCCATGCAAAAATCCAATCCAGGCTTCCATGCTACCAGTGGGGATGGGGAAGGTGCCTTCCATAATCGTGCTATGTCACGCTTGGCGATAGTCAAGCCGAGAAACAGTAAATGATGTTTATATCTGTTGCCCCCAATGTCTTCTGCAATGTGTAGTAACGCTAAGCGTGGTGTACTTGGTATAGCCCACCCCAGTACCTCAGCCAGACATCCACTCACACCCTTCCAGAACCTGTCTAGGACCGGGCATGACCACACTGTATGAATAAAAGTGGGCTCTTCCGCTCCGCAGCGAAGGCACTCTGGGGAGGCAACAAGACCTGCCTTATGGAGTCGAGATCGGGTGAAGTATATTCTGTGTAAGTATTTCAGCTGTATAAGTTGCGGTCGCGAGGAGACAGCAGCCCCACGGGGGGACTGCAGCGCCTCCCTCCAATTATCGTTGTCTAGTGGACCTAGATCCGTTTGCCAGGCTTCCCTAAGGGATTCCAATGTTGACGCACTATGAGTGAGAAATGTTTGATATATTTTAGATATTTTGTGGTCAATCAGGTCGCCCATAAGGAGCTTCCCTTCTAGTGGGTTAAATTCAGGCAGGGCAGAAATCTCCTTGAGGTGGGGAGTAATAGCGTGGCAGAATCGAAGATATTTATAGAACTGGGAGTGTGGGATGGAGTATTCTTTTTGAAGATCTGAGAACATTTGAGTGTTAGACCCTGGAGGACGTCGGCCAGTGTAGAAATACCGATTCAATCCCAACCCTGGAACCCTTGTAGCAGTTGCATCTGGGGAAGGAGACGATTGCACCATAACGGGCTGCACCTGTCAGGCGATTAAGCCAGCCAATACGGCGGAGTGACTGTCGCCATAATGCTAGAACCACTTTAGTGGCCGGGGGAAGGTCCTGGGAGTTAGCCCGGCCGTACAGATATTTATAGAGTGACGGATCGCCAAGAAGCCATCGCTCTAGCTCGTAGGCCGGTTCATCTCTCGGGGAATACCACCAGTCATTAAGCACCTGTAAGTGAGAAGCAGCGTAATATGACTGGATGTCGGCAGTCGCAATGCCCCTGCAGTAGGTAGAGAGGAAACATGTACGGAGCGCTATTCTAATCGCACCTCCACCCCAGAGAAACTCATTAAGCATGGTGTTCAGCTGCCTGAACCAGAGCTGTGGCATGGGGTAGGGGTGGTTGTGTAATTGATAAAGAAGCCAAGGGAGGGAGATCATTTTAAAAATGGCCGAGCTGCCGTACAGAGATAAAGGTAAACCTGCCCACGACTTGAGTTCCTTTTTGACCCTGGCACAGACTGTGTCAATGTTACGTGCTCTGGATATCTCTTGTCGGTCGGTTATAATGAAAAACTGCTCAATAACAGAGTTCCAAGGACTTCCTGGACCGTGTATAGGGACCGATAGTAGCCCGCGAAGCTATCTGCGAGTACCTTTGGGTCTATCACCACTTGCCCCTGTGGAATCGCGGATCCCCGGGAGTGGGGTATGAGCTTGCGCCTGTTGACATAGTCTATACAGAAGTCTCCCGGACTTATCGCCCCACTGATAAATCCTCCTTTGTGTAGCGAGCCATGCTACCCGTGCCTCGTCCATCAATGTGTTATGATATTGTTACTGAAACAGGCGCAGCTGTCGGCGCGCCACAGCTCCGTCTTCACCCCGGGTTTGCCGTTCCGCGATCATAATTTGTGCTTCTAACTGAATGAGCGACTGTCTATGAAGTTTGCGTGCGGCCGAGCAAAAACTAATATCAACCCCTCGCATCGTGGGCTTCATGGCCTCCCAGAGAGTACATGCTGAGGTTAATGTCCCTTCATTATGGGAGAAGTTTTCTGAGAGTGAGCAGTGGAGCTGAGTGCGATATGTTGGGTTCTGTAAATTCCATGTCGAGAGCCGCCACCTGAAGGGAGGCCATTCAGGACCTATCAGAAGCTGAATGGAAACAGGCGAATGGTCGTCCGACAAGCCCCGAGGTAGAATCGCCGCCGCCGGTACCCTATGGACAAATGTGCCCAGGATAAATATATAATCAAGCCTTGAGTATGAAGTGTGGGTATGGGAGAAGTAAGTATAGCTAGCCCCTGTGGGGTTATGGACCCGTCAGGTATCCACCCATCCCAGCATATTCACCAACCAGAGTCTGTAGTTTAGTATTGGAGGTCTCCGGGACCGACCCCACCCGCCGCCATCTATTTATGGATGGGGACATGACATTGTTCCAATCTCCACCAATTACCGAGAGGTTTTCCGGTAAGTCACTCCATATTCCCACCAGGTGATCCACAAAGCTCTGGCCGAGGGGCGGGGGGGGCGTAAACACTGCCAAACACCACGTCCTCCCCAACCACCGACCCATGTACAACGATATATCGATCATGTATATCAGTCCATTTCTGCATTGATGTGAAGGTTACTCTCTGATGGATCAGGATGGCGACACCTCTGGCGCCCCTGGCAAACCCTTAGTGAAAGGCATGAATGAAGCTGTATTGAGCCAAACAGGGGGTTTTACTGCCCAACATATGGGCTCCTGCAGCAAAAGAACATTGGCACCGATGTGCTTGGCCTGTCTAAGGACCGCACCCCGCTTAATATTCTCAAGCATGCCTCTAGTGTTCCAGCTAACTATATGAAGCTGCCCCGAGGAGTGTACTATAGGTTCTGCCGCCATTGTGTCGGTCGTGACAAGGTGAATTATTGAATCGAACATACCTGGACCAGAGCATTCTGAAAGTTTGTCCACTACGCAGCAACTATCTAAAATAACAAGGCAATCCTGAACATGAACGTCAACCCCCCCTACCCATCCCACCCCCAACAGGGGAGCAGGGTGCAGACTTTCCAATGGATCCCCATGGTCCCTAAGATGTCCCAATTCCTACTGGGGGAATGGAGCAGACCCATGACTTCGACCCAACCAAAACCTGAAAGCCATTGTAAAGGAAAGACGAACCCCCCATGCAACCCCAGGAGTATGAACAATAAAAGTCACATCAGTTCTTGGAGGGCGGCACGGGCTCTGCATCATGTTCCTTATTTTTGGACCTCCATGGAGATCTGGATCTGTGGCGTCGTCTATCTTTGGGTTTCGGCTGCGTGCGGCCCGGATCACCCGTTGATGAATCAGAGTCTCTAGGTGGTGGGGAGTGCGGTTTAACGGATCGTCGTTCGTCCATCCAGGCGAAAGCTTCCTCCGGGGTGTCGAAAAAGATAGTGCGAGAGTTGAAGACCACTCTCAGGCGGGCCGGGTAAAGCAGCATGTATGGAATTTTGAGAACCCGCAGCCGTGCCTTGGCAGCAATGAACGACTGACGTTGTTGTTGGACCATTTTAGTATAGTCCGGGAAGATCATGATTCGATGGGAGTCATATGTAAGATCTGCCTTAAGCCGTGCCTGCTGCAGAATCACATCACATCACAATCATGAAAATGTAAAAGTCGTTCAATCAGGGACGGCAGTCTGGCACCTGGTGGGGGTTTTGACTGTAGGGCCCTATGGGCACGTTCAATTATAAAGCACGAGGAGAGATCGCCCGGGATCCATGAAGTAAGCCAGTTTGTGAGAAACTTCCCTCCATCGTTACCCTCACAATTTTCAGGAAAGCCCACGAAGCAGAGATTATTTCTTCGTGCGCGTCCTTCGAGATCTTCCACACACAGGGCCAGGCCTTTGGTCAATTGTTCCAGGGAATTAACTTTATGTTGCAATGTAGACACTGCATCTTCAACTCCAGAAACCCTGGTCTCGGCTTCGGTTATGCGGTCGACTGCGTTAGGAGGGTCCTGGCGCAGGAGAGTGACCTCAGAGCCCACCGCACCAATCCGTGTTTCAAGGATCTGCCTAGACTGAGTGATGGCCTCCAGGAGAGCGGCATTATCTGGCAGGTTAGGTGCGGCATCGGGGCCGTCTGCGTGCTGCGCTGTCGTGGCTGCAAAACGGTCCAAGGTACCCTGCCGCTGGCCAGAGCCCAATGTTTTATCCTTAGACATGATGGCCCAACGACGTCTGGAGGATCTGGATAGCAACCTCCAGCAATGCAGCCAATGCCACCGCACACCTGGTCGGCCACTCCCGCAGGATCCGCCGCTCACACACTGCAAGTTGAGTCCGCCGTGCACCGTGCAGACCACCGCAAGGCTACAGTCGCCGGATGACCTCCAATGTATAGACCCAAAAGGCCGAGTGTCCTTCAGGAAGCCCTCGCTGTGCGACTCCGGCCACACACCGCTCGCCCGAGTTTCCTCCCAGTAAGGCCACTGCACACTCCAGGCAACTAGATATGAGCGGGAGACACCCCAGTTGTCCCCGGTACACCAAAACCGCACACCAGGAGGCCAGGGGAGGGCCCACACCCGGCTGCAAGCCGCACCGAAACCAAGTCCGGCCGCCTCTGCAACTGCTAGCACGGCCCCCCCCCCACCCCTAGCGGGCGCCTCACTTGAACAGACCGGGGACTCCACAGAAGGGCCGCTCCAGGCGTCACCGGCAGGGGCCACAGCAGTGCTGCACAGCTCCAGACAATTCCAGTTGTAGGTCCCACACCACTTCAGGCCCAGGCTGCCAAATCCTCCTGGGCCCCAGGGAGACACAGGCACAGTCTTGGTCTAGGCAGGCCACGGCCGCCACACCACACAATGGGCTGATCCGGACACCCAGGCAGCAATCAATTAAGGGCAGGCAGGCCGCAACAGCGTCCTCCAGGATGCATCTCTCAGTGCCACAGGCCTCGGCGATGCTCCACCCGCAGGCCCCCTTTCTGCAGCGCGGTCCGATCCGCCCGCAGTCGCGATCCTTTGCAACGGGGATACGGCTGCGCTCCGCAACTCGAGGCGATTAAAGTTGTAGGCCCCACACCGCTTCGGTCCCAGGCTGCCAAATCCGCCTGGGCCCCAGGGAGACACAGGCATGATCCCGTTCCGGGCAGGACACGGCCGCCGAGCCACACAATGGGCCGGTCCGGACGCCCAGGCAGCTATCAGTTAAGCGCAGCCAGGCCGGGCTGCAACAGCGTCTTCAAGAATGCACCTCTCAGTGTCTCCGACCTCGGCTACGCTCCACCCGCAGGCTGTTCTCTGCCGCACGGTCCGATCCGACCGCTGTCGCGATCTTTGCAGCAGGGCCCGTCCACACCGTGACGTCGATTCCTGCCCCACCTCGTTAGACTCAGGCCTCCGGGGCATCCGAGATGGCTGCACACCTCTCTGGGCGACAGCGCCCGAAATCCGTCGGCCGCCGGCTGTCCGCGCCCACCCAGCCGCCGCACCCTAAATGGTAAGCGATCCGGTCCACACCCAGGGCCTCAGGAACCGGACCGCTCGACTCCCCCGGTGTTTACCGGGATAAGGCCGTCGCCACAGCTGCAGAAATAGAGTGGTGTCAGGTAGGATTCATGAAGGATTTATGCTGAGCCGACGGTGGTCGTTCAGAGCACGTCCGCCATGCTGGGATACTTGGCTCCGCCCCCTACAAAAAAACATTTAAAAAAATACTCTCGAGGGTGTAACACCCTCTCTCAGGCACGAATGTATGGGAAATAAGGGTTTTGGGTGGGGGAGTGTATTAAACCCCAGGTACATATTTGAATAACTGGGTATTAATTTTTTAACATTTTAATATTAATTTTAATTTATTATAAAAATTTAATTCACTATTCTTAAGGGTGTAACATGCACCCTGTGGCACGGGATGTGTGGGAAATAGGGGTTTTGAGTGGAAGAGTGTATTAATACCCGGGTATACATTTTAATACCTGGGTATTATATTAAAATATATATATTAAGTTTAGTATTTAAATAAAAATGTAAATCAATATTCTTGAGGGTGTAACATCCACCCTCTGGCATGGGATGTGAGAGAAATAGTGGGTTGGGTGGGGAAGTGTATTAAATCCCTGGCATTTATTTTAATACCTGGGTATTAAGTTCTTGTAATTTTTTATATTAATTTTAATAATTTAAAAACAATAAAAAACAATGCTTAGGATCATGTAATGCCCTCTGGCCCGGGATTTGAAGGAAATAGGGGGTTGGGTGGGGAAGTGTATTAATACCCAGGTATTGATTTTAATACCTGGGTATTCATTTATTTTACGTTTTAATATTAATTTCAATAATTTAAAAACTATTAAGAACAATACTTATGGGGATGTAATACTCACCCTCTGGCACGGGATATTGGGGGAATAGCGGTTTGGGGTGGGGGAGTGTATTAATACCTAGGTATTATTTTCAATGTCTAGGTATTAATTTATTTTCAATTTTTACTATTAGTTTTAATAATTTAAAAACAATTAAAAGCAATATTTATGAGGGTGTAATACTCATCCTGTGGCACAGGATGTGTAGGAAATAGGGGTTTTGGGTTGGAGAGTGTATTAATACCCAGGTATAAATTTTAATACCTGGGTATTATATTTATTTAAAAACTAATATTAAGTTTCATATTTAAATAAAAATGTAAATCAATATTCTTAAGGGTGTAACATCCACCCTCTGGCACGGGATGTGAGGAAAATAGGGTTTTGGGTGGGGGAGTGTATTAATACCCAGGTATTATTTTTAAAACCTAGGTATTTATTAATATTTGTAATATTAATTTTAATAATTTAAAAACAGGTTAAAGCAAAACTTATGAGGGTGTAAAACTCACCCTCTGGCACAGGATGTTAGGGAAATAGGAGTTTTGGGTGGTTGAGTGTATTAATACTCATGTTTTATTTTTAGTGCCTGGGTATTTATTAGAATTTTTAAAATTAATTTTAATAATTTAAAAACAGTTAAAAGTAATACGCTTGAGGGTGGAATACTCTGGCACAGGATGTTAGGGAAATAGGAGTTTTGGGTGGTTGAGTGTATTAATACTCATGTTTTATTTTTAGTGCCTGGGTATTTAATGGAATTTTTAAAATTAATTATAATAATTTAAAAACAGTTAAAAGTAATACTCTTGAGGGTGGAATACTCTGGCACAGGATGTTAGGGAAATAGGGGTTTTGGGTGGGGAAGTGTATAAATACCCAGGTATTAATTTCAATACCTGGATATTAATTTTTCAAATGTTAACAATTATTAGGAAAACACATTAAAGTTGGTTAGCATGGAGATATGTACACGTAAACATTTTTTTTTAAATGAACAGTAAAAATGAAACACATATTTAGAAGTGAACCAACATTAATATTTATTAAAATAAATTTGTAGAACACATAAAACATATATATAAAAAGGTATATTTATTTTAAAAAATATATGTGGTTTAAAAAATGTATAACATTTAAAAAAATAGGTTAAAGTATATATTATTTTTCAAAAATAAATTCTTTATCATAATAATGAAATAACAATTTTACTCCTTTCTGTGCTCATGAAGGAACTATTCCATCATGTGCACAAGCGCATTGAATCCCTCTGCTGTAAACAGCAGAGGGCTTTATTATTTATATTTTTTTGGCCTCGTTGGTGGGGAAGAGCTTCCCCAACCTCCCGAGGCATTTTTTTTCCTTCAATGTAATGACTATCGTACACATGGTGCGCAAACGTCATTACATTGAAACTGAAACTTAGTTTAAGTTTTACTGGTTCGGTGCTCGTGGGGCTATCTTAGCCCCCTAGCACCGAAACACACGGGAGAGGTATTATTGGAAATTAGAGAACCCCCCTTTCCAATGGAACCCCTCTCTAGTGGATCCCTACTTGGGGGTCACCCTAGGAGGGCATTCCCCAAGCAGGAATCGACCCACTAGCCACCAGGGAGGGGGGAGCGGCCCCTTGGGAAGGGTCTGTGCTCCTCCATTACTAATAGACATATTCAGTCTTTCTGCCCCCCCCATCTGCCTGCCTCCCGGGGAGGGGGGAGGCAAAAGGCACCCTAGACTCCAGGGATTCTTTTTTTTATAGTTCAGGGGTGGGGGCTGCCCAAAATGGGCATGCCAATGCCCCCATCCGCCTCCCCTAAAAAATGCCACAGTCTTTCTACCCCCCCCCAAAGTAGGCACATGGGGGCAATAACCACTGATCTGCCCCAACGTTCAGGGATGGGGGCTGCCCAGAATGGGCGTGCCAATGCCCCCACCCAAAATATTGCCATAGCCTTCCCCCCCCCACCCCCACTGAGGCAGATGGCGGCAGAAAGCCCACTAGGCACCAGGGATTCTTTTTGGTCAAAGTTCAGGGGTGGGGGCTGCCCCAAAATGTGTAGGTGGGCCAAGTACCCGTGGCAGGGAAGGGCCCAAAATAAATTGTGGAGACATCAAAATTCTTTCACAAAATGACATGGTTATGCAAGGGGGGACCCTGCGTGGTTGGTCCCGGGCTCGGTGGCCATCTAGGGAAACCTACCAAATCCACACATTTCTGAAAACTAGACACCCGGGGGAGTCCAGGGAGGTGTGACTTGCATGTATCCCCCAAAGTTTTCCTACCCAGAATCCCCTGCAAACCTCAAATTTAGCTGAGAAAATCACATTTTTCTCACATTTCTGTGTGGGGAAGCTGTGGGATCACCGGGCTGACACAAATTTCGTACCACCCCGTGTTTGCCCAGGTCTCCTGATAAAAATGGTACCTCACTTCTGAGGGTGGGCCAAGCACCTGCAACAGGCAAGGGCCTAAAACGTATTGTGGAGACATCACAATGATCTATCACAAAACGAGCTGGTTTTGCAAGGGGGCACATGTGTTTTAGGTCCTTGGCTTGGCGGCCATCTAGGGAAATGTATCAAACCCAGAAATTTCTGAAAACTCGACACCCAGCGGAGTCTATGGATGTGTAGCTTCCGTGGATCCCCCAACGTTTTCCTTCCCAGAATCCCCTGCAAACCTCAAATTTAGCTAAAATAAATCACATTTTCCTTACATTTCTGTGTGGGAAAGTTGTGGGATCACCGGGCTGACACCGGGTAACAGAACCTAGTGAGAACCCCACAAGTCACCCTATCCTAGATTCCCCTGGGTGCCTAGTTTAAAAAAATGCATAGGTTTGCTAAGTTTCCCTAGGTGCCAGCTGAGCTAGGGTCAAAAATCCACAGCTAGGCACATTGCAAAAAAATGGTCAGTTTTCACTGGAAAAATGTGATGTGTCCACGTTGCATTTTGGGAAGTTTCCTGTCACGGGCACTAGGCCTACCCACACAAGCGAGGAACCATTTTTATCTGGAGACGTTGAGGAATGCTGGGTGGGTGGAAGTTTGTGGGCCCACACAGATTTCAGAACTTTCCATCACAGAAATGTGAGATTTTTTTTTTTTAATTAACAAAGTTTGAGGTTTGCAAGGGATTCTGGGTAACAGAACCTAGTGAGAGTCACACAAGTTGCCCCATCCTGACTCCCCCTGGGTGTCTAGTTTTCAAAAATGTATAGGTTTGCTAGGTTTCCCTAGGTGCCGGCTGAGCTAGGGTCCAGAATTTCACAGCTAGGCACATTGCAAAAAAAATGTCAGTTTTCACTGGAAAAATGTGATGTGTCCATGTTGTGTTTTGGGACGTTTCCTGTCGCGGGCACTAGGCCTAGCCACACAAGTGAGGTACCATTTTTATCGGGAGACTTTTGGGAATGCTAGGTGTGTGGAAGTTTGTGGATATACGCAGACTCGAGAACTTTCCATCACAGAAATGTGAAGAAAATTAAGTTTTGTTGACAAAGTTTGAGGTTTGCAAAGGATTCTGGGTAACAGAACCTGGTGAGAGCCACACAAGTCACCCCATCCTGGATTCCCTTGGGTGTCTATGATTCAAAAATGTATAGGTTAGCTAGGTTTCCCTAAATGCCGGCTGTGCTAGGGTCCAAAATCCACAGCTAGGCACATTGCAAAAAAAAGGGTCAGTTTTCACTGGAAAAATGTGATGTGTCCACGTTGCGTGTTGGACCGTTTCCTGTTGCTGGCACTAGGCCTACCCACACAAGTGAGGTAGCATTTTTATCGGGAGACTTAGGGGAACACAGAATAGTAGAACAAGTGTTATTACCAATTGACTTTCTCTGCATTTCTGCCTTCCAAATGTAAGACAATTTATAAAAAAGAAGCCATTTTGAAAATGACCTCTAATTCACATGCTTGTATGAGTACCCACAATTTTGGAGATGTGCAAATAACTACTGCTTCTAAACTCTATATTTTGTTCACATTTCGGAAATATATAGGTTTCCTTCGTACCGATTTTTCACTCTTTATATTTTACCAAATGAATTTCTGTATACCCGGTACACAATGAAAAACCATTGCAAGACGCAGCTCAGTTATTGGCTCTGGGTTCCTCGGGTTCTTGGTGAACCTACTAGTCTTATATATCCCCGCAACCAGAAGGGTCCGGCAGATGTAGTGGTATATTGCTTTAAAAACTCTGTCATACTTAGAAGAAGTTACAGGTGAAAACGTTGGTACAAATGGCAGTTTTTTTAACTCAGTTTCAATATTTTTTATTTTCAACTGTTAGTTTCTATAAAAAAAATCTTGAAGGATCTACACAAATGACCCCTTGCTGAATTCAGAATTTTGACTACTTTTCAGTAATGTATAGCCTTCCGGGATCCATTATTGCTTTCACACCCATTTCTACCACTAACTGGAAGGAGGTTGAGAGCACCAAAAATAGCAAAAATAGGCTATGTCCCAGTAAAATGTCAAAACTATGTAGAAAATGTTGGTTTTCTGACAAAAGTCTGCCTGTCCCTGAAAGCTGTGCAGATGGTGATTTCAGCACCACAAACCCTTTGTTGATACCATTTGCAGGGAAAAAAAACATACGCTTTCTTCTGCAGCACTTTTTTCCCATATAAAAAAAACAACTAGTTAGCTGTATTTTGGCTAATTTCTGAGTCCCCTCCAGGGGAATTCACAAAGCCTGGGTACCTTTAGAATCCTCAGGGTGTTGGAAAAAAATGACACAAATTTGACGTGGATACCTTATGTAGACCAAAATTACAGGGGCCTAAGTGCGAACTACCCCAAATAGCCCAACAAAAGCTTAGCACAGGTATGGCCTAGCCAGCGAAGGGGGTAAAAAATTTTTTACTGTACTTTCCCACACTTTTCCATTGAAGTCAACAGGAGAAATGGTCTTTTTTTGCTTTTTACTTTCAGAGTTGAGGTGTGCGGTTGTGCGTCTATTTCTACAGTCGGTGGAGCATCGCAGTCAAGATTGGATGCAAGGAAGAGCTGTGGTCAGGTAAGACAAATTTAATTTATTAAACAGAGATTATGGGTGGAATACTTTATTTTAAGGAGAGAGGATGGAGGTAGTTAGATGCATGTTAGGTCCAAGATGTATTTCTTTAATCTTATAACCACCATTTTAACTCCTATGCAGGTAACGGTTGTAGGCCCACATCGGGATGATAGCGTATTTTACACATTTGGTTTAAAAAAAAATAAGTTTTAAGAAGGATTAGGATTTCTTTTAAATAAAAAAAGGAAAAAATGCAAAAAATGTTCTCTATTTTTTGTGATACGTTTTTTTAAACAAAGTATACCGTATTCACAGAATATCGAGCACGTGGAAGTTTGGACAAAACAGATGCTTTGGATCGGCTATTAGATTATGTGGACATTTTAGAATTTAGATTGTGGATATTTGGTTTATGCTGAATTTTTGGAGCATGCAGAACTTTTGTCTTTTGGATTTTGCAAATCGTTTACAAGAATATGGATGGATTTAAATTGTATTGACAGTGGATTGCACCAATGGATTTGTTGTTGCTTTTTATGCCAAAAAAACACTACTTTTGCAGGATCTTTGCGGGGGATTGCATTTTTTAGATTACCCAGTAAATTTTCCAACAGTGATTTTGTTGGAAAAAATGGTTATGCCAATCTGTGTCTCCTTTGATAGTTTACAACGAGTTTTGGATTGCTTCATGGATTATGGAGTTGAAACTTTGGATTATTGGTGTGCAGAAGACTCCTGGTGAAGGGTGGTTGTTTACGAATCACCAAGAGTTGAAGAAAGAAGACAACTCCAGCTAAGAACTCCGACATTCCTTTAATTTTGAAAAATAATTTGAAAAATGGCAATCTAA
This sequence comes from Calotriton arnoldi, assembly GCA_963921515.1. NCBI lineage: Eukaryota > Metazoa > Chordata > Amphibia > Caudata > Salamandridae > Calotriton > Calotriton arnoldi. Next base: position 270,596 of record CAWUFW010001641.1, on the reverse strand, counting down.
TTGTTAAAAAAGAATTGCAAAACGGGCAAGTAAGATAGAATAGGTGTTAGTGTCAGTTAGAAATGTAGTATGTTTGTAATATCGTCTAGGTAGTCTCAAGCCACCATCAACGAAAACTGTTGAATTTGTCCCACTAGTCGCTCTGACATTTCTTTTGTTCTTTTTGAAATTCGTGGGTTCAGACTGCCAGTCAATGATTGCGCTATTCTATTTTTTGGAAACTTTGCTCCTTCCTCAAAATTTCCAAGAAATGATGAAAGTTTGGATGAGGTTTTCCGATTGATTTGTTGAAGGAGTTGTACCATCCCTCTAAGGCATTATTAGTCTTTGCACCTCCCTCTAAGCAGGTCGTGTAACAGTTCCACTACTTCACAGGAAACCTTGGATTCCTCCTGCAACCTGACCTGCTTAGATGGCCAATCCATATGTCCTCAAAGTAATTTAGTAAGGGTGCCAATTTGTCTTTGTTTGTTGTAAAATACTCAGATTCTGTAATTGATGTGTAGTATCCATCCACACTGTCAGGGGGTACAAAGCATAACACAGTTAGTTTCTTTAACTCATACTGCAGTTTACTGTCTGAAATGTAATCCTCGCGCAAAAACAACAGTTGATGGACAGAATGCAGAACAATGTCATACATTCACCCCAGTACAGAGATCTGGGCCTAAATCCATCGTTTTTTTGCTCACCATGCCATTCCAGTTTGAACCCAGCCATATGCAAATCAGTCTTGACCCTGTGCCTCATGGGAACAGTCCAGCCCGAACTGCCAAGCCAGGTCCTCCCTGGACTGGAAACAAGCATCCTAGGACCGGCTTCGGGTTTCACCCTCTTCAGCCAGGATAGCTTGATTCCAGTGGCATAGAGAGCACGGGACCCACGTCTGGGCACACCTGTCCCACTCGGGGTGACAAATGCAAAAACAACAGTTGATGGACAGAATGCAGAACAATGTCATACATTCACCCCAGTACAGAGATCTGGGCCTAAATCCATCGTTTTTTGCTCACCATGCCATTCCAGTTTGAACCCAGCCATATGCAAATCAGTCTTGACCCTGTGCCTCATGGGAACAGTCCAGCCCGAACTGCCAAGCCAGGTCCTTCCTGGACTGGAAACAAGCATCCTAGGACCGGTTTCGGGGTTTCACCCTCTTCAGCCAGGATAGCTTGATTCCAGTGGCATAGAGAGCACGGGACCCACGTCTGGGCACACCTGTCCCACTCGGGGTGACAAATGCAAAAACAACAGTTGATGGACAGAATGCAGAACAATGTCATACATTCACCCCAGTACAGAGATCTGGGCCTAAATCCATCGTTTTTTGCTCACCATGCCATTCCAGTTTGAACCCAGCCATATGCAAATCAGTCTTGACCCTGTGCCTCATGGGAACAGTCCAGCCCGAACTGCCAAGCCAGGTCCTCCCTGGACTGGAAACAAGCATCCTAGGACCGGTTTCGGGGTTTCACCCTCTTCAGCCAGGATAGCTTGATTCCAGTGGCATGGAGAGCACGGGACCCACGTCTGGGCATACCCGTCCCACTCGGGGTGACAAATGCAAAAACAACAGTTGATGGACAGAATGCAGAACAATGTCATACATTCACCCCAGTACAGAGATCTGGGCCTAAATCCATCGTTTTTTTGCTCACCATGCCATTCCAGTTTGAACGCAGCCATATGCAAATCAGTCTTGACCCTGTGCCTCATGGGAACAGTCCAGCCCGAACTGCCAAGCCAGGTCCTCCCTGGACTGGAAACAAGCATCCTAGGACCGGTTTCGGGGTTTCACCCTCTTCAGCCAGGATAGCTTGATTCCAGTGGCATGGAGAGCACGGGACCCACGTCTGGGCATACCCGTCCCACTCGGGGTGACAAATGCAAAAACAACAGTTGATGGACAGAATGCAGAACAATGTCATACATTCACCCCAGTACAGAGATCTGGGCCTAAATCCATCGTTTTTTTGCTCACCATGCCATTCCAGTTTGAACGCAGCCATATGCAAATCAGTCTTGACCCTGTGCCTCATGGGAACAGTCCAGCCCGAACTGCCAAGCCAGGTCCTCCCCGGACTGGAAACAAGCATCGTAGGACCGGTTTCGGGGTTTCACCCTCTTCAGCCAGGATAGCTTGATTCCAGTGGCATGGAGAGCACGGGACCCACGTCTGGGCATACCCGTCCCACTCGGGGTGACAAATGCAAAAACAACAGTTGATGGACAGATTGCAGAACAATGTCATACATTCACCCCAGTACAGAGATCTGGGCCTAAATCCATCGTTTTTTGCTCACCATGCCATTCCAGTTTGAACCCAGCCATATGCAAATCAGTCTTGACCCTGTGCCTCATGGGAACAGTCCAGCCCGAACTGCCAAGCCAGGTCCTCCCTGGACTGGAAACAAGCATCCTAGGACCGGTTTCGGGGTTTCACCCTCTTCAGCCAGGATAGCTTGATTCCAGTGGCATGGAGAGCACGGGACCCACGTCTGGGCATACCTGTCCCACTCGGGGTGACAAATGCAAAAACAACAGTTGATGGACAGAATGCAGAACAATGTCATACATTCACCCCAGTACAGAGATCTGGGCCTAAATCCATCGTTTTTTTGCTCACCATGCCATTCCAGTTTGAACCCAGCCATGTGCAAATCAGTCTTGACCCTGTGCCTCATGGGAACAGTCCAGCCCGAACTGCCAAGCCAGGTCCTCCCTGGACTGGAAACAAGCATCCTAGGACCGGTTTCGGGTTTCACCCCTCTTCAGCCAGGATAGCTTGATTCCAGTGGCATGGAGAGCACGGGACCCACGTCTGGGCATACCCGTCCCACTCGGGTGACAAATGCAAAAACAACAGTTGATGGACAGAATGCAGAACAATGTCATACATTCACCCCAGTACAGAGATCTGGGCCTAAATCCATCGTTTTTGCTCACCATGCCATTCCAGTTTGAACCCAGCCATATGCAAATCAGTCTTGACCCTGTGCCTCATGGGAACAGTCCAGCCCGAACTGCCAAGCCAGGTCCTCCCTGGACTGGAAACAAGCATCCTAGGACCGGTTTCGGGGTTTCACCCCTCTTCAGCCAGGATAGCTTGATTCCAGTGGCATGGAGAGCACGGGACCCACGTCTGGGCATACCCGTCCCACTTGGGGTGACAAATGCAAAAACAACAGTTGATGGACAGAATGCAGAACAATGTCATACATTCACCCCAGTACAGAGATCTGGGCCTAAATCCATCGTTTTTTGCTCACCATGCCATTCCAGTTTGAACGCAGCCATATGCAAATCAGTCTTGACCCTGTGCCTCATGGGAACAGTCCAGCCCGAACTGCCAAGCCAGGTCCTCCCTGGACTGGAAACAAGCATCCTAGGACCGGTTTCGGGGTTTCACCCTCTTCAGCCAGGATAGCTTGATTCCAGTGGCATGGAGAGCACGGGACCCACGTCTGGGCATACCAGTCCCACTCGGGGTGACAAATGCAAAAACAACAGTTGATGGACAGAATGCAGACCAATGTCATACATTCACCCCAGTACAGAGATCTGGGCCTAAATCCATCGTTTTTGCTCACCATGCCATTCCAGTTTGAACGCAGCCATATGCAAATCAGTCTTGACCCTGTGCCTCATGGGAACAGTCCAGCCCGAACTGCCAAGCCAGGTCCTCCCTGGACTGGAAACAAGCATCCTTGGACCGGTTTCGGGTTTCACCCCTCTTCAGCCAGGATAGCTTGATTCCAGTGGCATGGAGAGCACGGGACCCACGTCTGGGCATACCCGTCCCACTCGGGGTGACAAATGCAAAAACAACAGTTGATGGACAGAATGCAGAACAATGTCATACATTCACCCCAGTACAGTGATCTGGGCCTAAATCCATCGTTTTTGCTCACCATGCCATTCCAGTTTGAACCCAGCCATATGCAAATCAGTCTTGACCCTGTGCCTCATGGGAACAGTCCAGCCCGAACTGCCAAGCCAGGTCCTCCCTGGACTGGAAACAAGCATCCTAGGACCGGTTTCGGGTTTCACCCTCTTCAGCCAGGATAGCTTGATTCCAGTGGCATGGAGAGCACGGGACCCACGTCTGGGCATACCTGTCCCACTCGGGGTGACAAATGCAAAAACAACAGTTGATGGACAGAATGCAGAACAATGTCATACATTCACCCCAGTACAGAGATCTGGGCCTAAATCCATCGTTTTTTTGCTCACCATGCCATTCCAGTTTGAACCCAGCCATATGCAAATCAGTCTTGACCCTGTGCCTCATGGGAACAGTCCAGCCCGAACTGCCAAGCCAGGTCCTCCCTGGACTGGAAACAAGAATCTTAGGACCGGTTTCAGGGTTTCACCCCTCTTCAGCCAGGATAGCTTGATTCCAGTGGCATGGAGAGCACAGGACCCACGTTTGGGCATACCCGTCCCACTCGGGGTGACAAATGCAAAAACAACAGTTGATGGACAGAATGCAGAACAATGTCATACATTCACCCCAGTACAGAGATCTGGGCCTAAATCCATCGTTTTTGCTCACCATGCCATTCCAGTTTGAACCCAGCCATGTGCAAATCAGTCTTGACCCTGTGCCTCATGGGAACAGTCCAGCCCGAACTGCCAAGCCAGGTCCTCCCTGGACTGGAAACAAGCATCCTAGGACCGGTTTCGGGGTTTCACCCCTCTTCAGCCAGGATAGCTTGATTCCAGTGGCATGGAGAGCACGGGACCCACGTCTGGGCATACCCGTCCCACTCGTGGTGACAAATGCAAAAACAACAGTTGATGGACAGAATGCAGAACAATGTCATACATTCACCCCAGTACAGAGATCTGGGCCTAAATCCATCGTTTTTTGCTCACCATGCCATTCCAGTTTGAACCCAGCCATATGCAAATCAGTCTTGACCCTGTGCCTCATGGGAACAGTCCAGCCCGAACTGCCAAGCCAGGTCCTCCCTGGACTGGAAACAAGCATCCTAGGACCGGTTTCGGGGTTTCACCCCTCTTCAGCCAGGATAGCTTGATTCCAGTGGCATGGAGAGCACGGGACCCACGTCTGGGCATACCCGTCCCACTCGGGGTGACAAATGCAAAAACAACAGTTGATGGACAGAATGCAGAACAATGTCATACATTCACCCCAGTACAGAGATCTGGGCCTAAATCCATCGTTTTTTGCTCACCATGCCATTCCAGTTTGAACCCAGCCATATGCAAATCAGTCTTGACCCTGTGCCTCATGGGAACAGTCCGACCCGAACTGCCAAGCCAGGTCCTCCCTGGACTGGAAACAAGCATCCTAGGACCGGTTTCGGGGTTTCACCCCTCTTCAGCCAGGATAGCTTGATTCCAGTGGCATGGCGAGCACGGGACCCACGTCTGGGCATACCCGTCCCACTCGGGGTGACAAATGCAAAACAACAGTTGATGGACAGAATGCAGAACAATGTCATACATTCACCCCAGTACAGAGATCTGGGCCTAAATCCATCGTTTTTTTGCTCACCATGCCATTCCAGTTTGAACCCAGCCATGTGCAAATCAGTCTTGACCCTGTGCCTCATGGGAACAGTCCAGCCCAACTGCCAAGCCAGGTCCTCCCTGGACTGGAAACAAGCATCCTAGGACCGGTTTCGGGGTTTCACCCTCTTCAGCCAGGATAGCTTGATTCCAGTGGCATGGAGAGCACGGGACCCACGTCTGGGCATACCCGTCACACTCGGGTGACAAATGCAAAAACAACAGTTGATGGACAGAATGCAGAACAATGTCATACATTCACCCCAGTACAGAGATCTGGGCCTAAATCCATCGTTTTTGCTCACCATGCCATTCCAGTTTGAACCCAGCCATATGCAAATCAGTCTTGACCCTGTGCCTCATGGGAACAGTCCAGCCCGAACTGCCAAGCCAGGTCCTCCCTGGACTGGAAACAAACATCCTAGGACCGGTTTCGGGGTTTCACCCTCTTCAGCCAGGATAGCTTGATTCCAGTGGCATGGAGAGCACGGGACCCACGTCTGGGCATACCCGTCCCACTCGGGGTGACAAATGCAAAAACAACAGTTGATGGGTGCCAATTTGTCTTTGTTTGTTGTAAAATACTCAGATTCTGTAATTGATGTGTAGTATCCATCCACACTGTCAGGGGGTACAAAGCATAACACAGTTAGTTTCTTTAACTCATGCTGCAGTTTACTGTCTGAAATGTAATCCTCAACTAAGGATGTTTTTTGAATTTTTCTCCAATATGCCTGTGAAAAGTGAAAAAAAACATCTTTGAATTTAGGTATCGGGATACATTCTGGTTATGGTATTAATCATGGGTAATTCAAGATCAATTATCACTTTTCTAGGACTTTTATTGAGTTTTTTAGATTTTACCACTGATGAAAATTCAGTTTATGTTGAGGTTTAGTAAACTGCACACTAAAGGAACTGTAGTGTTATTAATGTTGGCGTGAATAATGTATATTTGAGTGAATGTATGGGGTGTGGAATTAAAGGTTCCATCCATCATCCAAATATCACTAGTATCCAATTTTATAAGGTTAATGAGGGTTTTTGTTGTCATGCAAAACAAAGGTTTTGTTGGTAAAGGTTACAGTCAGTTCAGGAGGAATGTTGATATTGGAGTATGTTTGGGGTGTTACACGTTGGGGGTTATTTGCCTGTTTTTTTCTTTTGGATATTTCTGCATATGTAAGGAATTGTGGGCATTCAACTTGCTACATACGTAGGAATGTCTTGGGATACCTCCCTCAAAACTGCACCACATGGTTCATTGGAGGTAGATGCAAGTACTTTCATTTGATTTATGTTTTCTCTAACCTCGATCTCCATTGCAGAGGCAGAGTGGTTATGCTCTGTGGTCCTTTCACCAGTGTCACCAAGAGTAACCGCACCGTCTGTGCAGTGGGACGAGTAATACTGCACACACCTCCAATGACTCCTGGGCTCATTTAATCTCTCCTTACAATAAATAAAGGTAGCCACCGTACTTTAGTAATCGAGTGCCTCTATTGGACTTAATGTATGTTGCCTCTCTTCCAGTTGCCATATTAATTTTTATCTGAAAAAAAGAAGACAAAAAGAGATTATGTGCTAGAGTAAGTTGATTTTTTTTTTTTATTGTTTACAGCTTGTAAAATCTGGTTATTATTTATTTGCCTGTCTATTGACTCTTCTAAGGACATGCTGTTTATTCTATTGCTGGACTCTGATATTTCCAACTATGATTTTGTACTGTGGTTTGTAGTTAATGCCTGTGAAAAGAAGGACATGTATTTTAAAAATAGTTTATGTATTTGGCTTCACCTTAGTTAGGTTCCTCTGTCTGATTGCTTGTCCTTTTGGTGGTATAGGATTTTCTCCACATGATATGGCTGACTTGGTTTTCTCTCTTCTGGGTGTTGTTGGGTAGGTCTGTAAGGAAAAGTTGACATTAACAGAGGTGTTCAAAATAATAATAATGCTATGTAAAGAGCAGCCATGTGTTTGCTAAATGTTACTTTCTTTCTTTTTTAAACCGATTGTTGTTTGTGAGCTGTTTTGGACATGTTACCTCTCAAGGTATTTTGCTTATTGAACAAGTGCTGGTGATTATGGTTTGGAGTCCAGATGATGGTTTTATTTGTAATTAAAATAGTATTTTTACCTCCTTCCCTTAAGTAAATTTCTTTTTTAATTTTTAAATGCTTTTTTGGAGGGAAAAGAAAATGTTTAGCATAAACTTATAGAGGTTTCTCTTCACGTAATTTATTCAAATTCGAATGTTGTTTGTTTTTGCCCAAAATCTGTGAATTTATTTTTAAATAAAATCAGTTTTAGGTTTGAGGATTATTTCTGTTCAAATTAAATGTGTTTTGTTAAAATTTCACCTACTTCTGTCGCTAGATGGCAGTGTTTGGAATCCAAACTGTCAGCTGTCTCCGCCTACTGCAGCAGTGTGTGGTCACTAGGGAAGTAAGTGTACTACAGAGCACAAAATGGTGGTCAGCTGAATTTATATACGTTTTTTTGGGGGTTATTGATTTTTTTAAAGAAAATATGTTTTGAAATGGATTTTTCCGCATGAATCAGAACCTGACAGAAAGTATATTTATTATGTAGCATGTAAAATGTGGGTCTTTATTTTCCTTTTTAGAATGGCAGCAATTTTGTGTAGACCATAGCTGTACAGTTACAGTGGAAATAGAGGAAGGACATCAGTTTCTTTTGCATTGAAATGCTGACGCTGGTTTTGCCATTGACCGTACAGTGTTTTTACTAAAATTGTCTTAACGTGTACCTCTATTAATTTACATTCCGAAATGCATTGCATTTTTTACGATTGCAAAATATCAATATTTATTTAATTAATTTTTACAGGTTTTTAAAGGGTATTAAAACCCGTTTTACAGTAATATGCGTTGTAATAGCTTGCATTGTATTGATATGCGTGGTAATGTTATGCGTTGTAATGGTACTTTTAATGTATCCCTATGGACCTGCACTGTAATGGTTTGCGTTGTAAAAGTATGCGTTGTATGGTATGCGTTGTAACGTCATATATTCAGAATTGGTGGATTCTGCCTCCCACCGTGTGGCTGTGACCATGTAATGCCAATAGGCATTTATGGTGGATTGTTATTACTGTGCGCTAAAGCCTGTAGGTGGGTATTTTGTTACATTGAATCTCGTAGATTACGATTGTAGGCAATAGTTATTTTGTTGTCAACTCAATCAAACTGTGGCGGCAGAATATTTGCCCTACAATAATAATTTATATTGTTTTGACCACTGTAATTTTGCACACATTGGTAATTGTACTACAGTATACTCTGGTTGCTTTGTGGGAAAGGTTATGCTCAATACAATAGGTCTACGTTTGTTGTGGTGACAATCCAATGGGGCTGATTGGTTCAAGCAGAAAAGTTATTTCAGATGCAATAGGTTTGATCTGTTTATTATGGAAAGCTCCGACAAAGGCAGTAGGCATGCTTTATTTAATATGAAAGACATATGTTAAAGCCAATAGGCCTTTAAAGGTGGATTGTTATTGCATCATTTCAAAGCTTTCTGACCTGTATCCTGTTACATGATTTCTCACAGATTACCTTTCTGGGCAAGTATTTTGGTGTTGCTTTTATGTTTAAATGTGTTTATTAGCATTACCAATAATAACATAACAACGCCGAGGCATTGGATGCGCTTTGCCCAATAGCGTACATTCCGGTTATATTCAGGCAATAAAGGAAACCACATCTGTACCACAGAACATTGTGCGAGTATCGCCAAATCCTGGCTAAGAAATAGTAGCGATGTATAGAGCTTCGCCTCCATAAAACTACAATTACACGAAAGAAATATAAAAACAAAAAAAAATAGAACAGGAAATGAAACCCTCCCCCCCCTCCCTTTCCTGTGCCGGTAGTCTCCGTGGCTCTGTAAGCCAGTCTCCTGACCTGGTTTGGTCCCTCGGGTCTCACACGCTGCGCGGTGGCGTTTGTACTTTCCATAAAACAGCCAAGCGCAGCACTCTCAAGTATTTGGGTTGGGTAAGTTCGTTGAACTCGGACGAGAGCAATGAGATGAAGGGGCTCCATATCTTCTGAAAGGACTCTGTGGTGTTAGTTAAGGTGAATGATATCCGTTCCATCCCCAAGGTAAACCACAGCCTTTGCAGCCAACCGGTATAGGTGGGGTGGGTGGAGGTGCCCCAGTGTGTCAGTATGTTTTGCAGTGCCGCCCCTAATGCCATCCCCATCTGGCGACATCGCATACTCTTGAGTGGGAACGTGATTGGATTGGGTAGTCCCAAGATAACATAGACTGGGAGTCTCGGTATCTGTGTTTCAAAAAGCGTATCTACTGTGTCTAAGATTCTAGACCAGTAATCCGTTAGAAGGGGGGACTCCCACAATATGTGTAACAATGTGCCCTCGTTATCGCATCCCCTCCAACAAGTGGGTCTCCGCTGGGGGTTGCCCCTGTGCAGGCGCGCCGGTGTAAGATACCAGTAGGTCGCTATTTTCAAGGCGGATTCTATGCTGGCCACATTGCGCGCTGTGTGTTTCGCTCTGTAATAGATCCCTTCCCAGTCTTTTCGTGTGAGTTCCCCGCCTATCTCCCTCTCCCATCTCTTCTGGCTCGGCGTGGCCTGCGTGGGTGCGCGTATCATATTGTACATGTCTGTGATCAGTCCTCTATCTGTGGTTTTAGAGATGAGCCATTTTTCGTACTTGGTTAACAAGCGGGACCCTTGCTCCCGGACCTCCCCGTGTAGTACCCAGTGCCGTATCTGCAGGTACCTCAACCTCTCGGCCTCGGTAATCCCGTACTCAAGTTTCATTTGGGGGAATGGGATGACACCAGATAAATCAAATAAGTGGCCCACTGAGCGACAAGAGGTGTCCCTCCACGCCGGGAAGGCAGTGTCGGGCATCCCAGGCATGAATTCACTATTTCCAAATAGGGGTGTCAGTGGAGAAGGAAAAGTCTTGAGCTTCCTTTTCGTCGCTACTGCGTCCCAGACTGATAGGACTGATTTGGTTATGGGCGATCTCATCATCCCTTTCGGGCGTTGGGCCTTCTTCAGGAAGGGGACCTTCCAGAGTGGGATCCCTGCGAGCGCTCTGTCCTGGAAGAGCCATCTCTTCTCGGACTCAGGTCTTGCCCACTCCACCAAGTACCGTAATTGTGCCGCCCTATAGTAGTTGAGCAGGTCGGGAATCCCCAGTCCCCCCTCCTCTGGTCTCATATATCCCAGAGCCTTACCCATCCTTGGTCTTGCCCCCGCCCAAACGAAATGGTTGATATCCCTCTGTAATGCCGCAAGCGCTCCCGGGGGCGGCAATGTCGGCAGAGTCTGGAACAGGTAGAGGGCTTTTGGCAGAAGGGACATTTTAACCGCTGCGATCCTCCCTAGGAGCGAGAGGTGGTGCTTACAGGTGCCCAGATCCTTTTTGGCTTGTCGTGCAAGCCTAGCATAGTTCAGCTGAGCCGTTTGGTGCACAAAGGCCGCTAAGTCTAGTCCCAGGTATGGGATGGAGTCAGCCAGTTGAATTCCGTGTAGGCCCCCCTCCCCCGGCGTCGAACTTGGGGTTTAAATGTAGTATCATGGATTTGCCCACGTTGACTCGGTAGCCTGAGACCCGGCCAAATGTCGATAGCTCATCGAGGAAGGTGGCGATTGATTCCATCGGGTCTGTCAGTGCCGCAATTACGTCGTCTGCATATAGGCTGATGGGGTGTGTCTCGCCCCCAAACGGGATCCCCTTGACCCGTAGGTTTTCCCGCACCTTTTGCGCCAGGGGCTCGATGTAAAGGGCAAATAACAGAGGGGACAACGGGCACCCCTGTCGGGTGCCCCTTTGGATAGGGAATGGGCGCGAGGAGACACCATTTACTCTGATGGTCGCCGTGGGGCCTCTGTGGCAGCAGCCCACCCATTCCCTAAATCTCTCCCCCAGCCCGACTTTGGACAGAGTGTGACCCAAGAAGCCCCAGTCTACTCGATCAAACGCCTTTTCGGCGTCTACAGTCAGCAATATGGCGTCCATGCCCGTTTGGTGGGCCTTGTCTATCAGATGGAGCACCCTCTTCGTGTTATCCGCGCATTGGCGGGACTGAATGAATCCTGCCTGGTCAGGTTCAATCAGGCTTAGCATGTTGGGGCCGAAGAGGGTGGCTAGGATCCCGGTAAAGATTTTAAAATCGACATTCAGCAAGGAGATAGGACGGTATGACCCGCATTGCCGTCTATCCTTGCCCGGTTTTGGCAACACCACGATTGCCGCCGCCAGCATCGTGGCTGGTATAGGCGTTGTTTCCCCAAATGCATTGAATAGTCTCGTCAAGACTGGGGCTAGTGAATGACAGAATTTCTTGTAGAAGAGGGCTGAGAACCCGTCCAGGCCCGGAGACTTGAGCACTTTGAGGCGTGAGATTGCAGCGATTACCTCTTCTACCCGGATAGGGGCGTCCAATGCCGCCACCTGGTCGGGGGACAGCGCCGACATGGAAACGTGTTTCAGGTAATCAGTGATTTCAGCTTCTGGACCGGGTTCCGCCGAGTACAACTTCTCGTAGAAGTCCTTGAAAGTATTAGCTATCTCTTGGTCTTCCATGACCTCCCCCTGCCCTGTCTCCTGCAGAGAGGAGACCTTCGTCTTTTGCCCTTGAGCCCTCAGCCTGTTGGCCAATAGGCGTCCTGTTCGGTCCCCTCCGATATAGTATGAGTGTTTTAGCCTCACCGCAGCGTACTCGGCCCTGTCCAAATCTATGCAGGCTAATTGTGCCCTGGCTACTTTAAGTTGTCTCCAGACCATTGGCGCACCTGTCCTACTGTGCACTCTCTCCAATTCCTGGACCTGGGCAGCAAATGTAGATCGCAGCTCCCTGCGTTCCTTGTTCTCCGCTGCCGAAAGTGCTATGAGCCCCCCTCTCACTACTGTCTTCATCGCCTCCCATAGTCTAGTTATCGAGATGTCGGGTGTATCATTAAGGGTAAAGTATTCCTGGATGCATTTAGTAAGCTGCTGGTACACTGTTTCTTTATACAGCATAGAGTCCCTAAGTCTCCAGCAGCCCTCATGACGTGGGCTCGGTTGCAAAGTAAGCCGAGCTGACACTGCGTCGTGGTCAGAGAGGGCCATAGGTTCAATTTCTACTGCCATCACCCCCCTATTGATGTCCCCAGTTCCCAAAAAGTAGTCGATACGGGTGTAGGACCTATGTGCGTGGGAGAAGAATGTGTACTGATTGGAATTGGGGTGAGCCTCCCTCCACAGATCCAGAAAACCCATCTCAGCAAGCCATGCCCTCCCCTCTCCGGAGAGTTCCCCTGTGTGCCAGTAAGAGGTCTGTGATCTATCTTTGCTGGCGTCCATAACCATATTTAAGTCCCCGCCAATGAGTCATGCGGTGTTGCAGGGACATGACATCTGACAGTGCCGATTTAAGAAAGCTCTCTTGCCCTGAGTTGGGCGCATATAGGGAACCGATCACTAAAGACTGGGAACCAAAGTGTACCGTGTATGCCAGCAGCCTCCCTTTCAGTTCATCTACCTTATCCATCACCACCCCCTTACACCTGCGAGATACTAACAAGGCCACCCCGGCCTTCTTTTCCCCGGCGCAGGAAAAATACTGCTGCGGGAATGCCCGAGACCTCAGGCGGTGGCAGTCTTTGGCAAGGAGGTGCGTCTCCTGGAGGAGGCATATGTCCGCCTCCACGTTCTATAAGAATGAGAGCACCGCTCGCCGCTTAACAGGGTTGTTAAGCCCTTTGACGTCTAACATTAGGACTTTCACCTCACCTTTGGCCATATCGATGCAGTGGAAACCAAGCAACGGCGGCCCTCGGGGCGGGGCACCCCCCGGACCCAACTCTAATGGCCCCCTCACCTTCCATAGTGGTGTGCGCTAGTGAGGGGCCCAGCCCCAGGACCTCCCAGGCCCCCAGGGGCTCTTTGATAGTGGACTGAGAACTACCGGCACACCCCTCCCTTCCCACCCTAACCCCAACAACAAACCCATCAAAAGAAATGTCGAAGAAGTGTCCGGGAGCTGCAGCGTGCCTCCGCATCTCCCTGGTGAAACAGTTAGTGGGGTGTATCTTGTGGCCAGCGACATCCCCCCCGCCCCCTCTGGACCACTTATCTGTCCCCTCGGGCCACTCACTCATCAGTTCAGTGCGACAGGTCCGTGACCAGCGAGTCCAGCACTCCCTTTCTTTCCTGTGCCATCGTTTCCGGGTCAGGTTTAAACAGGGGCTCGCTCCTCTTCTTCTGACGGCCTACCCGCTGCCAGCGTTCTCCCGGGCCTCTGCCCGCTCTGTCTTCCTGATCTACCGCTTGTGGGAAATCAATGCTGAGGATCTTACAGGCCTCCTGCAAGGAACTGACTTGGCGCAGTTTGTCATCCCACCTGAAAATGATGCGGAATGGGTGGCCCCATGAGTAAGTGATTCCTTGGCTTCGTAGGTGTGCCGTGACCGGCCGGAAGGCCCTTCGTTTTTGCAGCGTGATTGCGTCCAGGTCCTGATAAAGAGCGATGTCGTGGCCTTTATAGGTCAGCGGCTGTGACTCCCTAGCTTTCCTCAGGATGAGTTCTTTGAGTTGATAATCTGGGAGGTACGCTAAAATATCGGGGGGTGGAGCCGGAGCCCTCCGCGGTAAGCCCACCCTGTGGGCCCTATCGATTTTGATGGGGAAGTCCTGTGATTCCTGCAAGATGTGGCGGAAGAGCTCCTGAAGGTAGTGGGTGACGTCCGTTCCTTCTTCTTTCAAGGGAACTCCTTTCACTCTTATGTTGTTTCTTCGGGAGCGGTTTTCTAAGTCTTCAGAGTGCGCTTGGAGATCTATTTGCTGATCCTGAAGACGAATCCCCTCCTGCTTCAGATGCTCTATTTCTTCCTCCCGTGAGTCCTCCTTGTCTTCTATCGATGCCACTCTTTCCCCTATTGCGTCCATGTCTCGGCGCACTTCCTTGACCTCGGCAGAAACCTCTTGTCTAAGGGCCTGTATATCGCCTCGCAGAGTCGAGAACAATTGAGTGAGGAATGCGCGAGTAACTGGTTCCTCCATATTCTCCGGTTCTTGCCCCCCTGTCGTGGGCGATGGGGCCCGGCTGTCGCTCCCGCTCGCTCCCGTAAGCTTGGCGAACATGTCTTTTACATTCCTGTCCTTCTTCCCCCTGGTCGAAGACATGTCTGGCTGATGACCAGCCGCACCAGGTGACGACTTGTAAGGACGGTCCAGGCCGCAGCCACGCGTCGCTGTTGCTTCTCCGCTTTTCGGGCCTCCTTATGTTGAGCCGCCGTGACGTCGCATCAGGCCTTTGCTTGCCGGGACTCTCAACTCTCCGATCCCAGGGCCCGCCCTGTCGTCGATCTGACGCGGAGCCTCCGGCCCTTCTGCAGCTGCTGGGGCGCCCCACCGCTCCCGACGCGCAGCACGCTCGTCCTCCTTCTGCTGCGTTGCGTTGGTCCCCTTCTCGGGTGGGTCTCAGGGCCACAGCAGGGTATGAGGGGGCTAACCCAGGCCCCGCCTGCCGTGCGTGGATTCCCCTACGGCCTCCTCTTCTCGCTGTTGGTGCTTTCAACCGCCCTGAGCCCGTCAGACGCGCTCCCTGCGTCCTCCCTAGCTCCGCTGCCCCCTCCTCGCCCTGGGGGCCTTCTGTGCTGCGCTGGACCGCTCCGCTGTTGCAGCGTTAGGCAGGGTCGGTGCCAGCCTGGTGGGCGTGATGAGGCCTGCTCCGGCCCAGTTCTTCTCTCCCCCCCGCCGGGCCTCTGTTCTCAGCATGGGGTCCCCCCCAGTCGGCAATGGTGTGCTGCAGCCTACCAGGACCCGAGCGGGGCGCTGGGGCCCGCTCCGCCGGTGTTGCGCTGCTCAGTCCATTGGTGCCCGGGCCGGAGATGTGCTCCTCCAATCGCTCACCTTTTGGGTGGGAGAAGGCCGTTACCGCGTTTCCCAGTCGCCCGCCGGCTCTTCCAGGCCAGGAGCCCTGGTCCGCACTCTCCGCCGTGCACAGCGGCGCCGCAGTGTTCCCTGGCGCTTCGCTGTCTTAGTGGTTGGGGCCCCTCTCCGGGTGCTCTGAGTGCCTCCGGGCAGCCAGCCGGGTGCGGCTCCGCTGCACGTCGCCCCTCGGGGCCTGGCTCCGCGCGCTCCGACCACTTCCCAGCTGCCGTACTCGTTCTGTGGGTCACCCGGGGGGGGGGATTCTCTGCTCCACCCCCGCTGCAGCCCGTGTGCTCAGGTTTCCCCCCGGCGCCTCCGGGCCGCCGGTCACGCAGCTCCTGGGCACCGAAGCTCACCGCCGCAACCGATCGGGTCACACGGCCGCCATCTTGGGTCGCCGAGGGCCGTCGCGATTTCCTCCCTCGCCTCTCTCTCTGGGGTCCAGATTTCGCTGCAAATCAGCTCACGAGGTGCACACCCCAGCAGCCCCCACGGCCGAGGTTCCGGTGCTCGATAATTTCGCCGGGAAGACAGCGGGCGGCCGGCGGGAACGGGGAGACGAACGGGACACGTCTTACCCGCTCGCCATCCTGGCCACGCCCCTTGGTGTTGCTTTTAGCCTTCGGTAGTCCCTATGTGTAGAAGATTTTCACTGTAATAATTCTCAGTAGAATTGTTTCAGAAGGCCTCACAGATTAAGTGGTCTACCAGGACCTTCTTATTAAAAAAAGTATTCGCTACTTCTATCCGTGACAGTATAGGGCACTTGGTCAGGCTATTTCAGCCATTGGCTCTCTTGCGCTTTGAGTGATAGCATTTGATCATACATGCACATCTGCCTGAAAATAGGCGCGCTTTAGTGCCATGGCTAGTGTGAAAGTCCTTTTAGTTTCCCATTTTCTCCTTTTATGGGCCCCCTCTCATTTCCTTCCTTCTCCTCTTTTTATTTTCATTTTCAGAGCCTACTACAACTCCCCGGACAGTGCTAATGAGATACTTTGCTGCTGTTCTTTCCTCTGCAGTGCACTGCGTTGCCATTGACTCTAAACCAAAGGACTATTGTGGAATGGTATAGCCCATGCAGTACTGAACTTTAAAACAACACTACACTTTGTACAGTACAATCGCAGGATGGTCACCCACTGCTACGTTTAATTTTGTTATTTGCAAGCACATGCCTGCCATGTTTGGGCAGTAGTATTTTTTAATTTATTTGAACTTTATTTTCCATATCTTGTTGAGTTTGTTGTGTATGTTTTATTGTGGTTGTGTAAGTAGGAAAATGATTGAATGCATGAGTGCAAGGATGTGTGACAGAGTACATGTATGATGACTTATTGAGTGCCTAAACCCGTCAATGATTGAAGAGGCACATTTATAAGCCAGACTTGTTGGCATTGCCAATGCTTGTTTTTAACTTATTCATCGTAAAGTATCCCTGGTCTTAGCCTCTCTGTCAACCCATGCTCTCTTCTATCCTCAGTGCCCTTTTGTTTCTTGTATCTCATTAGTCCCCTGCACTGTAACATTGATAACACAACCTTAAAAATTCTTTGAGAACCCCCTACCCGCCACCCTAAATTCAAGGTTTTCCAAATAGCTGCTTTCGCCAAGACATGTGGCCATCCCACAACACTGCCATTAGTCACCATTTGATCATGCCGTTGCAATGTACCTATTGCTCAAGCGTCCCACAAGCCCAAATACTTGTAATCTGTACTTCCTCCTCCTGCTGCCTCATCTTGGATAGCTCCTCACCTCACATCCTGTGGACAGATCTACTTACTGTGATGACAGCCTTATACCTCTGCAGTGGCCTCCCCCACACATGTTAAATTTCCCCTCTACTACTTCCAAACTCCTCACCCAGTGTCTTTTTGAGTTTGCTCCTATCTAATAAGATTCATCACTGATCAAAACTAGGGGTGTGTGAAATGTGTGTATTTTGTTTTTGCGTAAATATGCTGTGAGGAAATGGGGTATTTTAATACCGGGGACTCCTGTTGGGAGGACTGTTGTGTGATAGGGTTATTTGTAGAATGAGATTTGTACGTCTCTTAAAAGCACCTCTAAACCTCCTGTCCATTCATTGAAGAGACCCTTCACCAAATCTGTTATCCTGCCGCCACTTGATGTCAAGATGTCACTGGACTGTAGCAAACCAGGGAGAAGGAAGTAACAAACGTGGCTCTGCACGATCCTCTTGGCTAGGCTGTGACTGGAACTGTCACGGATTAGCAACAAGATTCAGTTAAACACAGCAGAACAATGTCCAAGTAACTTATGCTTGCAGTATTTACTTCAAATCTTCAAATGAAATCACTCTTTAGAACTCAAAAATTGCACAGAAGATACTGTACATTGAAGAAACTAGAGGTGAGCGAGCCATTGAAGGCTTGAGCCAGATGACGCTCTTGCTCGAGGTCATCCAGGACTCTTAGGCCAGAATGAGCGAAGCTGTGAGTCAGTGGCTGACTTCTGCAGCACAAAGCGTGACAGGAGGGAGACTGCGGAGGAAGAGACAGGGCAGGGGAAGTTGGCCAGTGATACTGGTGACAGCCTAGTAAGAGATGTGTGTGACAAAGGAGAGGACATTTGAGATGTGTAGTAGTGAGAAAAGAGGAAGGGAAAGTGCAGGAGTAAAAACAGCAAGGAAGAGGAGTGAGACTGCAACAAACCGCGACAAAAAGAAGGTAGCACTGGGACAAAATCTGTAGAGGGATAGGTGAATGCCTGCACTACCCGCCTACCGAGGGCATCATCTTGTCACCTCATGCCCATAACCACGAATGTGTCAAACATGCTGCTCCCCCTTCCTACCGCTCAAGCATGTGACAACTATTTGCCAGCTCGGCTTAGGCTTTAAATCTTGTACCCAAGCCTGGCGCCAGACTGTGCTCTTCCCAGAAATTCTCTGGCTTGCTCACCTCTAGAAGAAACTAAGGTCTGAGTAGACTTGAATGTTCGCAATCATCCTCAACATGTCATCAATGAAGAAATCTGAGATCACCACCGAATCACATAATGATAAGCTAATGTTTCCATCTCTAGAACATTCTATGCCAGATGCTGAAGAAAGGTCTTTTGTAGGGATCTGGAACCCCAGGATATCTTTGGCTGGGGCAGATTCTAGATCATATCCTCTAGTGGTTTTGACCCTACCCAACTGGCATTCCAACACATGTACCAGTTCAGCCAAGTTTTAGACCTTAGGGATTAAGTGGGCATGGCACCTAGGAAATGTATGGTGAGAATGGAAACAGATGCCAATTTAGCGCTTAAAGATGGTGCATAGTCTTCCACTTCAGCACTGTTGGGTTCACTTTCTTTTCACATTGACGGTCACTGCTCTCTGAAATCCTACTGCCCTCCACACTTGTCCTTTCTGGTTACAACACTGTTTCTGTGGCAGTTCCCAGAGCTGGACCATGTGGTGGATCATACTGCTGCAACTGCTGTAAAGGCTGCATGTAGGCCCTGTTGTGGCCACAAAATGAATTAGACAATGGCACTGTGGTGTTTTGCCAGTTTGAATCGGATACTGGGCAACAACGCGACCAGGGGTTGTTAGACTCCTTTGAAACCACTAAAATCTGGTTCTCATCCTTTCCACTCAGTTGAGGTGCACATACGGTATCCCATCCTCGTCGCCACTCTTAAAGTCCACAGGAGACACGTTGTATAGATCAACAAGTTTATTTGCAAGGCACAACAACCCCAGAGGTCCTCCTTCTTCAGCAACTGCCTGCTCTCTGTCCCCCAGATTCCACACTCCAGAATCCAGTGGAGATGGCAACCAGATGCAGAGGTTGCTAAGATACAACACTGGTGATGCTGGGAAGTTTGTCCGTTGCAGCCACAACGGACAATTCCCTGCATTGGGAAGAGTGCAGCAGTCTGAAGTCAACAATAGCATTACAGTGGTTTTATCACAATGTGAGTTTATAGAGGCATTGGTGGTGTAACGGTGGTTACGATTTGGAGAAAATACTGATTCTAGAGTTAGAATCAGGATTTGACACGTGGCGCTGGAACGTTTGCAGCCTGGAACCCACGTCGATAATTACTACAGCTCTTATAGCCTGGACATGAGGCTGGCACTGCCACTGTCTTCATCCTGCAGGAATCTCCCAATCAGGCCGGACACCTTCTCCGGCTCGTTCAGGTGCACAAAGTGGTTGCCCAGTACCACCTCCAGCTGATATCTCTACAGTGGGAGAAAAAAAAGATACATTGTGGATGTGTGTATTGGTAGAAAACGTTGTGCTATATGGGCAAAAGGAAGCATTTTGTGTGTAAAACACTATGCCTTCTGATGGTTGCACTTGGCCTCTGTAAGTGGCTCTTGTGTGTGTAATGGTGTAAAGGTAGGCACAGCTGCCTCAGGGCATTGGAACCTATGCCAGGGGCAGTATACACTGCATCCAGGGTGGTCATTTTGTTTTATTTTTTTTCTCTTTTAGGGGATTAGGTTGGCAGGAGCCATGTAGTTTGTGTGGGTTCCAGGACAGGACAGTAAATTACCCTCTTTCAAACCATAAACCAGGTGGCAAAGTAACTGAACTTGACTTGTGTGTGGCCAGCCAAGGCCTGTTTCTTTTGAGTGTAGGGCAGGGGTCTTCAAACTAGGGGACGGCCCCCCCCCCCCCGGGGAGCCTCAAGTGATCCCAGGGAGGGCGCCAGGCTCTGGCCAAACTAAGCATTATGCTGATAGAAGTGCTTTGTTTTAAGCGGTGGGGAAAAATGAGCGGCAGTAATCACTCTGTAATAGGCTATCACTATCTTCTTTTGTCGTTTATATCCAAGCTGGGAAAAATGGTAACAGAATTTAACTGCAATGTTTAAATATGTCTTGTGTTAAATAAGTCGAGACATATTATTGCCAGTTTAATAGATTAATTGTGAGAAATCTGAGGGGGGCCCGATGAATTTTATTTCTTTACTGGGGGGGTGGGCGCAGCATTAAAACGTTAGAAGACCACTACAGTAGGGGTTGGACAGGAGAGCTATGTCCTTTTGGGTGGGGGGCGTGGGCTGGAGGGCTGTGTCCCACAAGGCACATCTTTGTCACATTCACAAGTGGAAGAGCATCTGTTTGTGTGTGTGTGATTTTTTAATGTTCCATGTGGGTCTACAGCCAGTGCTCTCTGTCTGTCACCCCACTTGCATGAGAGCTGAAACTAAGGCACTTTATTGCATAGAAATATTCAAGCATCGTTAGTTTAGTTTCTCACAAGGATGGACCACTCCTAATGGTAGTCAGGGCCAGAGCGTTCCATGTCCACAGTTTCCTCTATACAGTACCAATTGATAGGGCTGCCACTTTTTGCAGAACAAATTACTGGCCATTTCTTACCATTATGAGCTGGTGCCTTAATATAAATTTGTGTAAAATTATCTCTATTGTTTATCAACCCGGAAGTTCTCTCCCTGTTTGTTTTAAAAGTCTTTTAAAGAATAGTTCAGTCAACTCTAAAGCACTTTAAAGCATTGTCTTCGTGCATTTACTGCTTTAAATTTATATCACAAACTGGAAAAATTATAAGCTCTTTTTTATTTTCTCACGGGTTTAACGATACAAAAATAATCAAGGTAGCAACCCTGCCTACTGACGGTTAATCATGAAACAGGTGGTGTCAGAAAGGCTGAAAGGGCCGGGTAAGAAGAGTCAATAACGTCAGGGAATTTGTTGCTTGGCATGTGAATGAATCCATGGAGCCCTTACCCCCTTTCATGGATACCAAAATGTCACACAATAATCCTATTGGAAGCGTTTTTTAAGATCAATTTCACTGTGATTTTGTCCTCAAACCCCTGCAGGTTCTTTTAATAGGTCTATTTTTTAAGTAACCCCATAGGAGATACCACAGGTTCTATGTACAATTGTTTAAACTCTATTGTTTTAAGCTTTGTTACAGACCCTGTATGTATTAAAATGCACAATTCACCACTTCTCCCCAAAATTTCATTGAGGTGCATGCATAACTATAAATCAATTTGAATTGATCAAAGTTACTTGTCGGCACGGTTTAAAAATGTGCACTATTATGCTTCCTTTCTCCTATAAGAGGTGAAAAATTGGGTGGTTTCATGTGTGTGGCTTTATGAACTCTGATGTGATGACCAAGAAAAAACAGATCTCTGTTATGGTGTGAAAGGTGATCGCTCTCCCTACTTAGGGTCCGGGTTGTACCCTCCACGAATGAAGAGACTGGCTCTAGTGAGGTTTTACTGCCACAACATACTTGCATTTACAAGTTACCACAGAGAGGCACAGGCAAAAAGGCGGGACCAACAAGGTCTGAGAGGAAGGAATTTTTTAAAATAGGCGCAAAAGAGGCATTGTTGCAGCCAGCGAGGCTCAACTCAAGAAAGAGTGCATATGTTTGGGAAAGGCAACTCTGCCCAGTCATTTCTGGGAAACTTCAAGAAATGGCACACTGAAGAAGCGCTGTTTGAAGCTCGAGTTTGTGTGCTCTTTAGCGTGATATTGCTTGGATTAGGATGACCGGTAGATGATGAGAGAAGGGGTTTTTCAGAATTAGCTTACTGATGGGGGTATGTGATTAGAACTTTTTTCTATTCTTTACTCTCCTCTGTTTTTGTGTAGTGCACTGGGGACAGGGTTTTGAGTGAGGTGGTGTTGGAGATGGGTTATTCCATATATTTTCATTAAGCAGTTACCGCATGATAATATACTGAAGAGGGATGTTGATAAGTGTTCCTGCAGGAGTAGGGACAGAATCAGCCTTTGCTAGGCTACCACCCAAGGCGGAAAGAAATTTGAGGCCGTCACCTCTAGTGGTGAATAAAATGAGGTGCAGGGGGCCCTCTTTTAGGTCGAAGCCTAACCGGCAGCATTGCGAAAAAACCTCTTGTGGGCATTCTGAAAGCCTCCTTGGGAATGCATTCCGCCAATCACTTACCATTGGCTTTTTGGTTTGTAACTCACATTTTCTGGCTTTCTATTTGTTGGCTTTATTTGTTTTAGACTGTCCAACATGTCTTTGTCCCTCCCGTGGAGCATTGCCTGTTTACTGCATTTTTCCACAGTGCTCGCTTTCTGTAAACAGGCCCTTAAATCTTGTTCTTATCTTGTTACATTTGCTGTGCGTTCAAAAAACAGAGGTCAACTATCAGACTCTGTCTTCGAAGGGGACATGGTGTTTAGTTTTCTTTCTCTGACTTCAAAGTGAGAGCATGATTCTGTCAATCTTGCTGGGTACTGGCAAAGAAAGGTTTTTCTAGCACACAACAAAATGTGAAAGTATGTAAATTAACTGTACAAATATTTCAGAATATATCAGAATTTTAGGAAAGCACAAACGAAGCACAATTTTTGTAATTCTGAATTGTGATGGAAACAGATATTTGAATACAATCAAAACACATCAATACACTAGGTGATGACATTTCCACATATTATCGTTTTTGTGCAGTAAAACTGTATGTCTTTGCAAATATAACGATCATTTCAATTGAAAATGTGCGCTACCACACCATGCATACTCCACCACTCCACTGTACAGCACTCTACTTGACCCAATGCCCCTCCACTCTATGCTACTCCACGCTACTCTATGCTATGACACTCCAGTATTCACCACTTTAGTCTACACTCCTCCACTCTAAAACACACTATCACATGCCACTCCGCTCTATGCCACTTACTCCACTCCAATCTACCCAAATCTACCCAACTCCACTGCAATGGACCCCACTCCATTATTTCCCAATCTACCTACTCCACTCTTATCTACTCCACTCCACCCCATCCACTCCAATCTACCTCTCTCAACTCCAATCCACTCTACCCAATTTACCCCACTCCAAATAACCCCACTCTACCCCATTCTAATCTGCCACAGTTTACACAGCTGCAGTCTACTGCAATCTACCCCTCTATCTTGTCCAATCTACCCCACTCTAATCCACCCAATCTACCCCACTCCACTCCAATCTACCCCACTGTACTCCACTCATATCTACCCCCCTCCAGTCTACCCTACTCCGTACCAATCTACCCTAATCCACCCCACTCCAATCTACCCCACAACACTCTACCCCACTACAGCCTAACACACTCCGATCTATCCAACTCCACTCTGCTCCAATCTACCCCGCTCCACTCCAGTCTACCCTACTCCACCTCCATCTACACCACCCACTCAATCTACAATCAATTTCACTCCAATCTACCCCACTCCAGTCTACCCAGTTCCACTCCAGTTTACCCCACCCTACCCCACTCCTCGCCAATCTACCACAGTCTACCCCACTGCAGTCTACCCCACTCTACCCAAATCTACCCCAGTCTATCCTGCTTCACTCTACCCCAATCTGCACCACTCCAATCTTTCTCTGGCTTCAAAGTGAGAGGATTTATTTATGTGAATTGATTGATTGTGACAATCTTGCCGGGTACTGGGAAGGAACGTTTTTTTTTTCTAGCATACAACAAAATTTAACTATCTGTATATGAACTGTGTAAATATTTCAGAATATATCAGAATTAGGAAAGCACAAATGAAGCACTTTTTTTGTAATTTGGAAGTGTGGTGGAAACAAATATTTTAATATAATCAAAACAATCAGTACACTAGGTGATGCCATTTCCACACATTATCGGTCGTGTGCTGTATAGTTTTATCAGTAAAACTGTATGAGCGAATGTAATGGCCATTTCATTTGAAAATGTGTTGTCTGTAATGGCAGTGCACTAACACACCATGCATACTCCACTCTAAGCTACTCAACTCCAAATTCCTCCACAACACTCTATGACACTCTACTCCACGGCACAACACTCCACTCTACTCTAAGCCATCTATGCTACTTCACTCTAGGCCACTGTACGCTACTCTACTCTATGCAACTCCATGACACTCTGACACCTCATGCCACTCCACACAATGCCACTCCATGCTATGCTACTCGACTCTACACTGCGGCACTCCACTCCATAAGACTCCACGCCACTTCACTCTCTTACACTTTACGCCCCTCTACACCCCTCCACTCAGATACTCTACTCCACGACACTCTACTCTACAACACTCTACTCCATTCTACTACACTACACTATACACCACTTCACTCTTGGCCACTCTGCTCCACCCTACTGCACTCTGCGCTACTCCACACTACACCCCTACTCTCTAAGACACTTTATTCTACTCTATGCCCCTCCACTCTACAACACTTCACTCTACGACACTCCATCCCACAACACTGTCCTCTACACAACTAACTTTTAGCCATGCTGAACAGCAGCCACACGGATGGCGGATGTGGCGTCTTAGTGCTCTTTCCTCTCTCTTCCTTAAATTCTGCATCATCCGCATAAACCAACCTGCAGACCATCCTGGTGCTAGCGGATGGTGAGCAGCTCCCTCTACTCCGGTTCCCGGCCCATGGCGGTGGTCCTGTGGATCTCGGCACCTTGGAGGAGCTGTGGTTCTATTTGTGTTGGGAGGCTGGTGCGACATGTAATTCGCAGCCCAACTGAGTTTCGCCAGCTGTCCAGTCTGAGCTGGCTCCGAGGCGGTGTGGGACGGATTGTGGGGTAAACCGGACATCTCGACTGCAAGGAACAAAGTGTGTCTTCCCCCCTTCATCCCCCTTGCCCACCATGCTTGTTGTGTTACTCGGAGCTGCACTATTCCCTTCCGCCCATCCGCAAGTGCTTTGGCGACCCGCTGGGAGTGGGCAGGAGCAAATGCTGTAGTCTTTCCCCCGTGAGCAGGCATCCCTGAAGGCAGAGTTGGAGGTCTGGACTTTTGCGAACTTAGTGCCTGGAGTATTTGAGCGCTTGTGAAGTTGGAGTCTCTCTGGCCCATTGACCATCAGGTCACCCACTTGGTGGTTCTCGGTGGCCAGGTGAGAGGCTGGCACCCCATAACGTGGGGTTGGCGACTGGCGTGGGTTACGGCTGGCATACACATTTTCTTTGGTGACCGTTTTGGTGCTCGCCACCTTGTTGGTAGTTGCCGACCGCCTCCATTGGTCTGCTGGTACATTGGAGTGTTGTTAGCTGCAGCTGCTGTTGGATGTCAGCCCAGTTAGCTGTGTGTGCCGCAGCAGCTGGTTCCCCCCTTGAGGCCTGTGATATC
The DNA here is from genome assembly GCA_963921515.1 of Calotriton arnoldi. Taxonomy (NCBI): domain Eukaryota; kingdom Metazoa; phylum Chordata; class Amphibia; order Caudata; family Salamandridae; genus Calotriton; species Calotriton arnoldi. The sequence goes on along the minus strand of CAWUFW010001641.1, from coordinate 245,023 downwards.
GACGGCCACAGCAACACTTTTGATCTTCATTGACTGCTTGCCTACCACTGACCTTAATCGGTTGCCCAAACTATTACTTCACCTGCTGCTCCACGCAGGACGGCTGGTAGATCACTTCTTTCATTTGTTTTGTTGGATAGGTTTGGGGACTTCACAATTATGGCTGCAGAACAATGGCAGGTGGGCAAGTTTTCTATGCCATTCAACATGTGCCCCCTCCGCAAGGCTCCAGGGGGCGGTAGAGAAGGAGGAAGGGTCTGAACTCACAGTGAACCTCCATAGATACCAGAGATGCCATACTTCGGCCATTGATGCCTCCACAAGAGCCCTCGCGATGCAGATTGGGGCAGTGAGCTCGGAGGTCACACTGTTTTTCCAGGATTTTAGAAACGCAGTAGATCATGTTTGAAAGAATAAGAAGGCCGACTCTCTGCATTAGAAGTCTCCGTAAAAGATCTTGATGCTACTGTGCGTAAATTGAAAACCACCAACATTGAGCTATGTTGACAAGCGGGGGACGCAGAAGGGAGATCAGGACGTAATATTCTTCGTCTATTGGGGTTCTCTCGAGGGAGTAGAAAGTAATAATGCCTCTGCCTTCTTAGAAGACTAGCTGAAATTGGGGGATGCCCCAGTGTCTCCTTATTTTGTGATTGAACGCCCACATGGTGCTCTTGGCCCTCATCCAACCCCAACCCCTCCCTAGTGCGCCACCTTACACCATGATTACTTGGTGACTAAATTATAGAGACAGAGACTTAATCATCCAAACAGCTAGAACATCACCGGACATGCTGTACGAATCACACAAAATTAAAATATTCCTGGATTACACCAGGCTTGTACATCAGCAGTAGGAGACCTTCGACTCTGCTTTATGTTGATGTTCAATGCTAAGTTGAAAGTAATCTATAATACTACTTCTTTGAAACGCATGAACAGGGAACGACCCACTCTCTCTGCGATCGGAGGGAGGACATGGATTCTCCTTGACCGCAGTGATCAGGGATAACACTTGTGAGCAGCGGACCCGCAGTCAACGACAACTCGAATGCAGCAGGCAGGAAGGGACGAAGTTAAATCGGATACCGATGAAGCCCATCCACGTAGTGATGAAACATTGGACCCTGAAAAAAGAATACCAACCAGATCTCTTCTGCGCATGTCTGACTAGATCTGTTTATGAGCTACTCTGTCATGTTGCATCATTTAGCCTCTGTTCTTATTCCCTCCTACAGGTATGACGACCAGGTGATGTGACTAACCTGTGAAAGCTGCCTGATTGTAGCCTATTTTTAGAGTGTTCTGCGTCGCAAACTAGTTTTATTTTACGGTTTGACTGAGAATTATACCGATAGTTCTCTAGTAAGATACTAGGCTCTTGATTCTCGATAATGTAGGTCAGGATTACGTTTGTGGAAGATCAGAGAGATTGTTAACACCAGACCATGCTCACCCCACCCCGATTGTTTGTTTGACCCTCCTTCCCCTTTTGTCTACCATGTTCTTGTCCCCTTCTTTAGTTGATAAGGTCCGGGTTTTATAAATTCGGGGTGACAGGTGCTTCTGTGTTGGAAGTACAATGGGGGGTGGGAATTTAGGGCTGCTGCTGTTGCATGTTGTTTTTCTTTGATTTCATACATCTTTGCGACTTGAGTATCGAGTATCTACACACACTATATTTAACACTGTCTAGTTTCTCCTGCTATTGGCTCCATCTCTGAACCCCCACGGGGTTAAAATGTACTATCATGACATGTCAATGATAAATTCAAGAGAGGGGCTGTGATGCTGTATATCAGGAAACTTCATCCTGGCGTAGTAATTAGTCAGGAAACCCACTTGCTGGGCACACGCTGTTCTTTCCTGAGTAAATACTGTTACTCTCGAGTTTACCATGCTGGTTATACCCAAGGTTTTAAGGGGGTTGCCATTCTTTTAAAGAAAACCTTTCCACTCACCGTACATAAGGTGTCCACTGATCCCCTGGGTAGATATGTTGTGGTTGCAGGGCTTGTGGAGGACTGTTCATGGACTTTGATCAGTGTTTATGCCCCCTCATCTCTACTGGACTCCACATTGGAAGCCATTTTTCAGCTATTGGCAGAATGTACTCCAGGGTTGACAATTATCAGGGGTGAATATATTGCCATAATGGATCCTCGGTATGACACAGACTCCCAATCTATAGTAACTAGATCATCACAACTTCGTAGGTGGGCAGAGGCAAATGAGCTCATAGATATTTGGTGGATGTACCATTGAGAGGTTAGACAGTCTACCTACTATTCACCCTTGCAGGACACCTCCTTACCTATAGACTATTTCTTTTCTACTTCCATGGCGGTTAGCAAGCGCCAACATGTCTGCGTGCTTCCCAGGGGTGTTTCGGATCATTCCCCCTTAGAAGTAACCATTGGTAGATCGGTGGGTGGAGAGAGAGAGAGAGGGCTGTGCTGTCTCAACACATGGTGGCAATTAGATGATTCCTTTAGTGACTATCTCCGAGATAACATAGCAGAATATTATAAATTCAATGAAGCTTCTGTTTCCTCCCCTACTACTTTGGGAAGCTTTCAAAACAGTCATAAAGGGTAATGCCATGTCTTTCATGTGGGGTAAAAATAACGCTGAAGAAGCAGAGTTGTTTCATTTGCAGAGGGATGTCTTGGAACTTGAGTTCTGGGATCTCACACGCCCCGACGCCGGAACCCGAATTAAGCCAGGATAATTTTTAGGCAGATGTTTCTCGATACAGCCCAACTGGGCTGGCTCCACTTCCAGAGAAGAGTGAGCGAAATGGTCCTCAAAGCAGGGAAATTGATATATTGGCTCGTAAATAAAGGCCGCATCAGTAGGCAGATGCCCAGATTTACTCTACATGAGGGGTGATAGTCAAATGTGCGACTGATATAACCACCAAATTCACCTCCCACTATAAAGCGTTATACACTTATCAGTTGCTGCCCAGAAATGAAAGAGTTAACCCCATTTTACATGACTCACCAGTGCACACCCTGCCAGTAACGCAATGAATTAGATCTTCTCATTACTGCAGATGAGATCAAATTAGCTATCTCTTCGTTGTCATCAGGGAAAAACCCCTGGCCCCAACGGCTTCGCATTGGAGCTCTTTAAGAAATACTCCTCCCTGCTCATTCCTCATTTTAAACCCTAGTGTGAGGATGCAAATGGGCGCTGTGCACTACGACAGGATCTGTCGGTTATCCTCAAGCCAAATAAACAACTTGAAAATTGTGCTTCATATTACCCCATTTCCTTGATTAAAATGTAAAACAAAAATCCTCGCGAAAATACTGGCTACTTGTGTAACCAAAATTGTACATCTCCTTCTCCACAAAGATCAAAATGGGTTTATGCTGAATGGAAGTACGCAGCATTGTCTTCGTTGTCTACAGGTCTCCTTGGCCTGTGCTGAGGAGTTGATTGACGATAGTCTCCTTCTCTTGGAGGACATAGAACACGTTTTCGATACAGTACATTGGCCACTCATGATTACAATTTTGCGCAAAAATGCATTTCCGACCTCGCTTCTTCCGATTGAAATGTTGTATACCAACTTGTGGGCCCAGGTTAGAGTTAATGGTGTGTTTTCTGCCCCGTTTCCAATTGACAGAAGCACATGTCAAGGCTGCCTGCTCTCACCATTATTTGCCTTGGCAGTGGAGCAACTTGCAGATTTGGTGATGGTGGATGCCCGAGTTCAGGGTTTCCTTTGGCCGGGTGGCTAGGAAGGATTAAGTTACTTATCCTGTAAGTATCTATTCATAGCGTGTAGTGCTGCAGATTCACATGCCATGCATACTCCTGCCATCTAGTGTTGAGCCCAGACTTTGCAAGTTGTTTTTCTCGAAGAAGCTCTATGATCGGCGTCGTGCGTCGATTCTCCTTCCTCCTCGAGGCATTGCACATGTCGAAGACTTTGTTCCTCAGAAAGTTTTGTTTTGCCCTGAAAGGAGTGAGGATATTGTCTGCTTAGTAAGCATTCTGTGTTAGACATGCTGCTTTGTAGGTATTTTATCACCATCTAATACCTGCTGGGTAGGCGGTAGGGTGCATGTGAATCTGCAGCACTACACGCTACGAATAGATGCTTACAGGGTAAGTAACATAATCCATTCGTAGCATGTGTTGGCTGTAGATACACATGCAATGAATAGACTGTAAAGCAGTATCCCTCCATGCGGTAGGTTTAGGCATGAGATGGTGTAGTTGTTTGAAATAATGTTAGACGGACTGTCTGTCAAACTAGAGCTTGTTGTCTTGATTGAACATCCACACAATAATGTTTTGTAAAAGTGTGTGGGTTTATCAATGTTGCTGCTTTGCAAATATCATTAAGAGGGATCTTTCCTAAAAAAGCCATGGTTGCTCTTTTTTTCCTTGTTGAATGAGCTCTTGGCACATTTGGTAATGTTCTTTTTGCTTTTGCATAACATATTTGAATGTATTTAAGAATCCATCTTGCTATAGCATTTCATTTTGTTGGATTAGAAAAAGGAGACAAAAAGTTTGTTTGTTTTTCTGAAGGGCTTAGTAGGTTCCACATAGTACATAAGTGCCTTTTTAACATCTAACATATGTAAGGAACGTTCTAGGACAGTTTGTGGTTTGAGAAAGAAAACTGGCAATTCCAAGGTCTGGTTCAAATGAAATGGTGAAATAACCTTGGGTAAAAATGTTGGGTTAGTACGTAAACGCACTTTGTCTGTGAAGCCTTGGAAATAAGGCTCTTGAATTGTGAGAGCATGTATTTCACTGACCCTTCTTAAGGATGTTATTGCTACTAGGGAAGCTACTTTCCATGTTAAGAATTGTATTTGACAATTGTGTAGTGGCTGAAATGGTGGTCCCATAAGCTGTGTTAGGACATTGTTTAAATTCCACGCTGGTACTGGTGGTGTACGTGGTGGAATGATCCTTTTTAATCCTTCCATGAAGCCTTTGATTACAGGAATAGGGTAAAGTGATTGGTGTTTTCTGTCTTGTAAATACCCTGCAACAGCTGCTAAATGTAGTCGTATTGAGTTGTACGCTAAGTGTGACTTTTGTAAATGTAACAGATAGCATATTAGATGCTGTTCAGTTGGAGAAGAAGGGTTACTGGGTTGTGAATCACAGTAATGTACAAAACGGTTCCATTTAGGTGCATAGCATGCTGTTGTTGTAGGTCTTCTTGCTTCTTTCAAGATAGTCATACATTCCTCGGGTAGATTGAGGTCTCCAAATTCTACGACCTCAGGTGCCAGATAGCAAGATTGAGCTGTTGAGGGTTGGGATGTCTCACCCTGCCATTGCTGTGTGTTAGAAGATTTGGAGAATTTGGTAGCTTCTTGTGAGGTTGTAGGGAGAGCTCCAGTAGTGTTGTATACCATGGTTGGCGAGCCCATGTGGGTGCGATCAGAATGAGTCATTGAAGTCTGTCTGAGTTTCCTGACCACATAAGGTATTAGTGGGAGAGGAGGAAAAGAGTATGCAAATATCCCTGACCAGTTCATCCATACAGCATTGCCCTTGGATTGTGGGTGTGGATGTCTGGATGCATAGCTTTGGCATTTTGCGTTTTCCTTTGTTGCAAACAGGTCTATTGTGGGTGTTCTCCACCTTTAGAAGTATGTTTGTAGTAACGTACTGTGTATCTTCTTCTCGTGCACCTGCTGGTGTGTTCTGCTGAGGAGATCTGCCATGGTCTTCTCCTCTCCTGGTATGTATTGTGCTAGGAGATGGATTTTGTGATTGTTGGACCCTTTCCATATTTTCTGTGCCAAGTGGGACAATTGCATGGACTGGGTTCCCCCCCCCCCTGTTTTTGTATGTAATATATAGCAGTCTGTGCGTAGAAGGACTGCTTTTCCTGCTATGTTTGTGAGAAATGTTTCGAGAGCCATTGAAATGGCTAGTAGCTCCAACATGTTGATGTGTAGCAACTGTTGTTGTGGTGTCCAGTGTCCCTGAACCACAATATCCTTCATATGAGCTCCCCATCCCAAAAGTGATGCATCCGTTGTGATTGTTATTTGTGGGATTGGATCCTTGAAGGCTCTCCCTGCTTCCACCATAATAGATCCTGATGAACCTTTGGTGAAACCAACACTAGATCTTCTAGATTTCTTCCCACTTGTGACCATTGAGATGCTAAACAATCCTGGAGAGGTCTCATGTATAGGCGAGAGTGAGGCACTATTGCTATGCAAGATGCCATCAATCCCAAAAGTCTCATGGTTGTTTTGTAGGTGATGATGTGGCAGAAAAAGATCCAGTTGATTCTGGAGATTGGGATAAGCTGTTCCCGAAATGGTATTGAGAATTGACCCCAGATACGGTTGAATTTGGGATGGTTGGAGATGTGATTGTGCCACATTGATTGAAAAACCCAATTGATGCAGTAAATTTATTGTCTTTTGGGTGTCTGCTAGACATTTGGATTTGTCTGGACTCTTGATCAGCCAATCGTCGAGATAGGGAAACACATACATGTTTTCTCTTCTTAGTTTTGCTGCTATTACTGCTAGACATTTTGTGAATACTTTGGGACAGTTGTTACGCCAAAGGGTAGTATTTTGAATTGATAATGATATTCACTTACCACAAATCTTTAAAACTTTCTGTGTGCTGGAAGAATTGGAATGTGGTAGTAAGCGTCCTTCAGGTCTAATGCTGTCATGAAGTCGCCTTTTTGAAGTAGTGGTATGACATCTTTTGGTGTGACCATGTGAAAATGTTCTGACAGTATGTAGCGATTTAATGGCCATAGATCCAGAATAGGTCTTAGGGTTCCGTCTTTCTTTGGTATTAGAAAGTAAACTGAGTAAACTCCTTTGTTTTGATATGTGTATGGGGCTCTCTCTATGGCCCCTTTTTGCAGTAATATCTTTACTTCTTCTTTGAGCAGGTATAGCTGTTGTGGATTTAATACCTGCCTTGTTGGTGGAATATTTTGGTGGTTGTTGAAGTAATTCTAGGCATATCCTTGTTTAATAATGTCTAAGACCCATTGGTCTGATGTCATGTTTTACCACAATAGATGGAATTCTTGTAGCCTTCCCCTACAGGTGTTTTGTGGTCAGGGGAGAAGTATAAGCAAGTCATTTTGTTGTGGCCTTTGTTGGGTGTGCCTCTTCCTGTGTCTGTTGTTTTTGTATCCTTCATGATAGTAACCACACCCTTGTTGATGGTACTGCTGCTGTTGACGTTGATAGGAAGTATTTTCTCTGGTAGAGGTTTTTGCAGCTCCTCTACCGTGGTACTGCCAAAAGGGCTGTTTTGTGTTGTGGTTTGTAAAGCACCCATCGACTTGGCAGTGAAGTGTCTTTTTTTAATCTTTTCGAGTTGAGCATTTACTGCAGGTCCAAAAGGATGTTCTCCATCAAAAGTTACATTTAAAATATGTTGTTGTACCTCAGATTTGAAGCCAGAAATGCATAGCCAAACGTGCCTTCTGAGCATAATAGAAATGTTTATGCCCCTACCCGCAGTGTCAGCTCCATCTAATGCACACTTGATGGTAGCATTTGAAATGATTTTCCCTTCATTAACTAGATCTTCTCTCTTTTTATTATATTCCTCAGGAAGATGTTGCATGAGCTCCTGTATCTCATCCCAGGTTGCTCTGTTGTAACGTGAGAGCAGGCCCACAGAGTTAGCAATCCTCCAATGGTTTGCATGGACTGTAGCAACTCTTTTAGCTGCTGCGTCAATTCTTTTGCTTTCTTTATCTGGAGGAGGTGCTTCTCCAGTGCCTTGTGCATCAGCTCTCTTCCTTGCAGTGGTGACTACAAGTTAATCTGCAGGTAGATGACCGCGAATATATATTGGGTCATTTGATGAGGCTTTATATTTCTTTTCAATATGTAGTGTTAGGACTTTTGATTTTACAGGGTCCTTAAACACCTTTATGGCAACATTCAGAAGGGATCCAATCATAGGCAAATATTGGACAGTTCTTTCTGTGTGTGATAGTGTTTCAACCAGAAAGTCACTTTCCTCCTCTGTTGGATGCATGGGGAGTTTATGATATTCAGCAGCTCTTTGTATGACACTGTGATGGGAAGAAATGTCATCGGGGGAGAATGCTTTGTGGGCACAGATGGTTCCATATCATAATCAGGTAGAACCATATCCTAGTCTTCCCATGGGTCAGATGTGTCATCAGTATCTTGTGTACCCAGTAAATCAGTGTACTGTATTTCTCCCTCTTCTTCTCCTTGTGGAACAAGTATGAGATGAAGCAGGTACACTAAAAACTATAGGGCTTGTGGGTCGCTCGTTTCTTGTATTATAATCTTTTGTGGAGGCTCAGAATGTTATCCCTCTTCTGCTTTTCTTTTTGCAGCCTCCTTTCTTTTTGGATGCATGAACTGTTGTAGTCCCTCAAATACTACCCCTTGATCTTCAGTGGGTTTAGTACTTTGTGTCTTCTGTTTCTTGTATGCTGTTCTTGTGCTCTTAGAAACTGTCTGTGCCTTAGAACTTTTGGAATCATGGATATTCTTCTGTTTATAAGAGTGTCTGTGGTGTTTTTCAGAACCAGGTTCTGAAGTTTCAGACTTCGTTCCGCTCGATTCCAAATGATTTTTCGGCTCCGATGTGTGTTTCTTGAAGCTCTTCGGTGCTGATGGTTTTATCGTTTCCGATTGATGCCTTGGTTTCGAAGGCTTGGTCGGTGCCGATGTAGTCTTCGGTGCCGTAATAGTTTCAGAACCATCCCTTTGTTGATGCCTGGCCACCTGATCAGGATCGAGAATACTCTTGTCCTTTCTCGGCTTTTAGGCTTGGTCACGGTGTCAGCCTGAACCCGAAGGTTGTGGCGCACCATGTCAGGGTATTAGTGGTGGCAAATGTATTCTCTTTTTTGTATGGGGGTAGTAGTTCTCACGGTACGCGACGTTGTTTTGGACCTCGGTCCCAAGTCTGTGGTCGGCACCAGTGATTTGGGTTGTACCGGAGCTAGTTCTTCCCCAGAATATTCTTCGGACGTGGTGTTGTGGGGGCTGGCTATTACCAGCCCACCTTTTGTTGGAGCTTCGGCTTCGCTATCTGCGTCCCTGTCGTGGCTGAACTCGGCCTCAGCTGCGGGCTTCATATTATGTACGAGGCGTCGATCTCGTCGTGATAGAAGAGTCTTTTTAGTTTTAAACAATGTGCAGGCGGTGCATTGTTCTTCATTGGGCTCTGGAGAGGCACAAGTTAGAAACGTCGTGTCTGTCGGAGTGTGCATACTTGGCTCCGCACCGAGGGCACCGTCTGAAAAGTTCTTACTTGGTCTCCATCACCCGGAGACGATCAGTCTCGGCAGTTTAGTATATTCGGAATCCGGAAAGTCCTTCTCCGGAGTAGAAATAGATTCTGGTGATCGCTTTTTTCCCGTAGGCTGTGTGGCATTGAATCTTGAACAGCTTTGACATAATCCGCCCAAGCCTGATGGCAGAAAAAAACTTTCTGAGGAACAAAGTCTTCGACATGCGCAATGCCTCAAGGGGGAGGGAAATCGATGCACGACGCCGATCATAAAGCTTCCTCGAGAAAAACAACTTGCAAAGTTCAGGCCCAACACTAGATGGCAGGAGTATGCATAGCATGTGTATCTGCAGCCAACACATGCTTCAAATGGTTGAATTTCCCTACACTCTGATGATAGTCTTTTATTCAGACAACAGCCCTGTATGAGAATCCCCTGTCTCATAGAAATTCCCCAAATTTATGGAGACACTTCGGGCTTCCACGTAAACTGGGGGAAATCCACAATAGTTCAGGTTAAGGGCAACCTGCTAACGAAATCCATCGGAACTAGGCTTCATGTGGCGGAGGATTCCTTTCGTTATTTGGGCATGACAATAACGCGATCTCCACAAACTTACTGGGGCTTAAATATACTGGAACTTCTCATCAAAGTCAAATCAAATCAGCTTTATTTGGTTAAAAAGGTAATACAACCATAAAAGCATACTAAAAAAGAATCATTATGATCATCTTCACAATTCATCATAATCGATCCATTAAAATACACAAGAAGTTGAAGATTATTCTGAACATAAATAAATACAATGAGCATGATACAATAAATAATTATCCCAGAAGATAATTTGTACTTAAGGTGCCAAATGCAGTATAAATAGTACATCAGCACACAGCATCCCTGAGCATTGCTAGTCAGTACCTATCCTATCATCTTCATAGAGTAGAGCCTCTAAGTATGAATTATACTTTCTTCTTTTGATTGCCATTTGAATATAAACCGCCACCGCGTTACAAACTCTTTCGTTTTCTAAATTGCAAATAAAATCAAAGGCAATTTTATATGTGGACATTTTTCCCTTTAAAAATAATGGACGTAAAGTGCTCTTCCTGATGTCGCTATAGAAATCACAGAATAAAATAAAATGTAAAGTTGTCTGATCCGATTTGCCATCACAAGGGCACTTTGGAAGATTTTATTTCCGCTTGCCCATTGTTGGAAAAGCTATTAAAAAATGAATGGTCCCCAGTCTTAACATGGTAAGATAAAATCTATGTTTTATATTTGAGACCTGGAGTAAATAACGATGTATCCCTAGTCCAGTGGGCCTATCACAGTATACCCTAGTCAACTGTTTTGAGTTTGCCTCAACTTCTCTTAGCCATTCCCTAGATTCTATGAGCCCAGTTTTTAGTTCCTTTTAGCTATAACTAAGAATTTGTAAAGTATTATTAAAATCAATATTCTCAGTACATTCTTTTAAAAGATTATGAATATACATCAGCCAGGGATTTTTATTTTTCCATGCTCACGGGTGAGGCAATCCTTAATGATATCCTCCGTAAATTTAGTTCCCTCCTTACTCCAGATCCCATGCCAAACGCTAAGACCTGCGGTACTAATAAAATCATTAATATATGGGGCAGAAAGCTCTTTGTGAACAGTATATATAGGGGTAGAGTTGGGAACGGCTAATAATTTTCTTGAATCTGAAGGATAGCATAGTTAGCCGTTCCCCAAAGCGCAGCGCCATAACAAATTCCGGTAAGGCACTTACTCCTATAGATGGTCAATATTTCCCTAATTGGCTTATTTCCCATTTTTTTTGAGAACCTAAAAATTGCCTTTGTAATTCGTGTACATTTTGATTTGCAATTATCAATATATGGCGTCCCCATAGGCCGTTTGATGTAAATAACAGTCCTAAATACGAGAATGAATATGTTTCTACAATAGGGACCCCATTTAATTGGTGTGTCCTGTTCTTTGGCTTCCCTATTCCGCAGACTATCGTAAAAGTTTTATTCAAGTTGAGAATTAAATCCTTTTCCTGCATATATTCTGCAAACTTCTCAATTAGGCACTGGAGCCCATTAGCGGTTCTGGACAATAAAACCGCGACATCAGCATTAAGCAATATGGGGACAGCGCGGGAACCAACTATAGGGGCATCGGCCTTTAGCTTTTACAGGCATTCATCTACACCGTTTATATATAAAGAAAACAGGAGTGGGGCAAGAACACAACCCTGCCTGATTCCCCGTGTTACTTTAAAACGGGTAGTACACTCTCCTCTTGTCTCATATCGAACTCTCATCGTTAATCGTTAATATATTTGTGACAGGTAGACAATAATATCACTAGGAGCGACCATGGAAACCAAGGTCTGCCATTATTTTACTTGATTTACTAGGTCAAAAGCACTTGTGAGATCGACAAAAAACATGTGTAAATGGCCCTTTTTTGCAACTGTATATTTATTAATTACCAAGTGAAGGTTGATGCACTGCTCAACAGTCCCTATCTCCCTTCTAAATCCATACTGTGTATCTGTAAGGATTAGGTTATCAGTTGCCCAGGTTTCCAGTCTCTCCAACAGGATTCTACCCATCAATTTGGACGTTGTGTCAAGAAGGGAAATGGGGCGATAGCATTTACCATGACCTCTATCGCCCTTCTTGAAAATCGGTACTATAATACTTTCCGTCCATGTTCTAGGCACCAAACCACCCGCTGCAGTATTACATACTCTTTGTAAAATTGGGGCCCAGAGGCCTATATCAGTCTTAAAAATATCTTCTGGGACCCCATCGGGTCCAGGTGCCTTCCCATTTACACATCTGTCTAGGGCCACTGTAAGCTCATCCAGAGTGATCGGGGCCAAATTGGGAGAATCCATAATTATAAAATCTCTATTATCTGGTAATATAAAAATGTCATTGTCTGGATTAAAAACCTGTCCAAAATACTTTAACCAGTCTGAGGGCTGGACCAGACTCTCAACTTTTGCTGCAGAATAGTCTTTAAAATAGGGGTGGTTAATTGTTTTCCAGAATAGGGAGGTATCCCGTGTATTAGCTGCTTGGGCTAATTTTTCCCATGCCTGATCTTGTATCTCCCTTTTCCTTCTATTAAGCGCCTGTTTATATAACATCCTTTGTGTTTTTATTAATTCATTATCTCTTGGTCTAACTTTTAGGGCATTTTTTAAGGCTTGATTGGCTTTAGTACACTGACAGTCAAACCAACTAACATTTTTAGAAACTATCTTTTTATTCTTGATTTTTAGGCCTCCTGAGATTACAGAAGTAATATTACAGAAGGCCCTAATAATGTGCCAATCAGAAGAGTCTCCCTTTTTGAAGATATCAATGTCGTATTGACATTCATGCACTATTTTAGCTAAAAATTCAATTGGGTTAACACCTGACCATTTAATACTGATACCATTCTCTCCTTGTGTTACAATACTGGGTGCTAAACAAAGTCCCTCCTTGGGAATCATGTTAAGTCTGAGGTTCAGGAATAACAGGTGGTGATCACTAAAAAGACTTTCTATCACCTCCAACTTCACTATCTGCCCTCGTCCAGATTCTGAAATCAGTATATGGTCAATAATTGAGGGCTCTCCGTGTCCTTCAAAAGTTGGTAACCAAGGTTGTCCCTCCACAGTAAACTGCTCCAGTAATTCTAAATTGTATTTGTGCATAGCACTATAAATAGTATCTCCATACAGATTATGTGGAAAGTGGGAATAATTTTCGCCATACTCATTCCTGTACCCACAATGTTCCCCTTCCAGTATATCACATTTCTTACTATTAAAATCCCCAACCCAGATAAAAAACAATCATCTCTAATGTGTTTTGTAAGTGAATCTAACTTCTTTTCAAGTGCCATTATGACCTTATTTCTAGTATTATCACAAATGGTATTATAAAAATTAATTATTAAAAAACACTGATTGTCAGAAGTTAAAAACCATACAAATTGGAAAAAATGTGAGTCAGTATAGGCTTTCTTTCAAAAATAAGTCAAAACGATCTTAAAGAATGGGCATCTCTACCTCTTACTATGATCAGTCATTTCCCTTCCCATTTCATATCTGCCCTGCAGCACTACACTTTCATACTACCACCTACATTCTTCTCAGACCATCCGGCCCAGATTAATACTTACTTTTGGGCAGGTAAAACTCCACGTATATCATATGAGAAATTTCGCCAATCAACTTATTATGCTGGGTTGGGCTAATGTAAAATTGTACTACTGGGCATCCCAAATGTTTCCAATTGATTAGTTATGCAAGGTACTGCCCCACTGCCTGCCTCTCATTTCTAGACTTCCCATCCTTTTCTGGCAAGCTGCCCTTAAGCATTTTAAAAAGGTACAACGTAATAGCTGCAACCACCCCATTTTGGCACAGCACATGGGTCACACAAACAGTTGGACTCCCCTGGTTTTCTGAGTGAGACTTGACTGGTATATCAACCCTTGGGGATATTTTATTTGGCAGGGTGGCCATATTAAGTCCTTCCGAGGCACTAGTAACTGAATTCTTTCTACATAAGTTGCAATTTTACGTTTACCTTCAGCTGAGATTCCAAGACACATGGCGGGGCAGCCTTATTGAGCTCCCTGAATAAAAGCAGGCAAAATGTATGGTGGGCTATAATTATCGCACTTGATAAATTCCGAACATCTTGGTGTCAGATTTGATCAGGTGCATTAGTTATTGCATCTAACACTTGGACATTTATAATGAGGACCTAAATAAAAGACTTGTCAAAGCCCTGTGTTTATTTGCCTGCTTACCTCATGGGTCTTCATGCCCCCACCACCCACAGGTATCTTCACAATCAATCAATATCAATCAGGGGTTTGTTAAAGCGCGACTACTCACCCGTAAGGGTCTCAAGGCGCTAGGGGTGGGTGCAGGTTCCATTCCATCAAGGAGGGGGTCTGTCGAAGAGCCAGGTTTTCAGGTTTGTTGCGAAGATGGGGAGCGATGTTGTCTGTCTGAGGTGGAGCGGAAGGACGTTCCATGCTTTGGCCGCGAGGAAGGAGAAGGAGCGGCCTCCCAATCTGGACTTTCTGGTGCGGGGGACCACGGCGTAGGAGAGCTGGGCTGATCGTAGGGTCCTTTGGGGTGCGTGGAATTTGAGTCGGCTGTTCAGGTATGCTGGTCCGGTGCCGTGGAGGGCCTTGTGTGCGTGGGTGAGCATCTTGAAGGTGATTTACATCATTCCCAAATCCAGAATCTTGGAGCCAGGCCTAGCCCTCCCATGGCTTGAGTGACGCCCCGTCACCAGGCTCCAGGTAGAACACTAGCTGAACACTAAGTCCATCTCCCCACCAAGAAGACAATATTTTCTCCTAATTTTTGGCCTGAACGTAAGTCAACCAAGCTTCATGCATTAAGCCCTTACCACTCTCTCCTATATCACTAATAATACCTGTGCATTATGCACATGTATTTTGTAACTATAAAATACCTTATTTATTCTCTATTTGTAGATCAAGCTTTGTGTAATAGCAGTACAGGGTATGGACCAAGATCCCCGGAGGACCCAGAGCATTATGCATGTTTTTCCTTCTGTATGTTAACTTGTCTCAATCTTATATACATCACTTTCCCTCAGGGGCCTGTTGATGTAGCCCGGCCCTCCCTGGCTGCTAAGGAAAGCCTTGAAGGCTACAGACAACAGCTGTGTAATTGCCACCACCCTTCTAATGGCTTAGAATTCAGTGATGTTTTAATGCGCCCAATACTGGCCCACATTCGCTCTACCTGCAGTTTCCTCATGTAGGGTGCTTTTATGAAGTGTTCTTCAGTCTACTCTGTCCCAATTTTTAAACCCCTTGCAGTACTGAAGGCTCTCGTCAATGGACTGGCTCAGCCATCGTCTTTTTATTTTGTTTGTTGTACAGCACCAGAGGCTGTATGGCCAGCAATGACTACAAACCATAGCCACAGACAAAAATTAATCCTGTTAAACATCAGTTCGTAGCATGCGTGGCTGTAGATACACATTGTTTGCGCACTCCTGCCATCTAGTGTTGGGCTTTGACTTCGCAAGTTGCTTTTGTTTCAAGACGTTTTTTTCGAGTCACGAGGTACCCTGTGAGCCCTCCCTCAGTTAATTACGTGCATGGACATCGGCTCCATTGTTAGATTGGCTTCCTCCACCATCAGGTTCAGATGCGTACCGCTGAGGCTTCCGGACTCAACGTGTTTCACTTTTGTTGCTTCTGGCCCATGCGGTAAACCTCCTACTCCCATCACTAAGAAAGACTTCGCACCCACATCCAGTTTCTTCGATGCATCGGAGGCCGTAGGAGAAAACGGGGTCCCTGACTGTCGGTGCACCCACTCCCCTTTGGGGCTCTGCTTCCCGTGCTTCTGTCAGCGCTGGAGAAAGAAGAGGTGGAAAGGCTAATGGGATTTACTTCTTTCAAAAGTGCCCTCAATGCCAGGCCAAACACCCCTCTTCTGACCTTCACAGGGTATGTAATCTCTTTCCTTCTGGACAACAAGTGCACGCTCTACCTAGCCTTTCGCTGCAATAAGACTCCGTCTGCAGAGAGACCCACACTGGGTTTACATCAAAATGCATCTACAGACATCATACCAACAACTTCAGCGAGGTGGGGCCGCTCAGCACCGAGGAGGAAGAGGGATGCCAAATCCCATGGCCTGCCTGCACACCAGTCCAGCCTGGAGGTAATTGACTCTGGTGCCTTTGAGCCAAAAGAACATGAGGAAGAAGATGTCCGCTCCATCTTCACTACTACCACTAAGCCTTGAGCCAAGTCAACGCCGAGGACCCCTTAGGGGCATGGGCATCCAGCCCAGGACACAAACCTATGAGGCCTTCGGGCCTGCCCAGCCTTTGGGCTCCCGTTGGCACCAGGGCAAGGCATTGGAGCCAAAACAGGACTTGACCAAGAGTCTAGACTCTCATCGGGCCCCCAATGCCGAAAGGCACCCGTTAAAGCTGCAGGATCCATTGGTGTCAGCACACCATTCCGCTCCGAAACCAATGTCGACCCCGAAGACAGCCCACAAGACGCATTTGGTGTCAAAAACAACATCTGGGCTGAGAACACCTTCTGTCGCTAGCTCCGAAAACTCACAGAGACCAATCATGTAGAGGATGAAAGAAGAAATAGATGAAAAGCAAAAGCGCATTGTCATCCACCCACAGGCAGGGCAGATCACTTCCAAGGATATGAAGTCCAAGGAGCCGCTACCAAAAAAGAGGCGGCTGGCTTTTGAAAAGGAGTGCACCCTGGACACCCTTTCAGAGCCTCAGCCACAACGCAAAAAGTTCAGGGATGCAACTATTAGTCCCCCTCCTCATATAACTCCTCCTCCCCCCAACTCCACTAGATGTGGCTCGACTTCCACTGCCATATGTCCCACCAGGGTCTCTACAATCCTTCTCATATACCGGTAACCCCAGTCTTTATATACCCCCCTGATGATAACAAGGCACCTGGCTTGGCAGTTAGGGCTGGACTGTTCCCATGAGGCCCAGGGTCAAGACTGATTTGCATATAGCTGGGTCTGAACTGAGGTGGTGAAGTGAGCTAAAGAATGATGATGGATTCAACCCAGATCTGTGACTGGGGGTGAGTGTCTGAAAAGTTTAAGCGCTCCGTCCATCATCTCCTTGTGTTTGCTTTGTTCGCCCTAAGTTGGCAGGGTATGCCCAGACGTGAGTCCCTTGCTCACTTTGCCACTGGATTCAAGCTAGCCTGGCTGATGAAGGGTGTTACCCAGAAACCGGTTCTAGGATGCTTGTTTCCGGTTCAGGGAAGATGTGGCTTGGCAGTTTGGGCTGGACTGTTCCCATAAGGCACAGGGTCAAGACTGATTTGCATATAGCTGGGTCTGAACTGAGGTGGTGAAGTGAGCTAAAGAATGATGATGGATTCAACTCAGATCTGTGACTGGGGGTGAGTGTCTGAAAAGTTTCAGCGCTCTGTCCATCATCTCCTTGTGTTTACCTTTCTATTTTCCACCTGCAGATGACCTGTGGGAGGATTACAACGATGCCCTTCTGGATGATACAGATCTAGAGCCAGTTCAACTCTGAGCCTCTCCCCCAGATGACACAGTCCCATGTCATGGGGTCGTAAAAAGAGCTGCATCATACCACAAGATAAACATGCATACCATCCCTGAGGATGATAACCTCCTGGTGGAAACACTGTAGAAGTTGGAACACTATGCAGTTCCTTTCAATGCTCAAAGGGATGCTTATGTCTGCCACAGACACCTTCAAGGAGCCTGTCTAGACCCGAATGGTTACTCCCAGAGTAGAGAGGAAGTATAAACCTACTCCCTCAGATTGAGGGACACATTCCTCCAGACTATCCGGTGGCGCACACTGCCAGTATACAGGCTGCTGCGCAAGCCCTACAGGATGCCCTCCTCCCCATCAGATAAGGAGGGTGAAAATTAATGCTTCAGGCAACAGAGTTGTAGTAAAAAGCCACCACACACTGGTGGATCACTAACTCCGTGGACCTCCTCTCACTGTATGATAGGGCCCAGTGGGAGGAGATGGCTTGCTACAATACCTTCCAGAACAATTTAGGAAGGCAGAGGAGGAAACCGTAGTGCCACACACTGGATGCCACCGATACAGTGGCTATGGAAGTAAATAACTTTGTCATCCTATGACAACATTCATGGTTCTATATCTCTGATTTTAAACCAGAGGTGCAACAGCACCACATCAATCTACCTTTTGATGGTGAACACATCTTTGGACCCAAGGACAAAATACTGAAAAAAAATAAAAAAGGATACGGAGATAGGTAAAAGTCTGGGGCCCTTCAAACATCATCCAGACGAGGCTCCTTTTGTAGGCAGGAATATAGACCACTTACCCAGAGAAAACTGTTATTCCAATGGCTGCAGCTATCTTACCACCAACAAGGAGGCAGGGCCTACAAATGTGAAACATACCAGGACAACAACTCCAACAGGGAAAAGTTAGAGGTACTTCCACTAAGGGGCATCCACATCAAAATTTGTCTTGCCACCCAATCAATCAATCAATCAATCTGGGAATTATGAGCGCACTACTCACCCGCGAGGGTCTCAAGGCGCTTGGGGGGGGGGGGGGGTGTGGGGGTCAGCAGTTCCGTTCAGTCGAACAGCCATGTCTTTGAGGGCCTTGCTGAAGGTGTTCAGCGAGGGGGCGCGTCTGATGTCGATCGGGAGCTCATTCCAGGTCTTGGCCGCGATGTGGGAGAAAGCTCTTCCCCCTGTCCTGGCTTTGCGGATGCGAGGGGTTTCGGCGAGGGCATGGTTGGTGGATCGGAGGTTTCTTTTGGGTACGTGGTAGGTGATTCTCTAGTTGACGTATTGGGGTCCGGTGTTGTGGAGGCATTTGTAGGTGTGGGTGAGTATCTTGAAAGTGACTCTCTTCTCGACGGGGAGCCAGTGGAGGTTCCGTAGGTGTTGGCTGATGTGTTCGTGTCGGGGGATGCCGAGGACGAGTCTGGCTGCGGTGTTTTGTATCGTCTGGAGCTTGCGGAGTAGAGACTTTTTGATGCCGGCGTAGAGGGCGTTTCCGTAGTCCAGTCTGCTGGTTATTAGTGCGTGTGTGACTGTCTTACTTGCCTCATGGGGGATCCATTTGAAGGCCTTACGGAGAATGCGTAGGGTGTTGAAGCAGCTGGAGGCGACGCCGTTGACCTGTCGGATCATGGAGAGGGAGGAGTCAAGTACGATGCCAAGGTTTCTGGCGTGGTCCGTGGGGGTTGGGGGGGTGTTGAGGGCGGTGGGCCACCAGGTGTTGTTCCATGCTGACGGGGTGGTTCCGAGGACTTCTGTTTTCTTCTTATAGCCCCCAACTGTCAGTCATAATCTTTATTCGATCAACATGCGATCATAAAAGAATCATAAATCTAAAAGCAATCAGTATAAAATACATGTATAAAAGAGAGTTCTTCACAATAAAACTGTTGCCCTCTGCTGTATAGCATGTTAAATATAAGTTGTGGTTAAAAAGCAAATTCTCGCCATTGCCAGTGACTGCAGAAATACTAAAGCGGCCCTGCAGTATCTAATGTTGTCCTGTTTTAAAAAAGGTCAAATATACAATTTTCTCAGTGATATGTAATATTTACAGAAAAACATAAAGTGCAACATGCAGAGCATCCATCACACGGGCATGGCAGGTAAATTGACATATAGGTACCCTGCATAGGGTAGGCCACAAAAAAATGAACATTATTCAATCTTAACCCCATTAGTAGGAACCTATGATGCAAATTGCTGACTCAATACCCCCCAATTAAATATCACCTGTCATGGGGAAACTACAACAGTTTCTTCCGAGTTGGGAAGAAATCACTTCAGATCGTATGGTTCCAAGTATAGTCCAGCATGGGTATTGCATAGAGCTCCTCTCAACTCCACTGATCATTCCACTGCGTGCACTCACCCTGAGCATGAAACACTTCCGTATTCTCCAAGAAGAGGTACAAGCACTCCTGTTAAGGGGACTATAGAGCCAGTGCCCTTACAACTCCAAGGCAGAGGGGTTTACTCCCTGTACTTTCTAATTTCCAAAAAGGACAGCTCCCTCAGATCAAGCCTCGACCTCAAGCCCCTCAACAATACATCCTATCAGAACATTTCCATATGACAACCCTACAGGATATTATACCCTTGCTACAGCAAGGCAATTTCAAGACCGCTCTAGATCTTAAGGATGCCTACTTGGACATACCCATCCATCCCACTCATTGGTGCTACCTTCGCGTCATGGTGAGTAGACAACACTACCAGTTCAAGGTGCTACCCTCAGGGTTACCTCAGCCCCAAGCGTATTTACAAAATGCCTAGCAGTCATATTCGCCCACCTCAGATTAGGGGTGAGGGGGGGCAGACGTATTGCTATATTTAGGTGATTGGCTGGTAAAGAGTGCAGGCAGCTGTGTGTAGCACACACTCAGGATGGCATCTCCCTGCTCCACACCTTAGGGCTCACAACAAACGCCACCAAATCCCACCTTCAACCCCTGCAAAGTCAGCCTTTTTTATGATAATTCTCATTGCCATCACTAACTAGGCTTATCCTAACCCCAAAGAGAGCGAGCTTTTCAGCAGCTTCGTCCTCTTTTTCAGCCAAATTGTAATCTTCCAGTATGATCAGTAATGCACCTCTTAGGGACAATGGCCTTCTGCATTGCCATAGTTCTCCTTGCCAGACTGCAAATGTGCCTATTTCAGAAATGTCTCTCAGCAAAATGATCACAAGGGAATGGTCATCTACAGGATCTAGTGTTGGTAAGGTCCAGTAGTCATCGATCTCTACAGTGTTGGAACAACAACAACCTGTTGCAGGACAGGCCCTTCAGCAGGTGACCATCACCACGGACACAACTCTTGTTAGCTGGGGAGTGCATCTCCACAGCTTGGCAGTTCAGGCTCTCTAGTCACCCCAGCAGCAAGGGATCCACATCAACCACCTGGAACTTCTTGCCATCCACCTAGACCTCAAAGCCTTCTTCCAGAAGAATCAGCTCAAGGTGGTGCTGAAAAAATTGACAACAAAATCACTATGTACTACCTTCAGAAACGGCAGAATTCACCGCAGCTTTCAGCAGTGGCACAAAATATTTGGTTATGGGAGATTCACCTCCTTGTCGAGTACCTACCAGGAGTGGACAACGACTTTGCCAACCTGCTCAGCAGGATGCACAAATATATCCATAAGTGGGAACTCCTCCTAGTTCTCCTCCCTTACTTCTGATCCTGGGGGGGTCCCACAGATAGACTAATTTGCCACTCAGGAAAATGAAAAATACCAATCCTTCGCTTCTGGCTTCCAACACCCACAGTCCCTGAGCAATGCTCTATAAATGAATTGGTCATGGATATTTGGCTATGTTTTTTTCTCCTCTATGTGGTAAGGAAGCCATGGCAAACGTGTCCCATCCTCATCCTGGTGGCTCCCGCATTGGCCAGACAACCATGTTTCTCAACCCTTCTCAAGATATCTCTGCTTCACCTCATCAGAAGCACCCAAACGGCCTGATCTTTTCATGCAGGAACTGGGCAAAATCAGACCCTCTGACCTCAGGCAACTCAATCTAGCAATTTGCAATCTGATGTTTTAGGGTCTGGTTATTTAAATCTCCCACAGGACTGCAGGGATATCCTAAAGAAAGCTTGCAGACCGACTACTAGAGCCTCGTATGCTGCAAAATTGAAAAGGTTTGTCAACTACTGTAATTCTAAACATCAAGACCCCCTTAAAGAATCAGTACACGATATTGGGCCTGAGTTCGGCAGATGGTGTACTTCGTCTAAAACATGAAGGACATGCCTTCTGCCATATTACTAATGCCATTGGATATAATGCACTTTTAATATAGCGGACGGGATATCCGTCAGGTTTGTAATAAAGTAACCCATCCACCAAACTCTAAATCAGGCCCATTGTCTGTTATTTGCTTCACTTCCAGAAATCAGGGTTAGCATATACTTCTATCCGGCTACACCTTTTACAAACATTCTTCTCTTTTTAGAAGTCATCAAAGCCTTCATGGAAGGCCTTCAAAGGGTTATCCCACCCAGAGTTCCACCTGTTCCTCTCTGGAATCTCAATCTAGTACTCACAGGGTGCATGGGCCCTCTCATTTGAGCCACTGGATTCAGGTCCTTTGCAGTTCCTTTCCTGGAAAGGCGCTTTCCTCATAGCTATTACCTGCCTACGGCATATAAGTGACATCACGCCCTCACTTTACAAGACCCCTTCATCCAGCTTTATGACGATAGAGCTGTCCTTAGAACTAACACTAAATTTCTTTCCAAGGTGGAGTTTCCTCAGATCCAGGTGTTCTTATACGGCAGTCCAATACCAACAGCACTACCATCAATTACCAGGGGGGTCCTGGGAGCCTGGTGCACGGCCCTAAGACACACAAGTTGGGATAAAAAACTAAGCCGGCAGACACCTCTCTGGCAAGGTAGGTGGTTGAGCGAAGTGGTGGCACTCACGGGGTTCAGGCGATGGGACTGCATTGGCATATCCCTGTTAGGCGATGTCTGGGCGTGCGATCACATTAGGTCATTCCAAGACCTGCAGACACGGTACACTCTCCACACCTCCACACCTCCCAATTTTATAAATACTAACAGCTACGTCATGCTCTCGGCACACATATCCCAGCAGACACAACACTCCCCGAATTCAGCCCGGTAGAGGCCCAGGTCATGATGGGGAATCTGGGGAGGGGAGGAGTATCCCGGATATACTGTAGCCTGCTCAACAACAGCCCGACATCGCTCGCCCCACTCAGGGCCCGGTGGGAGGGATGGCTGGGCCCTTTGGAGGAGGAGGACTGGCGCGACGCCCTTATGGCCCCCAAAACTATCACAACTTCAGCCAGACTCCGTCTAATCCAACTATACTACTTACACATTGCCTATCTCACCCCTGAGCGCCTTTTTAGAGTGGGCATACGCTTCTCTCCGAATGGCACACGCTGTGACCATGCACCAGCGGACTTTTATCACATGATCTGGACCTGCCCACGCCTCGCCCCATACTGGGCCGCCATAAAGAGTCTGAACTCACACACATCCTGGGCTGGCACGTTCCCCATGACCCCCTAAGGCTCGTTTTAGGGTAATGGACGGTCTAGATGGATCTCGGTCCGACAAAGTGTTCCTGGGGACAGCCATTGCCGTGGCCAAGCCAGACATTTGGGCGACATGGGCGCAGTCTAAGCCTCCAAATGTAACTCGGTGGCGCCAGGAAGTGGACTGGTGTGCCGCGCAGGAAAAACCCCTGTTCGAGGCCCGGGGCTGTCCCGCTAAATACCAGAGGGTCTGGGGCAAATGGACGAACCAGATAGAATGATTAGAATGGTCATCTGTCTCTATCCATGAATGTAAAGTCCATATGCTGTGGCTGTAGACCGACACGTCTATCTGTACCTTATCCACGCAAGTGTACCCTAAGATGCTGTGAAAAGCTGATCAAGTGTGTTACGCTGCTATTTGTTCTTTCTAAAATCAATAAAATTGTTTATCAAAAATAAATTTCTTTCCAAGGTAGTCTCTCCTTCCCATCTCAACCAAACAATTCCTAAACTAGACTGAGTTGCAGAAAGGGCCTTTCTCACCTTAAGCATTGAAAGAGCCCTAATGTACTACATTGACATAACTAAACCTTGTTGTAAAAGTCAACAGCTTTTTGACGCATTTGCTAAACCTCATAAAGGCCAGCCAATAGCAAAAGCGGGCATAACTAGATGGACAGTCGTATGTATCCAAACATGCTACTTTAAAGACAAAAGAGTTCTCCCCCTGGGTCACACTCTACTAGGAAGAATGAGTAAACAATGGCTGTTTTGAGGGAATATTCCCATAGCTTTTGTAAAGCAGCTACATGGTCAACCCCCCACAGTCATTTACAAAACACAACTGTGGTTATTCTTGCCCCTCAACAGGCTAAGGTTGGTCAAACAGTAATAAGAACTTTATTTCAGACATCTTCATCATCCACTGACTAGCCACCGCTTTGGGGAGTTCTGCTTTACTGTCTATGCGAAGCATGTGTATCTATAGCTATAAATGCTACTAACAGAAAACGTTACTTACCCTGTATGCATCTATCCATAGCTTGTAGTGCTGTACGCTCACATGCACCCACCCTCTTTGGAGTTAGTGTCTTGTTGCGCATCTCTGTTATATTAACATATATTACTCTTATGCACCATTCACATGGTCACCCTGTTCTCACTACTCACCACTCCATACCTACGCTCACCCATTGTGCAAAAAACAATGGAGTCAGTGCTCAAGTGCATTGCCAACTGAGGGAGGAGTCACAGGGTACCTCAAAACGCTCGCTAAAAGACTTCTTTGAACGAAAACAACTTGCAGTGTCCGAGCCTAGAATATGTACGCCCATCCCATGAACCGTTCTTTAAATCCAAATTTGCCCTAGGTGTCCCTCATCAATCCCCAGTAAGCAGCATAGAGGGGTTAAAGTATCACCTCTGAGCTGTACTTCCTTTCAATGTCTCTCAGCTGTGGAGCCTTCTTAGTGTTATTGCTGGTTGAACAGTCAAGCACAAAGCCAGTATGGTTAGCGTGGGTGAAAATTGGTCTCACCGTGTCTAATCAGGTTGCCAATATTTTGGCACAGATTTGAACATCTATATTTCCCATTGAGATAAGGATTTACTATGTGCAGTGAGTGGGGTTCTTCCCTGTTTTCGCTATGAGAGAGATTGTGGTTTCCACCATTGAGTTGCTGATGCATCGTCCATGTCCGAAACCATTATAATACACAGCCAGAATAGAGAGCAGCTGTTGGGCAAATTGCTTATAAAAGGCAGGTGTGAAACCATTGGCTCTAGGTGCTTTACCCAGATTGAGGCTATTTATTGCTGCCAGTGACTTTGAGTTTGTTATAGAGCTTTTGAGAATTCTACTTCTGATACGGGTATCGTTGGGAGGGACACAGACTCTAGATAGGTGGACCTAGCTATTGGGTCAGTGGGTTTCGCCTTGTATAGTGCTTGGTAATAGGTATGAAACACCCATAGATTCTCTTCTTCATGTGCTTACACGATCCTATTCTTTCCAATATAGCTACATGCTTGGACAGCTCATACTTTGTTTGCTAATACTGACCTGCTTGTTGTTCCCATTGTGAAACCGAGCCCTTATCTTGATCAAAATGTTCGCTCTGTAATTTCAATTTAACTGCCTCAATGTGTTCCTATAAAGGTTAGTCTTGTGGTTATTTTCTAGCTTGATGAGCTCAATGGTCCACTTCACCAGTGCAATCCATCTCATTTCATTGAGGCGACCTGCTACCTGCATAAATGACACCCGATGCACTGCCCTAGGGACATCCCACACTACCTCTACACTAGTTTCACCTGTTTTGTTAAAAGCTAGGTGTTCCTTTACCTTCACTCATAGCTCGTGGGGTACCACAGTGTCTCCTAATAGGGAGCCTTTAATCTGCCATGCCCCGTCCTGTTCCAGGTTCTCGGGCCAGGGTCAGACAGCAAATGGGGCCTCTGGGAAATGTCTTCAATGAATATAGCCCATTTGTCAAGCTGAAATCAATGCATATTTAATGATGGCTGAGTGTGAATAACTGGTTGACAGAGGATGGCAATCTCCAGACCCGGATCTCTAAGCTGGAACTTTCCTTCTATTGAAAGTTTTAGTGTCCCACCTGTTCTCTGCTTTTCAGCTATCATGGGCAGGGCAGCACACATTATCAAATTGAAATCTACGCCTAGTAATAACAGGCTCAGAGAGAAATCGATTAGCTCTTACACAGCGCGCAACAGGAATTTTTCCTATCCTTGGTTAGGAGCGTACAGTATAGCTCGGGAGCCTCATTGTCCATCATTTTTCCCGCTGATTGACAACCGTCTCCCTGTCCTATCTAAGTGTGATGTTCTTCAAACAAGTACCCTGAACTCAGTAGAATGACCACACCTGCTGTCTTGGAGAGCCCAAACGCATGGTCTTATTTTGGAAAGTGTCTGGCTGTAAATGGTATTGATCAGACCGCAGGAGGTGTGTCTCATGCAGGAAGCAAATGCCTGCTTCCATGTCTCAAAGTTCACCTAAACTACTCAATCGTTTGGTTGAATTGTTGAGGCCCATGGCATTGTACATTACCAGAATCCATTTGGTGGTTATATGTGATATTTAAAAGAGTGTGGAAGATTTCCGCACTCTCTGTGGTCTCTGTAGCGACCTGTAACCCGAGGTTTATGTGGATTTGCTAGCTCAGTTGGGAACAGCCCCACCCACCCTCTCCAGTCTCACCTCCCCAAACTTGAAACATTCTCCTTTAGTAACCAAGTTTCTGAGATAACCTGAACACATATAAACTATAACTTGCCAATTATTATTCATGTCCCCTAAATACTTCAGGTAATCTACCGTAAAAAAGCTATCGGCCCTGTCTCCCATCTTCAGGCATGGTCCCCCACCCAGATACCAGCCACAGTTCTGGAAACTCCCATGAGAAGAAACCCACTTGCAAGCCTCTGGATCATCGACTGTGGGCTCTCCGAGTTTGTTTCTCCATGGACTGTTTCATTGGACGTGCTCCTGTCTTGTGAGTCCTTGCTTACGTTCTACAGATGTTAAAACATCTCTTTGCCCGACCCAATCTCGTTAAGTGCCAGTACGAGACTTCTTGTTGAGGTGGCTGCCCATTCTCCTCCATTTCCACCTGACAGACATTTTTTCAGGCAACTACGGCTGATTCGGGCTCAGTATCTCCATTCCACTCCAGGTTTATCAATCCTTACTGTAATACATACTAAGAAATATGTATTCCCTGGAGCACTGGCAAATACTGATTTACCAAAGTTAAAGAGTTAGTGTTTCAGTCTGGAGTACTCTCCAGCTGTCTCTACATAGTTGTTCTGCGCTTATGAATCACTGTTCTGTGTGTTGCAACCTGTTTGGAGGGTGGAGGCTTTTAAGTGTAGGCCTAGACTTCCGCAAAAAGACAGTCTCTGGCAATCATCCCAAACTTTTTGGTATTTTCTTTTTGTGGGTTTACCTTATATTTGTGTGTATCCTGCGAGGTTCATCAATTGGCAAACATTCTACCACTGGTACAAGATGTAATCGGATTACTCCTCAACTGGTTGAGGAACTTGTGTTCAATGAATCGCAGGAAGGTCCTTTGTAGAACTTGACTTTTTGTAGGTCTCTTATTTTTTTTCTAGATGTGGGTGTGCTCTTTAAAGCATCCAGAAAGATCAGTTTGTTTTTCTTTGGAAAAATAGATGTGACATTTTTTTCAATAAAGAAGTCTTGTTTTTCAACATCAAACCCCAGCACTGGAAGTGTGAAGGTATTTTGGGCTCGACAAAGTGATCTTTTCAACTATAGTTGTTGAACTTTCTTTACGAGCTGTCCCTGAAGTAATTTCGACTTGAGGTCAATATTTGGTCTAGCTCATGTTGTCAGAACAGTTTTTGCCCTCCAGGTTGATTGCACTAAAGAGATATCAATTTACTTTTTAGATTAAAAAAAATATAAAAAATCCACAGAGTTACTTAATGAAGGCATCTTGTCAAGGGCTTCTGGTTTCACAGTTTTTCGATGGCTAAGGTAACTGTGAAAACAATCTTGTGGTGAGCCCGTGACCTGTCCCGTGCCCCAAAAATCCTCGACATTAATATCCAAGATTACTTGTCTTGGATCCGCTCTCCGAGTCCTTCACATGCGAATGTCCAGCTTCAGTGTTGGTCCAAGAAAAAATATGTTCTTGTAGGCTGTTTCTTCCCAATGCTACATGCACTTCTGGACCCAATGGCAGAAAAGAAGATAGCATTTATTGTGTGAGGTGAATGTGGCTATAAGTCAGTGTCCTAACTGCCACATTGTTTTACACATAAATAAGCTATTCTGAGTCCAACCACTTGAA
This sequence comes from Calotriton arnoldi, assembly GCA_963921515.1. NCBI lineage: Eukaryota > Metazoa > Chordata > Amphibia > Caudata > Salamandridae > Calotriton > Calotriton arnoldi. The sequence goes on along the minus strand of CAWUFW010001641.1, from coordinate 217,306 downwards.
TCATGCACAGCAGTTAATTCTATAATTAAGTACTGTTGCAAAAACGCCGAGCTATGCCTTAACAAATATCCATAGTTTAATAAATCTCAGTAAGTTAAGAGGTCCCCTGGAAAACACATATTTCGGGGTTCAGAAAGTCAAGCCAGCTATCCACACACAATGTTGTGCAGTTTTCTAGCTTCAGACCGCATACTGAGGAATACACAGATGTTGAAGGCTCAGACAGCAGAACCAACTCTCAGGGTGAACTTATCTGAGGCTCAGAGACCAGTGGTCTTTCGTTCCTGTTAAGAACATTGAAAGGGAAGGCACACAGAAATATCCCAAAGGTGCACTGAACTTACAGACTCAGTAAGCATGGCTAACTTCGGGAAAGTACATTTTAGAGGCTCAGACAAAATAACTATCTGTCAATGTACACAGATTTCACAAGATCAGAAAGCAGAACTACTGCTCAGGGCATATAGATCTTACAGGATGATATGGCAGAACTAGCCCTTGGGATGCTGAAATGTTATAGGCTCAGACCGCAGAGTTTTCCTTCATTGTATGTAGCTTGACCTGCCTCAGGCCCTGTACCAAGCCAAGGTCAGTCGATCGCCACATTTCAATGGTGACTGGACTCACCTCTTTTAGACTTGACTTGAACCCCTGCACAAGGTTACTCCATTGGGCCGCCCTAGTGGTTCGGTTTTCTGTGCTTGCTAACATCCCGTCACTGGCTCTAAAAAGAGAAAAACAGAGTTAATCAGCATGCATACCTTCACAAACCAAAATGAAAAACAGGGAATAATGTGGCTGCAGATGTGCAGGAGTGCTGAAGAACATGCTGTGATTGAGGTAATCACGCAGTTGCACTGCAGAACATGTGAGTGATGTAATCACGCAGTAGTGCTGAAGAACATCATGTGAGTGAGGTAATTGTGCAGCAGTGCAGAGGAACATGTGATTGAGGCAATCATACATTAGCGCTGAAGAACATCATGTGATTCAGGCAATCATGGAGTAGCATGTAACAATGTGTTGTAAGCGAGGTAATCATGCAGCAGCAATGAAGAACGTCATTGAGGTAATCATTCAGTAGTGCTGGAGAACATGTGATTCATATAGAAGCGCTGAAGAGTACGTTGTGGTTGAGGTAACCATGAAGTATCACTGAATAACACGTGAGTTAGGTAATCACACAGCAGCACTGAAGAGCAGTTTGTGAGTAAGGTAATCACACAGCAGCACTGAAGAGCAGTTTGTGAGTAAGGTAATCACACAGCAGCACTGAAGAGCAGTTTGTGAGTAAGGTAATCACACAGCACTAATAAAGAGCAGTTTGTGAGTAAGGTAATCACACAGCAGCACTGAAGAGCAGTTTGTGAGTAAGGTAATCACACAGCAGCACTGAAGAGCAGTTTGTGAGTAAGGTAATCACACAGCACTAATGAAGAGCAGTTTGTGAGTAAGGTAATCACACAGCAGCACTGAAGAGCAGTTTGTGAGTAAGGTAATCACACAGCACTAATGAAGAGCAGTTTGTGAGTAAGGTAATCACACAGCAGCACTGAAGAGCAGTTTGTGAGTAAGGTAATCACACAGCACTACTGAAGAGCAGTTTATGAGTAAGGTAATCACACAGCAGCACTGAAGAGCAGTTTGTGAGTAAGATAATCACACAGCAGCACTGAAGAGCAGTTTGTGAGTAAGGTAATCAACCACACAGCAACACTGAAGAGCAGTTCGTGAGTAAGGTAATCATGCAGCAGCGCTGAAGAATATGTGTTTGAGGTAATCATGCTGTAGGCTGAAGGCCATGTATTTGCAGTAGGGCTGAAGAACATCATGTGAATGAGGTAATCATGCAGTATCACTGAAGAGCAGGTTGTGAGTGAGGGAATCATACTGTATCACTGAAGAGCAGGGTGTGAAAGAGTTCATTTTACAGGAGCGCTGAAGAGCAGGTAGGAAGGAGTTAATTTTGCAGGAGCGCCGAAGAACAAGGGGTGAAGAGTTAAGCATGAAAGAGAGCTGAGGGGCAGATGGTGATAGAGGTGAACGTGTAGGAGAGCCAAAGAGGAGGTGGCAATGGAGGCAAGTTTGTAGGAGAGCTAAAGAGCAGGTGGTAATGGCAGTGAATGTGCAGGAGTGATGAAGAGCAGGAAGTGATGGAGGTATGCATAAAAGAGTGCTGAAGAGAGAGCAGGTGGTGAGAGAGTCAAGCGGGTAGGATCGCTGATGAGCCGGCAGCAATAGCAGCTTCTGTGAAGGAGCAATAATGAGTAAGCTGCCATGTCTGATGTAACTTTGGGATTGATGAAGAGCAGGCAGTGGGTCACAGGCACGCAGGAACACAGTGACGTCTACACTCGAGCTGAGTGCCTAAGTGCGTTGAGAAGCAGGAAAAGGTGTTCTAAAATGTAGATGCTCTGAGAATCAGCTACTGGGTTCAAGTTAGGAATGCTGGAGCAGAGAGGATCAGGCGTTAAGCATGCAGTCTATGACGCCTAAGGTGGTTGGTGGGAGCCAAGCTCACCCTTCCCTTTACATACATAACAGTTAGGATGCTTGCTTGGATTTCCTTCATTAACACCAGGCATTGCTCCAAAGTGAAGTTCGGGATGAGTGGCTGTAAAAAGAAGGATGATGTGAGGTAACTGGCCTGCATTGACACTCTGCTTAAAACTGGCAAAAGCACAAAGGGTTCTTACCCCAGAGGCGTTAATATCCCGACTAAATATCACCCCTGAGACAAGACAGAAAAACATTGGTTATTCACAAAGGTGCATTCTGCTCACGCCATCTGCTGCAGTTCTCCTTTACTGGGCACCCAACAATGCTACAAGACCCCCCAAAAGGGGCTAATCCCAGAGAGCGCTTTGATTCTGCTGCTCGTGTGTGTTCTCTTGTGGGAGTGATCAAGCAAGCAGATGAGTGCCCTGTACATGGTCCTCTTTTGTAGGAGTGATCAAGCAAGCGGATGAGTGCCCTGTACATGGTCCTCTCTTGTAGGAGTGATCAAGCAAAGCTGATGAGTGCCATGTACATGGTCCTCTTTTGTAGGAGTGATCAAGCAAGCGGATGAGTGCCCTGTACATGGTCCTCTCTTGTAGGAGTGATCAAGCAAGCGGATGAGTGCCCTGTACATGGACCACTGCTTGGGTTTCGGCCCAACGGAGGCGAGTGCTCCCAGGCTGCAGTGCCGAGTTTATTGGATGCTATGGACCGGTAAAGTACTTGCGCTTTACAATGCAGAGCTAACAGCACAGTAAATAACAAAGGAAAAAGCAAGAATTAAAAAGCTGCAGCGCAGAGCTCACAGCACCCTACAAGAGCTTGCAGCCGGCTATAGAAAAAGCAAGCAAACAGGGCCTGTAGTGCTGAGCTCCTGGCAGACTAAAGACAAGCCAACACTTGCTTGCTGCAGTGAAACGCTGACAAAGACAAAGGAACAACCACACCCTCTCAGGCAGTTTTGGGAGCTTGCGGGACGCCTTAGAATATGTGACCACTCCAATGATGCAGTGCTGTGCACAGAATGCTGCCAAGTAAGAAAGCACTTCCAGGCTCTGTTACTCACTCATTCATGCTAGCAAACAAGAGAGCAATTATGGGGTGCAGTTTCGAGGTTACAGCATCATATACAACATTCTCTCTTAGACTGTAGTGCTGGGAACAAGCAAGCGCTACCAAGTATGATCAACTCTGAGTGAGCGAGCACTTCCAAGCACCTACAAGGTGCTTCTAGATAAGCAAGCACTGCCAAAAATGTGTGTGTGTGTGTGTGTGTGTGGGGATGGGGGGCCAGAGGAATCATCCACTGGAAATTAGGGAGGGGTATCTGAGTGCGGAAGGGCCATTTTTCGTACCTCCTGGCACCTCCTTGGTGCCTCGCTCCAGTAGGATTCTGGCGCTCTGTTCTGTCAAGTCGTTGTTCGCGTCCAAGAGCCTAGAAACAAGCCAGGAAGAGGGGGTAGAGGATAAAGGGATAACTGAAACTGGTTTAATCATCACATTTAGTACTAACTATCAGAGGGTGAGTCCTTTCATAAAGACACACCACTACGCTTGAACCTTTAAATCACTTACGATACCAGGTGGTGGTTTGCTGGATTGGTTGAGTGTAGGCTTTTTTGTCAATGGTGTAACCAGTGCTTTCTTAACGGAACTGGAAAGAATATATAATTGTGGGGTAGTTTCACCATGGAGAAGGTACCAAGGCTTGGTGAGGTTGATGTAGACTTTATTTGATTACACATGGAGTAAATGGGTTTACAATAAACAACAAGAGAGCGAGAAGTCGTGATCCGTTCGTCTTCCCAGTCAAAATACAAAGAAACAAAGTGAGAACCGATCATCTACGTAATTGTCATTCCAATACTTCCAGTCTTCTTCCTTCCGTCCCTTCTGTTGTAGTCCAAGGGATTGGAACCCGCAGGGTGTTTTAAAAGAACCTTCACTTACCTACCTAGTAGGTGACATGCTTCATCATTGGGTTCCCACCCTGGTTGCCGAGTGCCCCCAGTGTGTGCTGCGACGCCAGATTACTGCGGAGCTGGGTTTTTTCGGTGTGATTTCGTGACTGTGACGTAGTTATTTTAAAATTGGTTCGGGGATCCTTCAGATCCTTAGTATCACAATATTTTATTTAAATGTTTTTTAATGGGGTCCCCGGTCAATATTAAAAACAGTGATGGAAATGTCTGGGATAATTAGTTGGTCCCATATATTCACGGGATACTGCTTAGGACGAGGGATTTTGTGATCAACATTTTTTAATAATCACCTCACCGTCCATAGCACCTAGAGCAATCGCTGCAAGGATCGCTCTAGGTGCTATGGACGGTGAGCCCCGGGGGGGCTGCAAGGATCGCTCTAGGTGCTATGGGCGGTGAGGCGATTATTCAAAAATATTGATCAGAAAATCCCACATCCTAAGCAGTATCCCGTGAAGAATTTCACTACGATTAATAACGAAAACAATACAAGACATATTGTAACCGAGAAAATGCGGGGAGTTTGTAAGTATTTACTACAGACACCCTTGCTTTGCATGCTTTAGTACGCATGCAAACTCAACAATATATCTGGTCCTGAAGAAAGCCACGCTGACCCTCTTGGGCTTCCAAAGTGGCTGAAACATGTAGACCACATACGAAGACCACACAATAAGGATATATGGGACCAACTAATTATCCCAGACATATCCATCACTGTTTTTAATATTGACCGGGGACCCCATAAAAAACATTTAAATAAAATATTGTGATACTAAGGATCTCAGGGATCCCTGAGCCAATTTTAAAATCACTACGTCATGGTCACGTAATCACACCGAGAAAAAAAACAGCCCGCAGTAATCTGGCGTCTCAGCACACCCTGTGGGCACTCGGCAACCAGGGTGGGAACCAGATGATGAAGCATGTCACCTACTAGGTAGGTGAGTGAGGGTTCTTTTAAAACACCCTGTGGGTTCCAATCCTTTGGACTACAACAGAAGGGACGGAAGGAAGAAGACTGGAAGTATTGGAATGACAATTACGTAGATGATCCGTTCTCACTTTGTTTCTTTGTAAATGGGTTTACTACACTTGATAACCCTCAGGAATTACTTTGAAGTAATGAGGCAAGGGTGTTGAGGGGGCTGTCTGCTGAGGTGTGGCCTGGTCTAGGATTACAAATGTCCGTAGGCTTGATGTCTGCCAGCTTACACAAATTAATTTGAAACAATACCTTTGCGATTTTGAAGAGGGGCTATTGGAATGGACATGTCCCAGATGATACAGATTTGTTTCTGGCTAACGTATGCTGTCTTCGCAAGAAATGGGTGCCATTTGCTCATATTAGCATTTTATTGAAGGATTTTGGCAGAGTCTGGGAGGCGTTTTACATCCTCCTTTTCTGGTGCCTGTTTCAAAGGCTCCTAGGCAAGATGAGTTCCAGGTGAACCACCTGCACTCAAAGGGGCAAGGCTTGCAGTTGCTTGTGTTGAATGACCGGTTACTCTAGGATTATTGAGTTGGAGTGGCGTCCAAGAATTGTATGGTTGAGTGGCACAGCCACCAAAGATCTGAAGTTTTTAGGTAGTTTCATTCAGGATGTAATGGAGTTGACTTGGTATAGATTGGATGGTACTAGAGAAATGGATGTTGAAATTGTCAATGTAGTTGAGTGGGGCAGAGAGGTCTGAGGTTGCGGGATTTAGGCCATGGATTTTCAGCCCAGTGGGGAGAGGATGGCAGAAGGCTTGGATGTGGTTGCTGAACCGAGACAGATTCATCACCTAAGAGGATGAGGGGCCAATTGGAAGGTTTGCATTGTAGTGTTGAATACCAAGGCAGCACCACCCTCTGGAACCTTCTAGTGAGACTGGCCTGGGAAGAGTACAGTGCTCACCAAATGACATCCAAGTACCACATTTAGCCATGCTATAGCCCATGATAGGCCAGAGATATGTTAGAGCATAGTCAGAAACACCCACCTCCTCAGCGCTCCCTCTGGACTGTAAACTTTGGGGTCTCGCTTGTGTTTCAAGTGGAGGCAGCCAGCGATTATTTTCCGTTCCCGATGTAACAACATTTCCTAAGGACAAGCAACATGTGCAAGTGAGCAGTGGTAGGGAACTGGGAGAGCATTTGAACCCAAGTTTAAACACAAACTGTACATTACACCCTCAGGAGCTTGCAAACCCCAGAGCTAGTAGCCTTGTGCATTCTTACCAGCGGGGTAGGAAAGAAGCCGTAACTATCCAAGAGTCCAAGCTTATCCACCATATCAGGAAAAAGGTAGGTGAACTGTTGGGAAATAAAAGGGGATGAGTGAGAGCCCCCCTTAAACTGAATCTCTCTTACCTCTGACAGGACCTCTCCACTCTGAACTTCTCCAGTCTCCGTCAGCTCTAGCCCCCCAATCTGAATCTCCTCCCACCTTCTATCCACATGTAGAACCCCTCCAATTTGAAAATCCCACACACTCTCTCCACTCTTAGAACTACCCCATGCTTGTAGGACCCCGTAAATCCTAAACCTTTTCAAGCAGTGCCCAAGGTAGGTCCACAAGCAGTGGATCCATGGCAGACTTTCAGTATAACCTCCATGTAGAAGAGTTCCACTTTAATGTATTGTATGTAAATGTGTCTTGCGTTGATATCCTGAAATCCGCTATGGATCTGGCCCTATGTTGGACAACCCTCTTCTATCGGCATCAACATCCCTAATCGCAATCTGTTTGAAGTAAAGAAAGAACCATGCTGCGTGTGAGTAAGAAGCCTGCACAGGAAAGCTCACCAACCTCAATCTGTCTGAACTAGGGGTTGAGAAAGATCACACTGGGACACTGAAGGATTAATACCATCTTGATATCAGGAGAGCACTAAAGATATGACTGGTGCCAAACAGATGACTTGATCATACCTATGTCTGATTAAAGGATAATGGTCCACATACATCAGCCTGACTCTACATATCTTATACCTCTTTGCCACACTCCATGCATATGGCAGCCTCGAAATCACCATGCCACAATTGGTGCAGCCCCTAAACCTTGCCTAGAATACTAATACTTTTTTTTTTTTTTGCGTATTTTATTGAAATTTATGCATGATACATCCATAGCAATGGAAAGTGCGTTCATCATTAAACAAACAGAACAACCCGTGGCAGAATACCAATACTTCCCGCATAGACCCAACCACAAACCCACACCAACGAAGCACAACAAGCAGGGTGGTGTCTTACCCAGCCACTCAGATGGCGTGCACTTACTAACGTGACTCTCTCTAAGGACTCTGCTTCACTCCATGCTTAAGCATAGCCACAAGTTTGTGATGGAACGATGGGAGTACCCCTGCAGCACAATACCCAATGCTTTCCTTGTAAACAATGCTATAACTCCATGCTAACAGCCATAAACATCAAACTGAATAGCTTTTTACTCGACCACCCAGAAGTGAAGCGCTTCAGTTTCCTATCAGGGTATGAGGCAATATCCAAATGCCATATCATGGTCCTGGGCAGGGCGCTAACTCTGTGAAATTTGCATTTATTGCGCTGTGAAAAGTTCATCCATATTAAAAATGGGCTCATTGTAATGTCCTGAATGTTTGAGTGTGGCAGGCGTTGGTGCAAGTTTTTTATCCTCAGAAAGGGGCGAGTGACTCCCCCATGTGGCCAATGTGGGGAATGTAGTGTTCACCTAGGAAGCATGATACAAACAAACCCCATCCTCCTTCAAATAAAGATGGGGGTCTGGGGAGAAGTTTAGAATTTGGGGGGGGGGGGATTTACAGATGAAGATGGTAGCTTGATGAGTGGGGAAGGTGAGGAGATAAATGGGTAGATGTGACAAGAATGCTATTCCGAGAGTGTACCACAGTCACTGCACAATCTAAAAACCCATGTACGCTGTGTTCCTCCGTGGCTGGCCATGCACGAACATAAATAAAAATGGTTTGTTCATGAACCCAATAATTGAGACAGAGGATTAAGCATTTGCAGAGAGCATCCCTTTGATACAGTTTTCTCCTGGAGATGTTTTGGGTGAGGGTGGCTAATCTACATTACCTCAGGTGCCTCCTTTCTTTTGACAACTGTGCTACATTTCTGTACCCTAAAAACCTATGCTGAGACAAGGGGAGGCAATACTCACAACAGTTCCGATGAATCCACCTGTAAAATATGAAGATGAGAGGCTTGTTACTTAACTGCAGTGCTAAGAAGCTGTCAAGGGGTAGTGAAGAAGTGCTGGCTGCTGAGAACTCACACTAAAGGGGGCACTGTAGGACCAGGTACTGACCACAGGGGGGCTGTAGGATATTGTCCAAGATGGCTGGCTGAGGGGCTTAATATAGGAGATGGTGTAATAGGGGCTAGATACAGGGAGATCATTAATGCGGGTGCGCTATGGAAGATATTTCAATGGGCCTCAACACATAGGTGTTGTAGTAGGAACTCGAGGTTCAGCTGCTACGAGCTCACACCTCACCTCAGGGCCACTTCTGTCGATGGTGCAGGCAGCTCAGAAGTTTTGCAACCCTCTGATATCTTCCCCCACAGGACACTCACCCATACTGTGGCCGATGATGGAGATTCGTCTGTAGTTCAGGGCTGTGAAGACATGGAGGACCACAAGCAGGTGTCAAAAAAGCAACACAGGGGGAACCCGCTCCCAAGAGCCACCCCGCCAACATTAATTGTAATTGGACTTGTATAGCCCTTACTACCCCTGGCGAGGTGTCGAAGCGTTTTACGGCGAGTCGCACGCTACTCCGAAACCCAAGGTTAGTGGTTAGTCCAGTGGTTATAGTTGGTTACTGTGATTAGTAATGTGCTCTCAAGAAAACTTGCATCCATTTACTCCGGTTACTTTGTGATATAATAATACCCTTTAGGTGTGATTATTAGTGGGGGCTATGTGGTTTCAGGTGAATGGTTGGTGGAATAGATTGGCTGGCGGAGATTAGTTAATGTTAGGTTACATGAATAGGGTTTTTAAGCAGAAGAGGTTGTGATCCATGAAATGAGGTATCAGCCCATGGCAGAGTTACAATAAGAACGATTGAAGCAGACAGGCATGAGACTGAGAGGAGGCTATAGTCAGAAATAGAAAGCATGCGGAGGATGGAAGGTAAGACAAGGGACACTCCGAAGAAAGAATGGAGAGGAATCAAGTGAGAGTAAATCAATGTCAATTTTTCATGCACGGTTTGAGAGTATAGTGGGAGAATGCTTTCTGAGTTAGCAAGTAGTCAGAGAATGTAAGCTGTAGAGTAACATTATACATAGTGCTCCATATCCGGGGCAGACAGCTTAAACATGTGATTCCAAGTGTATACATCATTTAAACATTAAGAGCCCTAGCCTCTTGTGTGCCAAGTCTAGAACAACCCTCTTAGGCATAGTCTGGAGTATCCTAACCTTGGTACAGGGTCTGTGCACTGCACAAGAGGAGTTGATGCAGAAAAAGAGAAGTTCTTATTTAAATGTCTTCCTTCACTATTCTGTAAATAGAAGTTTTTTTCACTTACTCACTAATGAATAGTTATTTATTACTGGCTGAGTGTCTCGCCAATGCGCAAACAGATTATAATCTGCTTTGTCACCTAGTCCTGTCCAAGTGTATATTGTGTGTGTGACTGTTGTAGTAGTGCAGTATATGTATTAGCGAAGCAGAGTGATGAAGGCCTGTGGGCTCCATTTGGATCAATCAATGGGTCTATATAGCGCGCTACTCACCCGTGAGGGTCTCAAGGCGCTGGGGGGGGGGGCGGCGGCTCCGGGTCAGTCGAAAAGCCAGGTCTTGAGGTCCTTCCTGAACGTGTGCAGGGTCGGGAAGCGTCTGATGTTCACAGGGAGCTCGTTCCAGGTTTTTGCTGCAATGTAGGAGAAAGCTCTCCCGCCGGATCTGTTTCTGCGGATGCGGGGGACCTCTGCCAGGGCGAGGTCGGCAGAGCGGAGGTTCCTCTTGGGTACGTGGAAGGATAATCTCTTGTTGAGGTATTTGGGTCCGATGTTGTTGAGGGATTTGTAGGCGTGGGTGAGGAGTTTGAAGTTGACCCTCTTTTCGACGGGGAGCCAGTGGAGGCCTCGTAGGTGTTGGGTCATGTGCTCGTGGCACGGTGTTCTGGATGGTTTGGAGTTTGTGTAGAAGAGTTTTGTTGATTGCGGCGTAGAGGGCGTTGCCGTAGTCCAGTCTGCTGGTTATGAGTGCGTGTGTGACGGTCCTTCTGCAGTCGGGGGGGGGGGATCCATTTGAAGGTCTTACGGAGGATGCGAAGGCAGTTGAAGCTGGTGGAGGCGACGGCGTTGATCTGGCGGTTCATGGAGAGGGAGGAGTCAAGGATGATGCCGAGGTTCCGAGCGTGGTCTGTAGGGGTGGGTGGGCTCCCGAGGGCGGAGGGCCACCAGGTGTTGTCCCAGGTGACGGTGCAGGGTCCGAGGATGAGGATGTCCCAGACGTTTCTGTGCACAGGGTGGGTGTGAAGTTGTTTTCCAAGACAATGGAAGAGTATCAGGATGCAGGATGGAGGAGACATAGACAGTGAAGTGAAGTCAAAGGAGACAGGGCTCCTATAGAAATTCAATTAGGTGCACTGTCTCTTGGTAGGTGGTGAGGGTGGAGAAGCTGCAGTATGTTGTTCAGGGTGAGAAGCATCCTTTTCTCTTTTTCCTGATCACTAACTTTGTGGCTGTTCATAGCCAGATGCAAATGGTTCACACCTATTTGTGCCTCTATTGTGGGTGCTCCAGGCTGGAGACTACACTGCTGTGAGGAGCATCACCCCACACAAAGGCTGTGTCTACAGAACTGCATAGAGAGGTGCTTGAAAAGGAAGCCACCCCGAAACAGTTCTCTTGCCTGCTCGTCTTATTTTGATACCTTTAAAATCCTTGTCTCCATCATACCTCAGAGCTACAAATCAACGTACATCACTTCCAATCCCCTCATCCCCCGAATGTGTACAGCTCACCCACAGGCACTCCATTATGCCAGAGGAGCACGCAGACATCAATCCTCATTTAAAATAAAAACTAAATTAGCAACAGGTTAATGAAATAGTAAATAAAATCGTATTGAACACCGACCCCAAGTCCCATACAAGCTTTTCTCACTTTCACTGCAATTTTCTCACATTCACTGCGCTGTAAAAAAAACGCAGATGAAACCTCAGGTATATTTTAAAATGTTCTATAATTGCTGAACGCAATTAAAGTGTGTGCCGGTAACAGAGCAAGAGAAGTTGTGCCAGGCCTAAGTAACTGCACAAATAAATAAAATAAAATCGGAATGGTGTTTGTCTTCAAACTAAACGACGACAACGACGTAAATACACCTTGCGATGGGTCAAATATAACATTTTATAAAGATAAACATAATGGTGTTTGGAAAATAAATTATTCCCCAGGATACCTGCTAGGTTACTGTGTCCTGTATAATGGTCCAGTTTGTTTAACAATGTGTTAGTTATTACTTTAAATACGTTTTTAAGCTGCCCATTGAAGATAAAGGCACCCATCAAAAAGTATGTTTTTCTTTTAAAATTGGTATATAGACAACAAACTGGTTCTTTCTAATTCGAGGCATTATTATCTCACTACGTCCCACTGTTGTCATTGAAAAGGACCTGCCACGCCAAACAGCAGATACCCTTAAACATACTCTGATATTAACCATACATAGGGGTTTGCCTGCTGAACTGGTCATGTAGTTGCTATGTAGGAAATAACGGACTGCTAGCCGTCTACACTTGGAGGTAGAGCTGCTGTCTTAAATGGGGTATTTGGTGTACAAAGTGATGTTCAAGCAATAAAGAGCAGCTGGCGACCCGGCCAATGGAGAGCCACCAAGAAATCCAATTAAGAACATTACAGATTTAAAGGTTTTAGAGAACTCGGACTGGGCACGAAACCCAATAACGCCGCTGGCCGGTGTTAATATGGTCTCTCCTAGGCAGAGATGTCAAACACTTTATTATTAAAATAGGTGTCAATAACTGACTGTATATGCATTAATAACCGATAACGGTCCATTCGTTTACACCAGGTAAGGATGATTTTAAATTGCATAACACTCATTGACAAAAGTTTGAACATACTGTAGCAATAATTTTAATCCTTGCATTCAAAATTCTCACACCTCAAAATGACCCCGGCTCCTTACCTGTCCTGCTTCGTAATGATTTTCTCCGTTTGGTGCCGGTGAAACTTGAGCCAGATGGGCCGGCTACAGAGGAAGACCTGAGCCCACAGCTCTTGCCCAAAGCCCCCCAGTCCTCCTGTGGTGCCCCCTATCCTGGGGTAAGGGCTGCAGAGCACCGCCGAGCCCTAAAGTGTGTGCTCCGAATGAGAGACCCTGTCAGCAAGCTTTCTATGATTGTCTTGCAGCAGGGGGATGGGAGACACTAGCCCACCCTGTGCAAGTTGCATGGTTGTTTTTGGTGGAAATCTGAAAGTTTTCTAAGAGTATTCACTGACAGTTGGTTGTGAGAGAGGCTGGGTGGATAACTATAATGGTACTTACTATGCGTAGGCAGATATTCCCACAATTTTACATGCAACCATTATGAACAATTCACATGCATAAATCTATTATGAGGCCTAGGTATATGATGTTATTCCTAAGAGGGACATGCATAGCATCACTAGGAGGACTAAAATGATGACCAGGCCTGGTGAATCCCAAAAAGCTACAACAGATGTTGACGTATCTTGATAGGTCCAATACTGAGTTATGCCTTCCTGCAGGAAACTCATTTAGGACCATGGATAACCCCTTCCTTCATGTGAGCTTGGGGACAACATAGGAATTTTGTCTCCTACAGTACATTCGCCAGAAGTGTAGCAGTCTAAAGAAGACGCTGTATTTTAAATTACAACACTCACACGAGGCCCTGCAGGAAACACTCCATGAAATTTCAGGTACTCTTATTAGCTGCTAGGAGCTAAATATAGACACCCCAAACTTCTTCAAAGACACCTGGACAATATGTGGACAACAGAAAGTTTGACATTTCATCTGAGGAGGGAACTTTAACCTCGCACTATAGCTCACCCTTGATAGTAATAACCCCTACATGGTTGACCACAACGAGCCATGAAAATACGGAATCAGATTCTCAGTAAGACGGGTATGAGAGACACCTGGAGGGAGACGAAAGGTGCAACCACAGCATATTCCTGTTACTCTACTGTCCACGAGTCATATTCCTGAATCGACTTTGGGCTTATTAAGACAGAAACACTAGAATGGGTTACAAATATTGCACACTTGCCCAGAACGCTTTCAGACAACTCACTCGTGATGCTTCACTTAGAGCTACAGAGTACACTACCAACTTCTCCGCTGTGGTGTTTCCCCTCCAATGCACTCAACGATAGGGTCTTTCAAACTAAAGTACAGACGTCAATCACAGAATTTTTCAATATTAACACAAGCTCAGTGAAAAAGTTTGCCACCCTGTGAGAGACCTTTAAGGTCTACTTCAGAGGGGTGGCAATGTGCAAACACACCAGGGTGCTATGATTCCTACGTACACAGCTTGAGAAAAAAAGAGGAGGAACTAAAAGACATGGAAAGAATATATGAGAGAGACAGATTACTTAAGACATTGGCCATGTTGAACTTGATATTCTTAGAACATAAAGACCTAGCCAAGAAGAAAAGTAAATACCTGGGCAGAGATGAGATAGCACGCAGCTATGGCGAGGGTGAACGGACACTCTCTTAGCTTCTAAAGAAAGCCCGCCCACTTAACGTAATACAATCTATAAGGAGAGGAACATGGGGAGGTGGGGGGAAGAACTATGCAAAACTACAGGAATTCAGGACTTATTATGAAGCCTTATGTCAAAGTAAGCTAGTAGGCGATCCCACTCTTACCACTAACTACCTGACAGATATTGCTCTGGCCTGGATTGAGGGTGGGGTGAGGACATTCTTGCAATAACCCTATAGGGGTAGAAGAAGGATTATGTTACCCTGTAAGCATCTGTTCTTGGCATGTAGTGCTGTAGATCCACATGCCCAGCACAAGTCTGCCACCCAGTAATGGGCCTGGACGTTTGCAAGCCGCCCCCGCAAGTCCCTCCGAGCAACGAGGGCTCTCCCCACCCCGGCGACACCGCAGGCGGAAGAGAATGGAGTTAGAGTAAGTGTTAGTAATGTGATGTCCATGCAAATAATGTGAATGAAAGTAAATATAAAAGTAAAGTGAGAGCTACACAGGCGTCCGGGGAGGAGGGTGTGCGCGTGTGAATCTACAGCACTACATGCCAATCACTTCTACCAGTCCTAGATCCTCAGAGCCCAGCACAGACCAGTACAAAGAAAACTCATACCTTTAAGAGGGTTTCCTTGCTTCCCAAGCACTACAACATCCCTATGAGGTATCCAGTCCTTTAAAGCGGTCTAGAGATTCTATGCAGGGTCAGTGCACTCAAGGGAACCAAGACAGAGCAGGGCTCAAAAAACTATAAAAATTTCACTAGACCTGCAGGTCTAGTAACTTGAAAAATCTACTCGACCTAACTGTAATGCACTTGACCTCTGTCTCTGAAAGCCGAGCAAATGTGACAAGTTAACAAGATTTAAAGTCATTTTTATTGCTCATTCACTTTGTGAGCAATAAAGATGCCTTTAAATCTTGCTATCTTGTCACATTTTCTCTGCTTTCAGAGGCAGAGCTCAAAAGTCAGTTTGTCTTCCTACTCGCCAGAAAGGGCGAGTAGGACTTAAAAATACCTTGTCCTAATTAAATCTGGCTCGCAAATGCGAGCGGACGAATGAATTTTTCAAACCCTGCAGAGGCTACTCTGATCTGAGTACCCCTGGTCCCATCTAACTAACCCGTGTATAGATGTTAGGGATTTAGAGTGAGGGAGAGTCAAGAAGTCCGTATGTGGAGTCCCACATGGGCACAGTACAAGCTCTACTCTTACTTCCTTTTAACCTCTCAGAGCAAGCCCAGGACTCCTAAGAAGCTTTCATAAGGTGAAAGTACCCCGCTGGGTGCTCCAGACCAGTAATGATGAAGTGCTTGTACAGGAGTTGCAATGCTGTTTCTTTATGCTTGTTTCAAAGTGTAAGAATGCTCAGTTACTTCTAAACACTCCTAGTTTGTGCAGATATTGGAATTGCAAAACACAGTTTCACCTCTTACTGGTTGGATGGAAAAAGATAACTCCCCACTAATTGCCCAAGGAGATACTGGTCTCCACAAACTGGAGAAAACGTTGTTGCTTAACCACAACTCCTAACTGTCTAAAGTGCGCCTTGTCAGCTGGTTTTCCGAAGTGGCCTCAATCAGACACAACCGCGCTCAAGAAAATACCCAAATAAAGGAATAAGCAACAGTAAATATCATGAGTTTAAAAACAGTGCAAACTGCAGTTTTTGAACAAGGCACCAGCTGTTGCTCAATGAGCTTCTCTAGCAGTAGTCAATTATACCATGTGGCCTAATAAACTTCAGATGAAAGATCCACTACTGCATTTGCAATTCAAGGTATTGTTCCTTTTTGTGCTTGTTAACCCTTTCATGGTTGGGTGCATCCCTTACCGGACTCCACCTTCTCAGTTTGTGAGGTTTCACTTTTAAACGGATAACTCCTTCCACCTTGCAAAACATACCTTCCAAAGTTCTGTACATATCATTCACGTAGTTTTTGTAATCATAGTGAGATCCCGGAGAGAGGTGAGATGATTGTCCATGGCCAGAGAAATCCAAAGCAATATAGCGGCAATCTGGAAAAGAAAGGCAGAGATTAAAGGGTGGTGATTGTTGTAGGAAGTTGAGTTACCGAGGGTAGGATGGGCACAGGGGTCTCATATGAGAAGATGAGACTGTCTCCTCTAGAACTATATAACTCATAGGCAATGTATGGGTTTAGAATAGGTGTCTGGCATAATGCTTGGGGGCTGTGACTTTTAGAAATTGATAACCAGTGATTGGCAAAGGTCAAACTCAACCAAACATGCAGAGATCTGAATGAGATGCGTATACATTTTGCAAAAGTCAAAAGACATTGGTAATTAAAAACACTGAAGAGATTATAAAAGAAATTAAATCAACGAATTGTCCAGCGAATACTCAAAAGAATGATGCCACCCTTATGATATAATGGACAAATATCAGTTTAAGTTACAGAACAAGAAGAGAATCAGGTTTGACAAAGATGGAAGGGACTACAGATTTTTGAGGGTGTCCACATATGCTAAAATATCTGACAGCACAGCAGAAAACAGGGAAGTCTCAACAAAAGATAGGGTGAAATTGAGGAATCAAGTCTGAGTAGTATGAAGAGTTTGTGCCCCAGTACCAGTGAATCCGATTTGAGGAAATCCAAGTTAATCAAGCAAGATAAGAGTACTAGTTCTTTTTTTTTGATAAGCTGAAAAGGATAAAGGTGGTACAAATGAGAGCTCTAACATGGAATATGGAGAAGGGAGGATCAAGACACAGAGATAAAGGTAACAAGAAAAGGTGGTACTAGAACGGTCAGGCGGAAACAGGGATAAATGTGGAGTCAAGATCAGAGCCCAAAGCAAAAAGAAAATTGGGAGGTAAAGAATATTGTAACTAATCTATAGGACAGGACACTAACATATAGAAATAGAGGTTCTAAATAAATGTCTGAGTTTTGTTCCCACTAATCAGAGGAAAGATGTAGAAGTAAAAAATGGAACGTATAAGATTCACATGCAAATGGAGATTGAAGAAATTCTTAGTTAACAAACCGCCAACAAGACAGCATACATAGATCAGAAAAACTTAAAGTCCTGTAACCAATAAATAACTTATGGACATTTCACTACTTATTAGGTTGTAGGATGATGAGGATTGTGACATTGAAGAACTGGCACTTCAACTAGAGATAGACCCCAGTGTACCATGGGCAAGTGGTTTGAAATCCAAATTAAAATGTGTTCCTCTCAGCCAAGCTGATAATGTAATAGATTTTTTTCAAATTCTTGTATTGAGAAACTTTGAATATAATCAAGAGTTGTGTAGTGGGGAGATATATAGATTCCATTATCATGATCTAGAAAAGGACAAATGAAAACCTTTATGACCCTTTCAGCATGACTTTGAGCAAGGAGCTAACTCCATGGGCTTCCTTCAAAAGTAGGTATCTACTGTTTTTCAGCTGAAAGGCCCAAGCATACAGCTGAAAATCCGGTAATTATAGTCCACCCCTGTCAAATCTCCTGTGTAGTTTTTTCAAAGCAATCTTGCACCCTTCGATGCCCAGATAAAGGAGTTTACTTTCCTTTGTAGCTTCTCCAGCCACTCTTTCCTAAAGTTTAGAGGAATAGTGTTAAACAAAAAGGTATATTTTGGCAAGATAACCATTTTTATAACATTTGTTCTTCCAAAATATTGTTAAATGGAGATGCGACCAGCTCATTAATAGCTTACTCATTTCACTGAGTTCCGTGTTGAAATTAAGTTCTGCAATCTTGCATATGTCTCAAGTAATCCTAATTCCCAGATATTTCATGTATTTTTTTATTTGTCAACTCCCGCCCTCAACATTCCAAGCCATTATCTCCGTCTTCAAGGGGTTTACCGCGTAGCCGGACACTTTGCAGAAATCTTCTGTCAGTCGCTCAGTGCTTGGCAGCGCCAGATGTAGATTTGTCGCGTAAATCATCAGGTCATCATTATAGAGCGAAACCTTCTTTTCCCAAGCCTCATATTTAAAAGGGGCTATTTCTTCTCCGCCCTAAGCTTACATGCCAGCGGCTCAATGTATAGGTTAAATAACAAGGGTGACAATGGGCAACCCTGTCTTGAGCCCGTAGTTATTTTAAATTCAGACGTTAGTCTGCCATTGAGAAGAATTCGGGCCCTAGCAGTTTTATAAATCAGCTGCATGACCCTTCGGAACTAGTCCCCCAAATTATAGTGCTTCAAGACAGCGTTCAAGTAAGACCAATTCACCCTGTCAAAGGCCTTGGTAGCGTTTTAAGCTAATACTATGAGCGGGACCGTAAAACTTGTGGCAAAATCAATTGAGCTTATCAATTTTTACATCAACTCGTGCAGGAATCTTCCTCTTATAAAGCTCTTCTGGTCTTCATGTATTAGCCCCCTCACCACTGGCAAAGATTTGGTAGTCGCTATTCAAGAGTGATATAGGCCTGTAGGATTCACAGGCTGTAGGGACTATGTCCGGTTTCAAAATCAAAGTAATTGTTGCCTCCCCCTAAGAGTGTGGCAAAGGGGTCTTATCCTCTAGTTACCTTCCCAACAACTTGGTCATAAGAGGCACAATTGAGCCCCCCAACACCTTGAAAAATTCATTTGGGAGACCATCCCCCCCTGCAGCTGTTCCCTTCTTGCATGAGCTAATTACCTGCTCTACTACCTTCTGTATAACTTCCAAATCTAACCCCCCCTTCTTCTCATCTGAAGGTTTGCTTAGAGGATCTCCTTCTAACCACTTGTTGATCTTCTCTTCTGTAACCACCAGGTCCTCTGTGTATAAGCTTTTAAAAATTTAGTGAAAGCATTTTCAACATCTGACCTGCTTGTTAAGATTGTACCAGTCTTTCCACTTTTAATTTTAATCACAGAGTTTTTGGCTAAATCTGATTTTATTTTCCAAGCTAGCAGTTTACCCAAATCCTCACTATACTCAAAGTGGGCCATCTTGCTCACCTCCCATCTATGTCTCAGCCTTATATCCAATATCTGGGTGATCTACGCCCTTTGCTCCTATATCTCTCTAGTGCACGTCTATCCTCTACAGATAGACTTTGATTAAGCAGTTTCCTCTCCAAAAGGTAGATGTTGAGCTCTATTCCCTCAATCTCTCTCTTATTTTCTCTGTTCTTCCGAGCAGATATACTAATAGGTTTCCCCTTCATAAAAGCCTTGAACGCATCCCAGACCATATACAGAGGAGCTGAACCTTCATTTCATTCTATGAATTCCTCCGCCTCTTGCTACAGTCTGTCTGCTAAGAGAGAGCTATCTAAAGTCCACCTCCTTAAAGTTTGCTCATTACACAGTTTGGCCAACCAGAATAACTGCAGCGTGATCTGACAAGTGTGCAGGTACATGTTTAACACATTGAATATCATCGCAAACTGCCTGGTACACTAAAAAATAATCCATACTGGATGAATGGCCGTATTTTCTGTTGTGGAAGGTGTACTTGTGATCCATACCCGCCCTTGTTCTCCAGATATCACATAAACCGATTTGTTAAATCATGTTTCTAATGTAAGATTGCATTTTAGAGAACGTATTAGCTCTACTATTGGCAGACCTGTCTAGTGTATTATTCATTACAATGTTAAAATCACCTGTCATGATGATTGGAGAAGTAAAATCTAACAAGTTTAAACAAATCTCCTTTACAGGCTCTATATGCTCCACATTGGAACCATAATTTCCACTAAGGTATATCTAATATTGTCTAATTGCAGGTCAGCAATTACCCATCTACTTAACTTGTCCGATGTGTTCTCATTTATCCTTGCTGTGACTTGCTTTTTAATTAGAATACCTACTCCTTTAGTGTAACACGTCTGGTCAGTACATACTACCTGTTGCACCCATTTCTGTTTTCCAAATAATTTCAAACACTCCTTTTTAGTCAGATGTGTCTCTTGTAGCACTATGATCTGGGCTACCGAGTCCTGTAGGTACGGTAAAATTCTTGAACATCTACTTTTTATGTGGAGCCTATTAACATTCCAGGACAGAATCTTCATTGTTTTCATCTCCCCCCTCAGTTCTTTCGCCCATTTGAAGATAGTGAGCCCATTAGATACTATTGTCTGGTGATCCCTTTGTGTTAAACTAGGCTCCTGAGGACATTTTTTTTTATTTTTTAACTCAATGCCCCATATCCTGTGCTCCCCATCCCTTGAACCCCTGGCTTCCCTCCCCTGGAGAACCCTCCCATACTTTCTCATGGCCATACAGCCCTTTGGGTGCTTGCCGGACAGAAAGATCCAGAGAAGAAAAAAAAAAACAAGAAGGTTAACACAACCTAAAACGGACCCTAAATTTACAGTGTGGTGGAGTCTTTCCATAGCTACTCAATAAGGAAAATTATGCATCTATCCAAATTGGGGGGTCCCTATTTTTCATCTGCTCAATCAATTTGTCTACCTCCGTATGATCCCTGAAATTGTACATTTTATTGTTGTGCATTACCCTAAGGGTAGCTGAGAATTTTAGCTGGGTGGTAGCCCCTAGTCTCTTGAGTTCATGAATCCATTTCCCCAGCTCCCACTGTCTGTTCTGAGTATTCCGAGAGACATCAGACCTGATCTCAAAAGCGAAGCCGTCTCCTTTTAGTCCACGATGAAGCTCTCAGTCCATGAAGACAGGGGAGAACATGGTGGCCAGCTCCATCACATTGGCAACATGTCAAGGAAGAAAACCAGGTGCCTGTGTGCAGGAAGGCAACCAAATAATAGATCGTACATAATCTCAAACGAGTAAGATAAAATCCTAATTCCAGTTTCTCAATCCAGGAAAGGTAAGGTCCCACGCCAGAAGAAGTTGAGAAGTGGCACATATAGGGCTATGGAAACCATATCAAGAGACTTAACAATTCTCTCTTTCTCTTTTCCATTTGGAGAACCTGGATTTTACCACCTCCTTATCATGACTATCAATAATGCATGGGGTATCAAAAAGTTGGCTAAGACCTAGGTCACCGAGGGTGTTCTTGACATATGATAGTCAGGGGATGGCTGTCATGTTGCTTAAATTTAGACATCCCATACTACCTTACGTGAGAAACCCATTTCAGGAGAAGACCATATTTTGATCCAGAGTAAAATGGGTGCCAGGTGCACACCATCCTCAAGGTAGCCTAGGCCCAGTTCTTGATGTAACATCAAGCTTGGAGTTGTTTTAGGAAGAGCCAAAAGCCTAAACAAGAATTTATTTTCGGCTACCTGTAGGGAACCCAAGGTTGCATAACCCCACACCTCTGCCCCATATGTGCTGAGGGAAAGGCATTTGTTCTTATATAACGTTAGCATCTCCTTAAGAGGTTTGTAGCCTAATTATTTGGTGAAGCTTAAAATTGCTTCCCCGGAAGCCGCCTTCTTTTGTGATCTTTGGGTGACTAACCGGTTCCAAGTCAGATTTGCATCCAACAAAATACACAAATAGTTAAAATTTAAGATTTTGGTAATAAGGGACCCCACGATTTAAAAACTTTTAGAACTAGTATTTCTTGGGCCACTGGTCAAGATAAACAATTTTTTTGATTAATCTGTAAATTTAGGCCCCCTAATAAAATTATTAAAACAGTTTAAAAGAGCCTGCAACCCATTCGAGGTACGAGTAATAAGAACTGCGTCATCCGCGTAAAGAAGCAAGCGGACGAAGCAAGATTCTATTTTCAAGACATCTGGAGAGCAGGATAACAAAAATTAATCCTGGGCATTGATATAGAATAAAAATAAAAAGGGGCTAAGATGCTTCCCTGTCTTACCCCTCGTGTAACCCTAATGGGGTGGGTACAATCTCTAGTTTCAGTAACTCGTACCTTCATAAATATGTCCCAATGGAGACGCTTTAAAAGATCCAGTAATGGCAAGTCGATGCCTGCTGCTTCCATCAGCTCCCATAATTTCCCTCTATCCACTAACTTAGCGGCACAGGAGAGGTCCTAAAAGAGCATAAGAATGGCTCCTCTCCTGGCCTTGACATACTTTCCTAGGATTCGAGATAAGTTAATGGCTTGCTCAGTTGTGCCGAGTCCCGGGCGGAACCCGTATTGTACATCGGAGAAAAAAGAATTGGGCTCAGCCCAAGCTTCCAATTTCGCCAAGATTACTTGCCCGAATATTTTGGCAGAAGAATCTAGAAGTGATATGGGGGGTAATTCATAGGCAGATTCTGGTCACCCTTCTTAAAAATTGGAACGGTTATTGATTGCCTCCATGAGTCAGGGGGTCCCTCCTCGATAAGGTCTCTGAAAACATTTGTCATTAAGTGGGCCCAAAAGGCAGGATTACACCTAAACAAATCAACCCCGTCGGGCCGAGAGCCTTCCCAGCTGCGGAGCTGAGGATGGCTTTAGACATGTCTGCCACAGTAATAGACTAACTTAATTGTGATTTAGCGAGTGAGGACAACCCTGTATGATCTATATTAATGCTTTTCTCTTAGGGAAAGCATCCAGGGTCAAAAATGTGTGAAAAATGGTCAACCCAGTCACGGTCTAAGATATGACAGTCAATGCGCAATGTGGGAGCTTCGGTAAAAACTGGGCAGTTTATGACCTCCCAGAAAGCTCTACTAACTCTTAATTCGGAGGCCCTTTCTAAATCTTCCCAGGCTTTGAGTCTAATTTCTTTCTTTCTCTTCTTGATAGCTTGTTTATAATCTATTCTAACTGCTTTAACAATGTCTGGGATCCGTGGGATTGTTAGTAGCTTTTTTGAGAGCCTTATAGGCAGCAGTGCATTCTGAGTTAAACCATCTTCAGCCTTTTTGGACTTTAGGCCAATTGTTCTTAGCTAGAATACAGGAGACCGATTGGCACATCACCATATAGCTCTCACAAATCCTTGTTGGGGTGGCCTCCTCCGAGAGACAACGTAAGATGTCCTCATAGTTATTGGTAATGACGTCTGTAAAAAAAATTGTTTGGGACAGAGTGGGATTATTCCATGATTTGGGTTTAGGTGGGAGGTAGAGAGAAAGGTTAACAATAATCGAGTGGTGATCGCTAAGGTGGGAGGCACGCACCTCGTGGCTCCTTAATTTAATAAACAAATCCTCAGAGAGGAGGATAAAATCTATCACACTTCCTTTGCCACTCCCTACATATGTGGAGGGATTAATACAATTTGTCCGGTATAGGTCCGATGAGAAGGATAAATTATGGGTAAGTACTAGCCCATTCAGGGCTTCCCGTATGGTGTGAGTGAGAAATGGCGGTTTTTGCGCCCTTACCACCTGTGACACCGCAAACTGATTACCACTGTGGATGCATATACTAATGTTAAAATCTCCTGCCCACAAGAGACGCTTGATTCTTTTCATTGAGCAAAGAATGGGCAATGGCAGCTTCCAACTCATCTACGATACCCACTAGTTGGGCGGTAAAGAAATTGTAATAAAACATTTTCAGAATAATTTTTACTAAGTTAGACTAACTCAATTTTAAATTCTGGTATTGCGGACTGGTGTACAGAACTTTAACACTCAACTCCCTGACGGCAGTTAAGACTAGGATGATTAGGCCCCCCTTCCAGCTACTGATTGAGTGGCGGGCGAACCAAAAGATTCCAAACCCTCCACATGTACAGGATTAATGGCCCAAGTTTCTTGACAATAAATTATATCAAAGTGTTGTATGAAACATGTCCAGTGCTCGTTACTTAATTTGTCGTATCGCTGCAATATTCTTTGATGAGAACCAAAAGGCCACAGGAGCGTAGGTGCTAGTTGAACCCTGGACTGTCTCACAAGCGCCTGAAAATGGGATGGAGAATCAGAAATTAATCTCGGATGGCATGAAGAGCAAAGGGGTGGAGGGCCCGGCGAGCTGTTAAACTGCGACCGTCAATCAATATCGGATAAGCTTTGAAGAAGGGCAGAGTCAAAATGTGGGGATCCCAGGGGAGGGGAAGATCAACCCACCACACCGGGAGATCTAGCAGACAACAGTGCCACAATTCCAGTAGACCCTAACAGATATCAGATTCTAGCAGAAATGGAGTTGGGGGATGCAGAGACTAATACCGGAAAAAATGTAGGAGAGCCAGAAGGAGTACCTTTATGCTAGTCTGCTGGGCGGGAGGCTGCAAACGGATAACCAGGATATGGCAGGAGGGGTACCACAACAACTTACAACCCCAACTAATACAGAGGAATCAATGTTGCAGGCCCTAGTAGTTGAGGTTAGAGGTGGTTTTTCAACCGTCGAAACAAATCAACAAGTGATTCAAGGAGTTTGTGATGGTCTGGCCAAAAAACCTGATGCTCTGGCGCAAAGGACCAGGTACTAAAGGACTCACTATCGGAACTAAAATCCCCTATGACACTGGAAAGAGAAAAGATAAGGGGTCAGAAACAAAGAGAAAGGGAATGCCAGGACAAGCTAGAGTCCTAGGAAAATAGCGCCAGAAGAAATAATTTAAGATTTCTGAATGTACCAGAAGGGGTCGAAGACAAGGATATAAAAGGTTTCATTGTTACTTTGCATAAGCATGGAGGAGTCTGGGAGGGGACAGAAGAAGATCAATCTAGGGATATACAAAGAGCACATTACGACCCTTTCAGAAAGCAGCCTAATAAGACTAAACCGAGAAGAATTCTGGTGAACTTTCTAACATACGCAAAAAAAGAGGCGATATTGTTTAGGGCATTGAAGGAGAAATTCCTAAAAGGAGACGGCTTCACTTTTGAGATAATTCAATTGTGTGAGGGTAGTCAATATTTCTTTACTTTTCAGTTCCAAAATAGAATTTTGGCATGGTGCAGAGTTCCACAAGGGTATACAAAGAGCCCATCAATCTTTAATCAGATCTTGAAAAATAATCTCAAGTCATTTCAAATGCCCTGTATTTCTGTACTTGTACAGTATATTGACGACGTATTTGTGGCGTCAAGTACACAAAAAGCCTATAAACAAGATACGATTGCTCGGCTAAATCATTTTGCTGATGACGGACACAAGGTATCCCGAGCAATTTGCAATACTGTTAAAAAGAAGTCCTACACCTAGGACATCTCATTGAGAAAGGAGCAAGGGAGGTATCAAAAGAGAGAATTACTGCTATTTTGAAAATGAATCCACCTAAAATGTAGAGAGAAGTCAGAATGTTTTTGGGAATGGTGAGCTAGTATAGACAGTGGATAGCCAACTTTTCCCTAATGGCCAAGCCTTTACTGAGACTGATGCACAAAGATGTGCCTGATCCGCTTCCAAGGGACAACGATTGATTAAATGCATTCCTAGAGCTGAGAGAATGTCTCTGTCGTGCCCAGACACTACTAATGCCTGATTACAGTAAAATGTTCACTTTGTTTTGCAGTGAGAGGGAGGGCTGCGCTCTCCCAGTGCTTACCCAATTGCATGAAGATTCTCAAAGATCTGTAGCGTATTTCTCGACTACCCTTGACCCTGGAGCCATAGGACTGCCTGGCTGCCTTAAAGCAGTTGCAGTTGCAGTGGGTGGAGTCAGTATTGAGAGAAGTGAGAGTATTGTATTGTATTGTAATTGCATTTATATAGCACTTAGTACCCCTGACGAGTATATTTATGGGACATCCTCTTACGGTGATGGTCCCACAATCAGTGGGGATTTTGCTTACCCGCACCAAGACTCAATATGTGACCAACAGCAGACTTACAAAAAATTGATTCTTGCTGCTGAAAATGAAGTTCTAAAAAGACGTCTGACTCTTAATCCTGCTACATTGTTACCATTGACAGAAAATGAAATTGATGGGGAAGAGGTTGAGCATGACTGTCTTGATGTCACAGTTTGTGCACCAAGGCAAGACCTGATATCAAGAATGAATTCCCCTTGATGAGCCCGATCATATAATATTTATTGACGGCTCATGTTTAAGAGATAATGAGGGGAATCTGTAAGCAGCTTATGTTGTCTGTACAATTCAGGAAGAGGTAGAAGCCTCCTGTCACCTCTGCTCAAGTGATACCAAAGGGGATGATGGACGGAGCGTTTGAGCAAATCAAACACTCACCCCCAGTCAACTGATCTGGGTTTAATCCATCATCATTCTTTAGCTCACTCCACCACCCCAGTTCAGACATGGCCATATGCAAATCAGTCTGACCCTGTGCCTCATGGGAACAGTCCAGCCCGAACTGCCAAGCCATGTCTTCCTGGACCGGAAACAAGCATCCTGGGACCGGTTTCTGGCTAATCAGCCGTCATCAGCCAGGCTAGCTTGAATCCAGTGGCAAAGTGAGCAAGGGACCCACGTCTGGGCATACTCCTGCCAACTTAGGGCGAACAAAGCGATACCAAAGGGGATGATGGACGGAGCGTTTGAGCAAATCAAACACTCACCCCCAGTCAACTGATCTGGGTTTAATCCATCATCATTCTTTAGCTCACTCCACCACCCCAGTTCAGACATGGCCATATGCAAATCAGTCTGACCCTGTGCCTCATGGGAACAGTCCAGCCCGAACTGCCAAGCCATGTCTTCCCTGGACTGGGGTCCCTTGCTCACTGTGCCACTGGATTCAAGCTAGCCTGGCTGAAGAAGGGTGACATACCCTGAAACCGGTCCCAGGATGCTTGTTTCCGGTCCAGGGAGGACCTGGCCTGGCAGTTCGGTCTGGACTGTTCCCATGGGGCACAGGGTCAAGACTGATTTGCATATGGCTGGGTCCAAACTGGGGTGGCGTAGTGGGCAAAAGAATGATGGATTTAACCCAGATCTTTTGACTGGGGGAGAATGTTTGCATTGTCAGCATTCCGTCCATCATTTGTTTGCTGTAACACTTTTCGCCCTAAGTGGGATGGGTATGCCCAGAGGTGGGTCCCTTGCTCACTGTGCCACTGGATTCAAGCTAGCTTGGCTGAAGAAGGGTGACATACCCTGAAACCGGTCCCAGGATGCTTGTTTCCGGTCCAGGGAGGACCTGGCCTGGCAGTTCGGTCTGGACTGTTCCCATGGGGCACAGGGTCAAGACTGATTTGCATATGGCTGGGTCCAAACTGGGGTGGCGGAGTGGGCAAAAAAACGATGGATTTAACCCAGATCTTTTGACTGGGGGAGAATGTTTGCATTGTCAGCATTCCGTCCATCATTTGTTTGCTGTAACACCTCTGCTCAAGTAGCAGAACCGGTCACCCTTACCAGAGCTTGTTATCTCTCAGACCAATTGAGGGTGACAATATTTTCTGACAGTCAGTATGACTTTCGTGTGGCCCATGACTTTGGAAAGTTATGGTCGTAGAGGGGATGTATGACTTCGTCCGGATCTCTTGTGCGGAATGGAGAATATGTGATGAAATTGTTGGAAGCTTTACAATTGCCACAAGAAATTGTAGTTCTTAAATGCGAAGCACACAGGAGTGGAAATGATTGTGTGACCATTGGAAACAGATATGCTGATGAAGTTGGTCGGTATTGGTCCACTCTTGCATGTTCATTCAATTGAGAGTATGCAAATTAATCTGATAAAAACACTGCTTTTTCTATGCTGTTTTCTGTAGCTGATTGCAAGAGGAAGTGTCAGAAGCGGACAAACAAATATGGGTACGAGCAGGATTTATTACGAACGCAAATTAAATTTGGGTCTCAACTGATGGAAGACCTGTGTTGCCTAATAGTTTATTCCCAATGGCTAGACATTTCCATGGACCCGCATACATCGGGAAAGTTGCTATGGTCAGCTTGTTCAGGCAGAATTGGTTCAATCCCCAATTTAGAGTTTTAACTGAGAAATTGTATCACAGATGCGTGACATGTCAGCAAATGGATGTAAGTAGAACATCTGTAACCATGAGTCACATAGGCAGATCAGGAGGACCCTTTAACAGAATGCAATTGGACTTTATCGAGATGCCTGTCTGTTACGGGCTGATCTATATACTGGTCATAGTGTGTATACTCTCCCGATGGGTGGTAGCATACCCAACACAGAGAAATGATAGTCTCACTTTAGCCAAACTGCTGTTGCAAGAACTTATACCACTGTTCGGATTTCCAGTCTCTCTGGAGTCAGACAGAAGGACTCATTTTAATAATCAGGTCCTTAGAATGCTGTGTGTGGCACTACAAGTGGAACAGAGATTACACTGTAGTTACAGACCAGAAGCTTCAGGAATTGTTAAACAAATTAATGGCACACTAAAATCTCGTTTGGCCAAAGTATGTGCATCCACTTCTCTAATATGGCCAATGCTTTGCCTTTAGTGTTGATGAGGCTCCGAAGTACACTTGATGCGCTTGTAAATATCACAGACTACATAATTCTCCACTACTGCAAAGGAATGCCTGATGTGGTGAGTTCTGTTTCTCAGCAGGTTGGAGCTGCTACTGCCATTCCGAACCAGGAAAAATGCCATGATCTTAGTCCTGGTGATAGGATCCTAATAAAAAAGCACTTTCAGAAATCCTGTTTGGAGCCAAGATGGAAAGGACCCTACCAGGTGTACCTGATCACAAACACAGCTGTTAAATGCGGTGGACTGCCTAACTGGATCCATGCCTCCCATGTGGGAGAGCTCAAAAGAGCGATGAATGGCCATAGAACAGAGAACGATTAAGATCCAGTGTGTCAGCTGAACATCTACCACAAACCTTCATAGAAGAAACAGAATCAAGTGGTATGAGTGACACAGAAGAAGATCAACAGAGACCCAGGAGATCTAAAAGAGCAAGAGTACCTTGTTGAAGGTATTCTGCACCTGAATAGATTTATTATACTGACAGCGCGCCCAATTTGACAGCCTATCAATCAGTATTTGTAGAGCGCGGCACAGTCACCCCCGGGGGTATCTGGGCGCTGGGGTGCAAGGTAACCCGTCAAAAAGCCAGGTCTTGAGGAAACGGCAGGAAGCAATTATTGCTTTAGAGGAAAAAAAAGATTCTCTAGGTACAAGGCTGCAGTAGAACAGTAGGGGTGCTATTTTTAGAATAAGATGGAGTAGGTCTGGGGATACCTCACGAAGACTGCTGCACAAATATAAGCTGAATGAAATAACTGCAGATTAAAAACGACGAGTTTTGCTCATTTTGCACAACTACAATAAAAATGCAGAACACTTCAAATCTGCTGCTGCTATAATCTACTTACGGTTTGACTGTAGACAAACGTGTTTCTTTATCAAGGACAGATGTAGGATAGTGATTGCTGTGACACAAATACTTACTGTGTTAGTATTTATAATCCTTTTAGTTGGTATGAGTATTACTCCTGAGGTAGGTTCCCTTAGATCTACCTTCTGCACCTACATCATCTTCACATTCCATTCATAAAATAAGAGAAATTTAAAGGCTTAATTTATAGATGTTTCAGAGAGAGGTTTCACATTGCACGTTTATTCTAGATTAGGTCAAGAATACACACATGCTTAAGATACTAAATGTTGCTATATTTGCACACACTTACCTGCTTCAGGTAGTGAGGAAGCAATTTATCACCACATTCCACTTTCATGTGCAGTTACCTGTAGTATATTGCTTAGTTTATTTTATAGGCAGAACTGTTCTGAATATTATTTATTCAATTATGAATTTATCCTTTCTGAAGTACCCCTTCAAAAGAGAATTAATCCTCACCAACAGTGAAACATTTGCGAAAACATTTCTGATTTAAAACCTGAGTTAGAGAACTTAAAAGCAACTAGTGTTTTAGGAACCTTAGGTAAAGGAGTTTCTGTATTGGTAGTTGGCTTGGAAACATTGGTAATGGATTTTTAGGTGCTATAATAAAGCCTATTTTGATCATTGGCATTTGTTTGATCTGCTTCTTTGCTTTATGTACGGGTTTTAGATGTTTCTTAGCAAGGAAGAAAGAAAGAAAAAGGCAAAGGAATGGGGAAATAGAAATGGCAGAGAGAAAAAGTAAGGCTCACAAAGAGATGAAGGAGATGTAAAACTCGAAGCGCAAAATGGATGACTCAGCATGGAGATTAAGTGTTTTTTTAAATATTCATTTGTATGTAATGTGATGGCCTTTCCAGCCATCAGAGGGTGGAATTGATTGTGTGCAATTCTTAATTTTCCAAATTAAACATGTTTTATTAGCAAAAGTGCAAATCACCACATTAAATAACATGTGCACATTTAACTATTTAATTAGTATTATATAACCACACTTAGTTAATATAAGTCAACACTTCAGTTAACATACTGTAATGAAATGAGGTAGCCTAATATTAATGCCATTTTGAATGTCAACTTTTCAAGTAAGGCCAAGAACTCTGATTTCATGTGTACAATGCTGTTTTGCATGAGATGTTTTTCTTTTCTTCCCACTGCAGATGCTGTATTTTTCCAAAAGCCTTCTGTTAGCTAGTGAATAGGTATTTGTTATGTATTAGGCAACTGGTAGTGAGGTTCTCATTGGGAGGAGAGGAAGATGCCAGGAAGCGCAACTCATGGGATGTAGTCATGTTTGCACCATTGTGGTAGCCTGAGAAATATGGTAGTTTACCTGCTCCCTGAGCTTGGAACAAAATCATTGGTTCACATGAGTGGGAATCAACTGAAATGTTGCAACTAATGTTTTCTTGAATTTTATTAGCACATGTTCCTTAAACTAGGGTGAGGCGCTCAAACTTTGAGTCCAGGACTCCCCTGCTTACTGTCTCTCGCACGCTTTGTGCATTAGAGAGATGCGCACTGATTTTGAATGAGAACATTTTTCCCACCTCTGCAAACCTCCACGATTGGAGTGCAAAGGCTTCATGGCTGAGCATTCTTGTTCTCTTATCAGAAACCTTAATTTGGTTTTCTCAAGCTGACACTTTATCCTTTTTGCTTAACGTGGATGCTTTTCTCAACTTAACTTACCTTAATTTAGAATATGGATTTTCCTTTACGGAACCCATTTGTTGTATATTTTGTATCATATTCGTAATTTTTACCAATGTTCTATTTTATCTTAATTTGAAATATCGACGACTTGATTATCTATATCAGAAATAATGATGTAAGAAATCTGAACACTTAATGACTATAGATCTGATTTCGGCTAATTTTGTTAATAAACCCCTTTAACTCACTTCAGTCCTCTTTGTAGTTTCCTGTGAAGTCCCCATTCGTCTTCAATGTCTATGGAAATTAATGTAAATGATAGCTCCTTATCCACTCTCCTTGTCGACTAACAAAGGTCCATACGACCAATGACAGGGTTTGTATGATGATTACACCAATGCTTGAGATAATAGAATCCCTGCTCCAGAAATACCCTTACCAAGGGAGATAAAGATATTGGAGCAAGGTACTTGAGATAGTTTGATTGGTGTTTATAGAAGTAAGGTGTGTTAATGAGTGGTATATTGATCGATGTTGGCTGTGATACTAGATTAATTGTGGGAAGTCAAAACTAGTCAGTGACATTAGTCAATTTTATTTTTTCTAAACATCTTCGTTTAGAGGATCAAATTA
The DNA here is from genome assembly GCA_963921515.1 of Calotriton arnoldi. NCBI lineage: Eukaryota > Metazoa > Chordata > Amphibia > Caudata > Salamandridae > Calotriton > Calotriton arnoldi. Next base: position 185,734 of record CAWUFW010001641.1, on the reverse strand, counting down.
TTGAGCAGAGTGGCTAACTAAATTTGGATGTTAGAGGTGAGTAGATGAGAGACATTTGATGTGGATATTGATCTCCGGATACAGAGGAATATGTTCTCTATATATTGTTTGATTCTGGTTGCAATACTAGATTATTTTTGAGATGTCAAAACCAGTTAGTGATATTAATCAATTTTCACTCTTATTCTAGACATTTTCATTTGGAAGATCAAATTATTGAGCTGACTGACTGATTTAGAATTGGATATATGAGGTGAGTAGATGAGATATTGGATTTGGAAACTGATCTGATAAAGAGGGACATGTTTTATTTTTAGGTAAATGAGTAGGAGGTCTGACGGGTTGATTACTTTTTAAACCAAATCATAACACAAACAAGGTAAATTAAATGCCATATACAGGAGGAAAAGCCTGAATCCTGAAGCAGAGGTCACCAGACAACACTACATGATTTTGAAGACACAAGGATTAATTTGATGGAAATGTGTTATGGCTCTAGGGTAATATTAACCTGATAAGATATGGTTGGGTTAAGTTTGAGAACGAATATCATGGAAGTAATGTTGTCTCTTGTACATTTTTATACTAATTTAGATTAGAGATCAGATACAGAGCTATATTTACTTGGTTTATATCAGGGTAAATAAAGGTTAAAACTAGAAGGCGTATTTCTTTTGAAATATAAATGTACTTAACTCAGGCTTTAATGACTAATTCTTTAAATATTGGGGATTAGAAAAGGTTAAGTAATTACAAAAGGTGTGAGGAGCCATACAAAAGGCCTTACTGTACTCCAAAAAAGGGTAAGGGAGAATATTATGAACGATTTGGAGACCTATTCTGTAACATATTTTGTTATACTTGTGATACACAGTTTTGGATGTCATAAAGGAACTATTTGGTGGCAGCAAAAAAGTGATATTAATTCAATGGAAAGATAATATAATGTTTCAAAGCATTGTTGATAGTGGCATTTTACAATAGTAATGCAGTCATAATTAATTTGATGTTATTCTGCTATCTTATCTGGTTTTGTTATCTGATCCTTCTTTATTTTTCTGAACAGCCCTGAAGAAGCGATTATTGGAGAAACACGTGTTAGCTGTTATCCTGCTATCAATTATTCTTTATGAAGAATCATGGTTGTCATGTAGTATATTATATGAAGAATCATATTGAATCAAACATTCATCGATGGCAATAAAAATAAATTTCTACATAACAGTCACAGTTCAAGGACTTTATATTGTCTCTCAGATAATCAGTTATATTTTGTGGTTGGTTAAAGGGATAGACAGTGTCACCTCCAGGACTGGATAAGGCCATGATTGACACTAGGCTAATGATGAGGAAGCATTGATTCCATGTTCTCCAATACTCGCCTTGGGGCAGCAGAGGCACCAGTTTCTGGAACGTATTGGCATTGTCCATCCACCCATGGAGGCATAACACAGGGCGGCCCTCAACTGGGCCCCAGGTCAGGCAGGCAAGATGGCCCCATGGGACCGGAATCTGTATCTTCATTGGTGCCCCTAAAATAGAAAACAGAGGAGCCAAGAGAAGCAGGAGTTATGAGAGATCAACTATGCCCTGAGTCGCATCCAACTATGACTTGATGCACAGGCATTCACATCTTGAGCCACAGCCAGCCATGTCATGAGCCAAACCCAACCACATTTGGAGACACAACCAGACATACCCTAAGCTACACCCAACTACAAGTTGAGGTACAACCAGCCAAGGCCAGCCACATCCTGAGTTGCAGTCTTCCATGTCTCCGTTCTTGGGTGCCTCAACCACAGCAACGACCAGCCAAATCCTTAGCAACAGCCGATCACGCATTGAGCCACATACAAATAGTGAAGCATAACCAGCCACATTAGACAACTGGTGGGCGTCTGATTTTGGAATTCCACCAATCCTTAGCAATACTGGTCAAAAACGTTGCCTTTATCTCGATGGTGTGATGCTTTTACCTTTAAAACGCATGTAAACAAGGTGATTTCTGCCTGCTTTCTTTCTAGTCTGTACATTGGTGCCCAAAAAACAATCTGATTGCAAAACTGCAAATAATATAGAATACTGTGGTTCACAAGATTTTTGGCTTACGCAGACAGTTGCATGTTACATCCTAAAGGCGCCAGTTGCATTGTCTTACAATTCATGAAAGAATTCTATATAAGACATTATATCCAACAGGCTGAGCTGTAGCCATATCTAGCCCCAACTATCTTAAGGAAAAATGTCTAAGATACTTTCCAAGCTAACCTCTTAGTTTGGCTTCTAGTCATAATTTGGTAATTCCACATTATAGAAGAGCAAAAGGGGTGGACGTGTGTCAAACAGTGTTCAGGGGCCAGAGGAAAAGCAGGGGCTACTGGATCTCAACCACAGTGGTTGAGGTAGTTTGCCTTTAATGTCCCAGAGTCTGTCCTTCTATGGCTCTGCAACCTGGGCCAAGTACAACCCATTCAACTCTTGACTCTCAATGGCCGCCATGGGTAGAATATACAGGCTTCTCAGTGAGGCAGTGTGGGAGTGCTCGATCTACGCACTCAAGAATCACACATCAGGATAGTGATTGCCCAATCCAGTGCTTCACTTTCAATAAGAAATTAACTTTAATGCACATTAGAAGTAAATATTACACACGGATATACACATAATGCAATGTTAGGGTACTGGTGCTAGAGTAAGTTGGTGCTTTTCCATGCTATGGCTCCCTATTTCTCCGTTTGTTCCAGGTAGCTACCTCACTTGGGCAATACGTAGCAAAATTAGGCTCAAGTGGAGATTACTCGTAACATTCTTGCAAAAGCTCCTAGTCTTTAGCTGTAGTCACTGCTTCTCACCCTACACAATTTTGAGTTTTTGGATTGGGCTGGCATCTCAGCAGCTTCCCTCTTCTTCTCTAACTCAGCCACTCTCCCTTTTTAAGCGAAACCTGCAGGTCCTCTTGACCTTCTTTGTGGTCAGGCTTGTGGCTGCTCTGGACTGTTCATGACCGCTCAGGGGAGTGCTGGTTCATGGCTGGTTCGATGGTACATGGTGCAGCCCAGCCCGGGCAGGTCAGGTCCGTATCGGTGTGGCCACACATATGCCGGGTTCTTTCAGTGGGAAGGCACCCGGTAGGCCTTACCAGGTGAATGGAAGACCGCTGCTCTAATCATGGCACAGTCTTAGGTTAAACCTCTATTCTTGTCACGCCGCTACTTCACTTGCCCTCCATAGCAGCTGAGATCACACTGCATGGTACACTTCACGCACAAGCTGTGTCTTCATCAACGTATACACAACAGCTCTGGTCCTGTCACAACTTCACACTTTGGCCACAACCGCTCAGAAAATGCAATAATATCACATTTCGGCACAGTCGCTCAGGACACGCTGCACTTCACAATTCCCAACTGGAATCACAAGGGAGAGTTTAGGACCTGCCGACACCAGACTATACAGATTGCTCTTGCTTCCTTGTTTTACTAGCTGAGCATGCTAAAATACAAATAAAGTGCATTTGTGATAAAACTAGACATTTGCATTTGTCAGTCTGATTATTTACTTCCTACCTGGCTATGAGTTATATCTGTAGGTCTCTTAGTCCCTTAACTAACAAAATTGTACTGGCAATACTACTGAAGGGAGTCCAATTTGTAAATTCAGGCAATTGGTGATGACCGACTATGTCGTCTCCTTCTCTTTACAGTAGCGTTTTTGCACGAGGGGGTGGAAATAGCTTTTTCTCCCCCGTTAAGGTTTCCATCATTGAAGTGCTTCTGCTTTCACTGCTTGGTCATGAGCAAGTAGAAACTTTATCAGTCTACAGTTCATTTGGGGGTCCGATGGATCCAATCCTCTAATGACGGCAGTTCTACAGGAGCTTATTCCTCTAACCAAGAAAGCTCTCCTTAAAAAAGTGACTCGCGCTGGTTGCAATTTCTTACAGTGACATATGAGATGAATAAAGTCTTCTTTTTGACAGCCGCAAAGATGGCATTCCTTTGAATCAATGTGCTTCCAGTGCGGTGCATCAGCCTATGTAGGGAAATTTCCAAACCGTAGTGCCATTAGTTGTCTTTTTATGGGGATAGAGAATGTGGAATCTAGGTAGGCTGCTGGTTTAAGGACTTTGTAGTTGTTAATCACTGTCCACGAGTGAGATCTTTGGGAGAAAATGCTTTTATCCATTATCAGAGAATGACATTTTGCTGCTTTATTTATTGCTAGCTTGAAAGTTGGAAAAGGCAAATTTTTATTCCAGAGATCATTGGTACAAGTTGCTTTCAGTGCGTTGTCCAGAAATTGGTTGGCCGGCGATTTTTTATCCTTTTCCAGCTCTAACCATAATAATTTGTTGAGGCTGTTTTCCTCCGGGTTTTTTTTTTAATCCGGTACCAGACCTTTATATACGTGTAAAGTCTACCCAATGATTCGTTCATTAACCCGAATTCTAGGCGCATTTGCGCTGGCGAGGCGGTTGTGGGGAGTTGAAAAACCTTTTTGTAAATGCTTGTTATTAGGTTATTAAGAATCACGGAATCTTTCCCATGCATAGCAGCGCTAGCGTATGTTAAGGTTGGCAGTGTTGTAGCAGCTATAACCGAGAGCAGCGGCCTTAGTGATAGTCCCCCCAATTTCTTTGCCAACGACCTGAAGGCAAACGTTAAGGCCCCCGCTCGCTGTGTCATGTAGTTTTCCTGGTCACAATGGGATAACTTGTTATCTATATAGTGTCCCAAGTATTTGTAGCTGGATACGTTCTCCAATAGTTTGCCTGTTTTTGTTTTGGATAGATTGATTTCCAGCTTGTTTGCGGACAGAAACTTCGAGAGTTCGACTAACAGTCTGGTCAGACCAACCTTAGTTAGACTTAAGAGTACGAAGTCGTCTGCATAGGCAAGGTGCAAGAGCTGTAACTTACCTAAGTGAGGTGAATGGGAATTAATTCTATCAAGCTTTCCAGATAGGTCTGATAAGTTAAACAGGTGCGGGCCAACACACACCCCTGTTTCAGGCCCGTGGTCGTATACACTTTTCTTGAGATTCTAGCACCATTCTAGCACCATCTCCAAGTTTCACTCTGACCCACTCCTCTGCTTCTACAGACCCACTGCACCAGGGTCACTGTGCACCTCGTTCCTCCTAGACAGTCACTCCTCTTGCAGGGCTGCAGGCTTGTTCCTTCTCCCAGCAGGCAGGCTTCCAGGCACTTCAGGACAGGTGCAAGAAATAGACTCAGTGATGTTGCCTCACCTCCAGGAAGCTGACTGTGAGGAAGACACCAGGTCTGGTTGCACAGCAGTCTTCTATTGAGCACTCCCTTCCTTGGTCATAAAGAACTTGGAGTGACAAGTGGTCAGTGGGTTCCACTTTTATACAGTCAAAGCAGACAGGAGATGAGAAATCACTATCTACATTTTCAGAACCATTTTGGGTTATTTCTCTTTTCAACTGTCGGCTTCAGGCTGCTTTCCAGACACAGCCTTTTTGTAGAGTGATACTCTTTCCAGCAGGGTGAGTAGCACATTCAACAGAAGCACAAAGAGGTGTGAGGGTTCTGCATCTGGCTGTCGTCAAGTGGCCATGGAAAAAACAAAAGGCTAGCATCACCTAAGCTGTCTCCTTCACCTTGCACAACAGAGTCTGAAGTCCCACCCTCCGCCCCTCCAACTACTAAATGGCAGTGCTTCAGGAAGACTAATGAGCAGCTCCTTGCTCAGCAAAAGACTAATCAAATTTCAAAACGGCCTCCCTCCAGCGTCCCAAATGTCAGCAATACATTTCCACGGTCTGGGAAAACAACCTCACCTCATCTTGTACAGCATGTCAGGCATAGAGTATTTAAAATGATCTGACAGGTCTCCATCACTGTGGCTCACACATACCTACTATTCATGTACCACATACACAAACACGCACAACATACACTTGGGTTGTTAAACTTAAGATCGTGGTAGCACACAGAAGTGGAACTTACACGAGTGGCCGAGTAGACCACTAGACCTCCACTCAGATGACACAGATAGAGTCTGGCCACAACTTGGGTTCACAAAACACAGTATACTGCCACCGTTCTGAGCTAAACCCATGACTGGGACAGCAGTCCACTGTTGGTTCAATGAATGCATGCTTAGTGCACCTGTACAAGTCAAAGAACAGGTCCAAGACCTCACTCATGTCAAGGGACAGGCCTAGTCCTCTGTGCACACTCTAGATTAGAGTGAGACAGTGGCCAAAATAAAAAAACAGATCCATACAATCGAGCACTTGAGGCAGGGGAACATGGCTAAACACCATGCAGGGGATATTTATTTCTCAACAACATGCTTTTCGTCTACTGGCAGCTAAGCATTGGAACACCCTGACTCTTTCTCCAAAGGTTATAGAAAATCACTCTCAGTTTAGGAAATCTCGAAAACATGATTTTTTGTAACCTCCCGTCATAGGTAATTAACTTTTTTCTCTGTTTATTAGCTTCAGCACCAGGACATCTTTCTGGGTAGCAGTTACACTCTATACATTTTAATAACATATATATAAAGAACCATAGCCCAGCACAAGATCTAGTCCCAAAACAGATTGAGGGATAAAGTGCTGGCTGCAGAAATCAGAATGCAATTGGAACTTGAAGACCCAGGTTCTAATCTTGGTTTAGGCCTGTATGCAAAAAAAAAGGCACTGTTGAGGGCAAATTACTTCATCTCCCAGGGCCTTCAACTGTAAATATGTGAAATGTTAAAATGGAAGACAGATCTGCGCAGTATGCTGTAAAGTACAGCCCCAGTTATATGCGTTCACTGCCTACCCTTCACATCCTGGTTTCTGTGATCTGGTCTCCGCTAGACTCCACACACCAATCTGCTTTAAGTACTGAACCTTGTGCTGATAATCATTGGGCCACAGCAAAAATATTCTCTGGAAAGCACTCCACTGCTTCTAGGAGAAGGATCTGCTCTAAATCAAACACCTTTATATAGTCACTATTGACATAGCAATAGTGTTAATGCGCCTTATGCAGGTTATGTGTAACCTGCACGTCAAAGGTTTGAATTCAAGAAAAAACTGCTCAGGGGTTTAGCAGTTTATTACACTTGTTGCTGAGACTGCAGGCAGCAGGTTCAATCCTATTGATAGCTCAGAGAATAAATGTGCCTGCTTTGGGAGTCGGAAGGGATGAGCAGGAGGATTTGTGCGTATGGGCATGCACATCTCCTCTCTGTTGCAGACCTGCAGGTAACAGGATTAAATCCTTGTAAAACAGCTCAGGGAGTTATTAAGTTCTCCTAAGATATGCATGCAACATGCAGGTCAGAAGTTATAATCAGGTTTGAAATAGATTTGGAGGTTAATATTGTAATTGTATTTATATAGCGCTTACTACCCCATATGAGGCGATAAAGCGCTTTTCGTTGAGTTGCACGCTACTCTGGAACCCAAAAGGATTAGTGTTGGATTAGTATAGGGAAATATGGATTCATTTGAGCGATGGACATGTGAGTCTGTTAGTTGGATTGAAAAGGATAATGGGGGGATAGAAGAGGGAAGAGTCTATAAAAAAGTGTTTATTGGGAGATCATGGTAGTAAGATGAGGTTTGGGATGAGTGAAAGGAGAGATGGAGGAGGAAAGAATCTCTAGAAATAGATTAGGGAGCTCAAAGTAGTAAAATGAGTTTTGGGAGGAGTCAAAGGAGGGATACATGAGGGAAGAATTTAGAAAGGGTTGTTTAGGAGATCATAATAGTAAAAGGAGGTTTGGGGTGATACAAAGAGGGATAGAGGAGGGAAGAGTCTAAAAAGGGTTATTTTGGAGATCATACATGACAGTGGAATGCTATTAAAGTATTCTAGATAACTAGATAATGTATGTCCTTTTTCTCTGGCAACGAAATAAATGGGAGAAGGGCAGTCATCTTTAGAGAGACTTGGTGTAGGGTTCTCTGGAGCATCACACAGTCTATTCCAAAGGTAAGAGCTACATATAAAAGCAAGGGTACTAATTTACCTTTGATCACTTTAAGGACTGATAACATTGAAGGGCTACGTAGTTTAAAGCATACTTTTGTGAGTATATAACACATGTGAGCAGATTTCGTTTTTCGTGCTTGCTGTTCTGCTCTTGGTCCTGAGCTACTTTCCTACCAGACCACAAGATAATTATACATATGTACAAAATAAAGTTTTTCGATCCCTAGCCTTCAAATATATGGGTTCCTTATTTCCATATACATTTTGCTTTTGCTACGTGAACTTTCAGATCATTAAAGTTAATATAGATAATGATTACATTCAATGCCCTGTTAAAGCCAATTACAGTAGTGTCCACGATGACAGAATCACTGTACTGAAGCAGGGTCAAGTGTTTTACCCCACCTTTGGTGGAAGTGTCTTATCTCATTGAGGTACATAGCCATATCTGGGGTGTATAGTTTAAAAGGCAGGAGTGCCAACATGCAGCCATGCTTCAGACCCCTGTTCTTTGGTATATTTTCTGTTACCCTGGTTACATACACAATCTTGACTTGGACCCAGGTTTTCCAACGTAGTACCTGGGTTGCTCTAAGCAGGGAATTGAGAATACCTCATTTGTCAAACTTTATATATAGGATAGCCCTATTAACCCTATCAAAGGCTGAAGAATAGTGAATAAATAGGCACATAACTTGCAGATAGTCGAATATATGTTGTTAATCCTATTTTCATATTTATCCAGCTTTATCACCTTATTAATCCCCAGAATACATTTCAGTCACAAGACGACTATAGGCCAAACAGATCATATCAGCCCATCTCCTTGCAAAAGAAAATGAAAGTTTCCTTAGCAGACCTTAGATCTTTCTTATTGCTTTTTCTCAGAATTTTTGTCTCAATAGCAACATCAGAGGAAGTTGCTGCTTTGCTCATTTTCCTTTCTAAACACGTTTTTTCCCCATCTTTTCTGGTTTAATTGCAAGGTGAATCACGCACCAACCTATTTTCCTCTCACATCTTTTGTTGTACCTTACTTTGATTGAATGTTTATGTTGAATATTTGTAAATGTTTACCATCACCTGCGAGAGTATCCCTATGCAGAACAGGTGTGAGTGCCTAGCCCTGCCTAGGGTAGGTTAGTTGATTGAAGAGCCAGGACTTCGGCTTCTTGTGCAATTCAAGAAGAGAGGAGAAGGGTCTGATGTGGAGTGGGAGGTCATCCCATGGTTTAGGAGCGATGTAAGAGAACCCCCATCCACCTGATCTGTGTCTGCATATGTGTGGGGTGTGTGTGAGTAAGAGTCCTGTGGAGCAGAGGTGTCTGGATGGTTGGATGAAGGAGATTGGATAGTTCAGGTAGGTGGAGCCTAAGTTGTGTAGTGGGGAGAGAGTGTGTATGGGTGAGTGTGTGTGTGTATGTATATGTGTGTGTTCAAATGAGTTCATTTGTCAATCGGGAGCCAGTGGGTCTCCCTGAGGAGTGGTGTGATGTGAGATCTGTGTTGGAGGTTGAGGATGAGTCTGGCTGCCGAGTTATGGCGATCCCAGCATAGAGGGTGCTCTCGAAGTCCAACTTCCTGGTGACTAGGGCGTGACTGACAGTTTTTCTGGTGTTGCTTTTGAGCCATTTGAAGATCTTCCTCAGCATCTTCAGGTTATGAAAGCAGGATGCAGTGACAGTGTTGATTTGTGCAGTCATATCTAGTTTGCTGTCAATGATGATTTAAAGGTTCCTGGCGTGGGTGTTGGATGCAGGTCCAAGTTTGGCTGGCCACCAGTTGGAGTCCCATGGCAAGGTGTTCTTGCCGAAGATCAGTACTTCTGTCTTGTCAGTGTTGAGCATTAGATAGTTAGCTTTCATCCAGATGGCGACTTCAGTCATGCAGGAGGTGAAATTGTTTGGGGATCTGGAGGCACTCCACAAATGAGTTTGTGGGCTTCCGAAAAGTAAGGTGCCAGGCCGACAGCTTGTGTTCTATCCATTAAGCAGCTGAGCCAGTGGAGAGCGGGTTCTTGGATGCCAATCTCGTGCAGGCCCCTGATGAGGATGGGGTGTGAGGCCGTGTCAAATGCTGCAGAGAGATACAGGAGAATGAGAGCTACCAGTAGGCCTGGGCGGAAAACTACGCTACGCTCGCGTAGTTTGCGCAACTACGTGCTACGCGAATTGCACGTAGCACAGTGCAAAAACGCGTAGCGGGCATTTTTTGCTTGCTCGCGGTCCTCAACGTCAAGTTGGCGACCACGAGCGAGCAAAATGACATCCCGGCGAGACTTTTTCCTCATTTGCGATCAGCAACATCAAGTTGCCGATCGAGAGCGTGGAAAATAAACCTCCCGGCGAGATTCTCAACGCGGGGAGGTCAGGTTTCTCATTACGAGTGGTCGCGTATGCTCGCGACCGCTCGCGATGAGAAACTACCAGTCCGCGTTGAGAAAACTGCCACTCAAGTACAAATCTACTCGAGCGGCAGAAAACGGCCGCTTGCACTGTGCAAGATGCCGTTTGCAATGATTGCACAGTGCGGACAAGCATCCGGCACTGTGCAATCATTGCGAACAGCATTTCCTACCGCACTACGCAGTTCGCGTAGTGCTACGCGTAGCTCGCGTAGTGCGAAGTGCACTTCGCGTAGCTACGCGTAGCGCTACTACGCGAACTACGCCCAGGGTTAGCTACCAGTCCATTTTGTCAAAGATCATGCAGATGTCTGTGGTGGCGATGAGTTCTGTTTCTGTACTGTTGTTGGGCCTGAATCCATAAAGCGTGTTATCAAGGAGCTGCTGATTGGTGAGGTGGTCGGTGAAGCATGAGTTGATTAGTTTCTCTAAAACCTTGGCCGGGTATGGTAGAAGGGAGATTGGCCTGTAGTTGGAAAGCGTGGCAGGGTCAGCAGATGTTTTCTTGAGCAGGAACAGGACAGTGGCACGTTTCCAGGTGTACAGGAATATGGCTGAGATGATGGAGGCGTTGAGGATGGGTGTTAGTGCTTCGTTGGTCGGTAGGAGTCCTTGGTGAAGGTCGTGGTGGGGCCAAGGATCGGATGGGTCCCCCGAGTGGATGATCTTCAAGGTAGTGGTGGTTTTGCCTGTGGTGACGGAAGATCATGAGGTCAGGGCTTGTTCTTAGCCCATGATGCAAAGTAGAGTAGTGATGTGGTTCATTGAGGGTTGAAGTTGAAGTACATGAAGGTAATTTTGTTACACAATAATTCCAAGGGCTTGTTGCAAAGGTCTTGAGAGGAGGTGATGTTGCTGGAGGTGGTCGGGGCGCTTTGAAATTTTTGATGATGGTGAAGATTTACTTGTTGCTGGTGTTTGTACGGGTGCTGATGCGGTCTGCAAAAGCTGAGGGTCTGCTGTTCCATATCTGCTAGTGGTAGTGTTGTAGGGCAGATTGGAAGATGTCTTTACCCATGGTGTCTGACTTGTTCTCCATTTGTGCTCCAGTTGCTTGCAGTGGCGTTTTGTCTGCCTGAACTTCTCTGTGTACTAGCTGGCCTGTGGTCAAGCTTTTGCTGTTGGGTAGCACTTGAGGGGAGCCAGGATGTGGGTGCATTCAGTGATCTAGTCACTGAGGTTCTTGATGGGTTTCAGCAAGTTGCTTGTATGCTCAGGCCGTTGCGTGCTCAGTCCTCTTCTGTGATCACTTTCAGCAGCGGCAGACAGGTTCTGTGGTGGTAGGTATGTGTTGGTGCGGGATGGGTATGCTGAAACTGATGATGGACACTTCCAACTTTTGAAATACACTGCACCCTTCTCTATGGATTGCATAGAGCCTGCCTTAGGGGTGACGTATATATGTATTAAAAAAGTCGTTTTAGGCCTGGCAAGGGATTTATTTTGCCACGTTGAATTGGCAGTTTAAAACTGCATAAAGGCTGCAACGGTAGACCTGAGACATGTTTTAAGGGGCTACTTAAGTGGTTTGTCCAATAAGTGCTGCTGGCCCATCAGTAGCAGTTAATTTACTAGCCATGGGTATATGGTATACCACTTTACTAGAGACTTATAAGTAAATTAAATGTGCCAATCAGGTGCAAGCCAATTTTACAATTTTTGAGGAAGTGAGCACAAGCATATTAGCACTGTTTAGCAGTGGTAAAGTGCACAGAGTCCTAAGGCCAACAAAAACGAATTCAGCAAAACAGGAGGGCAGAAGGCAAAAGGTTTGGGTTAAGACCACCCTAAGGCTGACGGGCTAACAGTGCCCACTTACTGACAATCCCTTGGACCAAAACAAATCAAAATACTTGCATATGTCCGAATATTAAAAGCCCTTAACCAGGCCCTGGGCTCTACTGACCTGGAGTCCTAGTGATCATCAATGGCTAGCCATCAGGTGAATCAGAAAATAGACTCTGTAGGGTGGGAACCGTGTTGTTTGGGTGGCTCCATAGCTACTATTAAGCCGGTCAGTTAGAACTTTTCTATTTTTTGAGTGCCTTCTTTTATGGAGGAGCATCTTTGGGCACCACAGAGGCTAAATCAAAGTGAAGCCTGGCTACCAGCATCCTTGACTGTTTTCAGTCATGTAAAGTATATATTTAGTTAAGAGATCCTAGCACTGAACATTACTGAGCTGAACTTCGGAATCTCAGTTAAGGTAACAATGGAGCAAAGAGGCGACAAGTAAGAGGCATCTTAGAAGGCTTCTAGAACCCAGCATGAGGGTACTATAAAGTTGTTTGAGGTTGAATATTGGGCAAAGAAAATGTAAAATGTTCTTGTTTTTAATGTTATCATATTTGTACGTATACTAGTTATCTTTTGTTAAAGTACTTTCCATTTTACAGAGTAAAGCACTAACTGAACACTTCAGGTACTCTATAATCTAAAGTTTCATACCGCTTCTTAGTTTGTAAACCCCTCATTACCAGGGAGGATGCCTTCCCTGTTCGCCGTCATGACCCTGAGAGAGTTACGGGCATGAGCTACTCTCTTGGAAATCCAATTCAGAGTGCTGTGCGGCACCAGTGGTGAACAACCTTACCCATTAAGGGTAAAGTCCAGTAGAGTAGGACTTCACAAGGACCATATAAAGCCTCATAGCTTTACATCAATTTAAAATTCTAAATGAATTCAAGATTTTAAGAACTTTTATTCGTAGTGGAGTACAGTTGGGGCCTATGAATATTAATCAATTACTGATACGAGGTCTGTGATCATGCAAAAGCAACGACTATAACAAACTCCATTTGCGTACAGAGTGCTTTTGTAAATAAAAATTACTTTTATGAACTTTATAAAAAGTGATTAAATTTACACATACCTGGAAGATACCATGGTTTTGGAAAGGAGGTGCTGGAGTGTGTGGCTTTGCTTGCAGGTATGCCGAAGACTGATTGTAAGGAGTGCAATTCTGCGACAAGGTTGGAATGCACTCATTTACAAGGGGTATCTAAAGCATGTGGATGTTTGCATTGTTCAGCATTCTGTCCATCATATTTTCTTTTTGCTTTTGCAGCCCTAAGTGGGAATGGTATGCCCAGACGTGGGTCCCGTGCTCACTATGCCACTGAACTCAAGCTAACCTGGCTGATGAGGGGTGATATTCCGAAACCAGTTCAGGATGGTTGTTTCCAGTCCAGGGAGGACCTGGCTTGGTAGTTCAGGCTAGACTGTTCCCATGAGGCGCGGGGTCAGGACTGATTTGCATATGGCTGGGTCCAAACTGGGGTAGCGTGGTGAGCAACAAAACGATGGCTTAAACCTAGATCTGTGACTGGGGGGAATGTTTGCATTGTTCAGCATTCCGTCCATCATCTGTTCTTTTTGCTTTTGGTACCAAACCATGCATCCAATCTGGAGGAGGAGTCGTGTACTGAAGAGTGAAATGTGTAGGCACGGCTCTGAGGGTGCAATTCCCTCCATATATCTACCATATCATTAGCAAGGAGCAGGTCAGCCAAGGCACTATCTGCCTTGTTGTGGGTACGAGCAAAACCTCCAGTACAATCTAGCAGTGGGTCTAGTACTGCATTATGGTTTCCTCCCCAAACTATGGAGTGTTTTAAACCATGAATGCGCGACCTCAATGTGATGTTACTTTTAGATATGTGCGTGTTATACTGAATTTTATTCCTCTCTTACATGTTTTATAGGATGCTTTTTGTATTCCAATGGTTTTTAGTAACAATGCAAATGAAATAAACTTAATACTGCTGTCTAGAATGCGCGATACTATGTGCGTGAAAAAATCTGGACAATCAGCGATGGGGTCATAGGAGTTCACCAAAGTAAGATGTACAGAGCCAACCATCCCTTTAACTAGTAGATCGCGCCCCTCCGGGTCAGAAAACGTGTAGAGATGGCGGAAATTAATTGACCTGTTAATCAATATTGCCACCCCACGCGGATAGGTCGAGTAAGAAGGAAAGTATCTGTGGCATCCCAGGCCTTAGCTAGGGGTGGAGTCAAACTAGGGGCAAAATGTGTTTCTTGAAGAAAGGCCACAGTAACATTATGACGAGTTAGATAAGCTAAAATGATGCGGCACTTATGTGGGTTACCAAGGCTCCTAATATTCCAGGTGACACAGTTTAGGACCATTCACGGGAACCGGGCAAACCTGGACTTGTGTAGGGTAGAAATATCGCCTGCAGCGGCATCATAGGGCAAGCAAGCAAACATAAGAAGATTATACTCTGTAGGTGCATAGAAGTGTGCATGATGGAAACCAATAACAAACCCCCCGTCTCCCCCCACCCACACCAGGCCCCAATCACCCCGTGATATACATAAACATACCCCTCTCAACCAACAATAACAGGTACAAGAACAGACCAAAGCAATTACAACAATGAGAGTCATTGGCATTTAGTTTAGAAAGGCCAAAGAACCTAGTACCATATAGGAAGTTGCAGTCCTCTATGAGTCAGAGGAAATCAATGTTACTGCATGAGCAATTAATTCCAACAGAGAGCTGTCAAAGGGCTCCCACTGTCCACAGGGGTTAGACCCCTAAAAGTTCGTTATGCAGAGACGAGCATCCTGCCTGCCACAGTTAGACTGAACGACAAACTCTGGAGCGTCTGTCAGACTTATTCGACATCGCTTTGGCGCAGGTCACATTGGCTGGAAACAGCTGAAGAAGGGCTGCCTGAAGCCCGGCAATGCCTGCTGAGCACAAAAGAGGCTTCCTTGGGGTCAGTGAAGATCCGAGTTTTGCCCTGCAATGAGAAGCGTAGACAGACCGGATATAGCATAGCATAGGAGATGTCAAGTTCCTGCAGTTTCTTCTTGACTGGAGCAAACTTCTGTCTTGCACACTTTGGGTGAAGTCAGGAGAAAAGGACAGTCATCCCCTCATAGGTAAGAGTGCGCCTCTCCCTCACCAGGCGTAAGACGGTGTCCCGATCCCTATATTTGGGCAGCTTGGCAATGATAGGCCGTGGGGCGCCCCCGGAATCAGATGAGGGGCCAACGCCGGAGCGCCCTTTCCACTACAAACATGTTGGAGAGAGAGTTCGAGCCAAAGAGGTCATGCACTAATTTTTCAACATAGTCCTCTGTTCTCCCCTTCACTGTAGCATCTGCAACGCCCAAAATACGCAGGTTGCTTCTACAAAAGTGTGCCTCCAAATTTTAATTTTTTTATTTTATTTTATTCATTTCTTTGAGCAGGGAATTGCGTTGGTCCACGTCATCCTCGACCCCCGAGATTCTTTGTTCAGCGCGATCTATGCACATTTGATGTCTGTCTAAGCGCTCCTTCATGTCATCCATGCATGTGGTTGAGGGAGTCAATTTTTGAGTCAATGGTGGAAAGGCTAGTTTTCCTCTCATTCAGGAGGGCAGCAACCTCAGCCGAGGTGATAGAGCTGCATTCCACTGCACTCTCCCCACCAGTAGCCTGCTCAGCCTCCAATACCAGTTTAGGACCTTTGTGGAATTCAAAAGTGGGCCGAGCTAGCTTGTCCAGTTTTCCCATGGCTTGGGGGGTGCAGTGCAATACAGGATCAACACTAAGGCAGATGGGGCCTACACCAAACCGGGCGACAGTAGGCAGAGGTAGGCTCCAGGCAGTAATCACCCAGACACACGCCATAAGGCGTGGAAAGATGCAGCCAAAGCCAGATCAAATACAGCAGCCAGGGGCTCAATCAGCAGCAGGGGACCAGCACACATTCAACAGCTGAGCAGGTGGGCCGCCATTCACAGGAGCTCAGTATAAAGGACTGTCACAATGTGTAAATAGTCTAAAGTGATGCCAGTTCCCTCATTAAGGGGGAGCTAGCCATCCAGATAAAGGCTGCATTCTCCAAAGGCCCACGTGACTAGCTGTTGGTCAAAGCACCATGTGGCACTCCTCATCACTTACATCGAGTAGGCGCGGCCTCCCAGGCACACAGCAAATGGCCGCAGCATTCAATGAACTCGCCGACTGGAGGCTCCTGGCGAAGAAGATCATCGCTGGATTGGGAGATGCCGCAGGGGGCCTCCAACACCCTCATGGTGCCGGCAGTCTCCGCCAAGCGAGGTACGCGACTGTGTCCTCGCAAAGGCCATCACCCAAAGAGCGAACAGGCCACAGAGCGGACTCGTCTCCTCCAAATCAAGGGCTACCATGCCGCCTCGGGGGCTAACCTTCGCAGCATGGGCTGCCCCTCTGGTTCTGGACCACAGATCAGTTCAGCTAGGTTGGCAACAGCATGTCCTGCAGGATCGGTTTGGAGTAGTTGTGTGCCAGTCCCCAGAGCCAATCTACAGAGCCGCTATCTTTCTCGCAGGCTCTCTAGCACCCTTCCCCGGAATCCAAACATTTAGAGGTGTGCCCCGACTGTCATACATAAAAGGACTACTGGACACTGCCCTTCCAGTTCTCTTCACTGGTAATCAGTATTAAATATTGTTAGCAGCAGACAGGAGAAAGAAGAAGTCTCAGCTGCTGTCGCTATCCAAACATGTGCTCAGGAAGGCAGGATGTGTTCGCCGGAGTACTCGCTTGCCTCATGTCCCACCAGCTTACATGTCTGAACAAGGCTGATCAAATCTCGCACAAAGCTGCTTCTCTGAACTCTACCTTTACAATTCTTGGGACACAGGAAGCTGAGCTGAAATCCCAAAACTTACCCCTTCATTCCTTGGACACCTTCATGGAATGCAAAAGATGGGGATATGAGAAAGGCCTCTGGGCCTGGCAGAGAGGTTCAGTTACAGGTTCAGCTCCTTCAACAGGAGGCGGGACAGGAGCAGGGAAGTTTTCTATATTTTTAATGTTCTTTCCAAGGAACAGATTTACTTTAGGGATGACGACCTTTCCCTAAAGTGGATTTTCATTTGCAGTTGTTTGGCCATATGAGAAATATAAAAGGCACATGATAAACACACGGCCTTAAAGTGCCAGCCTAAAAAAACAAGAGGAAGGGAGTTGTAAAGCACGTGCAGCTGATTCCCTGCAGTGCTTTAGTATGTGTGTAGAATCTAAAGGAGCTGAAACCAAAATCCTCCTAAAGCTGTCTCTGGTTAGACTCCAAAAATGAAACCAGCTGGCGCTGACCAATGTAAAGAAAACAAGCATTTGCAATGCAATAGGTCTCGCATTTACGCGAGTTTGAGCTATTGACATTGCAAATGACAATGCCTTTTATTTTTGTTTTCGTTTTTAAAACATAAATAAAAGGCATTGTCATTTACAATGCCAATAGCTTAAACTCGTGTAAATGCGAGACCTATTGCATTGCAAATGCTTGTTTAATTCGGAAAGCACGTCTGTTTTTCCTTAGTGCCTTTGTTTACTTACAGCAACAACACAAAACCGCAAGGAATATACTGTGTTTACACTTAAACATGAAATTAGAATTATCTGAAAATGCGCTCAATACTTCTCAAAACATGTCATGTTTAAACAGTCTATCGATCAGACTGCAAAAGACTAGGCACTGTGTAGGACTAGAGCCTGTTAGAGGCAGAGCTTGGCTCTTTAAGGGGCGGGGGAAGAAGCAACTGTAACTTCAGCTCCAGGCGAGTAGCGGGAATTTGAGTCTGGCACCCTGCATGGTTTCCCGGGGGACGAAAAAATAAACCGGGCCTCCGAGGGAAGGCCGATGCGCTCCGGAACCGTCGGGTCTTCCTGCAAAGAAACGGAGCGGGGATCCGCTGTGTTCCCGGGAGGATGCGGGGGGTGTTCGCGGCGCTTTCCATCTTGGTGCTGCTGGCTGAAAAAGGCGCGAGTAAGTTTGTTATGAGTCTGCACGCGCGAGCTTGTAGTGCAAATAATCATGCATGTGCACAAAGGGCCCACTATTGCCGGGTAGAAACCTCTGTTGGCCACGCGAGGCGCTCGTTCTTACGTCATAAGTAAGCCACTAACACATAGGCAACATCACTTTATCGTGCAGGTTCTGATGCGGCGAAGATGCACTGTGTGACGTAAATTAACCAGACTCTTAAACGCTGCATAGCGTATCCGATTGACGCAGCGTAGAACAGGAATAAATGCCGTCTCTACGTCACGGCGTACTCATTGCGTGTTGCCGCAATTTAAATACGTCTGTGACCCATCAATTGTTTTTTTCTGTGGCTCAAAATGAAAGCAGCAACCGTAACCCGTTTTTGGCAAAACCTGGACGCAATACACGCCCCTTGCTTGTCTAGGCTAGGGGGTGGGTAGGTTTTTATTTTGCCGCACTTGAGGTTTGGGCGCGGTTATCCAGGGGCCCTGGAAGGGTCTGCAGAACACTGGCTCTTTGTTTGCAGGGTGCCGCCTCCTCGGCTCAACTTTCTCCTCTGATGGGCGAGACATCTGTCCCTTCGTTCGTGGCAGTTTTGATCTGCCGAGCTGTTAAACTGACACCGAAAGGCTCAAGGATACAATTACCCCTAGATTGGTACATTTAGTCAAATGCCGTTGGACTGGGTTTAAAATTTTGAATTAGCTTTCGCAACGTCAGCTGTACAGATGGTGGCAATTAAGTCAAGTACGCTCTGGCGAGATCACTGGTAGCCAAACTGACTGCCCCACCTCAATTTCCTTTCACTGTTGTCCCGCTCTAACCAGCCCTCCATTTAATCAACCATTTAACCCGCCAATAACGTTTAGCTAAAAATACTTTTGGAGCCGTGGTCCGTGAAAATGCTTTACTTTGGATTCATCTCCGTAAGGTGTGACTAAACCCGAGAGTTTCCGAGTCAGGCCTGCCAATAAAAGGGTAATAAAAATATCTCTGCTCCGAAGTGCAAATAAATTGGTTTATAAATCACAACCTGCCTTTATTTCTACACTTGAACAACGAGCCAAAAAGTCGTAATCAACTGCCGTTTTCGGGGAAAAAACGTAATTTACTTTGCTTCTGAAATCTGCAACATTAGTTTTCCGACAACCCCCAACAGTTTTTCAAAGAAACATGCACGATATAATCAACAAGCACGGAATCGAAACCTGTGGTGCGCGCGCACCACAGAGGAGCCGAACGCGGGAATCGAAACCAGTGGTGCGTGCGCACCACAGAGGAGCGGGGGCGAGGGAGCCTGTTGTCTGTGCCGCGCGCTGATGCGCGTCCTAGACACGGATGGGAATGGGCGGAGCAAAGGCGGGACATGCGCCCGCCTTTGCCCAATTGCGTGCCGTTTTTTTTTTTTAAAAAGCACGCTACAGCCAATGCCAGCCTGCGAAAGCAAAACCACACGCACGAGCGTGTGGTTAGCTTTCTGAAGCCCATACAAGAGGTCTCGCGCTGCGCGAGCAGTGTTACGCACTGCAACGCTAGGCGCGAGACCTAAAAAGTGAGAGTGATGATGAAACCAACCAATGGGCTAGCTTGAAGCCCTTGTTTATTTTATTTTTTTCAGTTAACGAAAGATCTCGCAAGCGCCAAGGTGTGGCTGCCAATACTGATTTATAATTTTACAAACCTGGACAAATTGGGCAAAGAATAAGGGAGATCAGGGTAGGAGTGACAGAGGTTTGTCAGAGATGTAACTATCTTCTTTCTTCTTGCTCAGAATTCAAAGGTGTCAAATGAAGTTGCCGTGACAAGAAGAAACCTCTATATTGTGTCATATCAAAACTCCTTCCAAAATTTCTAATGCTCGCTGGTATGCATGCCCCTGTTACTTGTTTGTAATTTTCATTACTCTCATTTGATCACTGACCACACCAGTAAAACAGAAAGTCACTATATGTGTCCGTGTTATCGGGTACACACTTCCCAAATCCTCTGCTTTCCTTTAAGAACTAAATGCATTTTGGGAGTTGTAATCTGGAGTCTTTCAAAAGCAAAACAACTGCCCTGAACTGGAACATAGGCCACCCAATGACTAGGGTGACTAGCTAGCTCCATGTCACTGGGACACCAGTTTTCTCAGGCTGGCCTTTGCTTTTACATATCAGTGTATTCTGGGATTTGTAGTCTTGGTTCTTTTAATTGAGCCAATTTGACCCTCGCCTACCATCCTCCAGGACCAAGTCCATCCGTCTGCAACTTCATTGCCCCACTAGCCATAGACTCCAACAACTACATTCTCCTCGGCAACCTCAAATTCTAGATCAACGACCACAATGAAATCAACACAACCAACCTTACAGCATGAACAACATCGGACTAACCCAGCTCGTCCACGACCCCACGCACACTGCCGGACACACACTAGACCCCATCTTCACCTCCTGCGACCGCATCAGGTACAGCCACACCACGGACCTCACCTGGACCGACCACTCCATAGTGCACTTCAACATACCCAGCTCACGGACCTCTGCCCCCATTCCGCCCAATGCCCCCCACCGTAGCTGGAGCAACGTCTCAATGGACACATGGATCAACGCCCTTTAACCACCCACCACATCTCCTCCAACAGCCTAGACCAGACCGTCACAAACTTCAACAATTGGATTTCCGACTGCACCAACAGCATCACTCTCATCAGCAACAACATCCACGGAAGGTCCACCAACCAGGCTAGCTGGTACACTGAAGACCTCAGAACCGCTAAACAACAGTGTAAACAACTGGAAAGGAGATAGTGCACAGCAAGGATACGACTGACTAGACCGCTTTAAAGTCAGCCCTCAATCTCTACCACACAGTTGAGAGAATCAAAGAAAAAGGCCTTAGCCTCATGCGACAAATCAAGCTCCAATAGCAGCAAAGAACTCTTCAACATTGTCAAAGAATTCTCCAACCCCTCACCTGCAACAAACAACATTACCCCCTCACAGGAACTCTGCGACAACCTTGCAAACTTCTTCGACGACAAGATCGCCAACGGCTACAGAAACTTCAAACCCAAGTCTAAGCCCACCGATTTCTTCAAGCAACACAACAACCCCGCTACCATCACAGTCATCCCCCCTAACCGAATGGAGCCAGCTTGCCCCACAGGACACCGCCTCCATCATGAACTTGGTCCACTCAGGGGCCCCAACCGAACCATGCCCTCACCACATCTTCAACCTAGGCGAAGTCAGAATCAGTCATGTACTCACAACCTTGTTCAACACCTCAATTGCCACAGCCACCTTCCCTGAGGACTGGAAACATGCAGAAGTCAATGCACTACTAAATAAACCACTGGCAGACCCCAGCAAATTCAACAACTACCGACCGATCTCCCTGCTTCCGCTTCCGGCCAAAGTATTAGATAATGCCATCAACAAACAACTCTACTTACATCTGTAATGGAACCTCCTACTCGACTCCTCCCAGTTCGGACTCCACAGCAACCACAGCACTGAGACGGCCCTCATCGCGGCTACCAGCGACATCTGAGCCCTATTCCTCCTAGACCTAGCGGCAACCTTCAATACGGTCTCCAACCACACACTCATCACAAAGCTGCACAACATAGGCATCCAAGGAGTCGCTCTCAGGTGGATCGCCTCTTTCCTCACAGGAAGAATTCAAAAAGTCTGCCTTTCCCCCCTTCACCTCGGAGCCCAAGGAAATCATCTGTGGAGCACTCCAAGGATCCTCGCTCAGCCCTACCCTCTTCAACACTTATATGGTACCTCTGGCCAGCATCCCCATAACCCACGGTCTCAACATCATATCCTACACCGACTACACACAACTCATCCTCTCCGAAGACACCACCAAGACCAGCTTCCACTACTGCATGAGAGACGTCGCCAACTGGATGAACGACAACTGTCTGAAGCTGAACAAGGACAAGACAGAAGTAGTGGTTTTCAGAAACAAAAGCTCCCCATGGGACGCATGTTGGTGGCCCTCAGACCTTGGACTTATTCCTACCCCCACTGACCATGCTAGGAACCTAGGCATCATTCTTGACAATAAGCTAACCATGACAACTCAGGTCAGCTCCATCTTCTTCTGCTGCTTCTTCATCCTCAGCATGCTTCATAAGATATTCAAAGGCTAACCCAAAGTTCAAGATACACCATCACCCAGGCCCTCATCTCCAGCCGACTGCAATATGGAAACGCTCTCTACGCAGGGATCGTAGCTCACCTCCTCCGACAACAGACCATACAGAACGCCGCAGCCAGACTCGTCCTGGATCTCCCTAGACAAACCCACATCACCCCCTACATCAGGGAACACCACCGGCTCCCTGTACAGAAAAGATGCCAGTTCAAGCTCCTCACCTCCTCCAACTACAGACCATACAGAATGCCACCACCAGACTAATCCTGGATCTTCCTAGACGAACCCACATCATCCCCTACGTCAGGGAACTCCGCTGGCTCCCTGTACAGAAAAGATGCCAGTTCAAGCTCCTGACCCATGCATACAAGACCCTACACAACTGTGGACCCGCCTACTTGAACCATCGCTTGAACTTCCATCAACCCACCAGACACCTCCACTCCGTGTCCCTTTCTCTAACCCTCACCCCCCACATCCGACATAGCAGATGCAGAGGTCGCTCCTTCTCCTACGTAGGAGCAAAGACATGGAACAAACTACCCTTTCATCTACGGACCTCCCCATCTCTTGCAGAGTTCCAAAAGACCCTAAAGACCTGGCTATTCGGCTAATCAACTGGACCCTGCCAGCGCCTGGATACCCTCATGGGTGACAAGAAGCGCTCTACAAATCTGACTGATTGATTGATTAACACACTTGATAACAACTGTTTTTTCTTAGAATTCAGGGACTTGTAGTCTTATTCATCCCACTATAACACCAACACCACAAGTCAGTGAATTCTAATAAAAACAGGAGTAGCCTAACTAGTCACGCATACACCTGCAAGATCTGGCAGAGATGTAACAATGATACGTAAAAATATTGTCCAGAAATAGAAAAGTGGTATACATGTGACACGAGGCTACCTGGTCATCTTACCAATGTCAATTCTAATGTAGTTGGGACAAATTGCTAAAATAAACAATTGCACTGTTTCAACTGGTTGTTTACCTAGGGTTGTCACCTTCCAAGAGAAAAATACCGGGTATTTATGGTGTTTTTTAAGTCTTCAAAGGCTTGGGCATGTTACTAAGGAGGACTTTAAACAAAATCGAAAGTATTTATTTGTAACTTGACTTTTCTGCCCTTGTTTGCTTTAATTATCAGACAAAGATCGCTAACACAGCTCCAGAACACAGTTAAAAGTGTTTTTCAATTTATATTTGCAGTTTGAAGTATGTACAGATAAGATCTAAAAATTCCGGTTTTAGAGGTGAATTTAATTATTTTTGTACCGTCCGGGGCATTAAAATGCTGGAGGTGGCGATAGAAAACCGGCCAAGTGTCGATTCCACTTTAGCACATCTCGACCACAGAAAGGGTCGACTTACCGGTAAAGGGTTTCAGGAACGTGATGACGACCACTCCCACTTATCATCCAATCAGCAAGCGAGGCTACGGGCGAGACCACCCAGGCAACCAACGCGCTGCAAAAAGTGAAAGTGGGCTCGAGGAAATCACGGACAGTTCAGACCGGGGCGGGCAAAAATGACGTAAGATGTGAGAACTTCGTGACCAACTAGCTCGAAACAAAACGAGGCGGGGAGTGGGCTGAAGAACGGAATCAGAAGCAAAGTTGGCAATGCCTGCGGCAGGTAGGAATACTCGCACTGCTTTCTATTTATTTAAATAGTTAAGATTCAAAGTTACATCTGGAATTCAATGTAAAGATTGCCTCGTAGGCAAAGGACCCAATCACTCTTTATTTTGAAATTGCATTTATGTTATTTACATCTGCTACCAAATATATGTTTTCAGATGTTATCTAGCATGCGTCATAAACCCATATCTCTGGAAACCTGTGGATGAACTTCTAGTTTAATATGGCCGCCGAGCCACTAACTTTGGAATTTAAAGGAGTCCAACAACTAGCTGTCGCTTCTACGCATGTGTGGCAGCTATTTGCGTAAACGCGATTATAGGTAGGGTGGAAGTGTTTACTTTGAACGCACGGCAGTGCATTTACTTGAGCCGTATTCCATATATATGTGAGACGGACCACTTTGTGTAAATTAAGTGTTAGGATCGCCGTCGCTGCTGCATACCCCAGATGGAAAGGAATGCACTGGACGGTTGCATAGCTGCCAAGGTTTCATATTGCTTATGTGTGACATTTACATAATTTCAGTGGAATTATTAGTGACAATTAACGATTATGAGTGACACTTTCTTTCAAGCAACATCAAGCAATGGAGATGAGGTCCCCAATCTTTTGCTCACTTGCGCGCACCATGCGAGAATTTATTGGCAGGGCTCACGATGCAGGGTTGCGTTATCCAAACTAATCTTGCAGTGCCCAACATGAAGCATTACTACATAGCGGCACAGCTCCAATGGATAACAAGCATTTGCAATGCAATCGATCTCGCCTTTGGGACCTTATATGTATTTAGCTATGCAGCACATTAGCCTGGGTGCTGAAACATCTACTGTTTTTAGGTCTCGCTCGCTGCGCTGCATAGGAGGGCCTTTAGCCGTCGCTCTGCTCATTTTCAAGCACACACTCGTGCTTGTGGCGGCATCCACCTTGCGGGAGCGAGCAGCGGCGCGCCACAAGCACGAGTGCAGTGCTTGAAAATGAGCAGACTGCTCTCCCAAGCGCGCGCGCACCACTCGCGGGCTCACCTCCTGCCTGCATTCCGCAGTCTCTCACTAACCATTTGCTTTCAAGCTTTCAATTACCCTTCCCTCCTATCGCAGTTTGCCTTTTTCCATCAGTCTTTCAACTCTGTGTTCCCACTCTGCCTCCTCAGTTTCCTCCGCCTGTTTCACTGTCAGTCTTTCTTTTGCGACTTTCTCTCCCTCCCTCTTTCCTTTCAGTCTACCCCCTATTTTATCTCACCCTCATTTCTCTTTCGTCATGTGCCTCTCTTGTCTCTCCCTTCCTATCTTTCCTATTCCGCGGCCTTGAACCTCTCTCCATCCTGTCTCACTTCCTCTGCCTCTTTCTTAGTCACTCTCCACGTGAAATCCCCTCCTCTGTTTCTTCCCCTTCGAATTCTGGTGTTTTCCACGTCTTTCTCTCAGTCGGCTCACGGTAACCTCTATTTAATCATTCATTTGTTCTTTCTTTCTCTCTATCTCATCTCTCTTGGCCGCATCTTTCTTTTCCTCTTTCTCTCCCTGCCTACTTACTACCGACTCTTTAACATCTCCGCCTCTATATAATCCATTTTACAACTTTCATCTCTTTCGGTCTTTCTCAATGTTTCACCTTCCACTGTCTCCCGTCCGTCTAGGTGCGGTAGTTATCCTCTATTTCAGTTTTCCATACATTCTCTCTCCCTCATTAGGACGATGGGCACCAGTCCTGTCTAATTAAGGTTAATTCCTACTACCCTGTCGATAGGCACCAGCCCTGTCACAATAATATGCACTAGTTCTATCACGACAATAGGCTCCAGTCTTTTCATAATAGGATACACTATTCCTCCTATCACGACGATTTACTCCAGTCCCGTCAGGATAAAGTGCACCAATCACAAGCTGACAGTCAATCAATCAATCAATCAATCAATCAATCACGGCATTTATAGAGCGCGCTACTCACCCGGGAGGGTCTCAAGGCGCTGGGGGAGGGGGTAAGTTACTGCTCGAACAGCCAGGTCTTGAGCTGCTTCCTGAAGGCGAGATGGTCCTGGGTTCGCCGAAGGTGAGTGGGGAGGGAGTTCCAGGTCTTGGCCGCCAGGTAGGAGAAGGATCTTCCTCCGGCGGTGGTTCTGCGGATGCGTGGTACGGTGGCGAGGGCGTGGCTGGTTGATCGTAGCTGGCGTGTGGGCGTGTAGAAGGACATGCGGTCGTTGAGGTACTTTGGGCCCAGGTCGTGGAGGGCCTTGTGTGCGTGGGTGAGGAGTCTGTAAGGGGCACTCACGGCACAGTGAGGCGCACTGATCCTCACACAATCATAGCCACCCACCGTTTCATCGTAGGACACGCTATTCCTATCACGACAATAGGCGACATATAAATGCTACGGGAATGCGCATTACTCGTAGAATGACTCTGAGCACCAGCCCTGTTACAAAACTGCTCTTTAGTCTTTTCGTAATTGTTGGAACATGAATGTGCCCTGCTCGTTAAACAGACGCATGACCCTGCCCGAGTGCCTGACAGGACTGCACGTGAAACTGGTGTCCTGACATTGGCTTTGGCTCTTTTGTCACGCTAATCTAGCGTGTATGCAGAGGCCTAGGCGTGTCCTTGGTAATGGCATACCTGCACGAGCCACTCACTCAAAACAAGCATTGGCATAGCCAATAGGTCTCGCCTTTGGGACCTTATAAGTGTTTAGTTATCCAGCACAGTATCCTTGGTGCAACAACATCAAGTGTTGCATGGCTAAACACTTATAAGGTCCCAAAGGCGAGACCTATTGGCTAAGCCAATGCTTGTTTAACATGGAGGGAAAGTAAGCACCAAACTGTGGAACACGTCAGGTATGGAAACACATGGAGAGAAATACTGCCTATCAGCAGGGGCGTAACACAGGCCCCCGCAGCCCAAGCTCCAGGGGGCCCACTCAGCACAGTACTCCGGCCCGGGAGCTCCTGATTGAGCCCGGAGGGGGCCCCTCCACCTACCTTGCAGGGGGGCCCCCTCAAGTTTCGTTACGCCACTGCCTATCAGCGGGAAATGGTATAGTCTAAAGCTACATTTTTAAAATAAAATCAAGGCCTTTGGTGGTCATATCACTAAAAATACAAGATTTGAAAAAAATATTATTGTCTACTGGTGCTCGTGGAAGACAAGTTTCTATGGCCTGGAATCTAGGGAATGCTAAAGTGATTCTGGTATTTTACTGACCTCTCCTGGTCTTTTTCTATCAAGAAAGTTAAATGGAGGCAGTTTCCACAAAAATAAAAAAAGAAAGTCCCTAAGCAGAAAACAATTTTGATATTTTACTGACCTCTAGTGGTCGTTTTCTATCAAAACAGTTAAATAGAGACAGGTGAACAGAAAAAAAGGTCCCTAAGCAAAAGCGGAAGCAGACAAGTCCTGTAGTTGATCTCCAGAGCCCACAAAGTATATACAACAGATCTTCCAGACAGTGCAAGTGCTGTCTAGGCTCGACCTAAAAAGGTGGGTCAGTGGACTATACTTAGCAGACACGGCCACGCAACTGCCAGGAGAGACACACTTGTCAATTATACCATTATTTCACCCCAGGAGGAATGGCGCAATACCTACCCAGCTGATGCTAGAAGTGGCCTACAGATGCTTCCATCGCAGTTTATGCCTCACGGGCAGCACTACTCCATACGCGCCTTTCTTGCCTATGCAGGGCATGCCAAGAGGACAGTGCGCGACCACCGGGCGGAACTCTCTGCCTGGGGGAGGAAAGACTACAGACTCTAGGAGACCTATATCGTGATGGACAGATAGCACCCTTAGACATCCTAGCAGATAAGGAGGGCCTACCATGGGGTCAGTTCCTACTACATACCTCGCTGATTGCGGCGCTGCGAGCGGACATAACACAAAAACCCATAATACAGCTCACCATCCAATACATACATGTGATGGGCACGGGGAGACACCTTACACAGTGGTTTGCTGAATCGCTAAGAGCACGCGCGGTGCAACCGCTGACATCCCTTAGGCAGCACTGGGACACCGATCTTCACCGGCCGTGTACGGACCGAGAATGGGCGGCCATATTAGAAGGACCCACGCACATCCCTAGAAATGCCAGATTTCGCCTCATACAATATTTTATAATGCACAGGGCATACCTAACACCAGCCAAAATAAACAAATACTTCAAGCGCACCGACGCCCATTGCCCCAGGTGTAATCTGGTAGACGCAGATCTATTGCATATGCTATGTAGCTGAACCGCTCTCACTCCTTACTGGGAGGCTGTTGTCACTTACCTATCAAACTGTACCGGACGTGCAGTAGAAGGCACCTGGGAAGTGTGCCTCCTGGGCCTCTATCTCAGATACAAGAAACACAAAGTAACATCTAGGTTTATAGACCTGCGGCTACTTGCAGTAAACGCTTGCCTGGAAGATGTGTAAATTGCCTAAATAAGGCTTCATGAGTCCAAACGGGGGGAAGGGACACCTTTAGTCAAACTTACTTCAAAGATAATTCCTCACTCAGGCTCGTGGCTCGGAGCCACGACGGGCTATTCCCCAAGCGAGGGAGTAGCTTTGGAGTAAGTGTGACTAAAAATATCCCTTGCTCCCATTTGGACCCATGAAGCCTTATTTAGGCAATTTACATATCTTCCAGACATAACACCTAATCTGTTCTGTATGTATATGTATTTTTATTTTTCCTAGCATGCAGTGGCATTTCCACTAAGTGTTGACAGGAGTGGTATCAGAGAGTAGTAATCCTTGGTCCTGAAGAATAGCCTTGGGGTAGGGCTTGAAACATGTAAACCTTAGAAACTCAGGAACATAATTCCATGAGTTTCGACTTTCCCCATTTTTTAACCATACTGGATAGAGGTACGAATAAAATATTTTTCCTACTAGCCAGGTATTTTTTATCTTCCACAATCCCCCTCCCCCTATTTGTCTCTTCATCTATTCTAGACAACAGCAAAAAGTGCTCCCATGTAACTCGTAGGTCGCAGTACACCCCATTCCGCAGCGGAACGGGAAGAACCCAATGATGAAGCATGCCACCACGGGGAAACCCTTGTGGGTGAGGGTTATCTAAAGAAAACTTTCTGTTTTCCAAATAACACCTGAAGTGGAAAGGAAGTCCCAAAAAACGGATGGGCTCTCTTTGTTTACAGTAAAGTTAATGATAACCTTAATCACTGATGGTGTTGCAAATTTATTACAAACTTCTATTCATTCTACAGCAAATAATCTGAAGACAGACTGAATTTGAGGCCCAACTTCACAGCAGGAGACATGCGACGAAAGAGGAGGGACAGAGGAACAGTACCTCTTCATAAGTATCCAGGGCATTAATTGGCTGGACTGTGTTGTTTCTTTTCCCTCCACACGATGGGAAATGTAGTTTTGTTGTTGTTTTTTTTGTCTGAAGCTGCTGGAGAGAATAAATAAAGTTACGCATAATGCTTGCGTCCTTAGTAGAATTGAAAGTTTCCTTTACTTTTGCTAGGAATTTTTTAATTACATGCTGAAAGGTACAGATCAGTCTCCACTTATCTGCCTGTCTTTGTGATAGATTACCGTTTAGCAATGTCTCGACGTCAAATCTACAAAGTACCCGTTTGTTACTGCAGACCTCTACTGAAGGCCTGTGCGCCACCATTAACAGCAGATCAAGTGTAGGTGGTTTTACTCAGCATAGTCTGATCATGCTTCCTTGTTGCAGAACTTGGCCTCATAGAAACAACAGCATTTTCTCAGTCAAAGACCATACACTCCTCTGCAACCTAAGGTATCCGGTTCACTCTACTGAGTAACGTGTTTGTATGGTTTGGAAAAGCTGTCATGCCCTGTCTCTACAGAGTACAACGTGTACTGTTCCCCCCCTGTTGAATTAGACACTGAGTCCACAGGAGGTGCCCCACATTTTTTAAGAGCTTTGCCCCCGCAGTGTACAAGTACCCATAATTACTACCCCCTTTCATACGAATCTATGACTGATGGTTTCTGGCAGCCCACTATAGCGTTGATGCACAGGCCTTCATGAAGTCTAAGGACTAAGTCAGAAGGTGAAATATTTGACCAGGGCAAAGTTGGTTGGTGTATCCGACCTGTGTTCCATCACCGTCGGAGTCAAATTGCTTGCTACTAGGTTCCGCGCTACCACGACCATTGACTATCATTGGTGTTTTGTGCTTCTTGGTGCTATTTTTCTTCAAACTTTAAAAATTCATATCTCCGGTTCCCCTTATTGGATTTTTGGCGTTTTGCTTATTAAATTTTACTCTATTTTACTAATTCATTTTAGGATTTTTATTGTTTGCATTTCGACTTTATTACTGTTGTTGTACTGCATAAATACTTAACACATTGCTGTTTGCTCTGTGACATAGGTACCAATGGGTCAGCTCAGGTTTATTTATTGACTTTAGCGATTTACCCTGACAAGGATTGTGATTATTACTTGAGATGATTACAGAGAACCCCTTGAACAGCAGCCCAATTTCTTACATCTTGTGCATTAGGTCGACATGTTCGGAGTGGCGTCTATGGCATTTCCTCTGGTGTGTGTTGAGTGAAACATCTTGTGGAGCATCTAAGGTACCAAATAAATGTGGTACACGATGATTTGGACAGTAAGAATCTAGCATTTCTAGAGTGCGTTTTCAGCTATCCTATAGCTTATATAACTTTAGAGCTGTTTGATGAATCTTAACAAAACTTTAAAAAAAAAAAATCATCCTCTTCAGGTCCTTCTACAAGGTTTCGGGGTGGTCTTTCTATTTCCATATAGAATTTTAGACAGCGATTCAAGAGAACGTCTGAACGGAATTACACAAACTTTGGCACAATGCAAGATCTTTAAAGTGTGCTTTTTGTGATTTGGTGTAAATCTGTTAAGCTGTTTTTGAAAAATTAAGGTTACAAAGTAGAGCTATCTGGGTGGGACATGTCCAGATATGCTACAATTGCCCACTTTAAAGAAGACTAGTCAATCCTGATTGGCTGGTCACAATCTGAACAATATGTTGTGACAGCCATTACAGGACTCAGATGAAAGTCCTGAAAATGAATAAATGACAAGTGCTGGATGAGAGCTAGTCTCTGGCTTGCCTGGGGTATGGGCGACTCTTTCCAGTAGCCAAGGCCCCTTTACTCGATGACCCTAAGGGTTGGTGACTGCTAGCAAAAACATTTCAGTACTTGGAGGAAAATGTCTGATGGCCTAAAAAAAATCTCAGAGGAGCAGAGGAATAGAATCTCCAATAGAAGAAGGGTCCAAGGGTCCTCGCCATCTTCAGGAAAGGGCTAAAAACCTGGCTATTCCAGAATTAGACGCCTGGTCGGGCCTACTCTGTCCTCAGCGCCAAGACACCCCCAGGTATTCGTGCGCTTTATAAATCCCATTAACATTAACAAAGAAGAGGAGAAAGGGATTAGATCTGGCAGAGTAATAGGGAGAAGACTAGAAGAGTTTCTAAGAGCATGGAACTCTTGAACAACTTGAAGTGCCTTGCACTACATTGTGTGTGTGTGTCACAGAATGGCCTCTTTTATAAGATGCATGCACGAACAGGAAGTTGCATCATGTTGGAATGGTCTAATCCTGTGGTACTCATAGTGCGGCCCGCGGGCCACCAGCGGCCCGGCAGGCCTTCATTGGCGGCCCACGGACCTTGCCTTGCCGTTTCTACGTTTCCAGTGAGGCCGGCAGTAAACACAGAAGATGACCTGCAGGAGCATACGTTGTGAATACGTATTAAATAGGTATTCACTACCTATGGACCTATCCTACGAGCATTTCTACCCGGTCTACACCCGTTTGTCTCGCTCCGTAACAGCGCCTTGACGCCCTTGGGCTAAGTTAGCGCTATATAAATCCACTTTCATTCATTCTATGCTCCTGCGGCCATCTTCTGTGTTTACTGCCGGCCTCTGTGATATCAGGGCACCATCGGAAAGCTTCCCAAAAGGCCCTTTAAAAGTCAGCTGTAAGCGCTTTCACAGCTGACTTTTAAAGAGCCTTTTGGGAAACTTCCTGTTTGGACAGAGGCAGATAGAGGCAGAGGCAGATAGAGGCAGAGGCAGATAGAGGCAGAGGCAGATAGAGGCAGAGGCAGATAGAGACAGGCAGAGGCAGATAGGGGCAGATAGGGGCAGATAGGGGCAGATAGGGGCAGATAGAGGCAGATAGAGGCCAGATAGAGGCAGATAGAGGCAGAGGCAGATAGAGACAGGCAGAGACAGGCAGAGGCAGATAGGGGCAGATAGGGGCAGATAGGGGCAGATAGAGGCAGATAGAGGCAGATAGAGACAGGGGCAGATAGAGACAGAGAAAGAGATAGAGACAGAGAGAGACAGACCGAGACAGACAGAGACAGATACAGAGACGGATAGAGACAGATAGACAGATGTGAGTATGCTGGGTCTGGTGGCTCAGTGGACTAATGCGTCCGCTGCAGGGGCCTGTGTTCAACCTCATGGTCACAGGTTTTTTTTTTTTTGCTCTAGCCCCGCACCTCCCCCCCCCCCCCCCCACACACACACTGACCCCACCCCCACCGGTGTGGCCCTCAGCCACAAACCACACTGTAAATTTGGCCCCCGAGAGAAAGTTTGTGAGTACCCATGGTCTAATCCAAAGGAAACCTTGAGGTCGTCCATCTTGGATTGGGATAGGAAGGGGCTTCACTTGACCTCAGGAAGTGATTTCTATAAAAGGATTCCAGAAACCTCTGACTCCCTTTTGCCAGAAGAAGCTGCTGCACCTGAAGAGCTTGGCCAGAGACTGAGGCACCACATCCATCCAACCAGAAATGAGTAGCACACCTCTGTCTTGTTAGGCGATAAATGCTACTGGGTGCTCCCTTCCCTTCTCGTTCAGCTGTGCAAGAACTCCTCTAACTCTCTTATCTGAAGCATCTCTCTGCACAATGAAGGTCTGACTGTAATCTGGGCCCTTCAACTCAAATTCATTGCATAGTGCTAAATTCAAGTCATTACATTCCTTCTGACACTCTTCAGTCCACATCAACTTCCTGGGCTGTTTTTTTTTAGAAGTCAGGACTGTCACAGGGGCAAATATGGTCGCATAGTTTGCCACAAAGTTCTGTAGCAGCCAGTAAGGTCCAAAAAGGCCCTTACCTGCTTCTGGGTAGTGGGAACCTCCCAGTCCAACACCGCCTGGGCTTTCATCTCCAGGTGTTGAATCTTCCCATTACCCACCTGATGCCCAAGATAACAGAGGACTTACCAACTTGGCACTTGGTCGCCTTGATGGTCAGTTTGGCCCCCTGCATCCTCACCACCACCTGCTGGCAGCGCCATCCAGGTAAGTCACATAGAACTGTTCCAAGTCTGACAACATATGGTAAACCAGGTGCTGAAAAGTGGCGGGAGCATTTTTTGGTTCAAAAGACATACCCTTAAATTGGTACAGGCTCTCTGGGGTTGAAAATGCTGTCTTCTCCTTGGCACCAGGAGCTAAGGCAATCTGCCAGTAGCCACAGATCAGATCAAAAGTACTAAGGTTGCTGTGCCCAATTTATCCATCAGCTCATTAGCTTGGGGGATAGGATGGGCATCTGTTTTGGTCACAGTATTTAGGCCATGATAGTCCACATAGAAGTGCTGACCCTTGCTAAGACACCAACACCACTGAGCTGGCTCAGGAACTACGGGAGGTCTTAATAACACCCCAGTCCAGCATCTTGGCCACTTCAGTCTTGATGCACTCTTGGACCCGGTCTGACATCCTGTATGTCTTGCTGTTAACAGGCGGGGTGTCCCCTGTGTCTGTGTTATGGACACAGACAGGCGTTAGCCCTGGGGTACGCAAGAAGAGATGGAAAAATCTTCCCTACACCTCTTTACGTTCTGCTTGCTGTTCAGGTTTCAGTTCAGAGGAGAGCTTAACTCCCACAACTGAACCATCTTTCTCATCACCTTGCGATAAGTTGGGGAGTGACTCACTGTCAACCTCTACTTCTTGAGCCATTGCAAGTATGGAACGGTGTAATCCCTGTGGAGACACAGCTTCAGCCGATTAACATGGAACACCCTCTGGGGCTCCCATGCAGCACCTGTGTCAACACAATAGTTAACATTAATAGTTTTCCTGACAACTTTCTAGGTGCCACACCACTTGTCCTCCAGAGCCCTGGGACAGATCAACTTCAGGACCCAAACTTCCTGGCCCACCTGGTACCCAGTCATCATAGCCTTCTGGTCATACCATTCCTTCATGAAATCAAATATTTTTTATTGTTTTAGCCCTCATCAGAGATCCACAATATAAAATTACAATAAGTACAGATGATAAAATTATTCATAAATTTGACATCTTAAAACAGTAGTAGAAAAGCTTTAAAAAATGTAAACAAATTATAGCATACAAATTCCTTTGGTGGGACTCTTATTAGCTCGATCAGATAATTAGTTCTAAAAATATTACATTTAATACTTATAGGTTTTATAAAACGGCTACGGGCTTCAACCAGGAGTTTATTTGGACAAACGAATAAAACATGCGCCATATCTTGAACACCTCCTCTACACAGATCACAAGAGCCTGAATTATCAAAGTTGCCTCCGCAGTTTTTGGTCAAGGCATTTAATGGTAGAGTCCTTAATCACAGCATCCAGATGCAACGCCTGACTTTATGATCTAATGTAAATCTCAAATATTCTGGACTCGCTTTATATGCTATACTAGCAATCAAGGCCTATCTTAAAATATGGTTTTATTACATGAAATAATTTGATATGATGTTTTATAGTTGCAATGGTTTTAAGTAATCACTTAAATAGATTGATTGATTTATACTAGCTATGTATGGCTTATAATGGGATAGTAGTGAACAATGCCCATTATCAGAATCAAAACTCAATCTCGGGGTGGATTTTTTCAGGAACAACTTCAAAAGTACTGGTGACCAAGACTGAAGGAGTTTAATGGAGCATTGAAAAAACTCTAAAGCAGTCTCTAAATTTTCTTTAAAAGTGTTTTTCCCTAAACCAGCCTTAAAAGTTTCCTGACCTAAAAGCGCTCTCAGTGAGCCTTCAGGAGCGCGAAGCAGGTTATAGGCCCATCTAATAAGATTTGTCAAGGCTCTTGAATATGCACTGACTATTGCTAATTCTAGTCGTAGCACTTGAACAGGGATAGCTTGTCCTGTGGAAGTAATCTTACGCAGTAATTTACCTTCACTAAGATTTGAAATACCCCACCTTTTTTTATGGGAATGTGCTCTAACGCATAAATTAAGATAGGGGTAATCTTAGTGCGATAAATTTCAAGGAGGGCAGTAAAGTGCTGACTCCCTGAAGATAGATAGAATCTTTTTATTGCTCTAATGTCGGCTACAGCTTTTAATTCAATACGTTGGAAGTGAGGAGCAGTTCCAAGTGACTGAGAAAATACTCTCCCCAGGTAGGTATATGTTGATACTACCTCAACTGGGTTTCCTCCAAACTTCCAAGCGAAGTGTCTGGTATTTCTCCTTCCCCTAAACGTTAATATTTTCGTTTTTGATATAGTTACTTTTAAAAAGTTGGTTTCTAAATATCTAGAGAGAGCTTCCATATTGCGCTGAAGACCAATTGGAGTGAGGTCGAAAATGACCACGTCATCAACGTACATTAATAAATGGATTTTTTGAGATGCTAATTTTGGTGGAAAATTATTTACCTCCAGAAAGAAATCAGGCAAGTCACTTAGGAATAATGGAAACAGAAGGGGAGCAAGGAGGCATCCCTGCTTAAGACCATTCCGAGTAGGAACCTCCTGTGTGAGTCCCTTGTCTCCTCCCATCTGGACTCTACACCATGTTGATGTGTGGAGGGCTACTATTAGCGTCAGCAAGGTTGCCGGAACTCACATATTCGCTAATTTTCTCCACAGGGTGGTCCGATCCACCTTATCAAAAGCTGTAGAGAAATCTACAAATAGACTATAGACTACCTGAGAATTACTGGTGACATATTTATGAATTATAGTTTGCAAAATTGCGATGTTATCAGTCACTGAATGGTTTTGTCGAAAACCTGCTTGGACCATGGGGATTGCTCTCCTGGACGTAGCCCAGTCATTTAGATGGTCTAAGACGTTGTCCGCAAAGATCTTCCCAGTAGTATCCAGGACGGCAATTTGACGATAGTTACTTGGGGAGAGGCTGGAGCCTTTTTTCAAGAGAGGAACCACAATGCTTCCTAACCAA
Source organism: Calotriton arnoldi (assembly GCA_963921515.1). Classification (NCBI taxonomy): domain Eukaryota; kingdom Metazoa; phylum Chordata; class Amphibia; order Caudata; family Salamandridae; genus Calotriton; species Calotriton arnoldi. The sequence goes on along the minus strand of CAWUFW010001641.1, from coordinate 149,597 downwards.
GAACTTGGAATATGGCCAGTTTTATAGCAGTAGGCGAAAAGAGGGGCCATAAATTTACTCCATCCTTCTACATTGCTCTTTAAGACCTTTACGGGAATCCTGTCTGGGCCCATTGCTGCAGTAGTTCTCGCCTTCCAGACGATTTGCTTTTCTGAAGAAGACGTTATCTGCTGGTCGAACTCGTAATGGGCTCTAGAAATACAGGATTTTATATTACCGGGGATCACCAAGTTAGTTCTGTACAGTTCAGATAGGTAATTTACCCATTCCTTTTGTGGGACTGGTGACGCGATTGGTGGTAATTTACTTCCACTTGCTTTTGAAATTATGCCCCAGAAGGCCTTACTGCTTTTTTGCAAAATTGCCTCTTGTAGGTCCACCCAATTTCTGTCCATTATGGCTCTATTATCTTTCATGCAGAGTCTTTTCTGGTTTTTCTTCAGGACAGAGATTTCTAACATCCTGGCCTGTGAGTATTCAATGTACTGGAGTCTAATTAGCTTGTTTAGATTACTAGAGAGAGGGTTCACTGGGGTATCCTTCCTCCTTAGAGGGCTGTTTTGGGTGAGATCTACTTTCCTCTGCAAGGTATAAAATACAGAGGTTAGGGTATTTTCAAAGTGGACTAATGGGTTTCTTCCTTTATGAACTTGTTTAGACAGTTGGGACTCTATTGTTCTGTTGTTTCCTATATTGATTAAGATCTGATTCTCAAAGTTCCAGATAATTCGATCTTGATTTTGTTGTATTAATATGTCTCCTTTTCCATTTGATAGAGACCATGAACATATAACTTGTAAACTAAGTTGTAGTTCAAGAAGAAGAATTGCGTGATCACGGCTTTGTACAAATTGTGTGGAAAAATGGCGAAACTTATTGTATAAGTCATAGCTGCTAATAATGTAGTCCAATATAGAAAACCCAGTAAGGCCTTTCCTTGTATAAGACCCCGGCACATCTCCTTCCATTTTCCCATTCAAGATTATCCATTGATTCCATTGGTTAGTTCCAGCAGCATCTTCCCTCGCTTGTCGGCCTTGATTGAAACTGGCAGGATAGACGTTGGTATGGAGCAAGATTCTTCAAGCTCTGAGTTCCGAAATACTTTCAGCAGGGCATTGGAGATTTTCGCATTAAAATCTCCCATCAAAAGTACTTGCGCATTACTGCTAGTTCCTAGAATACTTTCTATTTGTTCAAATATATTTATAAGCAATAAATTGTGTTCAAGGCCAGTTGGAACATAAATATTGAACAAAAATAGTGATTTAACTGCACGCACTCTTTCGTCTAGATATTTTAACTTAAGACATTGCACATTGGTACCGGAGAGATGGATTTTTTCGAAATCCCACCCCACTCCTCCAGTAGTAGAATAGACAAGCCTCCCTTTGCATGGCCTCGTCTCACCCTTGTGGCCAGGACATTGAAGACGAAATCGTTTTTTTGATCAAATTTTCCCATCATCCATGTTTCTTGAAGGCATACTATTGCAGGATGGTTACTCGGAAGATAGGAGAGTTTTTTGGGGTCCAGTCCAGCAATGTTCCACGAGATTATGGATAAGCTATTGCTAAAAAGGGAGCTTTGCGATCCTGTCTTGTTTGTTACCGTTCAGGTTGCTTGAAAACCACGACCATGGATTGTCATTTTGATTATTAGCTATTTCATTTGCATTGTGGTTCCATATCCGTCTATCTCCATCATCAAGGCTTATTGTTAATTTATCAGGTAGAACTTGATTACGCTCTCTATTGGAACTAGTTACCTTAGTAGTGTAGTGGTCTACCTTAGGTTTTCCCTTATTTGGACTAAGTGAGGCTATCTGGGGATTATTGCTTACACCTACTACGTCAAACCGATATTTATGTAGCTTTTTACTTTCTTGGAGAATTAAGGATGGAATCACACTTGACCAGAATTCCACTCACGCAGAAGTTATCAAGATTATCAGGGAACGTGACCAGCTTTATTTCCGAGGCAGTAAGTGAATGTAGAGAGTGAAAGTTATTTAATAAATTTAGGATCTTTTGTCGATTTTTAAAGGGTCATGACCTGAGGCAAAGAGATCTGTTCTCTAAAGATTGCTATATGAGTTTTTGGTCCCATTTAAGTCTTTCACTTCAAAACATATGTTATCTTCTTTTGTAAATTGTGATGAGCAATGACGGCTCTTAATTAACTTAGTATTATTGAACTCTGGCGCAAGAGGATTTAGATCTGACAGAGAATCTTGATTGGGCAATAGGGAACTTAATCCCCGGTCTTGGGTGGAAACTACACTTGGTAAGTTCTTCAGCTTCATTGATCTTTTCAACTTTTAGTCTGTCTTTAGCGGAGGGATCATATCCTGCAAATCTTATTGAACGGGATTTTTTCTTTGCAATTCTTCGATTGACTCTACTCTTTCTCTTAGAAGAAGTTGTTTTCATGTTTGTAGTAGATCTCTTTAAGGGTTTTTCCCTCTTATTAAACTCCGCTTCTTGCTCCTTTGAAATTGGAAGAACTATTATTGATTGTTCTATTTGTTTAGACTTCTTTTTGAAGTTAAATATTGGATAACAAGGTAGGACTTTTGAATCTGTTTTTTGATCTATTTTTTTATCTTTTTCTTTTGGTTCCTTAAATAATTTCTGAAGAGAGTAGACTAGCTCTATATTTCCCTTCTTCTTTTTCCTATCCCTGATGGTTTTTTTAATTTGGGTGACAGCGGATATTTTTTGGAACAGAACTTCTGTTCTCTCACTGTCTTGAGTTGCTAATTGATCTGGCTCTTTCCTTTTTTCGAACTTAGTTTGGGGCCTTTCGCTGATGAAATTATTTTGATGGTCCACCAGATACTGCAATGTTGTTGCTTGGATTTCTAAAAGATGATCAGTGTTGATCTTATTTTTTTCAAGCAGTGAAAGGATTGATTCAAGTATCTTTTGCAGAGCGAATAATGCATCAGAAATGATTTCTTGTTTATTACTAGAATGAGCAGGGGACAGTAGTGGAAAATCTGGTGAGTGGGAACGATTTTCTTCTACATTCGATGGATTACTTGGAGTACTATTAAACAATTCAAGCTGTCTCTTTTGAAAACTTAACTTCACTTGTTTGTGGGAACTGGCTCATATTTAAGTCAAGTAATGTATAGTCCAGGCTGGGTTTCCACTTGTGGAAACCTGTGAAAATTGCTGGTTTTGATCTTTCATAGCAGATGGTACTGGCAGGTTGTTCCCTACACTGGCTTCCATCTGTGACTCCTGTTTTGAGGCCTCGTTTTCTCCTGCATCATTTGTTTCAATTAGTTTGGCTCTTCTTTCAATCGGTGTTCCATTAGTAGCTACCGCAAAAGGAGACAGAAAAAACTCAGGAATTGTATGAGATCCTAGAAGAACGCATATATGTGCTGATCTCAATTTGCTCTTCCTCAGGGATTGTGATGTTCCCAGTCTCTTCATAAATATTGTGCGATTTCTCAGTTTTTTAAATGCCATCGTTAAGGAGAACTATTTTTTATTTATATAGAAATAAACTAACCCCCATGCCAAAGTTGACTTCAATGTCCAAAACAGACTCAATAAAGCACTATAAGATGAGAGGGTTTGGTTAAAAGCAGGGTGATATAGGAAGTAGAGGGGTACTGACACCAGTCACACAAGCCGCCCCGGTCCTGGTGGGCCGCTTCCAAGCAGCCGGGCTCTACCCACTGTGAAATAGTTTGTTGATTCCCCCCTATGATATCTTTAATACTGAACTGTACAGTAAAGCTTGCTTTCCTCCTTCTCGGATTATATCATCGGAGGCCTCTTAGAACTCCGTCAGCTGATTATCAGACTCCTTTGCCACCAAAAAGTAAAGCTTTCCATTAAAACAATACTGGGAATGTTGACAGAATAAAGGCCACAGGAGGGTTGACTGCCCGGGCAAAGTTTACGGGGACTAGCCTAGAGTTCTCCTGCAGAGGTCAAGATGTCAGGCTCCAAGCTCCCCCACAAGCAGGAGAAATCCTGGCGGCACCACCTCCTCCAGGGCTCCCACCGCCGTGTCATATCTCCAAGGCACCAACTGCCGCTCCCGTGTTACCCAGCTCTTTAACCTGACCACTTTAACAGGAGGAGGTCCTGCTCCTCCTCTACTCCCCTCCAGCCAGCCGAGCAGACACAGCCAGGCAGATACTGGTGGAAGTGCTTGCCTACAGCTTCTGTCGGCTGCTGAGTGGAGGGTCACCGTCCTCCATCTTGCCGCTCGGTATTACCGGGCTCGATGGATAAGACAAGCGGCCTCTTCAGTGGGCAAAATAAAGAGCGTCCAGCGACCCTCCAGCAACGAGCAGCAAATCAGCACGTCGGTAGGCAAGGTAAGCTAGTTATTAGTAACAAAATAAACCAAGATACAAGTGTGCTGACCTTTTTTCTCAATCCGCGGGACAGTCCTGTCTCCCTGGTGGCGGGGGCAGCGCTACGGGTGAACAACAGCCAGACAGATCAGGGAACCCTGGACGGGAGGCACAAAAGTCCTGTCCTCCGGCCTCCTCACGGATCTCGACATCCGTAGCTCCTCACAAATCCGGAACGGCGTTCTCCTTTTTCAAGGCGGCTCACACAAACGGAGGTCGGCTATCTCCAGCGGGCCCGACACTCATTGGACGGCCAGTCACAATCCCAGAACCACGGTACCTCCTCCTCTGGCCGACGCCGCGGTGCAACCAAGCACCACCCGCTCTCTTCCTTTCCCCCGCCCAGCCTGCTGTCTGAGGCCGGAAGACGGTCCTGTGCTCGCACTCAACTCCGGCCGCTCGGGAAAGCTTTTCTTCTTTGCAGCTGCCTGCGGCCTGACGGGGATCCGCAGTACACAGCAGAGAAAACTCTTCAGCCTAAAGCAAACATTCCTTCATCAGCTCCTGGCTGGCTTGAGGATTGTCATTCACTTTACTCATGACCTGGGCCATCAGCCTCAGGAGCCCCAGTAGGTATTTCACCATATCATGTTTAGAGGACTTAGGGTTGCCCTCCCAGCCCTCTTTGACCGAAGTTAGGGGACCTCAGACAGGATGTCCAATAAGAAGTTCAAAGGGAATGAACCCTACTCCTTTCTGTGAAGCTTCCCGTTAGTGAACAAAAGGTATTTCAAGAGCAGATATCACTTTCACTTGCGGGGATATGAGAGAGTCTCTATCATGCCCTTTAGGGTCTTATTGAAGCGCTTCACCAAGCCATTGGTTTGGGGGTGGGGCGCAGTGGAGAAATGGTAAGTCCATCTACTTCTTCCCACATTGCCTTCATATAAGAGGAAATGAAGTTCATATCTTTGTCCAAAATCAGTTGGGGGGAATCCAACCATGGAAAAGATTTGTCGTGTAGTTCCTACAAATCTATATAGGATCTGTGCGTTTAGACGACATAAACTAAGGAATTGGTGCCTAAACTGATTCCAGGGACCCCGAAGGATATGTTGGTCTGTAGACCAGCTAGCTCACAGTGCCACTATGAGCCCCACTTACCAGGGAGCGAATAGTTTCTGGCAACTATCGAACATGACATCCCTGACCCCTCAGGGATCGTGGAAACAGTACGGTACTTATCGCTCAGTCACTCGTGCTTACTATGTCTCAGAGAGATACACAGAATAAACGGTGGGGACGTTTTCAATAAGTATTTATTGAACCAGCGTCATTCTAGTATAAAATATGTGTGCTGCAACACCCATTAGACATAAGCAGATATATACTATTATGAGCCTAAATGTACCTAGCATGTATGTAGGTGTGTAGCCAAGAATCCCCTTAGGATAGAGCCAACCCCATTACCTGATGTGGGAGAGTGAATGACCCCGTCTTGGTCTCAAGATGGACACCCGTCAAGGGATGTCAGACCACTTGCTGCTGTAGTGTTTGCGTGCATGTACCTCAGCGTCTCGCGTCAGTGTGTCAGCATGGAAGTCTTTCTCCTCTGGTTTGCCCAGCGAAGATGTAGTGCTTATATACCCGAAAGGTACCCGCAGGGGTTCTACCTAGAAGTGTACTGTGGGCATGTGGGGAAAGGATGACGATAGAGGTGACACTTATACAGAGTTATTATGCAGAAGATGGAGATCCTGCTGTGATACTGAGAATCTTCATGCATAATACATGAGGCTAGTTTTCAGAGAAAACCACACGACAGTCATGTAGCACCTAACTAGGTAAAAGGTCAGCGCCAACCAGTTATGTAGAACAGTGATAGGACAGATGTAGGTAAAAGGTTGTGTAACTACCTAGGCCTATATTGGGTACATTGGGGTTCATAACACCCACCTCTCCTCATCCGACTGGACGACATAATACTGAATGCTAAAATATGCCTGTTTTAAAAGCATAAAAACATTGCTAAAATATGAGATTAAAAAACATCTAAAAACATGGCATGTGTTAAAAAATTGATGTATAGGCAAAAAAGCTCTATAATTGCTCTAAAAAGTCAATATACTGTCAGACCAACTGAGCATGCCGAAATCTATAGTGCTCAGTGAGAGCAGAAGAAGAAAAATAAAACAAAACTGATGTTTTCGACATCCAGTTTTAGTTGTTTTCGAAAAAAGCCAAATTGTTCCCAGCACAATTTGGAGAGCCAAATGTTTGTGTCCTGTGCGGGAGACGCAACATCACTGTTGCCTGCCTTTGCAGACGACGATCCCTGTAACACCTCTTGGATCAGGTCAGTGGAGCAAAGATGATCTTCTCCGGTTCCCACAGCTGTTGCTGTGGAAGCTTTCGATGCAATGAAGCCTGGTGCAGAGCCGGTGTCCATTCCAACAGGAGCGGAAGCATCCCGTGGTGGCTCTAAGAATGCCGACATCAGGATTGGAATACGCTGAGGACACTGCACTACATGGGCCTTTAATGGGTCCAGCAGTACATCCACGTCCGGAGGCGCAACCGTTGGAAGTGTTAGACAGATGTCCATGACGCATTTGTGTCCGCAGAATAAGCAGCGGAGTACAGGCAAGACGCAGTCGACCCAGACTGATCTGAATGACAGAAACCAATGCTCGCTTAGTTCCCGAAGCCGAGTTGTGCCCAGATGGAGTACCATGCGTTCACGGTAACATCGCTCCAAGAGCGCTTAGTCCATCTCCTTGGTATTTGGGACGTGCATTGCGTAGCGGAAAAATTAAAACCAGGATACCCGCTACAAGTAGCAGGATCAGCGGAAGACCTCCAAAAATGCTTCCAAATACAGAGTGTATTAAAGATGGAATAATTCCAAAAACCGTCTGAAAGGTGCTCAATAGCCCAGAACCTATGGTCTTAAATAGGTGTACTATCCCACTCGTATCAGACATGTTAAAGATATGATGTACCATTTCCCCGAAATGGAGCGGGAAGTTAGTTCGGACTAGGGCCTGTATCTCAGCTGAAGACCTTGCAACCTGTAGATCAAAAGTCTTGCGGGCCGAGGTTAAGGCCACCTCTTTCATTATAACTATGGCTTTCAGTCTGCTCAGAGAATCAAACCGTATTAGGGAAACATTCACCGACGGCTATAGCGGCGCCTCCCTGACTGTGTGGGTCGGTGGAAACAATACTTGCATACAACAAGTAACCCTGGAACTTACTGTGACCAGATATGCGATGCCTGGCAGCATCCCACAACAAATTTGATCATTCAACATCAAATAACTCCCGTTCGACAGTAGTTTGAACACCGGATGAATCACGGCAGCTGGGGACCCTTTCAAGTGACAAGATAGGTTTGCAACCGAAGCATTGCAAGCTCCGTGAAGCATAATATCCTGACAAATTAGAGATCCACTTAATGAATTCTCGCAGTCTGAACCGCTGAAAAAGACTTCAGTGTCACTATTTCTGCATCTAAATCTGTACGGTAGCTTCCAAGATTTATGGATTTATTCTTCATCCAACGCTTCATACCTGCCTACCTGGTGGTACTGTAGACGATATTGAAATTGGAATGTTGTCACTGGCAATGTTATATGGCCATGGATTAACCATTCTGTGGAGGGTGATTCAGCCATGGTGAAAGGTAATTGCTCGAATTTTTCAATGTGCAACATTGTATACTTTGCATCTTTTTGTGCCATTGTAGTTTGCCTTTTTGTTAAATTATAAGCAGAAAACAGAGACGAACTGTTGATATATCGCCAAGGCACATGACCAGAGCGCAATGATTGTAGCGTCCAGCTTAATAACAGAATTGATCGTAACTGTGATTGCCCATGTTGAAGAATGGACAAATCCTGTTCCATAATATGTATAGCAGAAGACACAATGTTGCCCAGTGAATCAATACTAGATGTCAGTGTGGTCATGCCATTGTCGACCACCGCCAAAGCATTTTCAAGGTTAGCCCTATCAATTTCACGTAATCTCTCCGCAGCCTTCTGTTGAGAGATTTTCCATACTTAGTTGTAAATAGCGTATAAGAAGCGTTTTCAACGTGGATTTCTGGGACCTAACAAAAAATCCCTCATATCCATGTCATCTGATAGGAAGGACAAGTGTTGTTTCACCTCGGACAGTGTTGAGGTTTTTAGCCAATCTAGGCATAACTTCCCAACACTGTATAATGTCACCACCCCCGGATGTTCTTGTACATAGCGTTGATCAGGCCTATGGATACTAAACCCTTCGGTGGTACCCCTGAATCTTGACTGACACCTATTTGTGTCTATAGGCCAAACCAACCATCCCTTCCGATTGGGGTCTGATGAATTGCATGAACCATCATGTATACTGTCATCCAGCTTATCCTCACTATGCTGTGTATAATTTTGCCATCCCTCAAAGTGTGAAAGCGAAGGAATCCGAGGTGTGTTCAAGTCCTTGATCTTGGCTAGTCCACGACAGGAAGTTTGTTGCACTGTATTGTTCAGGAAGACAATCTGTTGTGGTATGAGACACGCTCTAAATAATACCTCAGTTCCCTGAACTTGCCAGTGTAAAGACAGATGGGAAATAAAGGAAGCAGAGTATATCTGTTTCGTGTTAGTAAGCATATTTTTTCTTGCAGGTGTAGGTGCAACCTTGTAATAATATGAGGTCGGGTCTGAAGTGTTAAACCCAGAAAAATTAGCAAACTTGTGTGCAAACACTTGTGAACTACCTTTTGGTGGTGTTGGGCAATGTTCCCATTGATGGTAAATAAACACATTATGTGGGTAACTTGCTTTGTGCAAAAATTGATGACCATAATTTTGATAGCTATACATGGTGTCAAAATCCGATGCATCATCATACAATTCATTTTTGAAAAAGCAGCACTTTGTTCTAAATCAGACAGCATGCTATTCACAGTTTCAAAGGCCCAAATTATCAGGGAATGTACTGGAGGTGATGTTATCATTCAAAGAAATTTTAAATACATGTGGTATTTTCAAACGTTCAGTGGGACCAAATGCATCATATGAAACCCTATCCCAAACTATTCCTTCAGGAATTGGAACTGCTGTTATGTTCACAAAGGACAGGTCTCTTCGTTCGCGATGAGATGATGTATGTGGTTTCAGGACCATGTTCACATGTGGTACTGCAGAGCGTTCTGGGAGATAAGTCCATTCAGAAGTAAGAAAAAGAGAGTCACTACACCTATCCAGAGGACTAGGAACAGTAGACCAATTGCAATCCAGAGCTGTAGCCAGGAAGAAACAAAGTAAGTATTTTTCAGTCAAAGGTAGATATTATATATTTTTTCTATTCGGGAAACAGGGGCTGGCGGTGACTCCGGTTCACTTGGATCCAGAGAGAAGGTGTCAAAATCAATGAAGTAGCCAGACGCTGTTCGATCTATCTTTGGTAGCTCTGCAGGTTTTGTTGAACTGGCAGTTGACTCATTTTGAAGCAATTTCACATAGATATCGGTATTAGGCCGAATTGAGATCTGTGTTTCATTTGAATTTTGTTGTTGATCAATTTCAATAGGCACGAGTTCCATTTTATTTGTTGGCAACTCCATTATTTCGTACAGTAGAATCTTCGAATGTTATTAGCCTTTCTGTCTGAACTTCCTGTATGGTAGCGAGAGGAGATCGGCGGCTACCCAGGAGCCCACGTGTCCTGCTATTCAGTATCGGCCACATAGTGTGGTTTGATCAGATCAATGGAGACAAATCTCTTTTCTTTCTTGCCGGCAAGTGGCGGAAGAAGTACTGTTCTTGTTCCTTCGACAGCCAGGACTGGTACAGGCGTTCTGTAAGATGGTCCAAATTCTTTTTTGTCCACAATCCTTTCTCTGACCAGGTCCCCGATCTTTGGGACCCAGGCAGGTCTTGCCGGAACAGCTTTAAATTCCCCAGTGGCGCTGCGTTTTACCTGGACGTTGCTTTGTAATGCCTGGAATTTATTGAGTTCCTGTAAAACAACCAAACGATCATTGATGTCAAATGCTGTTTCATCTGCCACTGTGCTGCCACAATCGAGGTCGGGTACCCACATTCTCGTCCCAAACAGGACCTTGTAAGGAGTACGGCCTCCCAGGGAGCTTCTTGGCATTTTATTAAGTGCCCTCTGGACCCCATATAGGTGATTGACCCAACTGCCACGTAAGTCTAATACCCTTGCTGTTAAGGATTGCTTTAAGCCCCGGTTTTTCTTTTCCACAACAAATTTCCCTCTGGATGATACAGAGAAGAGTACCGCAGTGCTACACCCAAACCTCCCATGGCTTCCTTGTAGGCCCGAGAGCTAAACGCTGGGCCACGGTCAGAATGCAATGTGCCAATTGCGTATGTCCCTATGAGACTCGCAAATCCTTTATAATAGTTCGGGCGTCAGCCGAGCACTGAGGCCAAACCCACAGGAAGAGCATGAATCCACTGCTACCAAGATGTACTTGTAAGCCCCGTCAGATTGTAAGGGGCTGCAGTGGTGCAAATAGACACATGCGAGAGGTCTGTCTGATATCAGCAACGGTGTCTATGGTGGACGAGCTATGGTGGAACCCTCATCTGCTGACAGATGTCGCAGTTAAGGACAAAGCCCTTGGTCTGTTTGGTAAGACCTGGTCACCAATAACGGTGTTCCAGCAATTAAACTGTCGCAGTGATACCTGAGTGCGCTGAGCCCTGACCCTCGTGTGCAGCTAGTATTAAACCTAACCTGCGATCCGTGTTTGGTATTACCCTATCCCCCACTCTTGGAATTTGAGCATACGGTATATTTTGTGCATCTAACTTGTAGGAGTACTTGAGTGGAAAGCCTTTTGGCAAGGCTGTGCTGTTTTTTCGCGAATTGATGACAGCTACCATTATCTCTCCGTCTATTCTCGTGCTAGAATGAGTGATTGCAGCTACGGCAGCAGTTCGCACTGTCGCCTTGGCGGCTTTATCAGCCAATGAATTCCCTTTGAACATGCACGCCAACACGCTGATGACTCAGCATATGAATCACGTGAGCCCGCGGCAAGCCTTTTTTCAGCTCTACCCCTTGTTCCCAAAGCAACTTGGGCTTTATTGTGCAAACTTTTGAATCTTTAAATCCATTCTGGCCCCAGTAGTGAAGATATGCATTACATGACTGGACACAGTAAAACGAATCACACACAATGAGTGTGGGGAATTCTCGATCCGTATTTTTTAGTGGCAGTACTAGGGCTTTTAGTTCTGCCAGTTGAGCTGTGCAATCCCCTAGAGACTGCGCCTGCTTATTGCTAGGACGGAACTTACCGTCCAGCATACGTCCTTTTACAATCGCAGAAGCTGCGCTGTATTGCTGTTTACTTCCTTCGGCAGGCTGAGCAGAATCGTCAGTGTAAATTATGTATTCATACTGATCTAGAGGCATTATTTCATTTGGGAGAGGATATTCTTGTTCGTACTGCAGAAATGCCTGTGTTTTCAATGTAGAATCAAACTTGTAGTCTACATCTGTTGCAGCGAGATAGCCCACTGTATCCATCTTGGATGCAGTGCTTTTGCATTCGGAAGGCTTGCTTTTGTAACAGCCTCTAAGGTTGGTATTGGAGTTACGACAGTTATTCGTTTCCCCTGAGCCAGTGCTCTTTCTCTCACGACAGCAGTCTGTACTGGTGTTAAAAATGTTTTAGTTGATGCAAAACGCATTTCAGCGTTCGTGTACAAATGAGATTTGTATGCAGTTGGTACAGTTTCGCCTTCATTGAAGGTGAGGTAAGTGTACCCGGATTGACCCGCGATTACACGGATCACCAAATTCGTTGTGTTTACACGTGTGTGTAAGTGTTTCGAAGCTATCATGTCAGCTTGTAGGGAACGTAGTATTTCTGTGTGTTCCTGTGTCCAGTGTTGAACTGAGAAATCAGGTCTGATTAAATCGTAGAAAGGTTTTACTCTTTCTGCGTAATCCTAAATGTATGTTCTGCCCAAATTTGGGAATCCTAAAATGGATTGTAAGTTTTTCAGAGTCTTTGGAGGTTGGAGCAGCGCACACTTTTCTAAAAGGTCAGCTGCAAGGCTTTTCCCTTCACTTGAGAGCTCATATCTCAAAAATGGGACATTGAGGTGGGCAATTTTTCATTTTTTAAAGGTAAATTTGTAGCCCTCAGAGGCGAACCCCAGAATTATGTTGTTCACTCTGGTCAAATGATCCAATAATTCATCGTCTTTCAGATAAATATCATCTACCTAGGACAATGCCTCCTCATCAAAATTTTGAAGCAACTCTGTTACTCTTGCTGAGAACAGCCTGGGGCTATTTTATACCCTTGGGGCAGTCAACAGAATTGATGCTGAGAGCCTAGGACTGAAAATGCTGGCAAATATCTGCTTTCAGGTGCTGTATTCTGGCAGAAGAATCCATTTGAGATATCTAGTGTTTTTTGTATTTTTTCCGCACAATGTTGTTCATTAGTGCAGCACTGTGTGCATTTTGTATTGCAAATGTCTTTGTGCATGTGTTCAAATGCCTGTAGTCTAAAACTAGACAATATGAATTAATGGGTTTCATTACGGGAAACAAAGGATTATTCATGGAAGAGGTTCAATTCTCCATTACACCTTGGTATTCAAGTTGATCTAAGATCTCCCTGACTTGTTTTTTTGCGTCATGTTTTATTGGGCACTGTCTCTGTGGAGTTGGAGTCGTTTTTACTTGGATTACATGGTGCGGTGACTCAGCATCCTGCATGATTGCGGTATAATGCAGGAGCTAATGCTACCGCCCACTTGACCTTGCCAGGTAGGTCGCTCCCCCACCACACAGCTCCGCCTGTGTTGTCCTGCCCGCTGCTGCTGCTGGTAAGTTCGCCCCTCTGCTTGTTGTCTCTGTGCCCTTTGCCTGCTGTCCCCCTCGCTGCCCCCGGTTTCTGTGCCCGTTTTCCTCTTCTTGTTGCCCTTTTTTGCCTTCTGTTCCCCTCGTGTGCCCCCGATTCTGTGCCCTTTTTTGCCTTCTGTTCCCCTCGTGTGCCCCGATTCTGTGCCCGCCTTTGCCTTCTGTTCCCCTCGTGTGCCCCTGACTCTGTGCCCGTTTTTGCCTTCTGTTCCCCTCGTGTGCCCCCTGATTCTGCGCCCGTTTTGCCTTCTGTGCCCCTGATTCTGTGCCCGGTTGCCCCCGGTTACCTCGCCGCTCCCGGTTCCCGCCGCTGCGTCCCCTGCGGCCCGCCCCCCTCACTGACCATTCGCTGCCCCTGCCTCCCGCCTCCCAGCTGCTCCTCCCTCCCACCTCCCCATATATGGCGGCCGCTGGCGCGCCGAAGGCTAGCCCGTCTGCGCCCGTCCGCGCCCAGCGCCAGAACCCCTGGTCCTCGCGCCCCCCGCGCCCACCACGACGACCGCCGCCGCTACGATGCCAGCACACTCCACGCTCTCAACCCCGGACGGACCCACACCTGCTTCAAGGCCGCCCCGAAACGCACTCATGGTCCCTTCACCTGCCGGAACTGCAGCTACACTAGCCTCAGAGCCGCCGAAGTGCCCGCCAAGAAGGACCTCAACCACCTCCGATGCATCCTACTGAACACCCGCTCCGCACGCAAACACGCCGTCGAGCTCTGGGACCTGCTCGACACATCATCACCGGACGTCGCCTTCCTGACAGAGACCTGGATGAACGACTCCTCCGCACCCGACATCGCCATAGCCATCCCAGACGGCTATAAGATCACCCGCAGAGACCGCACCAACAGAGTAGGAGGAGGAATCGCCATCGTCCACAAGAACACCATCAGGGTCTCGACCAGCACCGACGACACTCTCTGCACCGCCGAACACATGCACTTCCAGATCCACACGGACCCCAACACCACCCTTAGAGGCACCCTCGTCTACAGACCCCCCGGACCCCGACCCCAGTTCAGCGACCACATCGCCGACTTCATCAGCACGCACGCCCTGACCTCCACCGACCTACATCCTCCTCGGAGACCTGAACTTTCACCTGGAGAACAACAACGACAGCAACTCCACCACCCTGATCGACAACCTCGCCAACCTCGGACTGAGACAGCTCGTCACAACGCCGACCCATTCCACCGGCCACACGCTAGACCCCGTCTTCTCCTCAAGCTCCCACGTCTCCTTCAGCCACACCACCGAACTCCTTTGGACCGACCACCGCTGCATCCACTTCACCTTCCAGAAACCCACCACACACCACCGCACCCAACAGATCCCACGCCGCTGCTGGAATAAAGTCACCGAAGACCAACTACAGGCAAACCTCGCTCTCAGCCCACCCACCGACCCCTCCAACACCGACGACGCTGCCCGCAACCTCAGACGATGGATAGACGACTGCGCCAACACCCTCGCCCCGCTGAAAAAACCCACCTACAGAGACACCAGCAAGAAAGCCAGCTGGTTCACCCCGGAACTCCTAGCATCCAAGCGTACCTGCCGGAAACTAGAGAATAAATGGCACAGTGAAAAGACACTGGACAGCCACGCAGCCCACAAAGACGCCATCCGCAACCACCATCACCTCATCAGGTCCGCCAAGAGGATCTCCTTCAAAGACCGCCTCGACAACAACGCACACAACAGCAAGGAGCTCTTCAACATCGTGAAGGAACTCTCCAACCCCAGCTCCAACACCAACGACATCCTGCCGTCGCAAGCCCTGTGCGATTCCCTCGCCACCTTCTTCCACCGCAAGATCGCCGACATCCACGACAGCTTCAACACCCAGACAGTCCCAACAGACACCGACACACCAGACTCGCCGCACCACATCGACCACGACCCCTTGCCAGCCCGTCAGACCCTTTCCCGCACCACATCTTCAACAAAGCCAGCAGCTCCATCGCACCCCACCTGCGCAACGTCATCAATCTCTCCTTCGAGACCGCGACCTTCCCAGAGAGCTGGAAACATGCCGAGATCAACGCCCTACTCAAAAAACCCAAGGCGGACCCGAGAGACCTCAAGAACTTCCGGCCCATCTCCCTGCTTCCGTTCCCAGCCAAAGTCATCGAGAAGATCGTCAACAGACAGCTAACCCGATACCTCGAAGAAAACAGCATCCTGGACCCATCCCAGTCAGGGTTCCGCAGCAACCACAGCACCGAGACTGCCCTCATCGCCGCCACCGACGACATCAGGACCCTGCTGGACAACGGTGAGACCGCAGCCCTCATCCTGCTGGACCTCTCCGCCGCCTTCGACACTGTCTGCCACTGCACTCTACGCGCACGCCTCCATGACGCAGGGATCCGAGACAAGGCCCTGGAATGGACCACCTCCTTCCTCTCCGGCAGAACCCAGAGAGTCCGCCTCCCCCCATTCCGATCCGAAGCTTCCGAGATCATCTGCGGCGTACCCCAGGGATCATCCCTCAGCCCGACACTGTTCAACATCTACATGGCCCCGCTCGCACGCATCGCCCGACAGCACGACCTCAACATAATCTCCTACGCCGACGACACTCAACTGATCCTCTCCCTCACCAAGGACCCCCTCACCGCCAAATCCAACCTCCACGAAGGAATGAAGGCCGTCGCCGACTGGATGAAGAGCAGCCGACTAAAGCTGAACACGGACAAGACGGAGGTCCTCATCCTCTGCTCCAACCCTTCAGCCTGGGACGACTCCTGGTGGCCAACAACGCTGGGAGCAGCCCCGACACCCACCGACCACGCACGCAACCTGGGAGTCATCCTCGACTCAACGCTCTCCATGGCCAAGCAAGTCAACGCAGTCTCCTCCTCCTGCTTCAACACCCTCCGCATGCTCCGCAAGATCTACAGGTGGATCCCGACAGATACAAGAAGAACAGTCACCCAGGCCCTCGTCAGCAGCAGACTCGACTATGGAAACGCCCTCTACGCGGGAGCCCCGGCCAAGCTCATCAAACGACTGCAACACATTCAAAACGCCTCTGCACGCCTGATCCTCGACGTACCATGCCACAGCCACATCACCCCCCACCTAAGAAACCTGCACTGGCTCACCGTCGACAGGAGAATCTCCTTCAAACTCCTCATCCACACACACAAGGCACTCCACAAGACCGGCCCAGCCTACCTCAACAGACGACTCTTCTTCTACGTCCCTAACCGCCAGCTCCGCTCCGCCGACCTCTCCCTCGCCACCGTCCCTCGCATCCGAAGAACAACCACCGGCGGCAGATCCTTCTCCCACCTCGCCGCCAAGACCTGGAACACCCTTCCACTCAGCCTACGACAGACCCAAGACCTGCTGACCTTCAGGAGGCTACTCAAGACCTGGCTGTTCGACCAGTAGCGGCACCCCCCCCTCCCCTTTTTTTCCCTAGCGCCTTGAGACCCTCGCGGGTAAGTAGTGCGCTCTACAAATTCTGTGATTGATTGATTGATTGACTCCTGCGCGTATGAATGTTTCAGTGATTCTGGAACGAGGTCAGAGAAGGCTGGTAAAATTATTGTTTCTCCTTTTCGGCAATCCATAACAAACTCGGGCAGCCAATCTTTTTCTGCTAAAAGAATGTTGTATCCAAAGGACTGGTTCTCCCAAAAGAGACCTTTAACCTTCCTAGGTATATTCCCTTCCATATGGAGTGTTATTTCGTAAAACTGGTGTGGGACACTTACCCTAGTATCAGGTGTTTCCACCGTGATATGTTCATTCAACACTGCTGTCACCAGAAATTCCATCCGTTTCTGGCGAGCTATTGTTACTTTTGCTGCACTGTCTAGCATCGTCAGAGCCCATTCCCCGTTCAGAAGCTGAGTCCTCAGCAGCCTGGGCATTTCTTATTTTAAGGCCTGCTACTTTCTTCTTTTAAAATTGAGGTTTTGATTTTGGTTTATCTTCTTTTTTGATATTAAAGTCTGAAGTGCAAAGGGGGGGGGCGGAGCTTGCCTGGCTCCAAGATGGGCGCAGCCTAAGCGAGCTCCGTATACCGTCCTACCTATCCTAAAGGTATCGGTAACATCCGAGGGAGAAGTCGCCTTAAAAACATTGCATATCGCAGGGCTCGTGAAGAGCTATACACAGTGGCGCTTTTCGTCGCCGGAGGTGCAGGCTGAGGGCAGATACGTTGAAGTCGTAGATGCGGCCTGGCCAATTGGGGTGGAACAGGCTTGTGCGGCCGCGGCACTGGGGGAGGCCTCGCTGCAACGGCGATCCTCATGGTACCTGTCCGGCTTGTCGCCGGATAGGTACGCAGTGACAGGGGCTCCCAGCAGACCCGGGACCGAGCGCTGCGGTTGGCTGGGTGTTCCGACTGCGGCGAGTGGCCTAACATTACACGCTGCGCGGCCCCCCCGAGGCCCCAGGAGGTGGTGGTTGTGCTCGCCCTCGGGAGGCACCGGCGAAGGAAGAGCAGGGTTGCTGAAGACCTCTAGCACTGCCCAGATCTCTTCTGCAGAGCCACGGCCCATCCTGGTGAGTGAGGCATAGTGCTACGCCTACATCCAATACTTTGGTAAGCTTTGCTTACGCCACACTAAGGGCCGGGAGTCTACAAAGACGTTAATAATATCCTTGCATCACAACCCTGGGATGATTACGTGAGTGGGCAGGTGGTTGTAGGATGGCTCTGGGGGCAGGAAATAGCGGGCACTGAAGCTTTGGAGTGTCGTGGAGTGCACGCTACCCGCTACAGCCGCAGCAAGAACAGCGGAGCACGCCTAGAAAGAGAGGCGCGTACTATAAATTCAACAGCACAGAGGGGTGGAGTGGTGCGGTCCGGCCTGCTCCTATATCACATACAGCCAACACCGCCATTGTTAAGCATATCGTGCCAGTACGATTTCACTAGAAGAGTGGGAGCTACGTTGCGAGGTGCTGAGCCGGCTGGATCTGCTATATACAGGTCCACTGTCACTGGATGAAAAGACCAGCACAAGATACAAGCCCACAATCTGTAACTAATTGCAACACGCACAGTACTCCACACAAAGAGCTACAGGCCCCGTGCAAGTTGCAGATCCCGGATGGTCGGGGGAACGCGGAGCCATGGAGAAAGTAGATAAAACCCAACCTAAACTTCAATTTGAGCAGCGCAATACATCGAGAAACGGGGATGAGGGAGCAGAATCAGTTGCCTCAGACCAGGGGGCCACAGCTGACGAACTAGGGGGAAATATACGCCAAATACTGACGGCCATGCAAAAAAGCCTCACCACGATAGACGGGAAGATAGATTCCTTGTCCTACCGAATGGATCGAATGACCGGATTGACAAGCATGCTGAACGCCTGGACATGGCAGAAAGGAGGGTGTCTGAAGTTGAAGATGCCCAAGCGGAGACTGATGACAATCAGAAGCAAATGGGGAGGCTCCTAACACCACTGCAAGACAAAGCCGAGGCTCTGGAAGCGAGATCCAGGCATAACAATATATGCATAATTGGCCTGCCAGAAACTACAGCAACTGGCAACATGGAGTCATTCACGGAGCAGCTATTGGTGACACTGCTTGGACCTGACACATTCTCCCCAGTGTTCATTGTAGAATGTGTGCATCGCTCCTTAGCCCCCGAGCCACCCCCTGGCGTCCCTGGCCTGTGAAAGTACGGCTGCTAAATTACAGGGATAGAGACGCTGCGCTGAAGCGAGCGAGAGAGCTGCGAGAACTCAAGTTTGAAGGCACCATGCTGTCGCTCTTTCCAGACTTCACCCCAATGGTGCAAGAGGCAAGAAGACCATTTGCTCACATGAAGCACAAACTGCGTGAGTTCAACCTGGATTATGCAATGCTATACCCGGCCAGGCTAAAGGTCACAATGGACGGCAAGCCCAAGATCTACACTGACCCCAAGCTACTGCAGTGGGCCCTCAAAGGAGACAACAAGCGATCTCCAGAATCTGAAGACCAAGACAGAAAACCTCGTGGAGAACTGGACAACCAAGATTGACACTTAACCAGCTAGTGTAACGATCATCTCAAACACAAGGTATAACATACAAGGTACATATATATATTGGAGTTCATAATGAGTACTAGGAATAAATAGTAATTCAGTGCTGGGAGGCAGCAGTAGCAATGGCAGACTGCAAGGTGATCGCCAGTACAGGTACTGAACAAGTATATTATCGCCATTGTTATTGAATGTCAGCCTAAGTCCCTCCTGTACAGAGTGAACTCTGGAAACGAATTGTACATTATACATGTTAATCACTGTTTGGGGTACCATCCCTCGGATGGAACGTATAGTGGGAGGACGGTAAGGTACCACAGGAGAAAAAAGCGTATTCACCGGTAACATCCGCCCCTGTGTTAACTCACTTCATGGCAAAGAAGCTGTTTTTCTTTTTGTTATTATGGAACTATGCAGGGTAATATTTTGTTATGGGAGGGAGGGTAATATGCCGTCTATGCTAAGTTGGGGTTTGCATAGCGTGGGTGGGGGAGGCGATGTTTTTATTTTTAACTTTACAGTATACATGCGATACACACATAAGGCTAAAGTGCTGATGATGTTGCAGATGGAGTGGTGGCTAGAAATAGACAGATGGAGTACTAAATGGCACCAAACAAATTAATACATGACCCTCTCAACAGAATCCGGTTCCTGACTTGGAACATTAGGGGCCTCAATGACTTCCGGAGGCTGCGTAAAGTTGTAGCTTATCTTAAGCGACATGAGGTTGACATTGCTTTGATTCAAGAGACACATCTACTACCTAATAGTAATATGCTCATTCACAAGCGACTGCAAGGTCAATTGAATGCAGCGGGGTTTACCACGGTCCACGGTTACGGATGGTTTGCCCTAAAAGCGCGGGGCTTATCACAGCTCTTCTAGATAGCCGGGTGTTACCACAAATACGGCTCTCCATTGAACTGTTTCGCCAGTAACGCCTATGACACAGGCCTATAATAGTCCGTCAGGAGTCATCTACGAACAGGAAATTGGGTTACCACTTGTGTTTTACTAAATCCACTCTGGTACAAGACGCGAATTCCATCTGAAGGGTCTATTTGGCTGTACTATCCGCAATTTGGCTGAGGCGACCCAAGATTTTACAGATGGTATTTGGAACTTTCAGAACTTACTTTGAATTTGAACTCTTTATCTTACCACGTGAATCTACTGACGAACAACCACCGTCTCATAGCATAACAATCTCTTCAGAGCCTTGAGGAAGTCACGGATGACGAAACACGTGTTGGCTGTTCTCGTGTTCTCTTACAAGGACTGGACCACGCTATTACAACTTAAGAAACCTTATTTTTTAACCATTTGTCTGAATCTTTAGTGTTTTCAGTCCTGTAAAATATTGTTAAAAACGCTTTTAGCTAACCTTGAATTTTGTATGGAATAAATCTATGAACATTTTGGATAAGTAAATCTCTGGTGTTTTCCTGTGCTAAAGCAGACTTTTTGTTTCATTAGTCCTGACCAAATAATGTCATATACTTGAACTTTAAACTTTAGGAGTGTCGGGGTACATCTTGTTGTTTATTAATCTCACAGGTCACCTCAGTGGTCACCTGTGTTATCTGCACCTAAGGTAGTTGGGTGTTTTCTACCCTGAGTGGCACCGTCTTATACTTTTCTGCTTCCTGATTCGCCTACTTGCTATTTGTACTTGATAGCCCATTTCCATATGTCCAATCATTGATGTGCGACCCTTGTATCCACCACTACCGTCCTTTGACTTGTTTTTCAATATACATCGTTTTTAACCGTAGATTAACATTGCATCGTGTATACCGCATAGGTCCGCTAGCGAATGCATAGTATTCCAGTTCAGTCATCCTCTTCGGATAGTGGTTCTATAACTGGTTGGGTACAGATGCCTCCCCTGAATGTATTCCACTTTCCCCACATCCGCTTCCATTTTTTGGGGCACCCTCTGTGAATATATGTGGCCTTTTCGGCATCCACACCAGAATTGATTATTGACTAATCTCCAGATCGCTATTTCCCCGCGTGGTCGCTTGCACACCATTCCCCCGCTCATTTTCGGATCACTCACCTGTAATGCTGGACATTGACATGCCCCCAAAGAAGAGCGCTCCCTTCACATGGAGGTTTCCCCCATATTCTTTATTAGATACAGTCTTTAAAACAGAGATGGCCTCAGACATCTAAGACTTTTTTGGCACGAACATTGGAACGGTCGATCATTTCTCTACAGTGTTCATTAGAGGGGTAGCCATCTCCAAACATTCGGGTGTGCTCCGCTTATTAAGGAATAGGCTGTGGACACTCGAGGGACAACTGGTTAGTATGGAGCGGACCCTTCAGCAGGGTGGTGACGCTAGGGTCTTAGATGATCTGAAAATAACTCTTGAGTAATACCATGAGGTTGCGGACAGCGAGATGAAGCACATGGGCAAGTATGCTACTGCTAAAACGTATGGTGAGAGTGAACGCCCTGGCTTAGTTCTCGCTGCATTGCAACAACGCAAAAGAGAGTCTGGCTCGGTCGTGGAGCTATGGGACGAAGACGGGGTGGTCTGTTGCGAAGGCCCTTGGAGATGGCTGACAGATTTCTCAGATACTACGCGGAGCTATACAGCTCCAAAGTAGAGACAGACGACACTGCTATACTAGAATACCTAGAACACATACAAATGTCATGGCTTACCAATGAGCACAGAGAGCACCTAATGGGCCCTCTGGACCCCAATGAAATCCGCACTGCACTTAATGCTATGCGTGACGGTAGTGCACCAGGTCAAGACAAGCACACAGTGACCTTTTATTAAGCATATAAAGAACTCCTCATTCCGCATTTAACTACGCTATTTAAAGAAATGGTGGAGATGCCTCCCTCAATGAGGGAGGCATTGATAGTGACCCTGCTGAAACCAGGTAAACCCCCAAACGAATGCTCGTCCTATAGACCACTGTCACTCTTAAATGTGGAAACAAATATATTTGCTGAAATTCTAGCGAACAGATTGGCTCCTTTAGTCCCAATCCTGGTCGGACCGGAGCAAGCGGGCTTTGTTCCGGGGCGCACTTTAACATATAACTTGAGAACTGTATTTGGGGCTATTCGGCATATAAAACCAGAAGTCAAAGCAGCTGCCATCTTCCTAGATGCAGAGAAGGCTTTTGATTCAGTGGAATGGGCATTTATGAAAGCAGTACTGCGACAGGTTGGTGTGGGAGATGTCTTCCTCAGTTTGGTGACGGTCTTATATAACATGCCAGTAGCCAGGGTTAGAATTGGAGATACGGTTACGTCTCCCATTGCGATTTCGAGAGGTACACGACAGGGTTGCCCACTATCCTCGTTGCTATATGCCATAGTTGTGGAACCATTAGCTTGTGCACTAAGAGAGTATCATGGGCACAGAGGAATTCGTTTTCCTAATTACCATCTCATTTTATCTGCGTATGCTGACGATATGCTTTTATACGTTCGAGAACCAGGGACCAATTTAACCCCTGTACTTAACGAGGTGATGCGTTTTGGGGCCACATCAGGCCTTAGGGTTAACTGGGCTAAGTCCATTAGTTTTCCTCTGACTCCGGCCATGACACCAATAGACCTGGACTACTGTTGCAATGGTCCTCTGACCCTGTTCGCTACTTAGGCATACAAGTTCACACGGACTCGGAACTGGTGCTCCACGAGATTTATGGGAAAGCAGTCTCCAGACTTGAGGAGGACATCAATCGGTGGATTTGTCTCCCATTATCGCTAATGGGTCACATTTCCCTTATGAAAATGATTGTCCTCCCTAGATTTCTATTCCTGTTTCAAAACATTCCTATAATACTCCCGAAGCATATGTTCAAAATTCTCCGTTCATTATTAATAAAGCTAGCCTGGGCGGGGAAGCACCCTAGAGTTAAATGGAACATACTCACATTGCCCTATTCCATGGGTGGCCTCAATGCACCAGATCTAGAATTATATTACAGAGCTGCGCAGTGCTCCCTTGCACATTATTGGATACACGGCCCACAGAACCTTCCACACTTACAGGTCGAAAGAGTGGCATCTGACCCTTTTACTCTCTCACAAAAGCTGTTTAAGGCCCCTTCCAGGCGACCCGGCATCCTGGACTCTATTAACACTACTGTCCACGCTTGGCAGGATTTATTAAACAGACAGGCAGGAGCACTTTTGTACTCTCCCTTGACTCCGGTGGTGTGGTGTCACTGGCTTTCAGTTAGTAAAGAAAAAGAAGTAATGCATGCTCTAGCGACACTTAACATCAATACGATGGGAGACTTATTTTCAGATGGTGGGGCTCGCGGATGGGCAGACATTGTAGCCGAAGGGCATGATTTCACGCCACTTACATAATATCACTTTTATAGGGTCAACCATGCACTGCATGAGCTGCTTGGGGATGACATTCAGGAACCTCCTGAATTACTGCCCCTCTTTTCTTCTACGCTCCACTTCCCTGTCTAAAACTATAACCACTATTTATGACTTTATGCAGTAATCCAGGAGTACACAATCCACCAAAGCCAGACTAGAATGGCAGGGTGACCTGGGGGTAGTTATAGACGATAGCACTTGATGGTATTGCTGTGAAGTGACTAAGCGCATTTCACTAAATGGGAGGCATCAATTCATCCATTTCAAATTCCTCAACAGGGTCTATTACACACCGGAGAGACTGTTTCAATACGGCCTGCGGGACACAGCAACTTGTGATCGTTACAAGGAGGGTATGGCTGGGTTCATGCATGTTGCCTGGTTTTGCCCGAAGATTGCAGAATTTTGGGATAAGATTATTCATACATTTAAATGAGATCACAGGGCTCTCACTGACGCTAGATCCATTGCTGGCGTTGTTGGGTTACACTAAAAATCTGAAGAAGGGGGTCAGACGCTTGATAGCAATGGGTTTACTACTCGCCAAGCGCAGAATTACAATGTGCTGGGCAGGGGGCCCAGTTCCGAAACTAGCGGATTGGTCCAAAGATATGCGATACTGTAATACACAGTCCTAAATTTACAACGAGCTATTCCCCCCTCAAAATCGTCCTAAAAGTTTTTGGGGATTATACCAACAATACCTTGTCGGAAAGAAAACTGGTGAACCAGAAGGAAATGATATTGATTAGACTTGCTAGACCTCAGTTTGTGTTGTAACCAGATTGCTGTTGTATATGAGGGGGGTTAAGTCTGATGTGCATTGGGGAATCCAACAATAAGTACCCTGAATGTATGTATTTGTTTTTTATGTACGCTATTAAGCACCTGTAATGCACCATCTCTCTGAACGCGATGTCAATTATGCTTTCAAAATTACTGTGAGTCTATGCGGCAGCTAGCCAATATTGTGGTATAGTGTTAAGAGCTAATGTACTACTGTAAAAGGTTTAAATAAAACAATTTAAAAAAGTCTGAAGTGCGATGTGGGTCTCTTGATTTGGCTCGCTCTTCTGATCTCTGTTCTGACCGTCCTTCCCTCTCGGAGTTTCTTGGTAAACCCTGAAAGGAACAAGAGGAACGTGTATCAGTATCCTGATACCTGTCAGGTTTTTTTTATGTTATCACTGTTTCTAAGTTTATACCTCCTGTCGGAAGGCTCCTGCTGAGGAAACCCACCCCGTGATTGTGATGCATTCTGATTATTTTCTGTTGTTTATTGTCCCATTTCTTCTTGAAAGGATCTGGTGTTTGCTTAGTGTTATCCTTTCCAGGATTTCCCACTACTTGTGGTTTCATAGGTCTAACTCCCAAATTATCTCTACCTAATTCAGCGTAAGTATCCTCGATAATTTTTGGCAACTCCCGCTCCTGTGTGCAGGAGTACATTCCCTCAAGCGTTGGCGTATAGCCACCGCTGCTGCCTCCTGTTTTATGTTAGCTAACATAATTGTAGAGACCTGGGAAAAATTGCATATCAATTTCATCCCTAAGTTTAGAGCAGGTTCTGCACCATACTCATTCTGTATTTGTCTTAATACTTCTGGTATCACCGCTATTGAAGGGGTGCCATGAGTCCTGGTATAGATGGCAGCGAAGACCGTACCCCAAGTGGTACAATCCTCTATCTGGGGAGCTATCCCCATTGGCAAGCAGATTGTCAGTATTCTATGTTTTTCTTGTGGGCCTTTGTGTGGAAACACTGCCTCTAACTGAGCTATTTTCTGTGCTATCCAGAATGGCATTTGCTCAGGTTTAGTGTGCATTCTTCCCATAACAGCGTTCAGTGTTTGTGGGGTAATTTTAGTAGCGGTCCCTTGTAATTGACCTGTTGGGGTAACCCTTGTGGGTTGAAGTGTGAGTGTTCTCATAATGAACTGTATCAGATTTCTGTATAGTTTTATGATCTCTTTGTGAAGTGGACGTAAGTCTGCTATTGGCAATGTGTCAACTTCTGGATGCGGCGTGTACGCCGCTAGAACCGGCCAAGTCGCTCCATCTCTGCTGAGCGGACCAAGTCTCTCTTTATCTGTGGTATGGGGGAGGGCACCTTTAAACCAATTTATATGCTCTTGGTAAGTGAGCGGAACTTCTATGTCCTCGTATGCTGAGTATTCTTCAGGTGGATTATCCGGAGTGTAAGAATGAAATGTATGTGTTTTTGCATCTGCAGGTGGGAATTTAACCAAGGAATAGAATACCTCTGTTCTGTATGCCTTCATGAAGGCAACGGTTCCACCTAAGGATGAGAGACCAAATTCTGCTAATTTTATATTAAGTGCATTTCTGCAATTTTTCGATATGTTAAGAGCTCCTTCAAGCTCCGCTTCCTCCGCTCCAGCACCACTCGTGCCAGCGTCTCCAGTCTGAGACATTGTCAGAGGAAGTATAGAATGTAGATTGTGTTTGTGCACAATGTAGGGAACTATAATCCTTCAAGCTTGCATAAACTACAGCCAATACATAGAGTATACCTACTCAGCTGCGCCAGATTGTCCCTCCTCACTCCAGACATCTCTGGGTAAATGTGAGTAGGGGTCTCTGAGAAAGCACCACTAAACTACTCAGATTTGACCGTTAAATAAGAACCAAACCAACGTTGGCGGCTCCATGTTGTGTAGTTCCTACAAATCTATATAGGATCTGCGCGTTTAGACAACATAAACTAAGGGATTGGAGTACAAACTGGTTTCATGCACCCCCGAAGGATATGTTAGTCTGTAGACTAGCTAGCTCACAGTGCCACTATGAGCCCCTCTTACCAAGGAGCGAATAGTTTCTGGCAACTATCTAACATGACAACCCTGACCCCTCAGGGATCGTGGAAACAGTACGGTAGTTTTCGCTCAGTCACTCGTGCTTACTTTGTCTCAGAGAGAGACACAGAATAGACGGTGGGGGCGTTTTCAATAAGTATTCATTGAACCAGTTTCATTCTAGTATAAAATGTGTGCTGCAACAACCATTAGACATAAACAGATATATACTATTATGAGCCTAAATGTACCTAGCATGTATGTAGGTGTGTAGCCAAGAATCCCCTTAGGATAGGGCCAACCCCATTACCTGATGTGGGAGAGCGAAGGACCCAGTCTTTGTCTCGAGATGGACACCCCTCAAGGGATGTCAGACCACTGCGTGCTGGAGTGTCTGTGTGCAGGGACTTCAGCGTCTCGCGTCAGCGTGTCAGCATGGAAGTCTTTCTCCTCTGGTTTGCCCAACGAAGATGTAGTGCTTATATACCCGAAAGGTACCCTCAGGGGTTCTACCTATAAGTGTACTATGGGCATGTCGGGCAAGGATGATGATAGAGGTGCTTATACAGAGTTATTATGCAGAAGATGGAAATCCTGCTGTGATACTGAGAATCCTCATGCATAATACACGACAGTCATGTAGCACCTAACTAGGTAAAAGGTCAGCGCCAACCCGTTATGTAGAACAATGGTAGGACAGATGTTGGTAAAAGGTTGTGTAACTACCTAGGCCTATATTGGGGTACATTGGGGGTTCATAACAGATTCATAGGAGAGCGTAGCTACAACCTTCGCAGTAGTGCTCCTCAGGGCCACTGACTTGCGGTACCTGATGGCATGATCCACCACAACAAGTATGTACTTGTTACCCAAGGATGATGGAGGGTCAGGCTGATCAATTCTATCAATCCCCACCCCCATCAAATGGTACCCCCCTACCACAGGTAGGAGAACCATGGGTACCTTGCTCTGGCCACCAGGCTTGCTGCTGGCTTACCAAGCCACCTTGGCCAGTAGAACTGAGATACTAAACTGTCTTTTTGATGCCCAGGTGACCCGCTAAGGGTTATTCATAGGTTAACTGCAACAAGAAATTCCTGTGCACCTGAAGAACCACCAGCCTTTTGCTGGCTCCTGGCTCAGAGTCAGCAGGCTAACTGTACAGGAATCAATTTTCCCCAAGTCACCTTGTGCCTTCCAAATACTCCAATGGAGACCTGGTCTTAGGCAATCTTCAGCAGACCCACAAGTATAGGACATTCAGCCTCTGCTTTACAAAACTCCTCCTGGGACGGTCCTCCTGCTGCAAGCAAGTCTGGTAGGGACTTCTTTGAGTCTGCCCCTAGTTCTAGCCTACTCCTCTCTGGTCTCTTTCTCTAGAGTAGTTCCCTCCTCACTTGAAAGCTGGTTCACAGTCTGCGCCCTTGTGAGCACAACTTATGAAGTCCAAGCCATATAGTCCTCAGGCCCTGGTACTAGCCTGGGTTCAACAAGATCATTCCCCAGAAAACATTCAGTGCCCTGCTCCTCTCGCATCCCTGTGTCAACTATGGCCTTCTTACCATTCACCTCTACCTCCTTTCTGGCAACGAAGAACCCTGAGGGATACCATACTTCATTGCTTTAGGTGCAGAGAGAAATGGCTTTAAATACACTTCTTGTTCTCTGTTGGTTAAGAACGATTTAATCCAACTCAGGGCTGACCCACCTATCCCCAGCTCTGCCAATCTAGATAAAAGAAGTTGATGGGAGATGGTATCAAAGTCTGCCTACACATTCAGCAGAATAAGTGCAGCCCGCTGACCTTGATCAAGACAGAATTTGATTTCCTCAGCTATCTTCAAAAAAGCAGTTTCTGTGCTATGGAGTGGAAACCCGATTGTGGGGGATGGAGTAAATAGTTTCTCTTCAGATAAGTGCTTAGTTGGTGATTAACCAATTTATGTGATAGAGACTTCTAGATTCCTTACTTTAGAATTATCCACAGGCGTCGGACTGGATCCAGAAATTTTTAGTTAGCAGTATCCCTGTGCGCCGGTAGGTGGCATCGCTCGGCTCCGTGTGGCGTCATTGGCATCGTCCGCTCCAGAAGGGACATGTGCGGTCCCTATATAGGCGCCACCCCAGCGCGCTGACATCAGTTCTTTTTTTTCCACATTAGCCTCCACAGATCTGGAGTGAGCAACCCCCAGTCAATTTTTGACTGGCCCTTTTTTCGACTTTTGTCGAAGTTGTTTTCAAGACTTATCTCCTGGTGTGGCAGAGATGTCCAAGGGTAAGCCTGGATTCGAGCCCTGTGGCGCCTGTCATCTGCAAATGTCGGTGACAGACCTGCGCCACGTCTGCCTCTGGTGTCTTGAGTAGACCACGACGCCAAGCCCGGCGATGATTGTTGCGCCATGCACCCTCAAGCTCCTTGCCCCTCAACGTGTGACGCTGCGCCGGTCTTGATCGCGGTCGAGAGGAAGGTCCCGGTATCGGTCACGAAGTCATCGATCTTCGTCTCAGTCGAAGTCGTCCCACTCCGGTAAGTCCCACAAGAAGAAGAGGAAGAAGTCAAAGAAATCTTCGACTTCACCTCATCCGTCAAAGTCATCCGACGAGATGAGGGAGCATCATCGCTCGAGGCCTGGCTCTGCGGTTGAGCCTATGCCTGGGCCGTCTCCCTGAGTTTCTGGGAGCCAGAGTGACTTCTGTCCAGCTCTGAGAATTTTATGAGGCCATGCACCTCATATTTGGGCGTCCCATCCCTGCTGGAGTGCCTTTGGGCCCCGCAAGTTCGGGCGGGACCCTACTGGTTCCCCACCTGCGGGTCCGCCCCTAGCGCCAGTCTGGTCCTTTGGATCCACGGACCTTCCCCCAATGCTGGTCCCACTGTCGACACTCCCGGCACCGTCCCCATTTTCATCACTGAGTCCGACATGGAGCCAGAGGGGCGTCACCCGATGCCGACTCAGGTTCTGACTGGAGCCATACCCTCCAGTCCAGACCCTGAGGCCTATTCCTATGGGCTAGGACTTGGGCAAGATTAGGAGGGGGCATTGGACCCTGAAGAATTAGAGCTCCTAGACCCCAACATGGACTGGTGTGAGGAATTGGCTGATGACAGTGGACTGGACACCTCCTCAGATACTGGCATGGTCTCTCCTCCTACCGTGGCTACGGAGGAAGGAGCCTCTTTTACTTTGGTGGTGAGAAGGGCGGCCGAGGTCCTGGACCTTAGCCTTCCCTCAGTGGCAGTCAAGACTAACATCTTGACAGAGATGCTTTAGCCAGGAGTGACCTCCCCCAGAACCGCTTTTCCCATTTAATGAAGCCCTTACAGATGTCTTGCTATGGGCCTGGTCCAAGACCTACACAGGGGCTTCTGTGAACAGGACAGTTGCCCGCCACCATCGTCCTGGCAACCATCATGGGCAACCAGTGGGCGGCAGGATACGCCATCACCTGCACCACAGGAAATTGATAACATCAGATCACTGGGTTCTCCAGATTTTCCGAAGGGGCTACTCCCTCCCCTTTGTGACTACTCCTCCACCCATGCCCCTCTCTTGCGACAGGCTGACGGACGACCATATCTCCTTACTCCGCCAGGAAGTGGCTGCTCTCTTTGCCAAGGGACCCATAGAGAGGGTGCCGATGCCAGAAGTAGGTCATGGTTGTTATTCCCGCTACTTTCTGGTGCCCAAAAAGGCTGGAGGCCTTCGCCCTATCCTAGACCTGCACCCTCTCAATTTTTTCCTGAAAAAGGAGAAATTCAAAATGCTCACACTCGCTCAAGTTCTGTCTGCCCTCAACCCGGTGGTAGCGTTGGGCTTGCAGGACGCATACTTCCACATTCCTGTCTTGCTTGCCCACAGGCATTTCCTGCGGTTCACGGTGGGCCACGAACACTTTCAATTTGCCATGCTCCCTTTTGACCTTACCAGTGCCCCTCGGGTGTTCACCGCGTTGGTGGTGGCTGCAGCTCATCTGCGGAGATCAGAGGTACCAGTCTTCCCCTATTGTTGAAGGCGTGCTTGCCCCAGGCAGTCGTCTCCCACCTCCAGACTACGGCAGACCTCCTGCACTCGCTGGGGTTCATGATTAACGTGCCGAAGTCGCACCTGACTCTCTCTCAGACGCTCCCCTTAATCAGAGCTGTTCTGGACATGGTGTAGTTTCAGGCTTATCTTCCCGAATGGTGAGTCCAGGATATTCAGGCTAGGATACCGCAGTTTCAGCCTCTATCCTGGGTTTCGGTGAGACTGACTGAGGCTGCTGGTCCTTATGGCCTCCTGCATCCTGCATGTGATACATGCCTGCTGGAATATGAGGGCTCTGCAGTGGGACCTGAAGTTCCAGTGGGTGCAGCATCAGGGGAATCTCTCCGATATGGTCCAGATCTTGGAGAGAACTGAAAAAAATCTGCAGTGGTGGTTAACAAACCGTGATTGGGTCAGTGGCAGACCCCTCTCCCTTCCCCCAACCAGATCTGACAGTAGTGACAGATGAGTCACTCCTGTGATGGGCAGACCATTTGGGCGAGGTGGAGATCAATAGCCTCAGGTCTCCAGTGGAATTCCGGCTCCACATCAAATGCCAGTTGGATCGCTCCGGGCGATCCAACTGGCATTGAAAGCCTTTCTACCCTCCATCAAGGGAAGGCTTGTGCAGGTGTTCATGGAAAACAACAACGCCATGTGGTACTGCAACAAACAGGGTTGGGTTGGGTCGTGGACCCTTTTTCAAGAGACCCTGCTCCTCTGGACATGGCTGGAACGTCAGGGCATATCCCTGGTGGTTTAACACCTGGCAGGCTCTCTGAACGCCAGAGCAGACGAGCTCAGCGGCAGATCTCTAGAGGATCACAAATGGCATCTCCATCCGGAGGTGGTGCAAGGTCTCTTTCAGCAGTGGGGAGAGCCTTGGTTAGATCTGTTCACCACCACAAAGAACATGCAATGTCCACAGTTTTGTGTGTTGGAGTTTCCAAGGTGGCTCTCGCTTGGAGATGTTTTTTGTCTGGAGTGGAGCTTAGGCCTCCTTTACTCCTTTCCACCCATACCACTCCTGCCCAGAGTACTCAAAAAGATCAGGAACGACCGGGCCCAAGTCATCCTTGTGGCTCCAGAATGGGCTCGGAGAGTTTAGTATCCCGCGCTGTTGAGCATAGCCATCAATCCTCCAATCAGGCTGCCCCTTCAGGTGGATCTCCTGTTGCAGCAGCAGGGAAGGATTTTCCACCCAAACCTGGCAGTGTTCCACATTCTTGCGTGGAGATTGAGCAGCAACAGCTGACAGCTTTCGACCTTCTGCCTGAAGTTTGCATTGTTATCTTGGCAGCCAGGCATCCCTCCACCAAGACGGTATACGCCTGCCGCTGGGGCAAGTTTGTGGCATGATGTGCAGAAAAACAGTTTGACCCCCTTTTTGCTCCCCTTTCTCAGGTCCTGCTATTTATTCTATCTCTTGCCCAGCAGGGCTCTGCTTAGGGCACCTCAAGGGGCTATCTTTCTGACATCTCAACATTTCTGTGGTTGCCAGATCAGCCATCCCTGTTCAAATCCTCTGCTGTGAATAGGTTTTTGAAAGGTCTTCAACAGATGTTTCCACCTTCACCCTTCATCGTGCCTCAGTGGGACCTCAATCTAGTACTCACCTTTCTGATGTGCACTCCCTTTGAGCCACTGCACAATTGTCCTCTAAGGCTCCTTACCATCAAGATGGCCTTCCTAGTGGGAATAACATTTCCCTGAGTTTCATTGAGTTCAGGCTTTGTCATCTAAGCCTCCGTACCTAAACATCTTCCCGGACAAGCTGGTTCTTCGCACCAGAGCTTCCTTCCTGCCGAAAGCTGCTACTTCCTTTCATGTAGGCCAGTCCATCACCCTTGCCTACCTTTTACGCTCTGCCGCATCCCTCTAAGGAAGAGTAGCGACTCCAACGATTGGATCCAAAAAGAGGATTGTTGTTCTACCTTGACCGTGCTAAAGAATTTTGGGTGGATAACCAACTCTTTGTGGGGTGTGTCGGAGCGAAGAAAAGAGAGGGCATGCAGAAACAGACCATTTCCTAATGGACCGTGTTCTGCATTAAAATCTGCTCCGCACTGGCAAGAAGCCTGCCCCGAGGGTTTGCATACTCATTCCACCAGAGCTAAGCCTGCGACCACTGCGTCAGCACGTAGAGTTCCAGTCTTGGACATCTGCCAGGGACGAATGTGGGATTCTCTGTACACGTTCACCAAGCACTACTGCCTGGACAATTGGGTCCTTCGGAATGGGCATTTTACCCTATCGGTCCTGCAAGACTTTCTGATCTGATCGGTTTGCAGACCTGCCTCTGGGGAGGTATTGCTTGGGTATCTATTCTAAGGTAAGGAATCTGCGGCTAGAAGTCTCTATCAGATGTACAAGTTACTCACCTTTGGTAACGCCTTATCTGGTAGAGAGATTATGTAGCCACAGATTCCTTACCACCCCACCCATCCTCCTCGCTCTGTAAACAGATTTTTAAGGACAGGGTTTTTTCCCTTTCAGGGCCCTAGTTTTGCACACCAGTGGTCAGTGTTCTTTGAGGCTTCATGCTCCTAGCGTGGAAAATCGCAAAAAGAAACTGACAGCACGCCGGGGTGGTACCTTAATAGGTACCTCGCACTTCACTTCCTGCGCGGACGCTGCCTCGCTGAGCCGAACAATCCCACCTACCAGTGCACAGGGATACTGCTCACAAAATATTTCCAGGTCCAGTCTGATGCCTGCGGATAATTCTAAGGTAAGGAATCTGCGGCTAGATAGGGTCTCTACCAGATAAGGCGTTGCAGAAGGTAAGTAACTTATTCTTCCAGGAATTTTGCTGCTGCCGGAAGTAATGAAATGGGGTGGAAATTTTCCATTAAAGTTGGATCAGAGCAGTTTTTTCAATAGAGGGATAACCACTGCCCGTTTCCAATAATTAGGAACCAATCCATGAGTTAGAGAAGAGTTAAAAACATGTTTGAGGGGAGGATTAATTAGGTCAATAGTATGGGCTAGCAGACCTAAAGTCTAAAGTAGAGCCTGATTTGCACTGAAGGATCGCCATTCTGAGACTCGTCTAATGAGATCTGATCAAAAGTGGAAAGAGTACACTTGATATTAGACTTATAAACATCCTCCTTAAAGGGTTACACCTCCATTGAGGTGAGAAATGAGCCCTGAATGTTTTCAATCTTTTCTACATAAAAAGCAGCCAACTTATCACTGAGTTCCTTTGAGGCGGGAATCCTATCACGACAGGCATTCAGAAGAAGCTGTTTTACAATTTTAAATATTTCATGAGAAGAGTTCTCTGCTTTCCTAATAGTCTCTGTGAAGAATTCAGCTTTTGCCAACTTGTTTTTTCTACGGTACTCTTGTGAGGCCAATTTGTATATAGCTTTATCATCTGGGCTGTATCTTACCCGCCAACGACGTTCTAACTATTAACAGCGTTTGTTTTCTTGAATCAAGTCCGGGAAGAACCACGGAACAGATATCGGTGTCCATGAAAAATTTATAGAACGTGGAGGAGAGACTTAATTTTCCGCATCAGTGAACCAATTAATGACTGGCTGTCAGCCTCTTCGGGGTGATCAGTGAGTGCAGGATGATAATCCTTAAGGCCAAACGAAAAGCATGTTTATTACTCAATTTCGGGTCATCCTAGTCCTGCCCTGTAGGTACATTCTTTTTAACTAGACATCTGAAGATTAAAAGAGATCAGAAAATGATCCGACCAGACAACTGGAATTAGGTGCTTTGTTACAATCAGATCTAGATTAGAAAACATCAAGTCAGTAGTGTGACCTGCCTTATGCGTGGGGGAGGTGATAAACTGTTGCAAATTCACACCATTGTACTCCACTCTACGCCGCTCCACTCCTCTACTCCACTCTATGACTCTACTCTATGCCATGACACTTCACTCCTCACCAATCTACTCCACTCTTCGCCACTCCACTCTACAACACTCTTCTCCACTCTCCTCTACACCACTATCTTTTAGCAATGCAGAACAGAAGCCACGTTGGTGTGCAACATGGCTAAAACACATTGGCAAAGCCAGTAGCTTTTGCATAGACGAGACCTGTTGGCTTTTTGCTTGAGGCGCTTCACTGCGCCGTGTGTATAAATGTAGCAGAAGGAACCTGCAGCTGACAGGTGTTCAGACAGAGCCTGGGTTCGTTTAGAGGTCAGGTTGCCCTGGAGACACCAGTGTTTCGCCTTTCCTAGAATGCTCAGGATCTTATCACTGCCCTGAGTGAAAAACAAAACTGAAAGTAAAAACAGCAAACACCTATTACGCCTTCACTCTCTCTGGTTTCTTCTCAGTGCAGCACAACTCTGCAATATGCCAGCACTTAAGACCCTCCTTCAGAGCTGGCGATGCATGGTGTTTTTCCATTGTACAGGTAGGCTCTCTTCACCCTGTCTCAACTCCGGGCCTGGTTCAAGCTGTGCCCATTGACTGTGAATGGCGGAATACAGAGCATCAAGGGAGCACTGAGGTGGCAGCAGAATCTAGAGTACAGAGGGAGGAGGAGCAACGACATGGGGTGGCTCCAGCACAATTGTAAGTTTGATATGTCTGATCCATGCACTCCACCTCCATCATTTCTGCCCCCTATCTCATCTGCCTAAGTACTCTATGCCCTCATCCTTTACACCACTTATGCTCTCAGTCCCTTTCCTATCATCTCCGTCCTATGCTTTCTGTGCCTTTTCTTCATACCAACTGTGCTGTTTGTAGAAGGTGATGCTGATGCACAGAGTCTTAAAGTTGCCATATAATACAACAGGGAGGTGCTCAAGGGATGAATGTTGAGGAGGTGGTGTGATTTAAGGTTTGGAAATGTCAAGTTTTCTAGCCCATCTGCTTGAGAGGCGCAGCAACAAGAAAATATTTCATATGTCTTGAGGTGAGCTGTGGAATCTTGCATGTTTGGAGATAGTTTGTCCACAGGTTTGCACTGGTGGCTTTTTTATGAGTGGCGTTGGTGACGTGCATGTCCATAATGGCAAAATTCCTTGTTTGTGTTCACAAATCACGCAGGAGCGAAAATACTAGGAGGGATGCTCCTATGTCTGTGGTGTGGATGAACCTATCTCCTGTGTGAATGTGCTTCCTTTTACACTGGTAACTAGGGTGTATACAGCACACCACAAAGCATCCCTGTAAGTGAAAGAGATACAGAGGTAAGCATGGAAAAATACAACCAAGGAATCGGATGCGGCATGGTGAGAAATGATCAACTCATGTTGATGACTGCTGCATAAAGCAGCCATTTATTGGATACAGCATACCTTGCAAAGGTATTAAGACACGATGCACAAACCACAGAAGGAGGGACAGGGAGCCAAAAAAAGAGGTCCAGTACCCATGCTCCCTAGAACACGTATATACAGCACTCAGGGGTAACTGTTCCTGTAGAGGATTCCGGCCAAATAGGCAACGGAAAAGATAAAGATCTAAGGAAAAAAGGAATTACTTAAGTAGGTTGGGGGAATTTCCTTATTTGGAAAAGATGCCCTCACACACCCGTGAAGGTGTCATGCTCATCATTGGGAGTTTTTGCTCCTCGTGGGGCCGGCGCTGCAATACCCCACGGGCCCCGCGAGAAGGCTCTTTAGCGGAGATCTTTTAGTAAAAAACGCTGTAGTGGTGAGTGCGAGTGTGTGGAGCTGGCATGATAGTTTGTTAAAAATACCATGGAAGTGCCCAATAAAAGAAGGTTTTTATTCCTGGGTCGACCGGATAGAGTAAAAACAGAGACCAAACTGCTGGTTTCCACTAATGAGAAAATATAGTTTGGTTCAAATTATATGTGCAGTGGGTGGGGTCGACATGTTTCACACCCTATTGGTCCAGAAGGGATCCTCGGCGTTTCCTCAGGACCAAGTATAGTGTGAAAACTTAAATAGACAAAAATGGCTTAAAAAACAGAGGGAAGGCTCCCTGAGTCATAGTCTGGGAAACACTAACTACAATGGTGCCGGAAAAGATACTGTTATATCATCAGTCACCCAAGAAAAATAATCCAACCTGAAAGAGACAGAGAAGAAAAATAGTGTAAATATATACCAGCCACATTGAGTATCTGTGTCAGAGGGTGACTCTGAAGCCCATACCACCAGCTCATATCTGCAACGTACACCCACCTCCAGCTACGCAGGCAGAAGGAAGGTGAAGCATTTCTCATCAAAAGTTTCTCTGCAAGTGCTTGGCCTGAAACTCAAAAGGGATTACGGTGAAAAGCTTCTGATGGTGTGAATGTATTATCTAGGCAGAAATTTTGAACGGTGAGCCTGCACTTCGACTGTGATGGAAACACCAAAAGTTACAGAGGATAATTTAATTATATATTATTAATACTCTTCTTTATGCCAACAAGCTGTCTCAAGGTACTTTTTGCAGTAAAACTCTTAAGGGTCGAATAAGTTAGTGCTGGAAGTGTGTGGACCTACTTTCTAAACTTGAAACTGACACGCACACTGAGCCTGCACGATTATGATGATGGGCACACAGAGCAAGTCAGAAGATAGGTTTCTTTTTGTATGTTTTGTAATATAAAAATATTTAGGATCTACTAAACCTTTGTCTGACTCAAGTTACTGCTAACTCTTAAATCTGAAAGTTGCCACTGGAACTTCGGACCAACTATTTTGCTGCCCTGTCGACCGTGCCAAATATGTCCAGGGCTTTGTTCAATACTGCTTGTGTGGAGGGGTGAAGGGTGATAAGGATATCAGAGAAGGCTTACAAGATGTTTCATCAAATTGTCTCAGGTGTTCTGCAGACTCTCAAGAGTAATAGCTCTGAGAAAATACCCAGGAATGACTTTAGCAACAGGCGCATTAAAGTATCACAGTACCTTTGTCTTGCCAGAGCCAGGGAATTGTCATGAGCCTGGTACTGTTCTTTTGTCCTGCACTAGTGGTTCTTAAACTATGGTCCGGGCACCCCTGGGGGTCTGCAAAGCCTACTTAGGGCTTCCAAGACTGCTTAGAAAATGAAGTAATATTAACAGATTAATAACGTATATATGAATAAAGAAGCAAATTGTAATATTGGAGGCTAGAAATTAAGTTAACATTCTCAGATTGGTTTGTGGGAGAAGTGCATGTGCATCAAATAGGCTATAGTATGAATGATGAGTGACCCCAATTGAATTTAGAAAAGCACCAACCTTCCCATTAAAATTAAATGTAGATTTTTTTTTTTTTTTATAGTAGTTTGTAAATTAAATTAAATATTACATCATTTGTGTATTTGTTTGATGAATGCTTATTTTTGTAATTGTAATTATATTTCTATAGTGTTTACTATCCATGATGAGGTGTTGAAGCGCTTTACGAGTAGCATGCAACTCCAGAACCCAAGGCTAATGGTTAATCTGGTGGTTATTGTTGGTTATTGTGATTAGTCGTGCTCTTAAAATAAAATTGCATGCATTTATTACAGTTACTTTGTGATGTATTATATTAATACCAGTGAGAGGTAAGCATTTGTTCAGAAATAGAAGGCATGCAGAAAATGGAAGGTAAGAAGATGGTAACTGAAGAAAGAAGTGAGAGGAATCAAGCAGAAGTACGTCAAGATCAAGTTTTCATTCAGGGTTTTAGGAGTATTGTGGGGGGAAGTCTTTTGTGATAGCTAGCCATCGGAGGATGTAAGCTGTAGAAAGAAACAATATTATACATAGTGCTCCATATCCGGGGCATTCAGCTTAAACATGCGATTCGGAGTGTACACATCATTTAAACATTAAGACCCCTAGCCTGTTGTGTGCCAAGCCTAAGGCAGCCCTTTTAAACATAGTCTGGCATATCCCGGCCTTGGTACCGGGTCTGTATGCTGCAAAAGGGGAGTTGGTGCATAAAAAAGATACGGTCTCATTTAAAAGTCTTTCCTCTCTATTTTGTAATAAGAGTTTTTTTCACTCACTCATTAAACATGAGAGATTCGAGAACGGCTTAGAGTGTCTCGCCAATGCATAGTCAGATGTATACCATGTTCTATCACCTAATCCCATCCAAGTGTCAGATTTATACCATGTTCTATCACCTAATCCCATCCAAGTGTATGTTGTGCGTGTTTCTGTATGTGGCTACTGTAGTATATGTATTGTTCTTCTAAGCGAAACATAGTGTTGGAGGCCTGTAGGTTCCATTTTGAAAGTCCTGCTCCTGTGCGCAAGCTGGGGGTGATGTTGTTTCCCCAGACAGTGGAATTGTATCACAAGAGATGCTGGAGAGAGGAGACCTAGACAGTGAAGTGAGGACAAAGGAGACAAGGCTCCTATAGAAATTTGATTAGGTCCTTCCTGTAGCACTGCCATTTGGCAGATGGTGGGGGTGAAGGTGCTGCACTCTGTTGTTCAGAATGAGAAGGGTATTTTAGGTAAAACCATTCTTTTGTCTCTTTCCTGATCGCTGGCTTGTGTTTGTGCATGGCCAGGAGCAGGTAGTTCATACCTCTTTGTGCCTCTGTTGTGGGTTCTTCAGGCTAGAGACTACCCTTCTGTGAGGCGCATCGCCCCACACAAATGCTGTGTCTACAGAACTGAATAGAGAGGTTCTTGAAAAAGGAAGCCACTTTGCACCTTTTTTTTGGGGCTGCAGAGTTCTGAAAATAAAAAAAAGTGCCGGTGTGAAGAGCCACTATCTGGCCTCTGACTTGAGAGCAGTAACTCGCCTTAAATGGGTTCGCAAACAACTCCGCTATTGTGGACATATTGAGAGGAGGCTCTGTTGGAATGTGGTGAGCGTGTCCACCCGCCTGCCTTGAACTGAGAAACACGGTCCTATGGATTGCAGCATTGTGGTGGAAACACCTGGTCCGTTTGAGTTCCAGGGAGAATTGAACTTTTAGACGGAGCTATGGGCCAAAGGAAGAAGTCTGAATTCACTCCTCTGTCAGGACGGCAGTACAGTGCTCGCCTGGCAGGCTGCCTGGGGTCTGAAGTTTCAAGACTTGGGATCAGCCGCTGTGCCAGTTCAGCACTTGTACGAGCGCCCAAGATAAGGGAACTATAACCAAAGCCATGAAAATGAAGCCTACACAAGCGGGCCTTGTGGGTTCCGCTGCCACCGAGGTCTGCGTTAGTTGGACACATTAAGACATTCTGCCAAGCTGCGTCTTTGTGCTCTTGTAGGACTGAAGCACGGAACCTCTTAAAATGCACACATACACCGAGCCGTTTTTAAGTCGCAGGTCCGTCCCCCCCTAAAAAGAAATGAACATACCAGTGGAAGCCGTCACTGGAGTTTAAATGATCACCAAGCCTTGTCCAGTTTACTCGAACTGGAGCAGGAAGCCCTTTCTCTACTGTTAGGCACAACTTTGCATGCCTACACTACCAGTACACCACAGGCCTGCCGTTCACCTTCCACAGGCCCCAAAATGCAAGTCAGCCACCTTAAAGGACCGTTATTTTTAAGTTTAAATATTTTTATTAAACGACCGTTATTTTTAACGTACAGTTAACAACTGTGCGTAGACTTGCTATAAAACCGTTTCTAGGATTCATTAAAAAAACATTTTGCTAAGAGAATAGGAAATTAAAAAACACAAATATATGCGATCAAATACGTCCATGTGTTTAATGCCGCAAAAATAGAATCCCGTCAACAGCTACAACTCCATAAAAATGCATATCTCATCACCTTATACAAGGTGAAATTCAAATAAAAACAAGTCGCACCGCTGTGACCTCTGTTAATGGCACTTTAGAGCAGATAAAGGTCTGACTGCGTGTACTAGCGCACCCGCGGGGAAGGTTGAAGGTTTCTTGCAAACAGCCTGATAGAGAGCATTCCACTAGATACGAGGCCCAACTGTACACAAAGTCATAAAATGCATAGAAGCCTGGTCACGCGGTCTCTGTGAATGGCTGCATTATTTTTTATCAACCCTTTTTAAAGGGGGAACAACTTCCTTTAAAAAAAAGTCTGTTTATTATCCAGACTAGGTTCAACACGCGCTCCTGAATGCACTGTATAACCAGAGATCAAAGCTCTGAGCGGACATAAAGTGCTAAGGTGGAGGTTAATTGCAGCGCTTGAGTAGGACAGGCAAGCATTTCTAAGAAAACTAAGTCCCTGCATGCCCATAGCTGCCAAGGTTTCAGATTGCTTATGTGTGACATTTTCATAATTTCACTGTAATTATGAGTGACATTCAACGACTATGAGTGACACTTTCTCATGAATAAAAATCAAGCAATGAGGATGAGAGAACCAAATAAATATCAGGAATTAGATCAATTTGAGCAACCAGAAACACTAAAAAGGTCTTAATAAAGCTGCAAAGCACTAGAAATGAAAGGGCACTAAACCATCATGAAACATGGAGCGCTCTGGCCCCAAGCAGGCTACTTGTTACTAGTAGTAAGTCTCATCTTCCATGCTCACAACAATACCAGTGTGCACATTAGTGCTATTAAAAACGTTAACTAAAAGTACAGAGAAATGTCACGAAGAACAGGGCAGCTCTGCACCCAGCACTTGACTGAAACACACGTAATACTTCATAACGTTCCGAATGACATGACATTCCTGATGTAAAACAAAATAAAAAACAGACGATAACGTTCATTTTCTTCTATGTAGTATGGTGGCTGTGATAAAAACAACATTCCGTGCTCGAAAAGTAAAGACTTTGTAATGTAAAAGAATGTCTTCCGTACTGATTATTTAAATTGTCTTTCATTTTAAAGTGAGTGCCCCCGTTATGTTATAGGCAGTAAGATGTACTCTGCCTGTACCTCACACCCGGACACTGCTCACACCCGGACACTGCCCACACCAATGCCGACCAGACATGGGGGCCCATGTTAAAAGTATAAGCAGCAATTTGTTAGATGAGATTGTCTTACACTGTTGGCCTGCTGTCTTTTAACACACAGTAAACGTGACAAGATAATGCTCGTTCACCTTAAGTCAAGAATGGTTATTTTGGGGGTGCCGCAGCACCCCAATACTTCCTGCACCTATGTCTTCCAGTAAGCTAATTAGATGAAGACGTTAGCAATAATCTGTAGGTTAGG
This sequence comes from Calotriton arnoldi, assembly GCA_963921515.1. NCBI lineage: Eukaryota > Metazoa > Chordata > Amphibia > Caudata > Salamandridae > Calotriton > Calotriton arnoldi. The sequence goes on along the minus strand of CAWUFW010001641.1, from coordinate 108,120 downwards.
AGCAGCGTTTATAATCTCAGAGTGAGGTGGTCACGCTAGTTTTAAACCTAAACCTTGTAAGAACTGAAAGCACAAACACGGTCATGCATATCGACCAGCAATGACGAAATTAAAGTTCGACATTGCCTTCTGCGTGGGTTCTTGTCCCAGCCTCTCAAGGGAAGGCCACATTGGTCGACATTAGCTTTCCAGAAGTTCAGTCAGTGCTGCACCCAGTGGCGGCTCGTGCTGCTGCCCTGAATGGTCATAAAGGCTTCTTGGAATTGAAAGCAGCAAAGCCTTTCCAGCTTTTTCCCCTTCCTCCCTCAGGTCTGAACATGACTCACTGCCTACTCGGCCAGTACCGTAAGGCACTGTTCAAGAGATGGCATTAGAGAATATGTTACCCGCAGAGCTACGTGGACTGTCACAGTGAAGTAGTGAGTACCAGGGTTCCAGCCCATACTGCCATGGCGTAAACTTGCCCGCCCTTTCCTTTGAATCGAGTGCACAAATATGGGCGGTCGCACCTTTGGGATACTCAGTTCACTTTAATAATATTTTGAAGAACTTTAGTGACTGCTACCAAAATGTATTACTAACTGTCAGGTGAGCGGTCGGACCCTTCCAGGAGCACTTCCCAGCCTCCGCGGCGGCGGGCACACACCACTGCGCAGCCTGCCTCCGGTCAGACAGAGAAATAAATATAGGGAAATAATTACCTAAGTCTTCTGAAAGTTTGGCAAGCCACGATCCTGGCCACCAGCGTGAGCGTCATGAGGCTGCGGGGACTGAATCGCCCCATCTAATGAGAAGCTGCAGGCAGTGACACAAAAATACCGGCTGCAGCGTAGATAGAAATGCAAGCAGCGGGGGGCTCCAGACAACTTGCTGTTCTCATAACACTGCCTGCCCGCTCGAGCCGCAGGCACAAGGCCCGCCTATAACTCCTCTCCCAGCATTCTCATTGGCCAAATCATGGGACACTATTGTAGTCCGTGAGACATCATGTCACGTGAATAGAAGGCCATGAATGGAGCCGTCCTGGGTCCCGGTAATTTTGATTGAAGGCAGCATATTTCAATTTGGGCACGCACGGGCTCCCATGTCAATTACTCTCTGTCTCCTGAAGTCTGCGGGGAGCGAAAGCAGTGCACTCAGCAGAGCGGCGCCCCCCCCTCCAGCGCACACAGGTCAGAGGCACCACCACCAGCCAGGCAGCGCGCACTGCGCGCTAGCACCTGGTGTTAAGCAAGTTTCAGCGCGTCAGCAGAGAGTGGGCAAAATGCGTGACAATGCATTTCAGTGCGGTGATGCGGAACACCACACTGAAATGCGTTAGCGTCACGCCTGATGTGTGAGTGACACTTGGCAGGACTGCATGCCAATGATGTGGACATTTTAGGAACAAAGAAGTGCAGTCAGAGAAGGCGAGTTCCCTCCCTCTTTCGCTTATACAAGCCCAGAACGTTGAAGTGCAAAGTTCACAAACGCAGGCAAACAAAATGCTGTCCAGACAAGTGGGCTGCACACTTTTTTTTTTAGCAGTGTCCTTATAAGGAAAGAAATATATTTCTCGTAGGCAATAAAGAGAACAAATACGTTGTATCTTCCTTTTTCCTTTTTATTGTCCTTTCTATGTTAGTTTTTTCATGCGGTTTCTGGTTTCACGTTTTAGCTCACTCGCTTCAAGGTACCCTCTGTACTGTATAATGTACCCTTTGTAAGAGATTGACATTCTGGAGCTTGACATATTTTATGGACACAGTGCATAGCACTAGGGGGCCTAGGGCCACGTGTATCAAACAATTTTGCATTCGCAAATGGTGCGAATCGGTAATTTCGGCCGTTTGAGAATGCAAAATAGGATTTCAAGATGTATGGAAGGCTTTGTAGTCACAATTGTGGGTAATCGCAATTTTTTGCGATTAGCTAAAATTGCGCATGCAAATAGGGAATCACAATTTGCGATTCTGTAGGCACATGTACCAAGCGTTTTCTAAATGCAAACTGTGCATTTAGGAAATGCTATCACCATTGACTCCCAAGTCGATGGTAACCATGTCCAATTATTGAAAAATGCACAAAAATAAAATGTACAAACTGTCATGTAGCGCACACATGCTCATACGGCATGTGTGCACTTTACATGTGCACATTGTTTAGGGGGGGTGCTTCAGGGGGGCATTAGGCCCCCAGGCAACCTTGGTTTTGCATTACCTAATTTGCGATTACCAATTAGGTAATCGCAAATTAGCTAATGCAAAACAATTCGCACTTATGGGCCTTTAGGCCTATAGGAACAAATGGAGTAGTATTACCTAATAGCGATTATCTAATTGCAAATCTTTATGAATCGCTATTAGGTAATCGCTATTTTCTTACATACCATTTTGCATTCCTTAAATAGCAATTACCTAAAATTCTCTATTTGCGGATTGGAAAATGGATTTTTGATAAATGTGGCCCGTAGTTCTGAGGAGCAACAGAGCGATTTGCAAAAAGGGATATTGATGGAGCAAGTTTTCAAACAAGAGGTGGTATTCACAGACCAGCATGGTTGTGAGAGACTGTGCTAGGGTGTAATGGGGAAAGGGAACTAACTATACATACAACACACACAGGGTTCACTGTTAAATATCAGGCAAACTCATGTCACATTTAGATGCATTTGGCTCACCAGGGCACTTAGTGCGTGGAGCACAGTGCCACAAAAAACAATAGTTCTTTATGGGCAATGCTTGTATTGATGTACCCATTTTGTATATAGGTCGCAATAATGACCCACGTGCAGCACTAATCTTGCAGTATGGCCCAATATACTCTAGTGCTGAGCCTCCATTAGTCTGCCAGGCACTGCCACTGCCCACACCTTCTGGATGTTCCCTCTTACAACACTCACACTTTCACTCCTATTAATCTATAACCCACTCCAGGTAGTGGCACACATACCACTTCCACCACTCGAGACTCGCCTATGCAGTTGGCGACAGGTTTTTTCCCTTCGCCTTTTTGTAGCCCTCCCGGCGCGGCTTGCTCAGGCTCTCGTAGCACTCCTGGGGGTTGCCGCTTTCGCTGAACAGCATCCTGGAGAGGATCTTCTATCCGCAGGTGTCCAGGCTCTGCACCAGGTAGAGCTGCAGCTGGTGGCAGGGGCCCTCCACGGGCGGTGCGGGTGGCTCGGGAACCCCAAAGACTGAGGTCATACCCCAGCAGACTTGGTGGGCAGTGTATATTTGTTCTGTATTATTTTGTAGTTCAAATTGTCAGAAATGCTTAGGCTTGGGCCCCCACCTTCCAGGAATGATTCAGTGGGGGTCCCTGGGTTCCAGTAGTAATTAAGTGGGGGTCCACAGAAGCCAAAAGATTAAGAATCACTGTCCTACACAGTTGTTAAAGCTACAGAACTTGAGGCACTGAACAAAATCAAAGGTCGCTTTGGATTTGTAAGTAACTCTGCAAAGACCCCAGAGACAGTTGTTACAGCAAACTTAGGAGGCAAATCAAAGTTCCAGTACCCAGGTGTATGGGCAATTCAAAAATCCAACAGTTGTTTCGCAATCCAAACAAATGAATCTAACTCTCTAGCTAACCACTAACCTAAGGCCTCTGACGACAGTGCTTAAAGAGTTCGAAGAGTTCCAAGGATGCAAGGAAATGTTTTGAAGTGTCACAGAAGAAGCTACAAAATGTTCCACCAGCAGAAATCGTATGAGGAGATATACTTGGTGTCCTGACGGAAGACTGTCTGAGCTGGAATGGACAGGATCACAGGTGTAGAACATAACCCAATAATAGGAACACAGGGGAAGCTTAAGCAGCAGAACAGAGGTGAAGAGAAGAGCCTAAGCAGGGGATTCCTCTCCTCAACAGCAAGGAAAGCCAAGCACCTACCCATACCTTGGGGGTAGCTTTTATAGACTGCTGGATCCTCGAATATAGCAGTAAATCCTTGAATCCTGCAGTTGCCTACCACTCAGATGGAGCATTCTGACATAGCTTTTGGGGTGCTTGCATGGGGGCAGGATAGGCTGTGCTGGTGATGGGGAGGGCGGTCACAACTGGGTGGCAGACATATGGCAGCCACAATTGTCGGTGGCATGAATCCTGTCACACCAATGTGGGTGACATCCTGAGTGGCAATTTCATTAGCAAGTAGTGGAAGAATCAGCCAGTAATACTTAGGATAAGAGGTGGATGGGAATGGGGGAAAACACCTATGGCAGGCTATGACATTTGGTTACTGGTTTGGTAAACTGACAAACTCTCTTCCTGTTATAACTGGGACACTGTGGTGGGTGCCAACTGGACAGTGTCAACAATGGAGTCATCCTGATGAGCCGCCACTAAATTGGATTAAGTGGAGAAACATTTTCTTAAAATATGCCAGAGTTTTTTAAACAAATTTAGGAGTCGAACACAAATGGTCCCTTTTGTTACACTGTCTAGGGGCTGATGGGCAGGAGGTATTAGATAATTTGTCAGAGTTGGAACAAGAAAAAGGATGTGAGCCTAATGAATTTGAGGGATATTAAAAAAAAGTAGATTTTAATTATCTTCCTTGCATTAGCAACATTCTTAAAATATATAATTTTGCCTCAAGGTGATAGTGAAGTCAGTAGAAGATTACCTCACAGAGCTGAAAAAGCAGGCATCTTGCTGCAATTTCGGAGCTCTGACTGACTGACGAATGTTTTACAGATCAGTTTTTATGGCAATTGAGACAAAGTAATAGTAGCTAAAGGGGTAGAACACATGAAAAATATTCTGAAGTGGTAAAGAATGAGAGTGAAAAGCATATAGCTGTGCAAGCATTTGGAGCCAACACGTGTGAATGTACACAAAACAGAGGGAAGTATGAATAAAGAACTGAAATTCAAAAGGCATGGTTTTAGATGTAGTCTCATGGAGCAAATGTCGAACAGCAGAGAATGTCCATCCATACAAGCGTAAGTCAATAAGTGTAGGAAAGAGGTCACTACTTTAAATGTTGTAGTGCTGCAAAAGGGAAGGAAGGGAGAATGGTGAAAGAGATATGTGAGGAGGTGGTGTTGCAATTAGGGGTCAGAAGTAACGATACTACTTAGGAAGAGTAGAAGTGGAGGACAAGGAAGCCAATGTAATGTTTGATTCATGTTCTCGCATCACTAGTGTTTTAGTGGATGTATGCCACTTTAGTTTCAGTGGGATAGTTGTTCTACATAAGACGGATATTAAACCAGGAGGTTATGGTGGATAGGCAATAAAAATTATTGCATACTTTCCAACAACTATGGAATTTAGAGGACAGTTGGTTGTATACATCTAGCATAAAGAAGATAATGGATACTTCAAACTCCGTATACCTCACCTTTAGAATAGCCCCAGGCATATTGGATCTGGAAAAGTTTACAAAGCAGTACTCCCACGTGCCAGAAGGTGGCACTGTTAAGCTCCACATTAGCTTTGTTTGATCTATAAGTGACAAATGAAGGCACATATAAGTAAGTGCAAGCCCTTCACACTGGCATCAGTTCCTTACTTTCTGCACCTTTGTACTCGGATCAGGAACTCCGCTCCTTATTTATTCGGTTTGCTGAGAATTTGTTTAAAAAACAACCAGTGTGCAAGGAACTATGTCCCCTCCAAAAATTACAGGATTTAAACCATGCTGGGACTGTTGCAAACAAATGTCCATGACAGATCCGCACAAGGTGTTTGGGCTCAGGACACAAATCCAAGTTGTGTGAGGATGCAGCCTCATGAACCCGAACTCAATCCAGGAATGTGAAGCAAAGGTATAAGTCAGTGAGCACCGGAAGAATTAGCGCAAGTCCCGCTCCTGGTTGAACTCGAGATCGCTGATATGCTCCCGCTCCTGAGTTCGTTACACAACAGGTCCTCCTCACTGTCGAAGTCTTCATGAAAATTTAATTGAAGTCAAAGAGGAAACACAAGAAGGCCTATCCCATCCCACCACACTCTATCTCCAGACGTGTTGTGAGGGCGTCAGCGTGCCACTCAGTCTCGCTCCCAGTCCACTGAGGAGCTGAATGCACAATTGGTCCTGATGTACCTCAAGTTACCTGGGAACTCGACAATGTTACAACAAATAGAGGCCTTTAGGGAGGCCATGTTGCACATCTTTGACACCTTTCAGTTTCCTCCGGCACCTCTTCATGCCCCAAGTATTTGCAGGGGCCTTCAGTCAGGTTACCGACGGTGCATCTGTCATTGGTGCCGTCTTTACCTGTAAAACCTGCTTCAGATTCTGCTCTAACTTCCACTCCGATGCAAAAATCTGCACTGGTCCCTTTGACTTTGATGCTGGTCTCAATTCTGGCAGCGCTGGAGGAGGACCCTATACGTTACTGGTGCCCGAATCTGAGCTGAGCTCATCTTGGCCTCGACCGAGGTTATGTCCTGAATTTACTTTGACGCATCTGGTCTCCGTACAGTTAGATTCAGGTAGAACACTACCTGTGCTTCAGAGCCTCCCTCAGGTGTTCTACAAACAATTTGATTCTGATCAGACTCAGACAGCCCTTGGAGACGACAATGAAGATGATGAGGATAACTTGGCCCCTTCTTATGATGACTACAATCTCTGCATGGGCTTCCAGGAGGCCAGTGGGCTGGATAATTCCTCTGATACTGGGATGATTTCCCTCCAGACTACCTACAATGGAAAGTCCTTTGCTGTGGTAAATAGATGTGCAACTGAGGTTTTGGACCTACAACTCTTCTTTGGAGGTAAAGACTAATGTCCTCAACATATGGTTACAGCCTGGGTAGGCTTCCTCTGAACCTTTACTACTGTTCAACAAAGCCCTTGCTGACACATGGATGGGCCTTTGGGCAAAGCCTTTTTCTTGTGGACTGTAGGAAATCCGCCTTTTCTGCATAACCCCACCCTGCCTTCCGTATTGTTCACATTTTGCTAGACCCTATATTTTTGCTGGCTGTAGAAGTCTGTGCTAACCAGTGATAAAGTGCCTATGCTCCCCCTTTTAACACGGTCATATTAGCATATTCCTAATTGGTATATTTAACTTACCTATAAGTCCCTAGTATATGGTACAAAATGTACCCAGGGCCTGCAAGTTAAATGTCACTAGCGGACCACAGCGCCTATTGCACCATCCACTACAGCGACAATGTAAAACATAGCTTCAGGCCTACCAGTGTAGCCTTACTGTAGCAGTGTAAAACACTGCATTTAGACCTATAAAAATAAACCCTTTTGACATGTCAAACCATCATTTTTAAATGTTAATAGGTTACCTCTATATATGCCGTGTTTCCCACAAGGCAGGGTGTGTGCTATTTAGGAGTAGTGCATCTAGAAATGTAATGTTAACATGTCCTTACAGTGACTAGCACCCAAAATCTATTTTCACTGTGGCAGGGCTGGCTGTCCTATACAGAAAACCACCGTACAGATTAAAATCCTAATACTGTATCTTGGGAACCGGGCTAGCTAGACCAATCATTAAACATTTATTTAGTATTGTTAATAAATATCCACTTCAATGGTGAAGCTGAATTTTTAATAAATATTAAGGAAAAAATAACTTTTATAAAGTTACCTTTCCCCTTCCTGAAGTTCCTGGAGGCTAAATTTGCATTTGCTCTCCCATTTCTGCCAGCCAAATATTAGCATCTGAATAGGTGTGACATTCTTCCCAGGAGCAACTGATAGTCTCAGCTGAATGGATAGAAATTACTCTTCTGAACCTGACAGAATATGCAGGTTGGGGTCATGAGCATCCTTTTTGACATTATAGTGTTAAGTCCTGCTTGACAGCTGTGCTGGGTTTTACATATAACACTAGGGGCACACTTGAAAGGACAGGAAACAGGATGTCAAAACAATTATTGTATATCCACTGTCTGGTTGCTGGAAAACCGTACTTTTATTCTACCAGACTTCGGTCTTTGGGTTTATGTGTGGGTACAGTGACTGCCCAAAATTGGATTTTAGTGTTAAATGTGAGAAGACACCAGCAGTACCATAGTCCACTCCCTATACACACACAGACACATCACAGCCCTCAGAGCCCAGTTTTAGTGTGGCTGAAAACGTTTGCCATCTTGAAAATGGCTAAAGTCGGTAGGGTTGGTCCCAAGACCTTTTACCCCATTGGTTAGGGCGTGCCCAGGATTCATTCCCACCCATTCGCTTTTGCCAGGCATAAATGTGGTATCTCCAGGCACCCACGTTATGAACTCTCCTGGACCTGAGAAAGATCACAAGAGGACTGAACCTGCTGTCGGCAGCCTGAGAAGAGCTTTCAAGGACTGGACCTGCTAACCAGAACAAAGAAGTAGACTCCAAGGGTCACAAGGCTGATCTCCTGTTGAACCTACATGGTCACAACATTCTACAAGAGGCCTTTTCCTGCAACTACCCAACTGACTAGTGGCATTTGTCCTTCGACTGTACCCTGCTGTCTTCCCTCTGCCTGACAACCTGTGAGTTTTGTTAAGTGCTTCACCTGAGGTCTTGGGGTCCTTAGAAGTGTGCACTGGTGATGGATTGGAATTTAAAGGGTGAAATTAAAGGGAATGCAAAATAGAAATGGTATTTTCTTGTTAGTAAAAGTGGCCCTGCAAACCTCTACCGGAAAAAAGGCAAAAAAAAACCCAGTGGAAGCACTCTAAACATTACATTAGTTTCAGGGAGATGCTAACAAAAATATTCTTAAACTAGATATCAGCAGAATCATCAAACCAAAATATCTAATAAAGACAGTTTATTTAACTTGATTTCTTGGGATAAAACACAAGTATCCAAATCGACAAATCTCTAATACAATTACATGTGACATATTCTCACAATTGCAAATAGCAAATTATTCCAATTTTGTCTGGTGCAGGCTCCAAACTTCGAAGTTAGCAGCCAACATGTGTTTCATGGGAAACACCGCTTTTTCAGGGATCTGTAAAAAGCTATTTAATCGTATTTCTCAAAAGTGACAGTGTCTTCCTAGTTCACCCTTTTATGTTTGATATTATCTCGGGTTTTCTAACAAATGTATATATCCATGGATTTCCTCCATCATAACACCAGAAGACTCAATTGTCAGTTCCTCTTTTATCTGACTGGCAAACTCTATCACAGAACACGGTATAGATGCACTAAAGAAGCACGCCCTTCCCTTTGTTAGAAATAAGTACCCCCAGTCTGGCTCGTATCCGCTAACTATTCCTGCCTTCGCTAACCCAAATCCATGGAACACCAAAGAAACTTGTTTCTGATCTGCAGTGGTGGCTGCTCACAGTGGCATAACGAAAGTTAAAGGGGCCCCCCTGCAAGGTACACAGAGGGGCCCCCGCTCTGGATTTAATCCGGAGCTCTCCAACGTGAGTACAGTGCTGAGGGGGCCCCCTGCAGCTCGGGGCCCCCCCGCACTGCGGGGGCCTGTGTTACGCCCCAGGCTGCTCACCTCCAGTTGGACCAGCGACAGACTCTTCGCTATTCCCATTTGAGAGCTGATGGTGGTGACGGATGCGTCGCTGCTGGGTTGCGGGGTCACATGTGAAAGGTGGAGATCAGAGGACTCTAGTCTCAGGCAGAATCCCCAACTCCATATAAGCTCGTTGGAGTTGCGGACCTTTCACTTGCTGTTGAAGGCCTTCCTGCCGCCCATCAAAGGGAGGCTGGTACAGGTCTACACAAACACAAGTGCCATGTGGTACGGCAACAAACAGGGCAGTGTGGGGTGCAGATCTCTAGTGTGGGGTCCTGGATTCTAGGCCAAGAGGCTCTTCACCTCTGTAACTGGCTGGAATGTCATGGCATTTCCCTGGATCTTTGAATGCCAGGCAGATGAGCTCAGCTGACGGCGCCTAACGTATCCCGAATGTCAGTTGTACCCCAAGGTGGCACAAGCCATCTTCCATCAATGGTGAGAACCTTGGCTTGATATGTTACCACTGATGAGAACGTGCAGTGTCAAAACTTGTGTACTTGGAGTTCCCAAGAATGTTCTCTCTTGGCGTCCATACACACATTCACGAAACACTCCTGCCTTGAAATCCAGGTCCAATGTAAAGGGCATTTCGCCCATTCGGTCCTGCAGAACGTATTGCTTTGGTATTTATTCTTCCAGGTTCTGCAACATCCATTTAATTCCAGAGTCTGTCCTCTGTCGCAGGGGGTGCTGCAGGGTTCGGCTCTTAGCCCCACCCTGTTTAATATCTATATGCGCCCTCTGGCAGATATTGTATTGAGGCATGGGATAAAGCTTGTGTCATATGCTGATGACACTCAGCTGGTTGTGACCCTGGAGCAAAAGGAATCTGGAATGGCATCTGATTTTAAGGTCTGCTTGGGGGAGCTTGCGGATTGGATGAGATACAGCTGCCTCCAGCTGAATGCAGGGAAGACAGAGGTGATGGTTGTTGGAAAACAGCCCTCTCTCTGGTCACAGCATTGGTGGCCTGAGGAACTAGGACCTACTCCGGCACCGAAAGCAAAGGTGAAGAATCTGGGAGTATGGTTCGATGAAAATCTGTCCTTCTCTGAGCAAATTACCGCTGTGGCCGGAGCCTGCTTTGGCATTCTTAAAATGCTACGCAAAATTTTGGACCGTCTCCCCCTTGACGCTAAAAGAACTATTGTACAGGCTCTTGTTACATCTCGCCTTGATTATTGCAACATATTGTACCTAGGGGTGACTGCTAGAAATTTGAACCTCTTGCAGAAGGTCCAAAATGCTGCAGCCCGGCTGATCTTGAACATCCCTAGGCGGGTCTCGGTGGGGGAAGCTCTGAAGAAAATTCATTGGCTCCCAATTCAAGCCAGAGTTACTTTTAAGGCCTTATGCTTTGGTCATAGGATCCTTAGTGAGAAGGGGCCGCGATTCCTGCTCCCCCTTCTTACAGTTTACCGGCCCGCCCGGGATCTGAGACCACTTGGCTCTGCTAGGGTGATTGTGCCCAGGGTGCGGAAGGTTCAAGCCGGAGGGAGATCTTTTGGCTTCCTGGCAGCTAAGGCATGGAATGACCTGCCTGCGGATCTTAGGACCTGCGTGTCGGAGTCTTTGTTCCGAAAAAACTTTAAAACTTGGCTCTTCCGACACCCTTCTGGTGGACGGAAGTAATATTCTTGCCTTCTATTGCTCTGTCAGTCCTATGCGCAGGAAGGTCGCTAGGTCAGGACTGTCGCTGGGTTTTTCATTGATGTCCTAGCGTGGGGACACTCCGTTTGGAGTAACCAGGCGCTTTACAAGCTAACTAATAATAATAATAATAATAATAATAAAGGTGAGGAATCTGCACTTAGAAGTATCCAAAAGAAGAACAAGTTAGCTGCCTTCGGTAATGCTCTTTCTGTTGGATACTCTAGCTAATGGCAGCTTTCTCACTGCCCTCCTACTTCCCCATTCTGTGGAATGGTCTCCTTTTGCATCTAAAAAGATCCCAAGCTAGAGATCTGCACACAAGTGCTCTGATTTGTTTTTGGACTCTACGTCCAAGGGCAAAGACGGATTCAAGAACTGATGTTAGTGCAGAGGGACGGTACTTATATGTGGCCCCATACGTCACTCCCGGATGGAATGAAGTCACTGCGGTGTCGCACAGCACCACCTACAAGGATGCGAAAGCAAAGCTGTGTAAAAGTTTCTGGATCCAGTCGGGCATCTGGGACTATTTTAAAGGTGAGGAATGCGCGGTTAGAAAGAGTATCCAACAGAAAGAGCATAACCGAGGGTAATTAACTTGTTCATTAAGGTAGCCTCATCAGAAAGAGCGAGGAGTGTTTTTGGATCCGAATGCCACACCACAGGTCCAGGTACAAGTGATAGAAGTTGAAAATTGTATTGTTTAAAAAGTTACTTCAATAAAATTAAACTTAAGGAAGGAGCCAACCCTATGGCATTCAAAATAAGATGTCAGCCAGTTAGTGTACACCAAGCAGTGAAAATTGAGCTTGAGAGACTTTCTGAAGCCCCAGTGGAAGCCACTGAGTGGCTGGCGCCTATGATGGTGACTCAGAAGGCCTCTGTAGCGATTAGATTGTGCATAGATTTGCACAAATTACATAAGAAAGTAGTTGTGGACAAGTTGCCTTCGCCTAACATCACAGTGATGTTGTTGTTACATGCAAAGGCAAGTGTGATCACAACCCTAGATCTCATCTTTGTGTACCATCAGATCAGGCTCCATGAGGAATCCCAGAACTTAACAGTATTCATAGAAAATATGGGTGCGTTTAAATTTGTTAAGATGCTGCTTGGGCTAATTTCATCAGCTTCTATGGCATCAATTTTGGGTGGTATTAAAGGTGCGATATTTTACAAGGATGATTCTTTGATTTTAGATAAGACCAGGAAACAAAAGAATAATAGAGTGAAGAAAGTTCTTGGGTGATTTTTGGAATTTGGGACGACATTGAGACCTGAGAAATGTTGGTTTGTAATGGTAGAGATTGATTATTTAAAGAATAGTATATTGGTGAAATGTGAGAATCCAAGGAAACAGTTATTGGAAACTATTCAAAAGTATGAGCCTCCTCAAAACAAAGAACAGTTAAACCCATTCTTAGGAATGATAGAATTTTATAGCAGATTTGTAGAACAGTTGTCAGACAAAACAAGTTTGATGAAGGGTTTATTGAAGAAGAATGTTGAATAAATTGTGATTAAACAATGTGAATAGGAGGCATCTAATGTGCAGGCGTTTGTTCCAGGAAAAAGTTGCTTACTGGTCACTGATGGAAGGGCGAAAGTTCTAGATGCGGTCTTAGTTCTAGTGGCAAAAGGTAAACAACATACAATAACTTTTGCATCGGGGGGCAAGGCTAAGGAAGGCAGGATGGTGGCAGCAGAATTCCTTTGCCTTCCCACTACAGCCCAACAATCCGGTCACATATATGCCATCTGTTCCCTATGCCTGTCACGTAGGCTGGAGAGCAGCTTGCTGTACCTGCTGAGCTGTTTCCCACCAGACGTCTTGCCGGTTTGATGGTTTGAGCGGTGCTGGCTGCCAACGCCGCATATCCTGGCCAAGGGGCGGGCCTCGTCAACAGTTGATTGCTTTCCGCCGCTGCGGGTAGAGATGTGGTGCTACGGGGGCGCTGAATCCAGTGACCTGCTGCCGGTCTCGGCTACTGCTGACTAAGGGGGTCCCTCTGAGGAGACCAGTGCTTAATTTGTTAAATAATAAGTGCCAGCCATTGGCCTGTCATCGCTGCTAGTGACGGTACCAAAACAACTACTAACCATCTCTATCGCCTGCAAGTGCGACATTTTAGATTATTTCAGGTCCCCAAAACTAAAGGAATGGCTGGGAAGGCAGGTATTTGTATTTTTTAATGTATATTGTATTCATAAACAACCGTTGTTCTGCTCATCTCTAAATTAGATGAGCAGGTCAACCATGTAGCAGAGTGTCATAAGTGTCGAGCACTGGATACACACTTTTTGGGTGCAAGTGACTAAGTCGCTCTGAAATGGTACAAGAGATGGTGAAATGCACGCCACAGGTCTGCCTGCTAGGGCTTGTAGATTATTTAAAACCGCAGAATAGACGATTGGTGATGATTATATTATTGTTGGCTAAGAGAAAAGTGGCACAACACTGGGACAGTAGACATGCCCCCAAACATCAAAAGTGGCTGGAGGATGTTATATATTGTAGAGACCAATTGTCGCAGTATGCCGAAGAATTGCCACTATCGTCCAGACCAAAGGACATTTGGGCTCCGCTAACAACGTATCTGTTGACGGCAGGTGTGGATATAACGCCTGCTGCAGTCATGGAGAACTGAGACATTACTCTTTCTAAGTCTGGTCCCTGTAAGACTGTCTCTGCACACTGTTATTCTAATGTAGTTTGTATTCATTAGATGTCGATTGGGGTACATGCTTGGGGGGGGTTCTCTGTTTCTTTTTGCTTTCTTTCTAAATTTGGTTCTGTTATTACAATGTCGATGTGTGATACGACGATGTATTTGCAAAAACGTAAAATAAAATATTTTTAAAAAAAGTGTCGAGCACTGGAAACCAATTAAGTGCTGGTGCCCAGTACCAGAAACCACCGGCTCAAATTAAGTACTGGATGAGACGGGTGGGGCAGTGGTACGGACCACGCTGTGTAGCCATGGCCTGCAGCTGTGGACTTGCACAGGAGCCCTGTCGGACTGGAGGTCGCCCTGTGGCGTGACTGTGCTCCCACTCACTGCTGGGGCCTAGTGGAAGCCAGCAACTCCGCTGGGGGTGAACTACCAGTGCCGCATTACATCCTGGCAGTTTGTGGTAGTAAATATTTAAGCAAGGACTGACTGTGCATTTGACCTGCCTGATGGACGTCTAAGTGAACTTTCGGGTTGTGGTTCTGCCTTGCGGCTGCCTGGCCCCCACACCCCAGCCCCAACCTCATCCTATCAGTTTCAAGGCTAGTGCCTAAGTTAATATCGAGACGTGTGCCACCTGACCATCGAGCTCCTACTACTCTCTGCCCATTACTTGAAGACGGCTTGAAAACAGTAGTGCCTCACTCACTTGCTGACACTGCGCTCCGCTTAAGGAAATCCTCTTCCTTGCTCCTTACTGTGTTCCATAGGGCCTGAGACATCTGCATCACAAACTTGATGACAAACCACGCATGTGAAAAATTCCGCACTGGCAGCCGCCCTTGCCGTGGCCATGTCTATCCTCCTCTGCCTCTGATAATCAACCAATCTTAGGTCGTCTCCTGCTCCACTGTTTACTGCCAAAGCAGATAGATATGCACCTGTGCCCCCAAATGAATTTGAGTCTGTTTGCCCCCGAAGCTTTTTCTGGAAACCTTGCAGCTGCAGGCTGTAGAAGCAAATAAACAGTTCTCACACGTGACTGAGCGTTTGAAAACACTTGAAGAGAGAGATGAAGATGGGGAGGACAGCATGCATTGGAATAGTTTATGCATTGTAGGCCTGGCTAAGGGCACAGAGGGCCAAGACCTGATAACATATATAGAAACCTGGATTGCAAGTTTTATGACCCCACACAAATTAACCTCTTCTTTACCATTGAAAGGGCGCAAAAGGTACCATCTAGGTGTCCACCACAGTTCTGCCGGAAGTCACGTCACAGACAGCTGATGATGTCCTTTGAGAATTGAATACACTGCAAACACTTATGGTAAGTGTAAGAAAGTGGCTCTGTATATACTGAACCAAAGTAAGGTTCAGTGTGCACAGAGTCCACAGTCCCCAGAGGTTTGGCAGAGGCTAAAGTTAGATATAACCTTACACTCTAAAGTGGTAGCTTGGTCGAGCAGTAAGGCAGTATCAGAGGACAGTGTAAAGCATTTGTTGTACACACTCAGTCAGCAAATGGTCTCACACACTCAAGAACTGAACTCTAGGCCAATGGTTTGTATATAAAAATATATGCTTGTTTTATTTTAGAACCAACAATAGGTATCGAAATATACTTTCTCAGAATGAGATGCTTTAGATAAATACTTTCAATAGGCAATAGACTTTTGAATGCAAGGTGGTTACAGTTGTTGCAATAGGCAACACAATTTCAAACACAATATAACATGGAGCTCAATGGGAATTTCTAGTTAAATGCAATAGATTACTTTTTGGATTACTTTTCTTACCACAGGACTGGATCCTAGATTCAGTCCTGGGACATCTCCTGTAAACAGTTGAGTAAAAACGTTTTGGTTACAGTTGTGATTTTTAAGGAATATTATTGTATTTTAAAAGTTGGCACTTAGAAACTTTTTCACATAGAATCACCAATGTTATCCTATGGGAGGAAATTCACTTAGCAGGTAAGCAGTGTTATCGTTACTTTTTCTTACTCAGTGTTGGATCCTGGATCCAGCACTGGTGCATCTCCTGTAAACAATTGAAAGAATGCGTTTATGTCACACAGGCGATTTTTAACGAATATTTGTAAGTTTGCAAAATCGACACTTAGAAACCTTTTCAGCAAAAACCAGGCAATGTTATCCTATGGAAGGAAATTCAAGTTACCGGTAAGTACAGTTATGATTACTTTTCAGGGTCAGTGCTGGGCACCAAGATCCAGCACTGGGATCTCTCCTGATAACAGGTGAGTAAATTCGTTTTCGTAATTCGGCTGATTTTAGATGAATATTTTAAAGTTTCAAAACTCCACACTTGGAAGAATTTCCAAGTGAAACCAGTCAATGTTACCCTATGGAAGAAAAGTGAGTTATCGGCTTTTGGGTAAGTACTCGACTGGCAGAGTTAAGGTTCTGGGCATAGACTCAGGGGTCCCCCAGGGTCAGGTAAGTACAGTTGTTACACCCTCAGCGGCACAGGGGCGGCCGGGTGCAGAGTGAGTAGGCCCAATGTTATCCTATGGAAGGCAGGGGCCTTGGGTTGGTGGCTGCTGGCAGGCAGGCCACTCGGCTGTGGGAGCAAAGCTCCTGGTCACTTACTCAGGGCAAGTGGGGAAGTCGAACAGGGTAGTGGGTGCACCCTCAGCGGCACTGGGGCGGCCGGGTGCAGTGGGCTTTTGGGCCGTCGGGCGCCCAATGGTTTTCAATGGGAAAGCTGCGTGACGAACAAAGGCTGCAAGCTCGGGGTCGGTGATTCTTCAGGTGCGACCACCACTTCGAGAGGTAAGTTGGGAAGCTGTAGGAAGGGTAGGCACCCAGGAGTTGGGCACAGGAGGCCGTGGGGCGTCGGGTGCAGGGGTGTCTGTAGGCGTCGGAAATCTTACCCTCGGCTGGTCGCGGTTGGAGGGGGCCCAGGTTCTGAGGCTGCAGGCGTCGTCAGGATCGTCGAGGAGGGTCCTTGGGTGCTGGATTCTGGGTCACAGTCGCCGGGGGACGTCCTCGTGGTCTTTGTCCACTCAGGCACAGGCCGGGCTCGGCGGGTGCAGAGTGTGCTGGATTCGCGGTTCCTGGCTGGCACCAGGGGTAGGTTACTTGCTTTTGAGCAGTACCACTGCTCGTGGGAGTCCCAGGTAGTTAGAGTCACAAGGCAGTCAGGTCCTCCGGGGTTCTTGAGGTTGCTGACCACTGGAGACGCCGGGGTTTAGCAGGAGCAGGTTCGAGGGTCGACAGGCCGGTAGGGCTGGGGCCAAATCAGTTGGTGTCTTCCTCTTGTTAGCAGCTGCACGGCAGGTCTTCTTGTTTCTTGATCTTCTTTCTTGTTTCGGAATCTGGATCTAAGGAAGGAAGGTTCAGGGTGCCCCTAAATACTAGATTTAGGGGCGTTACAGGTAGGTAAAGGGCAGGGACCAATGGGTCCCTTCCCTGGGGTGGGTACACCCCTATCCTGCCACTCTCCAGTGGGAGGGGGCAGGAGCCTAGTCCTGATTGGGCAGGGCTCCCCATCTTCAAGATGGCGAGAGCCCGGAGATGTGCTGCACCTCGCCTCCCCCACCTGAGGGGTGGGGTTGGCAGAGGCTGGCACACCCCCTCTCCTCCCTTGGTGTTTCCCACCAGTCTTCCCGCCAGAGTGGGGGCTAGAACCAGTGGGGACCAGTTGCTGAGTACAGCAAGTGGTCTGGGGAAGCTCACAAAGGCGGAATGCCTTTGAAGCTTCCCCTGCCCATCCTGGGGGAGGAGGCCTAGCACCTCGCCCAGGACGTGCATTGTTGCAGGCCTGGGAGAGCGGATGGCTCTCTACCCAGGGGTCCAGCAACATGTCTGCTGGGTGGCAGCCTAGGCAGCCCCTCAGACAGGACGTGGATTGTAGGTTAGGTTCAGGGGGCAACTCTAAGTTGCCCTCTGTCGTGCATTTTACATTAAATCCCACACTGGCATCAGTGTGGGTTTAATGTGCTGAGAAGTTTGATACCAAACTTCTCAGTCTTCAGTGTAGCCATTATGGTGCTGTGGAGTTCGTAATGATAACCTCCCAGCACCATATACTCTTAATGGCATCACTGCACTTACAGTGCCCAGGAATGGCCCTGGGTACTGTAGGGGCACAAGGCTCATGCACCTGTGCCCACACCACTGGCATAGTGCACCCAGCTAGAGGGGTGACTGAGATATGCCAGGGCAGTGTGTTTGTGGGCATGGCACCCAGGGATGTGTGCCATGTCGACTCTCTGTTTAGTTCTGCACCAAGACACTCAGCCTGCAAAGGCAGGGTGTGTGTGTCAGGATACAGGGCCTCTAAGGGTGGCACAATAAGTGCTGCAGCCCTTAGGGGCCTTCTCTGGTCACAGTGCCCTGGGTACCTAGGGTACCATTTACCAGGGGCTTACCTGGGGCCAGAGATGCCAATTGGGTTTAGGCTTTAGTACAGTTTTTAGGGAAGGAACACAGGCACTGGGTACCTGATTGGCAGGGACCCAGGGCACACTCAGTCAAAGTACATCAGCAATACAGCAAAAAAGTGGGGGGCATACCATGCAAGAAAGATGGCACTTTCTCACAGTAAGGTATTGTAGTGAGCACCCTGCCTGACAAAATAAGGTAGCATAACAGCAACCAATGTACCCCATCTCTCTTGGTTCATGATTGAGCTTGAAAGTACTGTTGACCCTGACCATATGTAACTAATGCTCCAAAAATAGACATTACAGCCTATCTGCTGGCTGTACTATAACTTCATGCTTAAAATGCTCAGCTAGCCCTACTATAAGCCTACGCAAACATTAACGTGCTATATGGGCTTTAATAAGCATGGCCCAGCATAATATTACTAGCCAACCCCTGCCATACATAATGTTTTACATTACCACTATATTTGGATGACGGGCCGTTTGCCCTTTGTCCTATGCGCTATGTATTGCAATGTTTGTTTTTCTTGATTCAGTTTGTTGTAAGGGTGGCTGTGATTAGACACTGTACATGTGCTGCTTGTCTGCACTGCGCAATCACAAAGTAATGTCAACACAATAAATAAGAGGCTTTAATTTGCTAACCTGGAATATTAGAGGTATGTGTGGCGAATGTAAGCGCTATGCAATATTCTAATACTTATAAAGGAGACGGATACATATTGCATTCCTACAAGAATCGCATGTCATTGAACCAGAGGTTGAGTGGCTACAGAAGTGTTGGAGAGGGCGGGTAATCTCTACTAATTATTCAGCCTTTTCTAGAGGTGCACTAATATGGATCGAAGCTGTTGGGCCGTTTCACGTCATTGCTAAAATCGTAGATAGAGCGGGTACACACTATTGAGGGGCAGTCTTGATGGTAATCCTGTGGTCTTGGGTAGTATACGTGAACCCAATACTAATCAGCCAGCCTTCATGGTGGACCTGTCCACCAAACTGGCACAGTGGACTGATGTCCCCTGGTTAATAGGTGGCTGTTTCAACTGTGTCCTGGACGTCACCATGGATAGGCCATTCCAACCCACTTCCACAGGCACCAACCACGCAAAATGTGTACCGCCTGTCACAATGGCTTGAGCATGGGGCACTGACCGGCATCTGGCAACAAAACAGCCCTGGGGTCCTAGTCTATTCCTTTTACTCTCTTCTACATGAATTACATGTCAGGCTAGACATAATAGTATGTTCACTGTCGCTAGATGCCTCGATTACGCAAGCGGACTACCTAGGTGCAGTCCTTTCAGATCACAACACACTGAGGGTGTGTCTCCGCTTGAGCACTATACAACCCCCATCCCGACATTGAGCTCACAGCCCGTGCCGTTGGCAGATCAGGTTTTTGAGAGCGCCCTTCACGAGAATATTGAATCCTTTTTGGAATACAACCAGGACACTGCCTCGACCATAGCAACTGAATGGGAGGCTCTCGATCATTATTAGAGGCCACTGCATACACGCAGTGGTCAGTGCGAAGAGGGCACTAGACATGGAAATCAATAAGTTGGAAGACTTCCTCCCACATTTTGAGTTGTGTGCAGCTGCGAATAAACAACCCTTAACCTTGCTCACTGAAGCGTGTGCCAAAGACGGCACTGCTAGAACACCTTTGAGGTTCAGCTTCGCCAAGTATGCTGCAAAGCCACATGCCAAAGCAGATACATCAGGCGCCTTACTGGATTGGTTATTAAAAAAAAGAACTATCACACCCTCCAATGACGAGTGTATGCACTGCCTAAAAGAATATAGTGTATACCCGGGCTGAGATCTACTCAGCCTTCACATTGTTCTACACCACTCTATACACGTCAGTGCAGGACTGCCAGCCTAGTGTCATTAGTGAGTTTCTAGCAAATGTGAAAATACCGCGTTTCTCACACAATCAACATTTAGTGTTGGAAGTACCGATAAACAGTGCAGAGATTGGCTAGGCACTGCGCTCCCTCGCATCGGGCAAGAAAGACCCCTGGTCCAGACAGACTGCTGATCTAATTCTATAAGACATACACTGCTTTATTGATCCTGTGCCTAGAAACTATGTACAAATCAACAATCGAGGATTGCGGCCTTCCCCCACCCGTTTGTGATGCATTGCTCATTTCCATACCCAAGCCTGGTAAAGACATTGTCGAACTGGCATCCTATCGTCCATCCTCAATACGTAGTACAAAATGTTCTGGCCAACCAACTACTGTCGCTACTCTGATACACGGCGTCCTAAATTATTTTATACCTGGGAGGAGTACTTGCTTGAATCTGAAGCGCTTATTCCATGTCAAGAAATTTGCCCCACCCACTTAGTCCTGTGCAGCAGGTATGGTTTTATACATTGAAAGGGCGTTTGACTCGCTAGAGTGGGAATGCCTTTTTGCAGTATTGAAGCGGTACGGCTTTGGTAAGTATATGCTTAACCTGATCAAATTAATCTATACAGCCCCAATACCATGCTCTAAAACAGGCAAACTCACTTCGGAGGCCATCTCGTTGCACAGAGGTACAAGGCAGGGCTGTCTGCTCTCCCCTCTTTTATTTGCCCTTGCAATCGAAACTCTGGCGATCTTCCTACCTCGAGATGGCAAAAATTGGGGCTTAATGCTGAGCTACTGTACTCACTTGGTGTCACTCTAAGCAGACAATATATTGGTATACCCAAGTGCTGTAGATGCAGTACCCGACACTATTGCTTCTATTATTCGCCACTTTGCCATGGCATCTGGCCTAAGGGTAAGTTGGTGGAAATCATACCCGTTTCCTTTCCTTCCTAATATACCCGAGAGACATCTGACTATAATGGATGAAACTCTGCAGTGGCAAGGAGGCACATTTTGCTACCTAGGCATAAACATCTATCACCATGAACTAGACCTCTTGGACGGAAACATTACTAGAGGGATGGCTGCAATCAGAAACCAGATGTCCTTCTAGGCGACCCTTCCGCTGTCCATGGTTGGGCGTACAGCCCTGTCTAAAATGGTTGTCTTTTCCTAACTGCTGTATTATTTCAGTAACCTCACATTATTTATACCTGCTAGATTTGTTTGCACATTAAACCCCATCCTGGGCGAGCTGATCTGGCACACTGGTCGCCGCTGAGTGGCACTAGCAAAACTAATACTGCCGACAGACTGGGGCAGGTTGGGGGGGCTCCAAATTTCAAACAGTACTACTTGGTCGCTCAACTGCAGTGGGTGTGCAGATGGTTATTTGAAAACCAGCTAGATGACACAGCAACGCTGACTCCCCAAAATTGCATACCTTTCCCCCCCCCTTTCAAAGCTGTCTCCTACTAACTCCCAGCTTATATGTACGGCCCATTGTTACTTTAAAAAGTCTTTACGTATTACAGCTGAGTCGGCCCCATGTACCCCTGGTGTCCCGCTATTGTGTCTGGCTGACAGCTCACCTCAATGGACACACCACGATCTCAGACCCTGGGAAGCTGCTGGTATCACAACATTTGGCGCTGTATCCTAAGAAGGTCATCTCCTATCACTAGATGACCTAATGAACCCATACAACCTACAATTCTTAGCCTACAGAGGCAGCACTAACCCACTTACTACTTGCCCATCGGTCCATACTGTCAACGGAATCACAATCCCACACAGTCATTGTAATGAGGCGGGGTTAATTTGCGGACAAGCGTTTTAAGGTTGACTTTGTTGGTTTATTGATAGTTTAAGTGATATAATAATCCCAGTCTATTAATTTCTTCTTCTTCTTTTCCTTATAGGTGATATGGAGACCAGGATCACCGGATTGTTATGCACCCTTCGGAAGAAAATTAGAGACCACAGGTGAGTGGACTGTTTTAGGCATTTTCTCCAAAATTGTTTCTTCCTAGGATAAGGGTTGAAGGTTAATGACTGAGATTCCCTTACAGCACCATCACCAACACCCAGTGTGAATCTCATGCCAAGGAATAATCAGAACGGAAAACACAATGGGAAAAATACTTCTAGATCCCAAATGAGTACTCTGTCTTTAAATAATCCGCCTCCTTCCTCACGGATGTTAGGTAAGAATACTCTCTAATAACCTTCCTTTCATGAAGGTATTAAATGGAGGTCGTGAAAGGTAGTAAGGGGAAAAAAAAGAAAAGAAATCAAAGTTCTCTAATTTCTTTTTTCTATGCAGACATAGGTGTAGGTTGGGAGAGCTACTGTGGCCAGATCAACTGGCTATTTTATACCCTTCTCGAGTTTTCAATACCCTCTGCCTGCCTCCCATACTTTCCAAGGAAATGTTCCCGTACTTGGTGAAGCCACGCTCCACCAGAAGCATGGTGGGGCATGATGTGAGTCCAGTGGCCTCTGGTTTCGATGCCACTCTTCTCCCTCTGCAAGTCTCCTACTCCTCTTGCGTCTTCGGGTTGCCTCTATCTTCTTCCCTCTCAGCCGCTTCGCTATCATCTTCTCCCGCTTCCGCCTTCTTCACAGTCCCCTTCGCGTCTGACGTCTGCTCTTGAGTCATCTGGGATTTAAAGAAATCACACCCTCAACTTCCTCCTTGCCTCTTTCCCGTTCCCAAGGGAATTCAATAAAGGTGGCGTTTCCGGGTATCTCAACACCAGATGCCTGACCTTTCTGTCCGGTCTGTGAAAGAAAGGTAGATGGTTGAAAATTGGTCGCAGCTCATCCTGGAACATGCCATGGGACTTCCACCTTGGAATTCTCTATGGAAGCAACATTCTCCCTCTCCTCCTGACACACCCCCACCCCAGGATTTTCCCGATCGGGGAAAAGAGGAAACCTGGACAAGAAGTCCGCAGTACACTGGTCTTTGTCGTTCCTGTGACGAAATTCAAACCTATAAGGCTGTAACGAGAGAAACCAACGCAACACTCTTGGATTATTGTTTTTATTCCGGCTCATCCAGGTCAGAGGTGCATGATCCGTATATATGATGAAAGGCCTCCCCTCCTGACAGTATTTTAGCTTTTCTACAGCCCACTTGATGGCTAGACATTCTTTTTCAATGATTGGATATTGCTGTTCCCTAGGGAAAAGTTTCCGACTAATGAGTAGGACGGGTGCTTCCTTTCCCTCTTTGTTGACCTTGAATAGCACGGCACCTATCTCTATTTCAGAGGCATCTGTTTGTAAAATGAATGTGTAATTAAAGTATGGGGATGTTAAGACTGGACTAGAGGTGATAACTTGTTTAAGCAGTTGGAAGGCCATTTTAACGCGATCTGTATGATTTTTCAACTCCTGAGTAAGGGCGCCTTTTTTTAGCAAATCAGTTAATGGGCACGCAGTGGTGGAATACTGGGAAATGAAATGTCGGTAGTAGCCAAGGAGGCCCAGAAAGGCTTGAACTTCCTCCGGGTGTGAGAAAAGGGTGTTTCATTGTCAATCAATCGGGGTTCTTGTAAAGCGCGACTACTCACCCGTGAGGGTCTCAATGGGCTGAGTGGGGCGGGGAGGGAGTGGATCTTCAGTTGAGTAAAAGAGCCAGGTCCTTCCTGAATTGTGGCAGCGATGGTGATTGCCTGAGGTGCAGAGGCACAGAGTTCCAGGTCTTTGCAGCGAGGTAGAAGAAGGATCTTCCTCCAGCCGTGGTCTTGCGGATCCGTGGAATGGTGGCCAGGGCAAGTTGGGCAGGGCGGAACTGTCTGGTGGGAGTGTAGAAGGAGAGGCGGTGGTTGAGGTATGCAGGTCCAGCATTGTGGAGGGCTTTGTAGGCGTGCATGAGGTGGCTGCGCCGTGGGATATTCAGAAAGAGTCGGCGGAGGCGTTCTGGATGTTCTGCAGTGTCTATTGGAGTTTCTGGGTGGTGCCGGCATAGAGTGTGTTACCATAGTCGAGTCTGCTGCTGACGAGCGCATGGATGACCATTTTCCTGGACTCGGTGGGGATCCACTTGAAGATCTTACGAAGCAGGCAGAGCGTGTGGAAGGAGGAGGACGAAACGACGTTGATTTGGCTGTTCATTGAGGGCGAGGAGTCTAGTATGATGCCGAGGTTTCGTGCATAGTCCGTGGGCGTGGGGTGGTTCCGAACACTGCGGACCACCAGGAGTCGTCCCAGGTGGAGGGGTGAAACCCAAGATGAGGACTTCGGTCTTGTCTGAGTTGAGCTTGAGGCAGCTGTCCTTCATCCAGGTGGCGACTGCCTTCATCCCGTTGTGAAAATTGTTCTGTATGCTCGTCTGTGAGGGAGAGGATCAGCTGGGTGTTACAGGCATAGGAGACCATGTTTAGTCCGTGGCTTCTGACAATGGTTGCAAGCGGAGCCATGTAGATGTTGAAGAGGGTGGAGCTAAGGGAGGATCCCTGAGGCATTCCCCAGCTGATCATCGTGGTTTGTGATTTGAACAGTGGAAGTCTGACTGTCTGTGTTCAGGCGGTAAGGAAGGAGGGATCCATTCTAGGGCTTTGTCGTGGATGCCGGCGTCGTGGAGTCTGGCACAGAGGGTATGGGAGGAGACTGTGTCGAAGGCAGCTGAGAGGTCCAGGAGGATGAGGGCAGTGGTTTTGCCTTGGTCAAGGATGGTGCGGATGTCGTCTGTAGTGGCGAGAATAGCGGTCTCGGTGCTGCTGTTGCTTCTGAAGTGCGATTGGGAGAGGTCCAGGATGTGGTTCGTTTAGATTAACTCAGAGAGTTGGGCGTTGATGGCTTTCTCAATGACTTTGGCTGGGAAGGGGAGCACAGAGATGGGTCTGTAGTTGTTGAGATCTCTCGGGTCGGCAGGGTTTTTTTTTCAGCAGGGGGTTGATCTCTGCGTGCTTCCAGTCTTCCGGGAAGGTGGCGGACTCAATGGAGCAGTTGATGGTGCGGCAGAGTTCGGGTACAATGGAGGTGCCAGCTTTGTTGAAGATGTGAGCGTCTGGGGTTCCGATGGGGCTCCGAAGTGGATGCTCTTCATGATTCTAAGGTTGTCGTCGGAAGTGAGGGTGTTCTAGTTGAGCAAGGTCTGCTGGGGTCTGGAGCCATTGGGTGTAGTGGTTGCTGGTGGGGGGGGTGGGTCTTGGGTTGTGAAGCTGTCATAGATCTCCTTGATCTTGTGGTGGAAGGTGGCGAGGTTGTTGCTGAGGTCTTGAGAGGAGGGAAGGTCTGCTGTCTCTGTGCTGGGTTTGGCAAATTCTTTGACCACGACAAAGAGTTCTTTGCTGTTGTGCACTTTGGCATTGATGCATTCCTGGGTGTCTGCTTTTATTGTTGTTCTGATGAGGTGATGGTGTGCGATGACGGTTTTGAAGGCTGCGTGGTGTGACATTATCTTGCTGCTCCTCCATCTTTTCTCGAGCAGTCTGCAGGTGCGCCTGGACTCTTAAAGGGCGGGGGAGAACCAGCTGGCTTTTTTGGAGGCTGCTTTCCTGAGGGTTCCGTGAGGGGAGCCAGTGTGTTGGTGCAGACGGAGATCCAGCCGTGGAGGTTGCGTGCTGAGTTGATGGCGTATATGGGTGTTGGTGGTGGGGTTTTGCTGAGGGCGGTGGTGAGCTGGTCTTCAGTGACCCTGTTCCAGCTTCTGCGAGGATTGCAGTGGGCGTGGTGGCGTACGGTGGGTTTGGTGAAGGAGAAGTGGACGCAGTGGTGGTCAGTCCAGTGTGGCTCGGAAGTGTGGCTGACGGAGATGTTGGTACTTGCGGGGAAGATGGGGTCGAGCATGTGTCCTGCTGAGTGGGTTGGCGCTGTGACCAGTTGTTTGAGTCCGATGGTGGCGAGGTTCTCCAGTAGGGATATGGTGTTGCGGTCGTCAAGGTTGTCCAGGTGGAAATTGAGGTAGCCGAGGAGGATGTAGTCCATTGAGACAAGAGCGTGGTAAGCACTGAAGTCGGCTATGGCTTTGCTGAAGGGAGGGTGGGGTCCGGGAGGTCTGTAGACGAGGGTGCCGCGGGAGGGTGGTGTTCGGGTTGGTGTGGAAGTGGAGGTGCTCCATGTCGGGTGACTAGTCGTCTGAGCTGCTTGTGAGGCGGAGGGTGTTTTTGTGTACGATTGCGATGCCTCCTCCCGGTTGGTTGACGCAGTCCTTGTGGCTGTTTTTGTAGCTGTCGGGGATGGCAGTTGCGATGTCCGGGGCCGAGGTGGGGTTCTTCCAAGTTTCCGTGAAGAAGGCGACGTCGGGGAAGATGGTGTATAGCAGGTCCCAGATCTCCACGGTGTGCGTTTTTGATGGCACGTACTTTTTCCTCCTGAGGTTCTATGAGGCCGTTTCCTAACATGTATCCCAGGTATGTGACTCGGGAATATCCTGCTTGGGATTTTTTTACATTAATGTGTAAGTTAGCCTCTTTTAGTTCTTGCAATATATTTTTGCAATGAACTAAATGTTGTTCCCAAGAATTGCTATAGATGATTATGTCTATATAGGCTGAAGAGTAAGCCTGGTGGTTATGGAGGACCTTATTCATAAGTCTTAGAAAAGTTACTGGGGCTCTATGGAGCCCAAAGGGCAAAATGGTAAACTGAAATAACCCTTCTGGAGTGGCAAAGTCAGATTTATTTAAAGCCACCTGCCAATAACCCTTAGTGAGGTCCAACTTTGTAATGAATTTGGCCTCACTTAACTGTTCTATTAATTCATCCACCCTGGGAAGAGGGTAAACATCGAATTTGGATACTCTGTTAACGATTCTGAAGTCAATGCAAAACTAAATTGTCCCATCGGGTTTGGGTTCAATCACAATGGGGAGGACCACTTACTCTGGGAGGGAACTGTGACTCCCAGTTGCAGCATCAATTGGACTTCCCTACGAATAGCTTCTCTACGGGCAGCCAGTATCCGATAGGGTTTTTGTCTTATTATTGCCTCGGGTTGGGTTAGAATAGCATGTTCAGCTAAATGGGTTCTTCCCGGGGTATCTGAAAAGAGGGGTGAAAACTGCTGAAGGACTGACATAAGTTCCACCCTTTGTGTTTCGGTGAGTTCCTCATTAATAGGAAGAAGGTCAAGGGTACTCTGATCTGGGGTTACTTCATGAATCATATTTATTCTTTTTGGATAAGACCTTTCCAATTTTTAAGCAAGTTGATGTGTAAGTTTTGTTGTTTCCGAGGGGTGATTTGTAAATGGTAAGTGACCGTGCCTATTTTAGTGGTGATTTTATAGGGTCTTGTCCACAATGACTTAATCTTTTTCGTGGATGTGGGAAGCAGTACTACTACTCAGTCATCTACCTTGTAACTACGCCACTTTTTCCCTCTGTCATACACTGCTTTTTTTTTTAACCTGACTCTTTTCTAAGGTACATTGAGCCAGTTCTCTGAGTTTTCCTATTCTTGTTTTTAACTGGTTATCGTATTCCAGTAGCCATTCTGCCTCTTCGCCTGTATTCTTTTCCCACACCTCTTTAGTAATTTCTAATAGACTTCGGGGTTTTCTCCCATACAGTAGCTCAAAGGAAGAGCTCCCTAAACTACTTTGTGTTTGTCCTCTGATTACAAAGAGAGCCAACGGAAGAAGTTGGTCACAATTTTTTGCTTCCCTGGTTAACATTTTCTTTAATGTTAATTTTAAAGACCCAGTATATCTTTCGACCAGGCCGTTTGTCTGTGGATGATAGACAGAGGTTTTGAGGTGTGTAAGGTTCAATATTTGGCAAACTTGTCTCATTAATTGGGAAACGAATGGGTTCACTTGATCTGTGAGGATAATTCTATTAGATGTTGTGCAATCACTTTGGCTTTGGTGGACCGTAGCGGAATGACTTCTGGGTATCTGGTGGAATAATCCACAATCACCAATGCATACGGATTTCCTTTTGCAGATTTTGGAAGGGGTCCTAGTAAATCCATACCTATTCTTTCGAACGGAGTCCCAATGATGGGGAGAGTCTGTAGAGGTACTGGGGGAGGTCTATAAGGATTCTTTTTTTGGCACACTTCGAATTTCTGACAATATTTTTTTATGGTTGCATAAATTCCCGGTCAGTAGAAATGGCGTAATATGGCCTGGGTAGTTTTTCAGTTCCGGTGTGACCTGCTGACAGATGAGAATGCGCAAAGAACATAATTTGTTCACTGAATTCTTTAGGGACTAATAATTGTGGGGGATCTGTGGTCTTGCCTATTCTATATAATAAGCCCTTTTTTTATGACAAACTGGGGAAAAGAAGGTGGAGGATTGTGTGCGTTGCGCCTTGCCTCCTGCCATGCATTTTGTAGGGTAGATGATTACTTAGAGAACTGGAAATTTCTATTTGTTTCCTAAGGTTTTGGTGTAAGGAGTGTGTTCTTAGGAGAAGGTTCGCTAGGGTTAATTTTGTTGGGAGAGCTAAATTGTCAAGAAACATCTCAAGGAAATCAGGGTTATCAGTACCCAATATGAGATCCTCCGGGAGAGTTCGTAAAACCCCAACCTCAATCTCCATCTTTTAATCTTTCAGGGTTTTTACAGTGAGGTTGGCAGCTAGGTAGGTTTTTAGGTCACCATGGACGCACCTGATGCTTACAGCTCTCCCAGGAAGTATTTGTCATGAATGGACCAAATCCCCCTTGACCACCGACTGCTTACAACCTGGATCTAATAGGGCTATAACCCACTTGTCATTGACCTGAAGACTTAAATAAAAGTAGGGTCCCAACTCCTGGGTATATAAAATAGATGGGGGGCATGGCTGACATCCATTGGTTCTTCTTGTTTTTTTTGAAGGACACAATCTGCTATGTGGCCCCAGTCACCGCATTCGTAGCATTGAGGCACTTTTTGTATGGGGCCTTCAGGTCTCGTAGCCTTTGTTTTACAATGATCCATATTGGATTTGGAGAGCTTCTTTTCTGTCTTCCCTCCCCCTCTTGTAGAATTAATGCGATGTGGTTTGTCCGTTTCCCAAGTATATACATGTGGTTTGGCTCGGGAGAAGGTGGTGGCATTTCTATGGCTTTTTTGTGCCGTAAGGTGAGGATGTTGCCTTAGCCATCTTTGAGTGGCCATTGGAAGGGCCTCTATATATTGTTCTAAACATATTAACTCCATTATGTCCTCCTTACTATTCTCATTTGGTTTCAGCCATTTCTCAGCAGCCATTTTGAGCTTGAAATATGATGTCTTTGGTGTATCATTGGGGGTTCCCTTCTCTTTTCTAAATTTTCCCTGTATGACTCACCGTCCATTCCCAAGTGGTCTAGTATAATTTGTTTAATTTCTTCATACGGGGTGGTTCCGTGGGCGTTGACTATTTGTGAGCTCCCCTGTGAGAAGGGGAGCTAGGAAGAAAGGCCACTTGTCCTTAGGCCATCCACAAGCATGAGCGGCTCTCTCAAAGTTGGTGAGAAAAGCGTCAGGATCCTCTCCTATAACATATTTTTGTAATGCTATATTCTGTCCCATAGATGAGGGGCTTCTAGTCCCTACCATGCTAGAGGTTAATTGAAATTGATCCGCTGGTGGGGAAGGGGGCACCTCAGGATTTTACTAACATAGAGAAATACCCATGCCATCTAAATATTAATACAGATGTCTCTGATTCCATCTCCCAACCATTACCCCATCCACCCCTTAATGCCCATTCTACAGCTGTAGGGATTGACAAGATTTTGCATCAATCCGCTAGAAATGTCCCGACTAGGTCAGTGTCTAATTTAAGGGTAAACATAATAGAGGATAGAGGAAATGATGTCAATCCAAGGCAACAGCGACCTACGGTGGGGACTAATGTGGGCCAGTCGGCTACTTCTTATCTACCGCTCCATCTCCCCCCAGTATCCTCTCCTCTTGTACTAGTTGTGGAGAATGTCCCGACTCTTAGGGAGGAACAGCCTGAAACCACTGTCCAACTGATGGACAAATCCTTACATTGGCTATCCCGCCATACATCTATCATGGGCAAAGGGTGTGCCCCACTGGCCAGTCAAATTATTATGGCTAGAAGGATACCATGGTTGGGATCAGGCAGGAAAACATTGGAAGGTGACTGTGTAGTAATAAATTTTAACAATCATTTTGCACCTAGATTCATATTAGACCAACTGCACAGACACCCCCGAGGGGCACACAGATTGTAGGAATCCCGTTAGATTACTTTTATAGACTCCCACACTCCCCTCCTCAAGACCTTAGAGCGACTCCAACAGGCAGAGTATCGAGACTGATACCCGAGTGCAACAGGGATGTTGTAGGGGTGGGTGTCCCTGTTACGAATAGATTTGCGGTACTCTCTGATTTAGATCTATGCGACTGACTACCTTCATTTATATTCCAGGGGCGTCCTGAAGAGAACTCTGTATCTTCTACTCTCCCAGTGACTCCTAACCCAAACGAGATTAAGAAAGAACAATATATCCCTTTCAAAATAACCTCTTGGAATGTGGCAGGCATTAGGAGTAAACTGGGTAACGCACATTGGCAAAAACTTTGGCAGGACAACGACATCGCCTGCTTTCAGGAAACATGGGCCACGGAACCTGTTTTTATTAATGGCTATCGGTCGCTCCAGACAAAGGCAACCCCAACAGCTGCAGGAAGATCTAAGGGGGTCTTTTAACGCTAATTCCAAATACACTGACATCTAAAATAAAGAAGTTTGATAGCAGGAGCCCTTTTTTCCACCTCCTTATCCTTGAGCTTCCCAAGGAAGGCACCTGGGTTTTGATAAATTATTACAATAACAACTTTGGCCCAAAAATGCATACAGTTGTAGATGAGGTAAATACGTCAATCAATGAGGCCCTAAAATTTAAAAAGAGAGATGGTGCACCTATTATAATTTGGATGGGAGATTTTAATATTCACCCATGTAAGCACACTCAAGAGAATCTCTGCGGCCTGGTTGACTTGGTAGGAAACCCTGCTTATCACTTTTCCCATAGTAATTATGGAAACGGTCTTAATACGACTATGTTTACCAGGAATATGGCTATAGTTAGCATATGGAATAACCAAGAGGATTCCCCTGAAAACTTTCCGCCATGAAGCTCAGGAATCCACGATCGATTTTATAATGGTTTCCAATTCTATTGAGGGTAATTTTAAACACACAGATGCCCAATTTACTAGCTTTAGCGACCACGCTATTTTAACCGGTGAGTTAGCCCTGAATTCTAGGGAGAAAGTGACGCACCAGAACATTGATCTCCCTATATTGGCCAGGAAAACCGGCTACCAATTAAAGTGGGTCCAAATTGACCAGGTCAAATTTACCCCAGAAATAATAAAAACTACTCCGACATCTATCGGTAAATGTCTAGATTTAGGATCAGCTCCAGCAGTCCTGGTTTCTTCCTTTATGGTTCTATTAGAACACATAAAGGGGGCACTTACTCGCCAGATAAAAGATAAAAATATTAAGGCGAAAGGCTGGTTCAATTCTCCCTGTTCAAAGGCCAGGAAAACCCTCACGATAGCCCTCAAAACCCGTCCGAGAATCCAAACACAGATTGCTCTACTTCGCACCCAGTATAGATTAAGCTAGAAGACAAAGAGAGAGGACCTTGAGGGAGGAGATTTGGGAAAAGCTTTGTCAAGCAACGACGTTGGGCTATAGCAGAGAGTTCTGGGCAATAATTAATTCACCCTTTTTTAAAACCCAGATACTAATGTGGGAGAGGAGCAGTGGGTAGAGCATTTTGCAAACATCTTCTCGCCCATCTTCTCTCCTGCTCAACAACCCGCCGCCCCTCCATCAACCACGCGGGAGAATTCATTATTTTTTATCATTCTCACTCTTTGAAGTAAGGAAGGGGCTAGAGGCATGTAGTATAGGGAAAGCCCCAGGCCCGGACGGGGTCCAGATAGATTTTTTCCAAGGACAACTGCGACTTATGGGCTCCATATTAACCAATGTTTTTAATAATATAGCTGTACTAGGTCCCCTCCCATCGTGGAAAACAAGCACAATTGTCCCAATTTACAAAAAGGGTGATAAGGGATGCACAAAAATTACAGGCCAATATCACTTCTAGATACCACTGCGAAGCTCATGGGCCGATTACTTTTTATCTAGGCTAGAGGCATGGGCATTAGATAAGGAAGTGCATATGCAATCTCAGTATGGGTTTCAACAGGGAAAAGGTACTGTAGATCAGTGTTTATACCTTTCACTGATCATGGACAAATATACCAGGGCCAAGGGTGGGAAAATCTACCTTGCCTTTATGGATCTTTCAGCAGCATTCAACTGCGTTTCCCACTCTAGGCTCTGGTATATAATGGAAAAAATGGGGATTGACCGCCCAATAATTGATTTTATTCGACAACTATATACTGACGCCTCCGCGACGGTCAGATATGGGAAAAATGGGGAGTGTACCCGCCCATTTAAAATTTTAAGGGGAGTAAGGCAGGGCTGTGTCCTCGCGCCGTTCCTTTTTTGCATTTATACGAATGGTATGGAGAAGGCCCTTTTGGGCGTAATCCTTGACCTTCCAGTGTGTGATTCCACCCAGCTTCCAATTCTGGCATATGCAGACGATGCAGTCCTTATTGCCAGAACGGGGATAGGGCTGCAACATCTAATTACCGCCTAAACGACCTTCATGGGTTCTTTGGACCAGAAGGTTAACCAGACAAAATCATTTGTAATTACAGCTGGGGGTGATGTCCGACAGAAAATCCCACATTTTCACATGGAATCAGGGAAAATTGAGGTGGTGGAGTCTGTCCCCTATCTTGGGGTACTTTTTGATAGAAATCAAACCTGGTCACGGCTAATCAACGGAAGGGCCATGGGTATGGAGAGGAGTTTAACAGCGCTAAAGGCATTTATGTCTAGGATTGGTGCAAAAACTTAAGCCGTTATTAAAAACATTTACAAAGCGAAAACTAAGGCTGTGTCTGTTTATGGGGCATGGCCCATGCCGACCTATGACAATGCTCAGAGAACAAATATTTAAAATCCCTTGTCTCTCTTCTGCAGACTACTTCAAATTATATACTACACATGGAGTTGGGCCTACCGTATATTACGGATGCAATTAGATTGGCCCCCATCCTCTTGTGGCTCTCCATTTGGCGAAGGGTCACAGTGACTCTAACTCAAAACATAATAAGAGACTGCCTGCGATTGGATAACTACAAAAGGATTAGATGGCTAAACTATGTCTAATTAGAATCGACCGCAATGGGATTGACAAACCTATTTAAGGACCCAATTGCCTGTAGACTGATGTCAAGACAAAGGTTGGTGGATATATTTAAGCTGAAGGCGGAATATACACGTAGGGAAAAGAACTATATGAAAAAGTCAGTCCTTGCCTACCAACCATTTCCTACTTTTTCAACCGGAGGATATTCTTACCTAGAGGAGGTCTCCATACCGCAACACAAATTTATACTACTGCGGTTCCGCTTAAATTGGATATCATTGATGCTAGTGTTCCCGGCAAAAAGGTTCAGTCACTCAGAATTGACCCCCTGTACTTGTGACATGAATTCCGCCCAAACTGATCTCCATCTAGTATTTGTCTGTGGACATTATCACAGGGAAAGGAAAGAGTATATCGCACCGATTTTAAGGAGGCATAATTTTAAACAATGTAGAGTCGCACTGTTCTTTTTAAAATCACTTTCTGACCACTTAGTCTGCTTTTCGTTAGCGTCATTTTTATGGGCCTGCATGAAAAGAAGAAAGTCCCTGGGACCATAACTGTTTTTGTTACTTACTGTGTTAATTTTATCCCAATTTTAATGATATATTGTAACTCCGCTTATATTTAATATGGCATCTGTGTACGTTTATATTTTAACCCAGAATGAATTATGTAATCTTTTTAATAAGCGTTTTTAGGAATGATGAATTATTATGGTATTCTATCTGTGGTAGTAACTTGTAGTTTAACTTTTTTTATGCACTTTTATGATCTTACTTGATAATGATCGAATAAAGTTACTACTGACTGATCCGCTGATACTTTGTGTAATTCTTCAGCCTGAGTTTTGAGGGCTTCACGAAAGAGTTCCCGGTCTGCGTTGGCCACCGCTGTTTGCTGTTGTAGGGCCCATTCTAGTTTCTTTTGGCCCTGTGCCAATTGTTGGTTTTCAATTGGTTTCCATTTTATATCAAACGGCTTCTACCCGCATTCTCCACCACACGTAATGAGGCAGGCGTTAATTAATTCTTGGAGGAGTGTGTTAAGGTTGACTTTGTTGGTTTATTGTTAGTTTAAGTGATAATATAATCCCAGTCTATACGGTTCTTCCTTAATTTCTTTTTCTTTTCCTTATAGGTTTTTCTTTTTATTGAGAGTTCATCCATTACAAAGTCCATAATTACATAAAAACAAAAAACAATTGATAAAGTAATTACATCATTACAATCCTTTTTAACATATGAGAATGAGTTAAAAAAATGTATTTGGTAGATTTGCTAAATAGATAAATTAATACAATAATATAATAACACGTGAAAGCCCCCGCTTAATAAAAAAGCAATTCATTTTGCCTTTGTTTTTGTTTTTTTACACTTCACATGTATCAATAGAATGGATTCCTCTTTTCTGACTTCTTGATTCTACATAATTTGGACCACCAATGTTGGAATGGAATTTCCTCAGATCGCCACTTTTGAAGAATTAAGGATCTGGCTATTAAAGCAATAATATACAATTGCTTTTTTTTTTAAAGGGCAACATTTAGGTCGGATGAGTACCCTAAAATTACTGTCTGAGCGTCTAACGGGTGCTTCAATTGTAGTGTATAAGTACAGAACTGATTAATCTCATCCCAAAACTGTCGTAACCTTGGGCAGGCCCATATAATATGGGTCCAATTTTCCCCTACCTCTACATCACAACTAAGACAATTTGCAGAAATCTGCGGGTAAATTTTATGGTGTAAAGTGGGAGTTCTGTACAGACGCCACGTGGTATAAATAGCATTTGGCGCATATTGGCCCCTTTTAGCAGGGTAAAATTAAACTTGTTAATCCTATCCCAAGTTGTAGTGGATATCTGGAGATTTTCTTTGGCTTGCCATTTTTCACGCACCTTCTCATAGAGTATGGTTGCGTAAGGAGGAAACCTAGCAACTAATCGATTTACAGGTCTTAGATTCTATCAGATCCTCAACGAGTTCTATAGTTGCGATTATATCTCTGGGGTTTATGTCCTGTAGGAAATGCCTAATCCTAATATAAGACCATTGCATCGCTTCTTTAAAATACTTAATGCTAGGCTCTACTTCCCTCCAACTTTTCCCATTGTCTATCCAGAAAATCCCATATTTTACAATTGTTGAATCAGGGTTTCCATTTTATATCAAATAGCCTCTACCCGCATTCTCCACCACATGTAATGAGGCAGGGGTTAATTAATTCACGTACGAGCGTGTTAAGGTTGACTTTGTTGGTTTATTGATAGTTTAAGTGATAATCCCAGTCTATATGGTTCTTCCTTAATTTCTTCTTCTTTTCCTTATAGGTGATATGGAGATCTGGATGTAAGAAAGTGGCTCTGTATATACTGTTCCCAAATAGGTACAGTGTGCACAGAGTCCACAGTCCCCAGAGGTTTGGCAGAGGCTAAAGTTAGATATAACCTTACTCTCTAAAGTGGTAGCTTGGTCGAGCAGTAAGGCAGTATCAGAGGACGGTGTAAAGCATTTGTTGTACACACTCAGTCAGCAAATGGTCTCACACACTCAAGAACTGAACTCTAGGCCAATGGTTTTGTATCAAAATATATAGTTGTTTTATTTTAGAACCAACAATAGGTATCAAAATATACTTTCTCAGAATGAGTTACTTTAGTTAAATACTTTTCAAATAGGCAATAGACTTTTGAATGCAATGGTTACAGTTGTTGCAATAGGCAACACAATTTCAAACACAATAATACATTGAGCTCAATGGGAATTTCTAGTTAAATGCAATAGATTACTTTTTGGATTACTTTTCTTACCACAGGACTGGATCCTAGATTCAGTCCTGGGACATCTCCTGCAAACAGTTGAGTAAAAACGTTTTGGTTACAGTTGTGATTTTTAAGGAATATTATTGTATTTTAAAAGTTGACACTTAAAAACTTTTTCACATAGAATCACCAATGTTATCCTATGGGAGGAAATTCACTTAGCAGGTAAGTAGTGTTAGCGTTACTTTTTCTTACTCAGTGTTGGATCCTGGATCCAGCACTGGTGCATCTCCTGTAAACAATTGAAAGAATGCGTTTGTCACACAGGCGATTTTTAGCAAATATTTGTAAGTTTCAAAAATCGACACTTAGAAACTTTTTCAGCAAAAACCAGGCAATGTTATCCTATGGAAGGAAATTCAAGTTATCGGTAAGTACAGTTATAATTACTTTTCAGGGTCAGTGCTGGGCACCAAGATCCAGCACTGGGATCTCTCCTGATAACAGGTGAGTATTTTTGTTTTCGTGATTCGGCTGATTTTAGATGAATATTTTAAAGTTTCAAAACTCCACACTTAGAAGAATTTCCAAGTGAAACCAGTCAATGTTACCCTATGGAAGAAAAGTGAGTTATCGGCTTTTGGGTAAGTACTCGACTGGCAGAGTTAAGGTTCTGGGCATAGACTCAGGGGTCTCCCAGGGTCAGGTAGGTACAACTGTTACACCCTCAGCGGCACAGGGGCGGCCGGGTGCAGAGTGAGTAGGCCCAATGTTATCCTATGGAAGGCAGGGGCCTTTGGTTGGTGGCTGCTGGCAAGCAGGCCACGCGGCTGTGGGAGCTGGGCTCCTGGTCACTTGCTCAGGGCAAATGGGGAAGTAGATTAGAGTAGAGGTTGCACTGCCAGGGGCACTCGGGCGGCTGGGTGCAGGGTGCTTTTGAGCCGTCGGGCGCTCAATGTTATTCAATGGGAGACTTGGAAGTTGAACAAAGGCTGCAGGCTCGGGACGGAGATTCTTCAGGTGCGACCACCACTTCGAGAGGTAAGTTGGGATCTTGGAGGATAGGTAGGCACCCAGGAGTTGGGCACAGGGGGCCGTGGGGCGCCGGGTGCAGGGGTGTCTTTTGGCGTTGGGAAATCTTACCCTCTGCTGGTCGCGGTTGGGGGGGTCCCTTGTTGTGAGGCTGCAGGCGTCGTCAGGGTCGTCGAGGAGGGTCCTTGGGCACTGGATTCCAGGTCACAATCGCCGGGGGTACGTCCTCGTGGTCTTGGTTCACTCAGGCACAGGCCGGGCTCGACGGGTGCAGAATGTGCTGGATTCGCGGTTCCTGGCTGGCACCAGGGGTGTTGCTTGTTTGAGCAGAACCACTGCTCGTGGGAGTCCCAGTCTTTAGATGAGCAAGGCAGGCAGGTCCTCCGGGGTTTTCGAGGTTGCTGTCCGCTGGAGACGCCGGGGTTTAGCAGGAGCAGGTTCAAGGATCAACAGGCCTGTAGGGCTGGGGCCAAGTCAGTTGGTGTCGTCCTTTTGTTAGCAGCTGCACGGCAGGTCTTCTTGTTCTTCTTTCTTGTTGCAGAATCGGGATCTGAGGAAGGAAGGTTCAGGGTGCCCCTAAATACTAACTTTAGGGGCGTTACAGGTAGGAGCAAGGGCAGGGACCAATGGGTCCCTGTCCTGGGGTGAGTACACCCCTATCCTGCCACTCTCCAGTGGGAGGGGGCAGGAGCCTAGCTCTGATTGGGTAGGGCTCCCCATTCTCAAAATGGCGAGAGCCCGGAGTTGTGCTTTACCTCGCCTCCCCCACCTGAGGGGTGGGGTTGGCAGAGGCTGGCACACCCCCTTCCCTTCCTTTGTTTTTCCCGCCTGTCTTCCCGCCAAAGTGGGGGTCAGAACCGGTGGGGGCCAGTTGCTGAGTACAGCAAGTGGCCTGGAGAAGCTCACAAAGGCGGCATGCCTTTGAAGCTTCCCCTGCCCATCCTGGGGAGGAGACCTAGCACCTCGCCCAGGATGTGCATTGTTGCAGGCCCAGGAGAGCGGATGGCTCTCCACCCAGGGGTCCAGCAACATGTCTGCTGTGTGGCAGCCGGGGCAGCCCCTCAGACAAGACGTGGATTGTAGGTTAGGTTCAGGGGGCAACTCTAAGTTGCCCTCTGTCGTGCATTTTACATTAAATCCCACACTGGCATCAGTGTGGGTTTAATGTGCTGAGAAGTTTGATACCAAACTTCTGAGTCTTCAGTGTAGCCATTATGGTGCTGTGGAGTTCGTAATGACAACCTCCCAGCACCATATACTCTTAATGGCATCACTGCACTTACAGTGCCCAGGAATGGCCCTGGGTACTGTAGGGGCACAGGGCTCATGCACCTGTGCCCACACCACTGGCATAGTGCACCCAGCTAGAGGGGTGACTGAGGTATGCCTGGGCAGTATGTTTGTGGGCATGGCACACAGGGATGTGTGCCATGTCGACTCTCTGTTTAGTTCTGCACCAAGACACTCAGCCTGCAAAGGCAGGGTGTGTGTGTCAGGGTACAGGGCCTCTAAGGGTGGCACAATAAGTGCTGCAGCCCTTAGAGGCCTTCTCTGGTCACAGTGCCCTGAGTACCTAGGGTACAATTTACCAGGGGCTGACATGTGGCCAGAGATGCCAATTGGGTTTAGGCTACAATGCAGTTTTAGGGAAGGAACACAGGCCCTGGGCACCTGATTGGCAGGAGCCCAGGGCACACTCAGTCAAAGTACATCAGCAATTCAGCAAAAAGTGGGGGCATACCATGCAAGAAAGATGGCACCTTCTCACACTGGACCACCGGATTGTTATGCGCCCTCGGAAGAAAAATAGAGACCACAGGTAAGTGGACTGGTTTAAGGATTTTCTCCAAAGTTGTCTCTTCTTAGTACAGGGGGTGAAGGTTAATGACTGGGATTTCCTTACAGCACCATCTCCAACACCCAGTGTGAATCGCATGCCATTCTGCCTTACCAGACCAACCGGCTATTTTATACCATTCTTGAGTTTTTCAATACTCTCCATCTGCCTCTTGTATTTTCCCAGGAAACGTTCCCGTACCTGGTGAAACCACGCTCCTCCAGAAGTGTGGCGGGCGTGATGTGAGTCCAGTGGCCCTCTGGTTCCGTTGCCACTCCTCTCCCTCCATGAGTCTCGTACTCCTCTAGCGTCTTCGGGTTGCCTCTATCTTCTTCCCTCTCAGTCGCTTCGCTATCATCTTCTCCCGCTTCCGCCTTCTTCACAGTCCCGTTGGCGTCTGACGTCAGCTCCTGAGTCGTCTGGGATTTAAAGGAATCGCATCCTCCAACTGCCTCCATGCCTCTTTCCCGTTCCCAAGGGAATTCAATAGTGGTGGCGTGTCCGGGTGTCTCAACACCAGATGCCTGACCTGTCCGCTCTGTGAAAGAAAGGTAGATGGTTGAAAATTGGTCTTTGCTTGTCTCGGAACATGCCATGGGACTTCCTCCTTGGAACTCTCTATGGAAGCGTTGGTCTCCCTCTCCTCCTGACAGTCATACAATACATGCATACCATGGGATGTGGACCCCATGATGGATTAATCAGTTGCATGACTAAGGCCATTGTAGAGCACTCTGAAACACCTCTAACTGCATTGAGAGACCAATGGTAGATGGAGATTGGTAGAGCGTTTAATGACAAGCGGTGGAAGAGGGTGCTGGCATATCATACAAATGAGTCCAGAAATTTCAATTTATACAGTTCAACATTTTTCATAGAGCCTTCCTCACGCCAGCTAAAATTAATGAATATTTTCCAGATGCCAATGCCTGCTACCCACACTGTACCAAACCTAGAACTGACCTGATGCAGATGTTATGGTCATGTCCATCCCTGTGTTGGTACTGGGCGTCAATAACATCTCAGCTCACGCAGATCCTAGAATACACTGACCTGATAAGGTGCTCAGTAGGGCAGAAATCTGTGGCCTCCATAAACTGGTGCTATCTCAGGGATGGGGCATGCTCATGCATGACTTGCAAGCACTTACTGATCACGCTGCTACACCCTAGACCAGTGGCCTTCAAACGTCTTAATGCTGCGCTCCCCCTGTAAAAACAAAAAAAAATCCTCAGGCCCCCTCTTACTTTTTTTGCAATTATTCTGCTAAAATGGCAATGTTTAAATAAGTCTAAACATATTTAAACATTGCAGTTAAGCTCTGTTACCCCTTTTTACACATATTCCCAGTCCGGATATAAATGGCAAAAGTTGTTAGTGATGGCCCAGTACAAGGTGGCTTACTGCCGCTCATGTTTTTAACACTTAAAACAAAGCATGATGCTTCTCTTGGCCAGAGACTGGTGCCCCCCCCAACCCCCCGAGATCACTTAAGGCCCCCCAGTTTGAAGACCTTTGCCCTAGACTAAGCACCCTCAGTAAAGGCACCTCCCAGTTCAGCTGGTGACTGCACAGTCCTAACATATCCGATATGTGACCCAGTGCGCAGACTGTTCACCCGGTGGCCTATTGTTGAGTCGCACATATCCACCACCCTTAGTATGTAGACCACCTCAGACAACCCTTTCTTGCAAGTTCTGGTTGTAGCATGCTTAACCGTATTCTATATGCCTATTTTTACTACCAATTATGTAGAGTATAATATATTGCAGATGTCAATCACCCTGAATACATACCTGCCGTTTGTTCACCTCCAAGCGGCCTAATTTATTTAATATTTTTCCTAAATGTTAATATTATGTTAGTTATTGTCTTCACACACTAACCCCAGCAATGTTGCTGAGGGTGGGAACCAGAGGCACGGGGCCAAAGGGCGAGCCAGCCTCCACTATCTCATGAATACACAAAAGTGGGCTGCCCCTTGAATCAATTCCTATGTTTATCTACAGAGTTCTATAGAGATGCACTACCAGTGGGGGCATCTCATAAAAAGTTACGGACTGGCCTCACACACCGCCCGGTGTCATGCTTCATCATCGGCTGTCCTCGCCCTCTAAAAACTTGGTTTGATAGAGGGCGGGCATACACCTGGAGACAGGGATGCACTTCTAAATCTAAGTGATGGCCGTCGGGGAGTGATAAGTGATTTAAAAACCATTACATTAGTCCATGTGCTATGCTTTATTCAAATGGTAAATGTATGGTGGTTAAAAACTAAGTGAACGGTGGTATGGGATATTATTCGCTGGGGGTCGCATAACTAGTTCGCATGGAGGAGTCTCGTTCGTTATCGGAATTAACCAGACAAATCGCTCCACTGGCCGTTCTTAGTTGGTGGAGCGATTTGTCTGGTTTTTAAATCACTTATCACTCCCCCACGGCCATCACTTAGATTTAGAAGTGCATCCCTGTCTCCAGGTGTATGCCCGCCCTCTATCAAACCAAGTTTTTAGAGGGCGAGGACAGCCGATGATGAAGCATGACACCGGGCGGTGTGTGAGGCCAGTCCGTAACTTTTATGAGATGCCCCCACTGGTAGTGCATCTCTATAGAACTCTGTAGATAAACATAGGAATTGATTCAAGGGGCAGCCCACTTTTGTGTATTCACAGTTATTGTCTTGCCAAATAACGTCATGTTAAGAATATGTTGTGCATGCGACACTCTGCATACTGACAAAGGGTACATTATATTAGCAATTGTAATGTTATAATGGCCAAAACAAATATGCTGTAGCAATCTATCACTTGCAAGCTGTTGTGATATACCTCCTGTATGGTACGCCAAAGGAGATGAGTCAATTGTGTGGAAAAATATCAATAAACAAATTAATATAAAAGTTAGCATCAAGGCTTTGAGAGGTCCGACGTTCAGTTACTCCATAAAAGAGAAAGAGGTCCTACCAGTTGAACAGGCTTGAGTATACTTTCCATGTGGAGTACATACCTGGTGCAAGAAATAATGCAGCTGACGGGTTATCGAGGTTGGTCACTGCTGAGATGGAGGGTGACGAGGAAAAAGAGGATGGTTGGTTACAAGAGATTGTATGTATAACTACTGGGGGAAATATTTTGGAAAGGAAGTTGAAAGAAGAGAAAAATAAGAACATACTGTTAGGAGAAATATCTACATTTTTGAGATGTGGATGGACCGGTAAAGGCAAAATTGTGCTGGAGATAAAACCATATTAGATGGTAAGAGATTAGTTGGCAGAAGAGAATGATTTGTTGTTCAGAGGGGCGAAGTTGACTCCACCATTTTCTGTTATTTTTTGTTTCCAATAATTTTTGTTGAGGGTTTATGCTTTACATCCCTTGTGGGTACAAATTTATCGAAAGAGGAGCAAACCTCGATCAACAGTCTTATTGTAGCTGTTTTTCCACAGTGTGAAACATTGAGGAGCAATTACAGAACAGTGAAATCAGAGACTGGAGAACATAATCAAAAATACAGTATTCATACACAAACGGAAGTCGCTGTGGCTTAATTTGAGCTACATTAAAGTGACTGTGCATCCTGAACCAATGTCCCAATTGAGTATGATGAGGTCGAAGGTCCTGCTAAGGCAGAATAAATCTATGAGAAGGGGATGGAGAGAACCTCCTGTTTGTAGGAAAGAACAAAAAACTGAGGAAAGCTTCAGGTGGGGGCGGGGGGGTCATCGGGCGCTTCATCTTTCGCGTAGCCGCCTGGGTAGTGGGGAGAAAGAAAGGGGGTAGTGAGAAAGTGTCCCATAAAAGCGGGGGTAGACGTGGGGTGTGCCGTTGGATCTATGTTAGAGATCCGCTAATGTCCATTGTGTCTCCAGCAGATGAACAGCTATGTATTCTGGGCATGGGGAGGGGGTCCTCAGCAGTTAGGTCCCTGAACTGTGTGAGCACGGTGTCCCACGTGGCTGCGTTGGGGTGCCTGCGAATTCACAGAGCCTCTTCCCAATGTATTGCGGAGCTTTCCGCTTCTCCCCAACGAAGCATTTCTCTCTGCCACTGGAGCAGAGTCAGGGTCCAGCATTTTCTGTTAGATGATTAATTGACCTATCCCATGAGGGACATTTATGAGTAGCAAAGACTAAAGAGCGAGTCAAGATGGATTCCTGGTTGCCAGGCTTACTGCTAGAATTGGAGAAAACAATACGAGAATGTTAGGAATGTTGCACAAGTGATAAAGTACTCAAGATATACTCTTCACCAATGCAGTGAAAAGACTTACCAATAAGCCCATGGTAGGAAGTAGCATTGGATATGATGGGTTTGTAAAAAGGGGAACAGATTGCATCTTACATTTTTGTGCTGCAGTATTTATTTTCCAGATGGCTTGAAGTACAATAGGTGAGTGACATCAGTTTCAAATGTGTTTTGAAATTACTGGAAATTTTATTTCAGAGAGAGGGCTGTCTTAAAAAGATTCTAACTGACATTGGGGTGCAGTTCTGCTCAAAAGATATGGAGGAATATTTTGAGGTGTTTGGAATTAGTCATAAGAAATGTGCATTCTGCCATCCTGAAACCCATGTTGTGATAGGCTAAACAGAACGGTAAAGGAAAGTATCCAGTTGGCGATAATGAATGCTGAACATTGGACAAATTAGCTTTAAAAAAAACTGGTATATTACAGGATGTCACCACATCAAAGTACAGGAAGACCCTTATCAGGTCGAGCTAGACAGCGCATGCGCTGTTG
Organism: Calotriton arnoldi; assembly: GCA_963921515.1. Classification (NCBI taxonomy): domain Eukaryota; kingdom Metazoa; phylum Chordata; class Amphibia; order Caudata; family Salamandridae; genus Calotriton; species Calotriton arnoldi. The sequence goes on along the minus strand of CAWUFW010001641.1, from coordinate 64,549 downwards.
GGAGACATGCTGTAATCAGTGTATGGACTTTGGCCACACCCCTCACTCTTAATTGGTTCCTTGTAGTGCCCCTCCTAAAATCTTGCTTTTCTATGATGCCTTAGGTGTCTTTGTCCCGCCTTTTGGCTCTTTGCTTCTGTCCTGGAGACTGACCCTGTTACAAGGATCAGTTCTCTTTTGACCATTCCGGTAGTTTGGGGCACTACTTATTTTGTTTTGACTCGGCTCGCTGTGCCCTCCCCCCACTACGTCCCACCCGTCCCGCGTTTTCTACTTGTGTCGGCCTCCGTTGCTGCTGCTAATTCACCACCGGTAATTGGAGTAACAGTCCTATCGATGGTCTTGATAAGGGTTTAAGGAACACTATGAGTTTTCTTAAAATAACCCTCACCCACCAAAATGTCCCATGGTGGCATGCTTCATCATCGGGTTCTTCCCGCCCGCTGCGGGCCGGGGCGTGCTACGACCGACGGAGACGTGGGAGCACTTTGTAGGTTGCTGACTATGGGCCGATTGGTGATGTGGGAGTGGGAGTGTCATACAATATCTATTAGGTATGTTTCTTGGATTAAGATCTGCAAAGATAGGACATCATCGAATAGTTAACATATTAATGCATTTTAATATACTAACACATCAACTAGTGGAAAAAAGTGATATATTTTTCACTCGTGCACGACTAATCTTCTTGACTATTAGTACAAATACAATACCTATTAGGTATGTTCCCTGGATTAAGATCAGCAAAGATAGGACATCATCGAATAATTAACATAATAATGCCTTTTAATATACAAACACATTACCAACTAGTGGAAGAAAGTGATATATTTTTCACTTGTGCACGTCTAATCTTCTTGACTATTAGTCAAGAAGATTAGTCGTGCACGAGTGAAAAATATATCACTTGTCCTATCTTTGCAGATCTTAATCCAAGCAACATACCTAATAGGCATTGTATTTGCATGAAAATAGTATTTTTTCATCAAAATTGTTTTTCTTCACCTTAATAATAAATAGGAAGACCAACTAGGTTCCTTTAGGAGTGGAACATGGGATCATTTACTCTGGTCCTGACGAAAAGCCTCAGGGGATAGGCTCGAAACATGTAGACCAGGAGATAAACACCCATCACAGTGTAAGTCTCCGTTTCCCCCCTTTTTTAATAGTACCAGCTACAGTATTTAATAAAATTTAGACTCCACGTAGCCAGGTATCTTTAAATAATACGCACCTGTTTGACCCTCCCACATCACCAATCCACCCATAGTCAACACCCTGCAAAGTGCTCCCACGTCTCCGTCGGTCGTAGCACGCCCTGTCCCGCAGCGGGTGGGAAGAACCCGATGATGAAGCATGCCACCATGGGACATTTTGGTGGGTGAGGGTTATTTTAAGAAAACTCATCGTTTTCCTTAAACCCTTATCAAGACCATCGATAGGACTGTTACTCCAATTACAGGTGGACACCTTTTGGTTATTTACACAAGACAGGAGGCTGAGTCCACAGTAAATCTGACCTCTATCTTCCCCCCGCTTTTGTTCAAACTCTTACTACGCAGTGGAAAGGACTTGGCCAGCCACCCCCCCACCTGGCCCGGTCCCTGCTTCTGATCCCAGCCAGGTTGGGGGAGCCTCCATTGGCCCGATGGACCCCGTCACGGGCACCCGGACCCTCGCCAGGCTGCAGGACGGGGGGCTCCCGCACCACAGGGTCGTTACAAATTCACCTCATGTCTTAGAGATGGCAGCGTGTGTGGCATGCTTTAATTGCACAAACTTTGTTTATTTGTATAATTTACCTCTGTTTTCTGGCTCCTTCTTCTCCTCCATTGCTCACCACTCCATTCTTACCACAACAAACTTCTCTGCCACTTTAGCCCTTCCCCAACCCGAGGTCATGAAGCCATATGGGACCGCTGCCAAGTGTTGACTTGTTGTCCGTGATTGGGGTGCACACGCCTCCTACAGAGTTTGCACTTGTGTAAAGTTTTTGAACTCCTCTTTGCTTTGTCCCACACCCCAGTCACTCGAGTCAGAGTGTGTAGAGGTGCTGAGAGGCGGGGGCCTCTGAAGGCCGGGGTTTATAATGTGAGTCAGTCAGGGGCCACCAGGCTCTGCCTGAGCCCTCTTGCTGCAGCACTGCAACACTGCCCGGGAGATTGTTGGTGCTATTGGAAGGCTGGTGGGGCTTGGAGACACTCGACCCCAGACCTGCTGGCTTTCTCCAAGCCGGCAGGATGGCTCAGTGAGTCGGGCAGCTGCTGGTGACATGTGTGCTCCTTGCGTGGCATGGGCTCAAATAATAGGAGGGCTAACTCAGCCTTTCAACCTTTCGGGGACTGTACTTTGAGTAGGGGGTTGCGCTCTGGGGTTACAAAGCATGCAATGGCAAACACTAATTAAAGTTCATTTCTGTCACTGAATGTTGCCTGGCTTGTTACTGTGCTATTCAATAATAGCGCGTTGATGGATTTAGAGTTGCAACATTCTTTCTTTGTTTTGCATTTGCATGTTTTGTGCAGTCTTTTCATCACTTGGAGTGGATCGCATTGGGCATGTGGGGCGCTCTCGTGAGAGTTGCTGGGATATTTAAGCGGAAATGTGAAACTTTTAGGAAATAATACAAGCGTTCAGTTTTGTATTTTTGAATGTTTGATGCCAACACTATCCTTTGGTGTTCGAGCACTTCTGAGGAAGGACAAGTTCAGAGAAGAGTACGCTTTCTAATAACATTGGCATGAGTGAATGGTACGGGGGGACTTGCGGAAGGGGCATGGCGGATGTCTAAATCACAGAATGGAGCATTTTAGAGAATTCGGAGCCAGGTTCGTATCCTGGCTTCGGCTGACCATCGTGTGATTCTGGGCAGATCACGTGGTTTCTTTCCCCTGAAACCGCTTTGCTGATGCCAGTTGCTTCCTCTGACAGTATGTTGCTAGTTTTGGTGCCAGGATTGGTCAATGAGTTGCGTTTCTGCTTCTGACCTAAATGTGATCTGCAGTTTCACGTCTGAATTAAGGCAGGGTCAGCTCACCCTTTCATCCTTCCGATGTCACTTTTTATTAATGGCAACTCCTGTTGTGTAGAAAGCTTGTAGACTGCAACTACCCCATTGCATGGGGAAAATATCTGACTGTAGATTGTTCACATCCACCTACAAATAGTTTATTTCTCTTCAGTAGCAAAGCTGGTTCAAAGTACTCTTTTTTTTATTTAATGTATTTTTTATAATAACTTTACATACCACCTATTTTTTCTGCACTCCTTTTTAACATTTATGTTAAACAAGCATTGGCAAAGCCAATAGGTCTCGCCTTTGGGACCTTATAAGTATTTAGTTATGCAGCAGGTCCCAAAGGCGAGACCTATTGGCTATGCCAATGCTTGTTTCCCTTTTAGCTGGTTCAGCGCAACAAAGAGCATTGGCAAAGCCAAAAGGTCGACTAATGCCTTTGAAAGGCGAGGTTTATTTCTTTGCCAATGATTTCTTGCTCAGTAGTATCCCACGAATCCAACACTCTCATTAGCTCACCAATTCCTGCCACTTTCTCAGTGGCCCTCTTTCACCATGGACATAAGAAATGAATGTAAAGCTCCCCCGACAGCGGTGAAGCAAGAAAGGCTCGCTGACATCCCGACTGAGCCGTTGTTTGCAATGCTTCACCAAGCAGAGGAAATAAAGCCTTGCAAAGATTAGGTTTGTTTCTGCTGACGTATTTCTGAGATTGAGAAGAATACTCCAATATTGCTGGTATGTGACAAGACGATACAGCGCACAGAACTAGGCTGTTGGAGAGTACGCTTTCATTAAAACAAAGAAAACCTTTTCTAAAACATTGCAAGACATAAAATAAAGGCTTTTATTACAGTTATTAAATACAATAGCGGTTTTGCCATTTCCGAACAATAATGCGCTGGAAACTGCTAATTCTATGCACAGAATAACAAAAGTTCAGAGAGCCTGCCAGGCTGCCGCCCACGACAAACCTTTCCAAACGTTTTGTAGGATTCGACATGACCCATTTCATGTTCAAACAGTCGGGGCTCAGAATCATTCCTTTCCCATGCGGAATTAAAGCTTTGCAACCGCAGCGCAAGCTTTCGAAAATTACAGAGTTATCAAAGCCCGATTCAGGTGATGCAGAACAGTTAAAATGACATGTTGTGGCTCAGTTCCATTATATAAAATCTCAAAACAAACCCTGGGGTTGGGCGGTATAGTGGTCATACTCTGAAATTCTGAGCGCGGGCACCGTACACAAAGCACTCTGAATAGGCTACAAAGCGACATGCTTGACGCTGCTGAAAATCACTAAATAAATAACAAAACAAGCCCGGGAGTGGTGCGTGCGTGCGCGCGCAGTCTTCACTTTTCAAGCACTGCACTCGTGCTTGTGGCGCGCCGCTGCTCGCTCCCGCAAGGTGGATGCCGCCACAAGCATGAGTGTGTGCTTGAAAATGAGCAGAGCAACGGCTAAAGGCCCTCCTATGCAGCGCATGCGCGCTGCGTAGGCGAGACCTAAAAAGTGTTTAAGCGACCTTGTACCTGCCTGCAATGTGAGAGGTTGGTTAGGTGGGGATTTATTCTCGTCTCCTTCACAAATAATAAAACAATGCAAAGCAGAGCTGAAAGACTTGTGTTAAAAAAAAGTTCACTAGTAAAACAGCTGTATTGGTGACTGTTAAATTTGTTTATTTTTTTGCAAATATAAAGCAAGTCATGCTTAGGTGATAGCATAATGTATTTTTTTATTTTAACATAATTGATTTTTTAATTTTTGCCGCAAATGCTTGCAACAAAAGATAAACCATTGCACCAGCGTGTCAAGGCCAAACCTATTGTCATTGCCAGTGTTTGTTTCTCTTGTGTCGATATTTTTCAGTTATCCATTTTTAGGTCGCAGACTACCACACAGCGCAGCTGTCTGATTTGCTAAAGACACCTTGGGGACATTCAGAATGCATTCCGCCCGTTGCTGACCATTGGCTTTGTGGTTTGCAACTCTCATTTTCTGGCTTTTTATTTGCTGGCTTTATTTGCTTTTTTTTTTTATTGGGGCCAGTGCAGGCCCTTAGTTGGGATGTCACAAACTGACAACTCTGCACCACACGACATATTTACACTCCACATAATACCACTCAAAGCCACATAATTATACTACACATAATTACACTCTACTCAATACAACATAAATACACCCCACATAAATGCACTCTATAACGCATACCAGCAATCCACATAAATGCACTCCACACCATAACACATACTTCCAATAAGCATAATTTCGCTCAACGCCGCACAGTTCCACGCCACACAATTCAACTCCACACATTTCCAATACACATCACATAACTCCAATACACTCCACAAATTTACACATCATACCACAACTAACAATTACAATACAACCCACATAATTCCACTCCACACCATATATGTCCACTACACTCCAAACCAAAACACATAGTAGCTCTAACTCTTGCAAATGCGAGACCTATTGCATTGCAAATGCTTGTTGAATTGTTATGGGGAAGAAACCCTAACAGCAAGTTGGAGCCAGGACCGATAGATTGTCAGAAAGGGTGCTTCGAGGTGTTAGTGGAGAGTGATTGGAGAGAGAGAGGGGAGATTATGCAAAGGAAGTAGAAAAAGTGGCGCGAGGAAAGGTACATGGGGAAGAGAAATACAAGTGGTAGAGTATGTGAAGATTAGAGCGCCCGGTGGCATAGAGGCATGGTCAAAACACTCAAGACCCATCCGAGTTACCAGATTGTTCCAGAATGCTCTTAAAAACGTTGGTGGCTGAGCCTGTTTGACAGACCCTTTTGATCAGCCACTGACTCTTATACCTCCTTTTACGCTCCTGTTACCTCCTTGCTCCGATCCTCTCTTCCCCCCCGTCTGTCTACTTCTTTATATGTTCGGAGTCTTAAGATCGTTGGTCTATGCGTGTTATCGATGTGTTAGGATGTGGCTTAACGGCTAGAGCGGCCAACTTTGAAGCTGGGGAACCAGGTTCGAGTCCGTTGGGAGGCTCAAACATCCTGTGATTCTGGGCTAATCACTTTATCTCCCCGTGCCTAGAAATGAATGTGTCTGTCTGTAATGAAACTGGTGCAAAGCACTGTTATACCTTTGGGTCGAGTTCGCACTATAAACAAGCATTGGCATAGCCAATAGGTCTCGCCTTTGGGACCTTGTAAGTTAAAAAAAAAAAAAAAACTGAAGTGTAAGACTTCACGTTTACATTTACTGCATCCTAAATAGGAAGTAAATGTAAACGTGAAGTGTTATACTTACTTACAAGGTCCCAAAAGCGAGACCTATTGGCTATGCCAATGTTTTTTTTTTTGTTTGTCAGAACGCGCAGCAGCAGGGGGAGGGGAGAGAGGAGGGGGCCTGCGCGATTCCCTTGCGGGAGCGAGCAGCAAGGCGGGATAATTGATAACATATGGCACCAGCTGCTCGCTCCCGCAAGTGAATCGCCAGACGTGCACGCGTTGCCATTGGAAGTAATGCAACGCGTGCACGTTTTTGACGGGAAAGCTGTGCCGATTACTAAAGGTCTCTTTCCTATGCAGCGCATGCGCGCTGCGTAGGCGAGACCTAAAAAGCACAGAGTAATTCAGCCACACATATACAATTTAAAAAGTAGGGTAGGAAACACTAAATCCTACCGCTGTCAGATGCGCGCGTCCGTTTACATCGGGAATATATAGGCTAATGCCTATGATGCAAACTGGATCGCTAACGCAGCTGAGGAAGCGGAAACGGCGTGGGAAACAGGGGCTCAAATTGGATCATAAATTCAAAGCTGTTCTGAACAGGAGCCCCATAATATGTTTGGCCCAGGGCCCCCAAAATCCTTAAGATGTCCCTGCCTGTATGGACATCAGTTTCACGTTGGCTATGTTAAAGTGGGGAGGGGTAAATAGAATGAGCTAGTGCTATGGGGTAGTTTTATGTGAAGGGGTGTGATGTGTGTACTGCCTCATTTGTTCTGAATTGGTAGAATGGTGCCTTGTAGTATTGTGTGTGTTTTGGGGTATATTCGAGGAGTTTCTGGAATGAGCTGTGTGGGGTTCCGGTAGGCCCAGGTTGCACTTTTTCATAAGCCTCTGGAACGATATGTATGTTTCTCATTAACTGGCAAAATACAGGCCGCAAACGAGCTCTGCCAGAGATTCAATGCGCCCATACAAGCATATAAATCAAGTTGTGCATTCCTGCCAGAGAAGGAGAGCTATGTAAGGACCGTGTCCTTAGATGACCTGCTCCATTGACGGAAATGCACAACTCACTTTTGGAGCTCACGTGACGCGCTTTTCGTTTCACACATAACGATTCTCTCGGTGGCAGATCGCCCGATTCACCGCTGTTTTATTTATGCGGCTGATTCATTGCCTTAGCCCTGCGGGACAGGCCTATTACCAAGGGACGCTTGTTGCTTAACGCAGAAGTTTGCAAGACGAGTCGGGTTGCCACGTTACAGCCTGGAGTGAAATAATGTTTCTGTCACAGAGGAGGCTGACGTAGTGGGACAACGCCCTTCTTTGGAAGTTGCCTGCCAATCAGATGCCGGTTTTGAGCCCATCCCACTGCCTTGCCTGCTGCTCAGTATGCAAATAAAGTCCCTTGTGAAGAAGCAGATATTCCGAAACTTGGGCGAAAGCGGACCCACAGACACCGCATAGATGCTGATTTAAGGAACAGCCAGCGAGTCGCAGACCAACGTCTCAGCAGCAGAAAACCCTTCTTTCCAAACCTTACATTTTCCTCTAGTTTATGTTACATTAGAACATGGGTTCCTAACCTTAGAGGCCCGCACCCCATGGGGTAAGAGATGGCCAGGGGGTGCGACAAAGAGTATGTACTGAATTCATAATTGGAATCCGGCGAGACTTTTGTACGGGAATGCCAAAATTAATCAAACATTTCCTAGGGGTGCAGGGCATAGAAAAGGTTGGGAAGCCCTGCATTAGATTGGCAAAGGTGCGAATGATGTGGAAATAGATATTTGGAGAACAATGCTAGACGCGAGAAGCTCCCTCACTCCCGTTTGAAGTGTTTTATTTGCATTCTGGGACATTGAGTCCTCATCTATAAGGAGGACAACATTTTACAAATACGAAGAAAAATGAGGGGGAAAATGATAATTTGCCGAAGTGTGACATGGAGTAATAGTCATTTCAAGAAAGTTTATCTTGAACGGCATAAAACAATTTAGGAGTTGTGAAAACGTGCCCCCTTTTCTCGTGCTCTTTCTCTGCTACCTCTATATCAGCGTCTGATATTTATCTTGTGACTGCACCTGTAACCCAACATTTAATCTCCCTCCCCCATCCCCCCCCTGCCCCCCACTCCCACACTACCTCCCAAGGAGAAACTTGAGGCAGTCAGAAAGTTTCAAATGATTAAATTAAATTTCCTTTATTTGCATATTAAACTTTATTGTGGATTGTCCAACCTACAGCTTGAAAATTCAAAAAAGAGCGCACGCAGCCTATACGATTTGAAGAAAGGTTCTGAAAAACGTATCAGGTGAGGATAGTTCACTCAGAACCGACTCATCATCGCTTTGTGCATTTGTAAATTTTATATGCGCATGAATAATTTGAATCTGCCCAATGTTATATGTGTAACACAGGTCTAACTAAGATTGTGATGATATTGGCTGTCAGACTTACCAGACACGTTCAGCTGGCCTCCAAGGAACCAGCTGATCTTCCCCTTGCCAAAGTCACAGTCTCTGACAGTTTCATACGGTTTCATCCACAGTAACCTCTCCCTGGCCAGCACATCCCAGAAGGTCAAAGGGTCCCTGACTGACTCGTCCAGCAGCTCCCTGTAAGTGTCCACCCGGGGTAGAGCAGCCGACTCCGGCATGAATGAGTGAACGTCCCAAGTCCCGCCATGGCCACTGCTGCACCGTGTCTGTCCGGGCTGACGTAGCCAAGCAGCGCGTGCTCCTTCAACACCCCTTCTCCCCAAGAGCACGAGGTGCTGGCGCCCCAGAAGGTGCGCGTGCAACGCTTGCAGAAACTTCCCGCCACAGAGCTTTGCTGTCATGTTGTCTCCTCTGAGGTAAATTAGGGTTGTCAAACCTTCCCCTTTCCAATGACTGGTTTGGAAGGAAGACCAGGTGCAGGGCGCAGGTTGAGTTAAGGCAGAAGACGGGGGCAGCCGCTGTGCTGGCAGCAAGATGAGTTCGCCGCAACGGAGTCAGTTCCCCAAGATCTGCCTGCACAGAGCGATGGAGTGCGATGCACGCCTGCCTGTGCTGCTGCAGCTCCTCCTCACTTCGAATGCAGGAAGTGCGCGCTTTCCTTATGTGTTAAGTTAATGAAACGCTGCAGAGTTTTGATCTCGTGGCCTGATTGTTGTTATGGTTCTCAGCCTCTCTCACTCTGCAGCTTCTGTGCTGCTTCTTTTAATCTCCCCACCTGTCTGCTGTCGTGATCTAATTTCCTTTCGTCTTTTTGAAACGTTTACAAACCAGTGGTGCGCGCGCACCACAGAGGAGCGGGGGGAGGGAGCGCGGCAGCGAGGCAAACGCGCGCTGCTGCGCGTGCTAGCCACCAGTGGGAATGGGAGGAGCAAAGGCGGGACATGCGCCCGCCTTTGCCCAATCGCGTGCGGTATTTATTTTTAAAAAAACACGCGAAAGCCAATAACAGCCGGCGAAAGCAAAACCACACGCACGAGCGTGTGGTTAGCTTTCTAAAGCCCGTACAAGAGGTCTCGCGCTGTGCGAGCAGTGCTGCGCACTGCAACGCTAGGCGCGAGACCTAAAAACTGCAAAAAGAAAAAAATCTGTATATTGAAAGGCTTGGGTATTCTTTGAGGCCTAATAACAAATCGCAATAATATTGTGTGGTTTTCTAACAACTGAATTACGTATATAAGGTTATGTGTTCTTTATTCTTGTCAAAGGCCCACTGTTTTACTGTGTAATCTTGAGCGCCGAACATTTTCATGCTTTATTATTTTGTGCTTGTATGTCTTTGTATAACTTTAATACTCAATAAAACTTTTTGGAACAAATAAGAAGGTTGATGGCTGAACATGGAACTTCAGTCAGGTCTCACTGTATCATGGAGGCCAGACAGTGAAGGGAGTGGGGGTGTTCCAGTTGGAGATGAGTCTTGAGTATGAAATGCTATTATGGATTCCAACATCGGAACTAGTAAGTGGGATAGAAGAGACTGTCTTTACAACATTAATTGTCATGTTAAATTTGTTTCAGAGTATGTATGGTATCTCTGGGGTTTTTCCCTTGTTATTTCCTTTATGGTATTTACGCATTTGTCCTGTTCATATGTTTATTTGATGGTAAGGCCTGTAGACTTCCACAAACGTCGGTTGCTTCTGTATTGTGGCTTGAGTGTGATTAATAAATTCACTTGTAGATGAACCTTTTTCCTGCGTGGATATGTTTCCTTTTACAGGGGCATATTCAGTGTCAGATGAGAGAGTTTTGCAGGTTTCAGGACAGACTATGACTTCTATTGGAGATACGTTAAAGTTTGCTTCTAGGAGAGCTTTCTCTTGTGTGTATTGGTGTAGGTAGATGACATTGTCTTTTTTTCCTCTTATTACCGTAGTGTTTGTATAGCGATGAGAAGTGTTGTACTATTGCACTGTGGTTCCATGTGTCTCAGTTGTGTTCTGATGTTCGCCGTTGTGTCAGGCCTTTATCTAAGGCATTGGTTCTTAACCTTTTGACTTCTGTGGAGCTCCATTAAATCATTACTGGAATCCGAAGACCACCTACTGATTCATTATTGTCATCCAGGGACCACCATCGAGAGATGAATAAAAGCCCGGGCCCGTGATTAAGCAATTTCAATGATTTGAACCACAAAACAATTTGCAAAAATACAGAAACAAGAATTGATCAAACAAATGCAAAATGATGAAATACTTCATTCAATACACAAACAAATATAAAAAATCTAAATGTTCCTTTTAATGGGAAGGTTGGAGCGTTTCTAAATTCGACTGAGGCCACCCATGGTTCATACTGTATCCCTTTTGATGCATTTGTACTGCTCCCACACATCAATCTAAGGACACCAGCTTAATTTTTAGCCTTCAATTTAAAGTTCCTTCACATTTATGGCACATTTTGAAATTTACAGTTTTACATGTTGCTTCTTAATTTATATACACTTTATTAATCTGTTAATATTATTTAAATTTCTAAGCCATTGCAGACCCCTGAGTAAGCATTGCGGACCCCCAGGGTTCACCACGTTACAGGTTAAGAACCGCTGATCTGAGGTAAAACCGATGCCTGCCAAGCTCCGCCTATCATCAAACCTTACAAAATCCTAAATTCAGTCTACTTGCAGGCCGCAACTTTGTTTTCTTTTATGTGAGCAAGCGCTACAAGTCAGATGGTGTACAAAAGGCATGAGGTACCCGAACACGGGGAGATGGAATAGGGTTAAAAGGTACTGGTTTGGAACTTCCCTTCTCCCCACCCCCCCAATTTACCATTTGAAGAGGTTAACTTTTTACCGACTGTTCGTCTGTCTTTTCCCTTGCATGCTGCAGAAGCTACAGGCGCTTACAAAATGAGGCAGCACGCCATGTTTTTTTATTGCAAAAGCAAGATTCTTTATTTCCTCCACTTGGGAAGAGGTGTGGCGCAGCAGCGGCCAGGGCGACTGACTCCGGAACCCGGGGGCTCACGGTTCGATCCCCGGCGCTGGCGGCAGATCAGCCCAGCACCATGTGACTCTGGGCAATAGCTCGCTTAATCTTCCCGACGGCCCCCAGCGCCTTGACACCCTCGGGTAATTGTTTGCGCTTTACAAATACTGGACATTTACATTTACATGACATTGCAGTAGGATCAGGTCAAGATCACTGTGATCTATAAACTCTCCCTCTCTGACCTAAATGTATTCTTGGGGTGACTTCAGTGAAACATTCATTTCTGACTGATCATCTTAATGAGCAACCATTTCTCTCCCTTTGGAAAGCAGTGTCAATAATTAGGATTCCGACGCAGATCATACTGATTTTTCGACAAAATCATAGGCTTTTAATATGTATTTCTCTTACTTTTATTTGTTATAGCAGCCATAAGGAGGACATGCATATAATGGCAGAACTTTCTGAAAATAAATTATATTGTCCAGTAACTTCTGATGTAAAACTACCAATATTGGCGTCACAGGTTAATCTTTTAGTGCAATCCAGTATATAAGGTTGGCCATTGCAAGTCTATCTCCTTTATCGCTGCTCAAAGCAGACAGGTATGTGTTATATATTTAATACTGTTAACATTGTATAGTGTTATTACTGTATTTTAACCTTTGTTTCTTGGTTTAACTTTTGCTTTTGAAAGTTAGTGCTTTTAAGGTCTGTTCTATGATTGTGGTCAGAAAACCTATTGTGTCCAATATCAGTACTTACAGTGGGCGTTGGGTGACATCATTGCTTAGCATTGGTTGACTTTGAAATCAATCACATTTTGCTTGCTTTTCATTTGAAGGCTTGCCTTTCTCTTTTTGTGTTTGTCTCACTCTGGAGCATAACTTCTTGCCATCATTTTCAGTGGATGACTTGTATCTTTCCACTGCTCACTTTCGGAGATCTACTTTTTAGTTCTCGCCTACACAGTGTTGCTTTCTGCTGCAAGACATATTGTTTACAATTCAGTGGACTTACAACCCGCTTACAGCATGCCATTAGTTGTTTTCATTGTCACTCGCATTTGCAGTCTTTCGATTGGTTAGCTCCGGTAGGCTTCCCTTTCTTTCTTGTGTTAGCCCGTCCATGGAGCATTAACCAAATACATGTGTTCATCCTCCCCTTATTTTTTCCTGTATTTTTGCAACACACTATGGGCCAGATGTATCAAAGGTTTTTACCCATTCTATGTCTATGGGAAAATGTGTTCGTACATATGGCCCTAAATTTTTTATTTTATAAGTGTTTCATTATTATTCCTGGAAGTACAAAGGGCTTTTCTACTTTTAAGACAGGTGTGTTGGTTTCACCCTATCGGCCATCTCTAATGACGCTTTAGTTACACCCACAACTGTACTAGTCTATGCCACTCTACGCCACTCCACTCCAATCCACTCAACTCCACTCTACGCCACTCCATGCTACTCTACACCACTCCACTCTACGTCATTCCACTCCACTACCTGCAACTCCACTACACTATACGCTAAGCGGTTCGGCTAAAGTTGAAAAGTGTGTAACAAACCGCCAATAGTATCACACAAAACCCAAGAAGAAACAAACCTCTTTCTTATTTCTAGTTCTCTGGATCATACTAAGAGCTTCAGTTTTCTTCACCTGAGGGTGAACCCTTCCATTCCCAATACAATAACTTGAGTAGCCGCTGTGACGCACTTAACCAGATTAGCCATTAACCCTTCTTCTTGTAATGCTTCCACTACCAACCCGAAATGTTTTAAATGGGACTCCCAGTCTGGACTGAAAATAGCAATAACACACAGGTAGGTGGTTGAAAAAGTTAGGTGGGGTTTTAGAATCTGATCCATGAGCTGTTGGAACTTAGCTGGAGCTTCATGCTGCCCAAATGGAAGCACTTTAAACTGAAACAGGCCAAGTGGTGTTTAAAGGATTGTTTTGTGTCTATCTGAGCTCCTCAAAGGAGCCAGCCAGTACCCCTTTGTGAGCTCTAGCATGTTAATGTACTGGGATGACCCCAGTTGCTGAATGAGATCATCTATTCTGGGTATAGGATATGCATCAAAAGTAGAGCCATCATTAATTCCATGAAAATATATGCAAAAAATGGATATTTATATTAGGTCTAGTAGATGAGGTCCATTGTATTTTTGAGAAATCACTGGATCCCAGCATTGCAATCTGGAAAACGGCAGTCATTAGACCCCTATTAAAAAAGCTTCACTTAATACAGTGGACCACATAACTATTAACCTGTTCTCTTCTCCCTTACTTGTCAATGCTGTTAGAAAAATTGGTGTTCCTCCAAATTCGAGATATTGTAGAACATCACAGTTTTTTGGATGCCTACCAATCTGGATTTAGACAAGGACACAGTACGGAATTAGTGGTAGTATCAGTACTCTATAGCCTACGAAGAATGATGGAGACCAGGGATCCAGGTGTATTGATTCTCCTGGACCTCTTGGGCACATTCAACACCATAGATAACCAAATTCTATTAAGAAGACTATATGAGGCTGGAATTAGATACGGCCTTAAACTGGTTTAAATAGTTTCTAAGTAACAGTGCACAGATTGTTTCAGTTTCCCTATCTCAGTCACATTCAAAAGAAATCAGTTATGTTGTTCCTCAGGACTCAATCCTTTTCTCACTTCTATTTAATATATATGTGCATCCATAGCATCCATTTGACATAGTTTGGAGTCAAAATTTTATATGTACTGAGATGGCACACAATTTTTAGCTTGCAGCATCAACAGGGGTATTGTATTCTGGGGTTGTCTGTTATCGTAGTTCCCTTTCTTATGGTGCATGGCTGTCAGAGGGGCCCCACCCCGTTGCCTGTCAACACTCCTGCAGGGAGGTCGGGCGCAACACCCCGACATCCTGCACACCTCTCAAGTTGATTACTCCACAAGTTGCACCTCTGATTGTTCAGAGTATTCTGTGAAGTTTGGAGTCACTTCAGCCCACAGGTTCTAGAGAAGGTGTCTGCGTATCCCACAGGCCTCATCTTGGAGGAGTGCCACCACCTCCACCCATTGTTCTACTTCGGCCCGCAACCGATCGTATGCAGGACCCACCCTCCCCTTCCAATGTCTAGCGATAAGTTTCATGGCCAAGGCCAGGTCAAGATCTACTAGCTTGTTGCCTGCCTTCCTAGGTGCAGGTCTGGGGAAACTATCCAAAAGACAAAGCTCTAGTGCCAACTCCAGTGGTCGATCCAGTGTTTCCCCCCAAGTGGCGAACTATACGCACCCAATAAGATTGTATCACCTGGCAGGCCCAGATGATGTGGAAAAAAGTTGCAGTTAGTGATCCTCATCTCGTAGAGGGTCGGGTCGATAAATATCTGTTATTCTCCTAGGAGATAAGTATGTTTGATGTAATATATTGAATTGTGTGTATTTTAATCTGTTGGTCTGGGACACCTTCTGAGTGTAGGTCAGCATCTTGTCCCATTCCCTATCTACGATGTCATGTCCAAGATATGCCTCCCACTGAATTTTGGCCCAAGTCAGACCTTTACCGACCATCCCATTCAGTGCCCTATCAAGCCATGTGATCAGGTGATCAATGTTTCCGAACAACATGAGGAGCTGTAAAACCCTGTGATTTGGAGGCTCTTGCGAATTCGTCTGCCATAATCGGGCCAACACTTGTGTCAGGGCTCCATAATTTAAGAATTGACCCAGTGCCAGTCCATGATCTGCTGTTAATTGGTCTAGTGGCTTTAGGGTGCCCTCCACACAACAATCGCCCACCGTCACCAGGCCAGCTTCAGTCCACTGCGCCAGGTGGTGTGCCGTAAAGGAGTCCCAGACTCCATATAGCAAGCCAACCAAGGGTGAGCTCTGGAGCTTATGGGGGACCTTTTGAGGTTAGCGCCAGGTTATGCGCGTAAAGGAGTACCGGTCCCCTTATGGTAAGCCAACCAAGGGGAGTGCTGGAGCATATGAGGGACCTTTTGAGGTCAGCTTGACGCATTTCCTCCAGCACCTCATGGCTAGGGAGAGCAGTATGGGCAGTTTGTGGCATATCACTGGTCTGCGCAATAAGAGGGCGATCAGTGCACCCTGATTTGTCTCTTCCCCTACCACCCCCAGCTCTTCTGTATGCTGTCCGTCTAGCCACCGCATTTTCTACTGTGTATGTGCTGCCTGGTAGTAAAGGTCCTAGTTTGGGACTCCCAGGCCACCTCCGTGATTGGGTATCAAAGTATTTTCAGGGCTACTCCTTGTCGGCCCGAGTCCTATACCAATTTGCGTATTAGTGTGTCAAGGCCTCTAAACCACTTGGTCGACACCCACACAGGAACATTCACAAAGAAGTAAAGGAGTCTGGAAAGTATAACCATCTTGGTAAAGGCTATCTTAGACATGATAGGCAGTTGTAGAGATGTCCTGAATGATACAGAGCCTCTCAGTGCCCGAAGTGCCACCCCCAAGTTTCCGTCCCTGAGGTCATTCAGTTTATAGTAAATATTCACTCCTAGATATTCAAAAGTGGTTGGGGTTCATGTCATTCCTAAGTCAGACATGTCTGGCTTTTCTCCACCTGGCTGAGCGGGGAATACATTGGTCTTTGTGCGTTCACCTTAAGCACCAAGACCGCACCAAATTCCCTTAAGAGGGCATGCGTCTGCATCAGATTTCCTGGTCCACCCCAAACATAGAACAGTTTGTCATCGACTTACAACGATATTATATGGGTAGCATCTCACAAAGGTTTGCTTTTATTGCCACCTTCTGCTCTAGCCACTCCTGCCAATAGTTCTATTGCTATCGCAAAAAGAAGTGGAGAAAGGAGAGATCCTTGCCATGTGCCGTGTAATATCGAGTATTGGGGTGAGATGTGCATGCCCTTTTTAACCCGGGCCATTGGGTGGGAATATAGAGTCTCAACCCATGGAATGCAGTGATGCCCAAGCCCCATGCAGTCCATGATAGCCGTAAGAAAATGCCAGCTCACTGTGTTGAATGCCTTTTCCAGGTCCACAGATGCCACCATCACTTCTGGGAACCGGGTTCCATCTGTCTCACCCAGCACTTGGTATGACCTCTTTAGGTTGAGCGAGGTATTCCACGAAGGGATGAACCAGTTCTGCTACCTTTGTAAAAGAGCTGGAAGGTACTTCTACAATCTGATCAGTTTTGAAGTCGAGATTTAGCATTGAAAGGGGGCGATATGGGTGTACCTGGTCATGAGGTTTCCCAGGTTTGGGGAATGGGTCCACCAGCACTTCGCGAGCAGTACTTGAGAGTTCACGCTTGCCCAAGGTTTCCATGTATACCTTAATCAATTGCGGTTTAAGGAGGTTTGAGTATGTTTGGGAAAATTCAAGTGGTAGGCTGTCAAGGCCTGCCATTTCCCTCTTGCCAGTTCCTTGATGACACCATAGCTCTTTCAGGGAAACAGGGCTGCTCAACTGATCTCTATATTCATCAGCCAAGATTTTTAGTTTGATGCGGGCCAAAACATCTGCTATACTTTGGGCGGAGGCTTCTGTGGTAGGGCCGTATAGGTCTCAATAGTAACCAAGAAAGGAATTTTTAATTAGCTCTTGGGAGTAGACCAGGAGCCCATATGGCTTCATTATTTGTGTTATGGGACTCCCTCTAGACTCTGGGCATACCAACCATGCTAGTAGCCGGCCGGACTTACCATCGCCCTCACGTACTCTTTTGAGTTATTCCATGTAGTGGTGACAACACAGTCTTTCTACAATATGGGAGTATTGTTCCTTGCTCTCCACAAGTTTCTCTGCCCTCGCTGTATTGTCCACCACCTCATTCCAAGCTGTGGATTTTATGATCTAGCGATGTTAGTTCCTCCCCTCCCCCAGTTCTTGTTGGATCCCAATTGTTTTTCCCTGACAAAGGCCTCTAACTACAACCTTGAATGCCTCCCATGCTACATGGGAGCTGGATACAGTGCCTTGGTTTTGTTCAAAATATTCTGTAATAGCTGACCCCAGTGAATACCGGAACAAGGGGGTTTCGGTGGGGCTATGGGCGGGTGGCATCCAACCACCTGTTCACTACTAAGGGAATAGGATCAACCTCTGAGGTAATCAAGTTTGTCTCCTGGAGGCAGACTATGTGCACTCCTTGTCGCTTAACGTAGGAGTATACCTTGTGATATTTGTCATTGACCTCAACCACCGTACTGATGATAAGACAGTAGCTTTGTGATCATTTATCTGTAGGCCCAGACATCATTATTATGCTTCCTCTTCTCACACCATCTCCCAGGCAATTTCCCTGTGCAGGGAACCCCCTGTCCTACCCAGCTACCAAGCAACCTGTACAGTTCTCCCGATGCATTCACCTGTCCCAAGGATAAGTCAAAAGCGAACACGTGCCAAAATTCATGAGCCAAACTCCAAGTCACCAGGGTTGAAAGCCAGCAGCCTACTGCCAAACTTCCCAACTACCAACAGCATTCTGAAACAATCGTGCCTGCTTCAAGCTCCAGGTGAATCAAGGGGGTTTTCTGCAAATGTCCTCTTGAGCTCCCTCTATGCTGGGTCCCCACCCTTCAAGTTACATGTTAGCAATATAGAACAATGCCAAGGTGAAACAGGAGGACGTGCAATCTGGCATCGGCCCCACAAGTAGGGACTACAGTATTCAAGGCATATAGCTGGTGCCCATTCTTACAGGGTAAGGTGTTTTAGGCATGGCCTTCGCACTAGCGCTGGGGCCTGTCCCCAAACCAGTTCCCCAGACATTATATCATGTGCTAGTGTCATAGGTCATCTGCTGACCATGGGGTGACACGAGGTGGGTGATCTTTCACCATGGAGGTCGTGTCGGAGTCTGATTTTTGACGTCTGGGCACCAGAGACCTTGTGCTTTCTCTGTCAGGCTGGTGTGCACCACTGATCTCGTCTGACGCCAGGACTGCAGCAACCTTCTTTCGTTCAGCATGGACTCTAGTCAGTCTCCTAACACTTCTAGATGCCTTGTTTTTCTTGAGTCTCGGCTTTGAAAACCTCAAGGAGGAGGGAGCGGGTGGGCGTCTTACCTCCGTCTCCACTCGCCTCTAACCAGTTTCAGGCTTTGACCGTTTCTGTGAAAAACAATGTGGATGATTTTCAGGCATGCCAGAAACATAATGGCATACTGTAGCCCCTTCTCTCTAAATGCTTTTTTATTCAGTACAAATGATTCACTCTGCTTTTGCACTGCCGGAGTATAGTCAGTGTATAGTGTCACTGAAGCATTCTCCACTTTATACGGGCCCAACTCTCTGGCCTTCTTGAGGAGTATTTCTCGATCTTGGTAGTGCAGGAGTTTGGCAACTACTGTTCTAGCTGCACTGCCCAGAGGGGCCTCCTTGCCGGCACCCGGTGCGCCTGCTCCAGTGCGTAAAAAGTAGTTAGGCCTGTGGGTGCCACCTCCAACTGCAACCAGTATTCCAGGAATTGAACCATATCCTCTCCCTCCACTCCCTCTGGCAGACCCACCACTTGTATGTTGTTCTGATGACTTCTCCTTTCAGCGTCTTCCATTCTACGTTCCATAATCGTGACCCTCTCATAGAGCGTTTACAGGTGTAGCTGGGCTGCCTTGGATTCGGGTCTCAAAGTGACGAGTTTCTTCTTGGTTTCTTTTACCCTGTAGGCAAGTTTTCAGTGGTCAGCCCTGAGGATCCCCACCTCCACAGTTACCAAGCCAACTTTGTTTAGAGGGCTTTGCTTGAGACCGTAATAGCCGCTAGTACTTTGTTTAGGTGTACATGAAGTAACTCCAGAAGCTCCTCGGTCCTGTGTGCAATCCTCTCTGCTTTGTTTGGTTCCGTGTCCGAGGTCCCGTCCACCTCTGGGCTGTCGGGTCCCAGGGGCAGTTGAGGTTACCGATATCGGAGTGAGGGAGGGGCGCACTACGTTATGTCCAACAGCTCCAGTTGTATTCTCATTATGATTGCAGCCGAGGTTGTTGCTGTAGCTAGTATTCAGGGGCTACACAGGTTATACCGGGTCCAGTGGGGCTACTGTGTGACTTGCCCCTTGTGCAAGCTTGTTCCCCAGGACATCACTGGCTTTTCAGGTCTGAATTGTCCCCCCCAGCTTCCAACCACCCTGGGTGCCACTAGTCTCCTCTGTTGCCTCACTCGGTTCTTTCAGGGAGGCCCCCGATCCTTCAGGGGGTCTCCATGATCACCTTGCTTCCCTCTTATCCTTATGTGGTGACCAGTGAGGGAGGGGAGGTCTCCAAGTGCGTCTGGCATCGACTGGCAGGGTTCTACCGGTGTTGCGCTCTCATCTCAGCGGTCCAACTTTCGGTTCTGTAATGTTTGAGAGCCAGGCAGCCCCCATGGGCCCACCTGTCCATGTCCAGGTCTCTAGTCCCCTGTCGGGGCCTTGGTCTCATTCTCCGAGTGCCCCAGTCGGCACGCCCGTCTTCCTAGCGCTGCTGTTTTCCGGCTGCCATTTTGAATGCCACGCCTCAGATCGGAGGAACTGTTGTGTAGTTCCTAAAAATACACAGGATCTGCGCTTTTAGACAACATAAACTAAGGGATTGGTGTCCAGACTGATTCCAGATATCCCCAAAGGATATGTTAGTCTTTAGACCAGCTAGCTCACAGTACCACCATAAGCCCCCTAACCTTACCCAGGAGCGAATAGTTTCTGGAAAGTATCGAACATGACAACCCTTGATCCTTCAGGGATCGTGGAAACAGTATAGTACTTTTCGCTCAGTCAATCATACTCCGTCTCAGAGAGATACACAGAATAAACGATGGGGACGTTTTCAGTAAGCATTTATTGAACCAGCGTCATTCTAGTATAAAACATGTGTGCTTCGGCAACCATTAGACAGAAACGGATGTATAAGATTACCAGCACCAACAGAGTAAATAAAAGGTAGAATTCTACCATGGTGCTAAAACAGTGAATATATGCAGGCATATAGCTACCTGACGGTAATCAAGCATACTCCTACGATGCAAACCCTACCTGAGCGTACCTAAGTGTACCTAGCATGTATGTGGGTGTAAAACCAAGAATCCCCTAAGAAAGAGCCAACCCCATTACCTGATGGGAGAGAACGAAGGACCCTGTCTTGGTCTTGACTTGGACACCCCGCAAGGGATGTCTGACCGCTGCGTGTTGTAGCTTCTGCAGACCGGGACCTCAGCGTCTAGTGTCAGTGTTGACGCTTTTCCTCTGCCTATCTAGTGTTGGTATGGTTCTTTTATACCATAAAGATAGCCTCAGGGTTCCTTACACAATTGATATGTTGTGAGTACGATTATACAGATGAGCCCAGAACAATACCTGTGTTTATTCAAAGCAGTTCTTTCGCCCTAGGATGAAGATGACCATGACTTTTACACAGAGTATGTTCATGCTGTTATGTGCGTCATGTCTTGTGCGTCAAGTGCAGGGACTTTTCTAAGAATCCTCATACATAATAAATGAGGCTAGCTTCAGTTTCAGCACATAACTGGGTAAAAGGTCAGTGTTAGAACCGTTATGCTGAGCAAGTTAGGACAAATGTTGGTAAAAGGTCGTGTAGCCACCTAGGCCTAGATTGGGGTACATAACAGAACGGTTGTTCTCCAGTTACTGCCCACCCGTATGTGGCGTAGTGCGGCACAGCAACCCCTGCAGCACTCGGGCTGTCTGGGGGCCCAGGGGCACTCCGGTCATCATTAATAAATAAGCGAAGTGGGGTGTTTAGGGGGGGCCCAAGCCAGGAGGTCAGTGTCTAGCTTCCTGCCGCATGCATGGCTGACTACGCTCCAAAATCCTTCTGACTTCACCTTAAATTAATATGGCAAATTTACACTGGCCTGCAGTTATGTGACAACCACCGAAACCTGCCAATGTCCTACGTAATCTCTGAATCTACATGTGCTCTAATCTGACTTTCTACCCAAGTCACCACCTCTTCAAGAATGTGCTTTTACTAATTTAAACTACTGCACCTAGTCCTGGCACAGCTAGCCAAACAACTCAGGATCCCAGTGACAAATGCACTAATCCAATCAAGAATTGATTATGGAATCTAAATCGCCCTAAACTAGTGAAGAATGCAGCAATTTGGTTAATATGTAACCTAAACAAATATTATTCGGTCCCAGCAGCACGGCAATCCTGCACTGGCTATTAGAACAAGATAGAATAACCTTCAAATCCGTCACCATCGTACGCAAACCTATCTATTCCAATTCTCCTCCTTTCTTAGCTAAATAATGTGCACAGCATCAATCTTTAAAACTTCTTTGTTCTAACAGGCAGTTCCATTTTTACCTCCCAAGAACTCGAAAAAATATACAGAGACCAGGCTTTTTCAGTAGCTCCTGCAAAGAGCGGAATACCCTGCCAGTATTGTTGCGGATGCAGCTATCTCTCTGTTGTTGTTTAGAAAGATGTTAAAAACTCATCTATTGAAATGATTGGTTTTATAATATTGTGAAATAAAGGTCCTCAACTGTTTAGGGCCAAGAAACCCACAAGGTGTATTTTGCGCTTTATAAATAAACTAGACATGAACATGTTTTTATATGATTTTGGCACCATTAAATACGTGACACAGTTCACTTACAGATAGCTCTATTATATCCAAAGACAACATGATCTTAAAATCCTTTTTAGGTCTCGCCCTGAAGCCAGCGCTTGAGCTGGTCTAGGCGAGACATTTTGTAAGTGGGCATTTAGAAATGCGACCACTTTTTTTTGGGCTTGCCTAGAGCGTGCGAGTACGCGCACAATGACGAGCAGAGGCGCCATATGGCTTTCCTCTCTCGTCATGGTGCGCGCACATCGCACACCATTTGCCAGCCTGCTTGCACGTGCACAGCTGCTGCTCGCACTCCCTCCTCCCTTCTCCCCCTCCCTTTTCGTGAGCTTTGATCAAGTTCCTCTGCTGCTGGCATTCCCCCTCCCTTCTCGCCCAGCCCTTCTTGTCTAACTTTCTCTCTCTCTCGCCTGCCTCTGCTGCTGGCATTCCCCCTCCCTTCTCGCTCAGCCCTTCTTGTCTAACTTTCTCTCTCTCTCGCCTGCATTGGGTCGAAATCTGATTATGGAAAACAAGCACTGGTCGCCCAAAACGAGTTCCGTGCCCACCACCCTCTACCTCTCTCTCTCTGCCTCTCTGCCTCTCTCTCTACCTCACTACCACTCTACCATCTCCTTCTACCTCTCTCTCTCTCTCCCTCTCTCTCTACCTCTCTCCCTCTCTCTCTCTCTCTCTCTACCTCTCTCCCTCTCTCTCTCTCTACCTCTCTCTCTCCCTCTCTCTCTCCCTCTCTCTCTCCCTCTCTCTCTACCTCTCCCTCTCTCTCTACCTCTCTCTCTCTCCCTCTCTCCACCTCTCTCTCTCTCTCTCTACCTCTCTCTCTACCTCTCTCTCTCTACCTCTCTCTCTCTACCTCCCTCTCTCCACCTCTCTCTCTCTACCTCTCTCTCTCTACCTCTCTCTCTCTACCTCTCTCTCACTACCTCACTACCTCTCTACCATCTCCTTCTACCTCTCTACCTATCTCTCTACCTCTCTCTCTACCTCTCTCTCTCTCTACCTCACTGCCCCTCTACCCCTACCCCTCTATCTCTCTACCTCTCTCTACCTCTCCCTCTCTCCACCTCTCTACCTCTCTCTCTCTCTCTCTCTCTCTCTCTACCTCTCTCTACCTCTCTCTACCTCTCTCTACCTCTCTCTCTACCTCACTACCACTCTACCATCTCCTTCTACCTCTCTACCTCTCTCTCTCTACCTCACTGCCCCTCTACCCCTACCCCTCTATCTCTCTACCTCTCTCTCTCTCTACCTCTCTCTCTCTACCTCTCCCTCTCTCCACCTCTCTACCTCTCTCTCTCTCTCTACCTCTCTCTCTCCACCTCTCTCTCTCCACCTCTCTCTCTCCACCTCTCTACCTCTCTCTCTACCTCACTACCACTCTACCATCTCCTTCTACCTCTCTAACTCTCTACCTCTCTCTCTCTCTACCTCTCTCTCTACCTCTCTCTCTCTCTCTCTCTCTACCTCTCTCTCTCTCTCTCTCTACCTCTCTTACCTCTCTCTCTACCTCTCTCCCTCTCTCTCTACCTCTCTCTACCTCTCTCTCTCTACCTCTCTCTCTACCCCTCTCTCTCTACCTCTCTCTCTACCTCTCTCTCTACCCCTCTCTCTCTACCTCTCTCTACCCCTCTCTCTCTACCTCTCTACCTCACTACCTCTCTACCATCTCCTTCTACCTCTCTAACTCTCTACCTATCTCTCTACCATCTCCTTCTACCTCTCTAACTCTCTACCTCTCTCTCTACCTCTCTCTCTCTCCCTCTACCTCTCCCTCTACCTCTCCCTCTCTCCCTCTCCCTCTACCTCTCTCTACCTCTCTCTCTCCACCTCTCTCTCTACCTCTCTCTCTACCATCTCCTTCTACCTCTCTAACTCTCTACCTGTCTCTCTCTACCTCCTCTCTACCTCTCTCTACCTCTCTCCACCTCTCTCTCTACCTCTCTAACTCTCTACCTCTCTCTCTACCATCTCCTTCTACCTCTCTAACTCTCTACCTGTCTCTCTCTACCTCTCTCTCTCCCTCTCTCTCTCTCTCTACCTCTCTCTCTACCTCTCTCCCTCTCTCTCTCTACCTCTCTCTCTCTACCTCTCTCTCTCTCTCTCTCTCTCCCTCTCCCTCTCTACCTCTCTCTCTCTCCCCCTCTCTCCCTCTCTCTCTCTACCTCTCTCTACCTCTCTCTCTACCTCTCTCTCTACCTCACTGCCACTCTACCTCTCCCTCTACCCTTCTAACTCTCTACCTCTCTCTCTACCTCTCCCTCTCTCCACCTCTCTAACTCTCACCCTACCTCTCTCTCCCTCTCTCTCTCTCCCTCTCTCTCTCCCTCTACCTCTCCCTCTACCTCTCTCTCTCTACCTCTCTCTCTCTACCTCTCTCTCTACCTCTCCCTCTACCCCTCTATCTCTCTACCTCTCCCTCTCTCCCTCTCTCCACCTCTCTAACTCTCTCTCTACCTCTCTACCTCTCTCTCTCTACCTCTCTCTCTACCTCACTACCACTCTACCATCTCCTTCTAACTCTCTACCTGTCTCTCTCTACCTCTCTCTCTACCTCTCTCTCTCCCTCTACCTCTCTCTCTACCTCTCTCCCTCTCTCTCTCTCTACCTCTCTCTCTCTACCTCTCTCTCTCTACCTCTCTCTCTCTCTCTACCTCTCCCTCTACCTCTCTCCCTCTCTCCCTCTCTCCCTCTCTCTCTACCTCTCTCTCTCTACCTCTCTCTCTCTACCTCTCTCTACCTCACTACCACTCTACCATCTCCTTCTACCTCTCTAACTCTCTACCTCTCTCTCTACCTCTCTCTCTACCTCTCTCTCTACCTCTCTCTCTACCTCTCTCTACCTCTCCCTCTACCTCTCTCTCTACCTCTCTCCCGCTCTCTCTCTCTCTCCCTCTCTCTCTTTCTACCTCTCCCTCTCTACCTCTCTCTCTCTCTCTCCCTCTCTCCACCTCTCTCTCCACCTCTCTCTACCTCTCTCTCTCTCTCCCTCTCTACCTCTCTCTCTCTACCTCTCTCTCTCTCTCTACCCCTCTCTCTCTCTACCCCTCTCTCTCTCTACCTCTCTCTCTCTCTCTACCTCTCTCTCTCTCTACCTCTCTCTCTCTCTACCTCTCTCTCTACCGCTCTCTCTCTACCTCACTGCCACTCTACCTCTCCCTCTACCCCTCTAACTCTCTACCTCTCTCTCTACCTCACTACCACTCTACCATCCCCTTCTACCTCTCTAACTCTCTACCTGTCTCTCTCTACCTGTCTCTCTCTACCTGTCTCTCTCTACCTGTCTCCCTCTCTCTCTCTACCTCTCTCTCTCTTTCTACCTCTCTCTCTCCCTCTCTACCTCTCTCTCTCTACCTCTCTCTCTCTCACCTCTCTCTCTACCTCTCTCTCTACCTCTCTCTCTACCTCTCTCTCTCTACCTCTCTACCTCTCTCTCTACCTCTCTCTCTACCTCTCCCTCTATCTCTCTCTACCTCCCTCTCTACCTCTCCCTCTCTACCTCTCCCTCTCTACCTCTCTCTCTCTCTCTACTTCTCTCTCTACCGCTCTCTACCTCTCTCTCTCTACCTCTCTCTCTACCACTCTCTACCTTTACATCTCTTTCTCTACCTCTACCTCTCTCTCTACCTCTCTCTCTACCTCTACCTCTCTCTCTCTACCTCTCTACCTCTCTCTACCTCTGTCCACCTCTCTACCTCTGTCCACCTCTGTCCACCTCTCTACCTCTCTCTACCTCTCTACCTCTCTCTACCTCTGTCCACCTCTCTACCTCTCTCTACATCTCTACATCTGTCTAGCTCTCTCTCTACCTCTATACACCTCTCTACCTCTCGCTACCTCTCTCAAATATAGCTACAACGTCTACGTATAATACGGTACACTAAGTGGCAGCCGCAGCCTAAAATCACTTCTTGTCCTTAAAAAAAAACAATCATTACCATATCCAATATATCTCCCCTTTATGACCTTATAAGTATTTACTTCTGCAGCACAATATCCTTTCGTCAACAACATCAAATGTTGCACAGCTAAACACTTATAAGGTCCCAAAGGCGAGACCTATTGGCTATGCCAATGCTTGTTACTGCCTCTCTCTGTGCTTACGGAATAGGATAATAGGGCTTCACCCGGATTTTAGTTCCTGGTGGGATAGCAGTAGCATGTTCTACTACCGTCGTATGACCTGGAAGATATTAAAATGCTCTTCCTGTATTCCTAAGTAGTTTGATCAACTCACTCCTTTCCTGTTCTAATACTGATACTTTCTTGACCAACTCATCCCATTATCCTTGTTCCCTTACTGGGAAAATATCATCATCTACCTGTGGAGTTGGTTTCACAATTCCAGCCAGCCCCAGTATCTCTTGTTCCTCCCATTTTTTCAAGTGATTTATGTGGCAAACCTCCGATTCTTTTCCCAGGTTGTCACACCCAATACGCTAATGACCCTTTTCTTTTCCCTGGGTCTGCTAGTTTCTGTATCGGTAGAGACAAAAAGGGCTTCTTGTAACCAACCTTCATTTGCTGATTTGTGGGGAAAAAAATCTCTAAACTGGGAAACAGTAGTCCCTAATACTATAGCCTTGGTTAAATTATGGATATAACCATCCTATAGGAAATCTGAGATGCCATATACCCAATGTAACTTCCATGGTCGGGTAGGTTTTCGTGTCCCCATCTATACAAGTAGTGGGCATGGTCCCTATGAGCAAATAAGTAGCCAGTTCCGGTATCATTACTGTCTGCAGACAGCCACTATCTACGAACCCATGAACCTACTTCCCATCCACACTAAATTCTTGTGTATAGGCTTGCCCATAAGGTTGACCAAAATTAACTCCGGCCAGTCCTATATCCTTCGGTTCTGGTTCAGTCTTAGCGGGACACATGCTAGAGGTACTACCCCCCTTCCCCCACGGCCCACATTCAAAACATTGGGACACTGTTGGACGGATGGCCCCTTGCCCAAGCACTTTCTCTGGTGGTGTCTCCCTTAGTTGTGGTTTAGGGCAATTATGAATTTTTTCTTGTATTTCTCTCTGGGTATTCGAGGTCAACGGAAAAGAAGGCATGGAGACCCTGCGAAATTTATGTTCTCCTGTTTTTTTCTAAATACTGAGGCAAGTTGCTCGGTTTCCTCAAGTGAAGAATTGGGATGCTGTTTCACACATTACTGCATCACAACTGGCATGGCTTCTATGAACTGTTTACTCATAACCTTGTCCATCATTTCTTCCTCTCTGGTCGAATAGGTTCCAAGCCATTTATCTGCCAAATCTTTTATATAGTAATACAGTTGCCTTGGGTTTTCATTCCTCTACAAGTGGGGGCTGGGGAAAAACTGTAAGTCTCCTCATCAAACCCGGGGTGCCCTAGAATGGTCTTCTTGATCTCCTTGTATGTAGTGGTCCCATCTGGATTAACTGAGGTACAGGACGTCTGCATCTCATAAGTCAGTTACGGGGCAATGTAATGACTCCATCACTCCCTGAACCATGCTTCTTTTAGGGCCACTCGCTCAAAAACTGTAAAAGACAATAACTACCATCTTCCCTGTGAGTGTACTTCTGCAGTACTGTAGAAGGTACATTGGGATTTACCCGGGGTACCGCGATGATGTCTGTCAGTTGGGTCATGGCTGCTTGTAACTCCCCCATAGTTTGTAATACCTGTTACAAATTTTGATGATCTTCCTGAGCCTCTTTCTGAAAGATTTGCATGGCCTGTGCCTGCTGATTCTGCCCTTCCAGCAGTTGTTGAAATAAGGCTCCATATTTCTGAATGATGGATTTAACCCAGATCCTTGTGACTGGGGGTGAATGTTTGCATTGTCCAGCATTCCGTCCATCAATTGTTTCCTTTGCATATGTCGCCCTAAGTGGGAAGGGTATGCCCAGACGTGGGTCCCGTGCTCACTACACCACTGGATTTAAGCTAGCCTGGCTGATGAAGGGTGATGCCCTGAAACCGGTCCCAGATTGCTTGTTTCCGGTCCAGGGAGGACCTGGCTTGGCAGTTCGGGCTGGACTGTTCACACAAGGAACAGGGTCAAGACTGATTTGCATATGGCTGGGTCCAAACTGGGGTGGTGTGGTGAGCAAAAGAATGATGGATTTAACCCAGATCCTTCTGACAGGGGGTGAATGTTTGCATTGTCCAGCATTCCGTCCATCAATTGTTTCCTTTGCATATGTCGCCCTAAGTGGGAAGGGTATGCCCAGACGTGGGTCCCGTGCTCACTACACCACTGTGTGAGAAGTTGGCCTGGCATATGCTGTCCACTAGTTATAGTGGGCACTTTGCACCAGTCCAAACGACCCTTATTGATGATAGGTTTAAAGACAACCTTTATTGAAAGCTATCCTAGTGGTAGCTATGGAGAGCAGCCTTCAGGCTAAGTCTTGAAGGAGTGTAAAGCAGCATGGTTTACCAGATTATTACCTCTTGAATAACTAAATGAAAGGAGAACCACACAAAATATATATAAAATATATGTATTTATTTCTAAACACTAACTACTAATCCCTTTATGAAATTAGAGTTCAAGATACACAGTATTAAAACGACAGTAAATAGCACAATACACAGTGGGCTCCAGGGGGAGACCAAACCATATACTAAGAAAGTGGTATAAGAACCACGACTTGACTAGACACAGTGCCTAGAGCACGTAGAATCGCTGGGACCCCAAGGAACCATCCAAGGTAGTGACACAGGAGACCCACGGGGGACGTGTGCAGTGTGAGAACACAGCCGCGAACGCCGTAGGATTCAATGCGGAAAGTCGCGGTTGGAATTTTAAAGATAAAGGACACTTAGGAGAGGACTTTGAGCAAACCCCTTTAGACTTAAGGGGTTCTAGGGCCAACACCCACGGGAGCACCGGAGTACTCGAGTTACCTCACCCAGGGAAGCCGGGTGCATAGGTGTCAAAGGGTGTCGGGAATCGTCGTCGTTTTCAATGGCGATCTGCTGCAAAGTGCTGCTGCCGTGAAGGAGAAAAGTGTCCGGGTGGATCCAAGCCTAGATCGAAGATGTGAAGAACCTGAAAGCAGAGGGGACAGAGTCTGGGTCACTAGCCAGTGACCAGGAGCGGAGCAATCGAATGCCCACCGATGTCGGGTGCTTCAGGTGCGAAGAGGTGAAGCTTGACTCTGCAGCCACGGGGTCCTGGAGACGTGACGACCAGGAGCCGGATTCGAGCTGTCCCACGAAGGATGTCGAGTGCTGGGGTGTCGGTGATCGGATTGACCACAACAAGCCTTGGCAACAGCAACCCACGCAGGAAGAGAAAAGATGCTTCTGTGCGGACCAGCAAGGTCCTGGGGACTCCCCAAGCGATGGAGAGTCAGGGAACGTCTGGAGCAACCAGACAAGCCCAATAAAAGTTAGAGTTGCCTTCTTGGGGACCCACAGGTCAATGGACCAGGGATCGCAAAGGGACCTCGAGAGGAATCACAAAATGGCGGCCCACGGAACACTCGTTGAGTGTAGGCCTGCAATCTTCGGTGCAATTACTGCTCGGGGTCAGGGCTACAAGTAACCCAAAGCTCAGCCTCGGGGGTCGCCGGAAAGCTGATGCTTCTGCTAATGGTCGCGGTGTCCAGGGGTTCGGGTTGCACGGTCTCCACGAGGGATACGGGCCTCAGACTTGCTGTGGGCACAGATCGACCTCCGAGACCTCGGAAAACCCACCTCCTGTGTGGCAATATTCTTCGGAGTCCGTCGGAGCTCGGAGATGCCAACCGGTCAGTTGCGTTAAAGGTGCCTGCCTTGCAGGCGAGTAACTCCTTTACTCCAAGGGAGATTCTTCAGTCATCCAGCGTAGTGTAGATCGTCGAAGTACTTGGTTTCTGGTATCGGAGTTTAGTCCAGGTGTAATCTAAAGTCCTGTAGTCAGGGTTTCCTACTTTATACCCAAGGAAGGGGTGGGACAAACTCTGGGGACCCACCTATGGGAGGGTCAGGAAAGAGGGGTGGCTACACCCATTTCCTTTGTCCAGTTTCGCGCCAGAGCAGGGGCTGTGTGCCCCTGCAACCGGTTTGAGCTGGACTATGCACAGGGACACCAAATGTGCCCCCAGTGCAGACTTCAAAGCACTCTGAGAGTGCACCCACCCAGCCCCAATACACTAAAGCCTGTCTGGGAGGTGGTCACACCTCCCTGTGACAGGAAACCTATTGTCCAGGCCTCCCCTGCCGGAGTTTCGTCCAGCAGCAGGAGGGCAGACTCTTGTCTGTGGCTGCAGCATCCATTTTGTGATGCCAGGGCTCTGTTAGCTGGTACCGGGTATACAGGTGCTGTCATGTCTCTCCCTCTAGAAGGGTGGGATCATACTCCCACACCAGTTACTGGTGTGGGGGTATGATTCCAAGGTGTTTGACACCAAACACGACAGTTTTCCATGCAGCCATTCTCAAGTTAGCATTTACCGTTTGGTTATAATGCACTTAAGAGTATATGGTCTGGCTGCATCACAAACAACCCCGGAATGAAGATTCCGAAAGCTGCAGAGGGGCTCTGCTCATGCATGGGCACCCTCTCACATGAAACCCAGCACCCTGCCTTCAGGATTGTTAAGGCCTGCCATAGGGGTGACTGATAGGTTTACATGTGCAGTGATATGGAGAGATATAGGGAACCTATATCTCAGTAAGGGGTGGATACACCACCTTACACAGGCTGCTGTAGCAGACCTGTTGTGTCATTTTAAAATGCTTCCCAGGGGTGGCACAATACATGCTGCAGCCCCTGGTGGGCCTCTGGGGTACCTATGCCCTGGGTACATAGTATACCATATACTAGGGACTCACAAGGGTACCCCAGAATCCAATCTGGAGTGTACCTAAAGTACATACAATCAATTTAGAGTAGAAAGCAGATAGACTGGGGTCCTGATTAGCAGGGCCTCAGTCTGGCTAAGTCGAAAAACAGTGAAACATCAGCAAAAAGTGGGGGTAACTATAAGAAGCAGATCCTACTCTCCTACACAACCCCCCCAAACGTCAGGACATTAAACTAACCTTGACCAGTTGAGTCTTCATGTTCTAAGTGGAAATATCTGGAGAGTCCATCTGCATTGGCATGGTTACTCCCAGGTCTATGTTCCACTGTATAGTCCATCCCCTGTAGGGAAATGGACCACCTCAAAAGTTTGGGGTTTTCACCCTTCATCTGCTTTAGCCATAAGAGGGGCTTGTGGTCTGTCTGAACAATGAAGTGAGTGCCAAACAAGTATGGCCTCAGCTTGTTCAAGGCCCAAACCACAGCAAAGGCCTCCCTCTCAATGGCTGACCAACATTTCTCTCTGGGGGTCAACCTTCTGCTAATAAAAGCTACTGGCTGATCCTGACCTTCATCATTCAATTGTGATAACACAGCCCCTACCCCCAACTCGGATGCATCTGTTTGGACAATGAATTGCTTGGAGTAATCAGGACTTTGCAGAATGGGAGCAGTGCACATGGCCTGCTTCAGGTCATCAAATGCCTTTTGACAGCTAACTGTCCACTGAACTTTCTTTGGCATTCTTTTAGAAGTTAAGTCATTCAAAGGGGTCACTATGGATCCATACCCTTTGACAAATCTTCTATAGTACCCAGTCAGGCCCAAGAAAGCTCTGACCTGAGTCTGGGTGGTTGGAGCAACCCAGTCCAGGATGGTCTGGATTTTGCTCTGCAATGGTTGAACCTGGCCTCCACCCACAAGGTGGCCCAGGTACATAACCTGACTCTGCCCTATCTGGCACTTGGTGGCCTTGATAGTTAGGCCTGCTTTCTGCAGGGCCTCCAAAACATTTCTCAGATGGACCAGGTGATCCTCCCAGGTGGAGCTAAA
Source organism: Calotriton arnoldi (assembly GCA_963921515.1). Classification (NCBI taxonomy): domain Eukaryota; kingdom Metazoa; phylum Chordata; class Amphibia; order Caudata; family Salamandridae; genus Calotriton; species Calotriton arnoldi. Next base: position 32,492 of record CAWUFW010001641.1, on the reverse strand, counting down.
GACAGCAATATCATCTAGATATGCTGCACTATAGGCTTCCAGGCCTGTAAGGACTTTGTTCACCAACCTTTGAAAAGTGGCAGGTGCATTTTTCAAACCAAAGGGCATCACCACAAATTGGTAGTGCCCACTAGGGGTAAAAAATGCTGTTTTGGCTTTTGCATCCTCAGCTAGTCTGATTTGCCAGTAGCCAGCTGTCAGGTCAAATGTGCTGAGAAACTTGGCTGAGGCCAAAGTGTCTATGAGCTCATCTGCCCTTGTTATGGGATGGGCATCAGTCCTAGTGACTGCATTGAGACCTCTGTAGTCGACACAAAACCTCATCTCTCTCTTACCACCCTGGGTGTGAGGTTTAGACACTAAGACTACTGGACTAGCCCAAGGGCTATCTGAGGGTTCAATCACACCCAAATCCAACATCTTCTGGACTTCAGTCCTGATGCAGTCCCTGACATGGTCAGGTTGTCTGTAAATCTTATTTTTAACAGGCAGACTGTCCCCAGTGTCCACTTCATGAGTGCACCAGATAGTCTGACTTGGAGTCAGAGAGAACATATGTCTGAACTGATTGAGAACTCTTCTGCAATCAGTTTGCTGCTTGTCAGTGAGGCTGCCTGCCAAGGCTACACCATCTACAGATCCATCATCAGGGTTCTGAGAGAGCAGGTCAGGGAGTGGATCACTCTCTTCCTCCTGTCCCTCATCAGTAGCCATGAGCAAGCCCATGTCTGCCCTGTCAACATATGGTTTCAGTCTGTTGACATGGAGCACCCTATGGGGGCTCCTGGGAGTTCCAAGGTCCACCAGATAGGTAACCTCTCCCTTCTGTTCAACAATGGTATGGGGGCCACTCCACTTATCCTGGAGGGCTGCTAGGGCCACAGGCTCCAACACCCATACTTTCTGTCCTGGCTGATAAACAGTCAACACAGCCTTTTGGTCATGCCAGGCCTTTTGTAATTCCTGGCTAGCCTCAAGGTTTTTAGTTGCCTTCTTCATGTACTCAGCCATCCGGGAGCGGAGACCAAGTATCCACAATATCCTGTTTAGGGGGTTTGAGAGGTAACTCCCATCCCTCCTTCACTAGACACAATGGACCCCTAACTGGATGTCCAAATAGAAGCTCAAATGGGCTGTAACCAACCCCCTTCTGTGGAACCTCTCTGTAGGCAAAGAGAAGGCAGGGCAAAAGTATGTCCCATCTGCGCCTAAGCTTTGCTGGGAGACCTTTAATCATGCCCTTCAAGGTTTTGTTGAACCTTTCAACTAAACCATTGCATTGTGGGTGATAAGGGGTGGTAAATTTATAATTTACTCCACACTCCTTCCACATAGCAGTCAAGTAACTAGACATGAAGTTTGTACCTCTGTCTGATACTACCTCCTTAGGAAAACCCACCCTGGAAAAGATTCCCAGGAGGGCCCTTGCCACCACAGGAGCTGTGGTGGTCCTGAGGGAATTGCTTCTGGGTACCTAGTGGCATGGTCCACCACCACCAGGATAAATCTGTGCCCAGATGCTGTTTGAGGATCTAGGGGACCAACAATGTCAATCCCTACCCTCTCAAAGAGAACCCCCACCACAGGTAGTGGTATCAGGGGGCCTTTGTAGTGCTACCTGCCTTACCACTGGCTTGACAGGTAACACAGGAGCGACAAAACTCCTTGGTGTCTTCAGACATATGAGGCCAATGAAAGTGAGGGACAATTCTGTCCCAAGTCTTGTTTTGGCCTAGGTGACCTGCCAATGGGATATCATGTGCTAGGGTCAATAGGAAGCTCCTAAACTTCAGAGGTATAACCAACCTCCTGGTGGCTCCAGGCTTGGGGTCTCTACACTCTGAGTAAAGGAGTCCATCATCCCAATAGATCCTATGGGTACCACTAGCACTCCCAGCAGCCTCAGCCGCTGCTTGCTGTCTGAGGGGTTCAAGAGAGGGGCAGCTCAGTTGCTCCTGGCTCAGATCTGCCCTGGAAGGGCCCCCTGTCCCCAAGAACTCAACCTGATCAGGCTCAAGCTCCTCTGGGACAGTTCCTTCTTCAGGACTGAGATCATCTCCCTCAAGAGACTGATCTGCATTCTGATGCAGGGGGGAAGACACTGCCTTAACCCTACTGCTCCTCCTCTTGGGAGGCACCTGGTCCATTCTTCCAGAATCCAGGGCCTGTTCAGTTTTAGACATTTTTGCCTGTGACCTGGTCATAGCAAACACATCTGCAGGGATGCCCAACATTTCTGCATGGGTCCTGAGTTCAACTTCAGCCCAAGCTGAACTTTCCAAATCATTACCAAGCAAGCATTCAACAGGGAGGTCTGCACTTACCACAACCTTCTTAGGGCCAGTTACCCCTCCCCAGGAGAAATTAACAACTGCCAGGGAATGGTCTGTCCTGACATTGCTAGCATTGGTCACTTGGTACATTTCACCAAGTATGATCTGCTCAGGGGCTACAAGATCTTTTGTCACCATTGTGACACTTGCTCCTGTGTCCCTGTATGCCAAAGCCTCTCTTCCATTAATTAAGGGCTGCTGTCTGTATTTGCCCAGATTACTGGGACTCATATAGGAGGACATATCTATGTCTCCATCACAGATCAGTACAGCCTGAGTTGGAACTCTGACTAGGCCAGAGTCCATCTCAGATCCCAGGGTTAACCCTACTACACCCTTATTTGGAACACCACCACTTGGAGCTGAACTAGGGGGAACAGTTGCCTTGGGGGCAATGGTGGCTGGAGTTGAGTCTTTGGTCTTTGTACAATCACTAGTCCAATGGGTTTTCTGCTTACAGATTTTACACCATGGTTTCTTTTGGCCTTTTCCTTCGTTAGATTGGGACTCCCCACCAGATGCAGATTTTTGGGGCCCTTGAGAAGACTTCTGGTCTTTACCCTTCTCCCCACCCTTATCAGAGTTCTTAGAATCTTGCTTCTTAGAGTCACCACCTTGGTTCTGAACCTTCTGCCTCACCCTGGTTCTGACCCACTTGTCTGCCTTCTGACCCAATTCTTGGGGAGAGGTCAGATCAGAGTCCACCAGGTACTGATGCAACAGTTGATTTTGACAGTTGTTAAGGATCTGCTCTCTCATGATTAAATTATACAATCCTTTGAAATCACACACCTTACTGCCAAGTAACCAGCCTTCCAGAGCCTTAGTACCACAATCAACACAGTCAACCCAGTCCTGAGTCTGTGCCTTTTGGGTATCTCTGAACTTTAACCTGTATTGTTCAGTGGTTAGGCCAAACCCTTCAATCAGAGCACTCTTCAGGACTTTGTAATTGTCAGCATCCTCTTCTCTTACAGTGAGGAGGTTGTCTCTACCTTTGTTTGCAAAGGAGAGCCACAAGATTGCTGTCCACTGCTCCTGAGGGACCCTCTGTACCTTACAGGCCCTTTCCAGTGCAGTTATCCATTTGTGGATGTCATCCCCACTCTGGTAGGGAGGGACAATCTTGTTCAGGTTCCTATGGTCATGAGTATGATCTCTACCTCTAGGGACACTGCTGCTGCCACCATGGGGCTCTAGCCCCAACTTTTGTGAAGCTTTCTGAAGCTCCAGGGATGCCCTGTCTAAGGCCAATTGCTCTCTCTTGATTCTTAGCTTAGCTTTCTCAAAATCAAGCAGTTGGCATTTCTTCTCATAAGAGGATGCCCTTTTATGAGAAGCAGAGGACCCTATAGAAGTACCAGAACGATTAGATTCCTGAGAAGGAGATCTTGATCTTCTTGGTAGACTATTAACCCTTCCTGGGGGAGTGAAGAGGGGGCCACTGAGGCCTTCCTCTCCTTCAGGAAGAATTGGATTTTCCAGGTGGGAATCAGGTTGATCCCCCTGGCCAGCATCAGAGTCTGGGTCATAGTAGTTTTCACTACCTGGCCTTTCCTCTTCTACTGCCCCACCCAACCTGCCTGCCTCATCAGACCCTGGTGTCTTTCTGAGGTCATCTAACAGCAAAGCCTCTATGAGGCGTTGAGTGCTTGCATGTCTCCCTTTTTCAGTCTCCTAGAGGTACACATATTTCTCAATTCCTGGAATGTGAGATTGTCATACCTAGTGGGCAAGGAGTCACTTACTTCAGGCCTTGCAGACATTCTAGTGTGGTGTGGTGTATGCACCTACCTACTCTAGTGGGAACTGAAACTCTCTTGAGTTGTAGAAAGGGTGTGCTAAGCTCTTGACTCACAACTCTAAGTTCAGTAGAACTTACTGTATTCTAAACTTGATTTATATGTACCTATGTACCTATAGTGGTTTTCAGTTAGTCACTTCAAAGAGATTATCTGGTAAAGCAATAGCAAGCTTGAATCCAACCGCTGCACACCAATGTGAGAAGTTGGCCTGGCATATGCTGTCCACTAGTTATAGTGGGCACCTTGCACCAGTCCAAACGACCCTTATTGATGATAGGTTTAAAGACCACCTTTATTGAAAGCTATCCTAGTGGTAGCTATGGAGAGCAGCCTTCAGGCTAAGTCTTGAAGGAGTGTAAAGCAGCTTGGTTTACCAGATTATAACCTCTTGAATAACTAAATGAAAGGAGAACCACAGAAGATATATATAAAATATATGTATTTATTTCTAAACACTAACTACTAATCCCTTTATGAAATTAGAGTTCAAGATACACAGTATCACAGTATTAAAACGACAGTAAATAGCACAATACACAGTGGGTTCTAGGGGGAGACCAAACCATATTCTAAGAAAGTGGTATAAGAACCACGACTTGACTAGACACAGTGCCTAGAGCACGTAGAATCGCTGGGACCCCAAGGAACCACCCAAGGTAGTGACACAGGAGACCCACGGGGGACGTGTGCAGTGTGAGAACACAGCCGCGAGCGCCGTAGGATTCAATGCGGAAAGTCGCGGTTGGAATTTTAAAGATAAAGGACACTTAGGAGAGGACTTTGAGCAAACCCCTTTAGACTTGAGGGGTTCTAGGGCCAACACACACGGGAGCACCGGAGTACTCGAGTTACCTCACCCAGGGAAGCCGGGTGCATAGGTGTCAAAGGGTGTCGGGAATCGTCGTCGTTTTCAATGGCGATCTGCTGCAAAGTGCTGCTGCCGTGAAGGAGAAAAGTGTCCGGGTGGATCCAAGCCTAGATCGAAGATGTGAAGAACCTGAAAGCAGAGGGGACAGAGTCTGGGTCACTAGCCAGTGACCAGGAGCGGAGCAATTGAATGCCCACCGATGTCGGGTGCTTCAGGTGCGAAGAGGTGAAGCTTGACTCTGCAGCCACGGGGTCCTGGAGACGTCAACGACGACCAGGAGCCGGATTCGAGCTGTCCCACGAAGGATGTCGAGTGCTGGGGTGTCGGTGATCGGATTGACCACAACAAGCCTTGGCAACAGCAACCCATGCAGGAAGAGAAAAGATGCTTCTGTGCGGACCAGCAAGGTCCTGGGGACTCCCCAAGCGATGGAGAGTCAGGGCACGTCTGGAGCAACCAGGGAAGCCCAATAAAAGTTAGAGTTGCCTTCTTGGGGACCCACAAGTCAACAGACCAGGGATCGCGAAGGGACCTCGAGAGGAATCACAAAATGGCGGTCCACGGAACACTCGTTGAGTGTAGGCCTGCAATCTTCGGTGCAATTACTGCTCGGGGTCAGGGCTACAAGTAACCCAAAGCTCAGCCTCTGGGGTCGCCGGAAAGCTGATGCTTCTGCTAATGGTCACGGTGTCCAGGGGTTCGGGTTGCACGGTCTCCACGAGGGATACGGGCCTCAGACTTGCTGTGGGCACAGATCAACCTCAGAGACCTCGGAAAACCCACCTCCTGTGTGGCAATATTCTTCGGAGTCCGTCGGAGCTCGGAGATGCCAACCGGTCAGTTGCGTTAAAGGTGCCTGCCTTGCAGGGGAGTAACTCCTTTACTCCAAGGGAGATTCTTCAGTCATCCAGCGTAGTGTAGATCGTCGAAGTACTTGGTTTCTGGTATCAGAGTTTAGTCCAGGTGTAATCTAAAGTCCTGTAGTCAGGGTTTCCTACTTTATACCCAAGGAAGGGGTGGGACAAACTCTGGGGACCCACCTATGGGAGGGTCAGGAAAGAGGGGTGGCTACACCCATTTCCTTTGTCCAGTTTCGCGCCAGAGCAGGGGCTGTGTGCCCCTGCAACCGGTTTGAGCTGGACTATGCACAGGGACACCAAATGTGCCCCCAGTGCAGACTTCAAAGCACTCTGAGAGTGCACCCACCCAGCCCCAATACACTAAAGCCTGTCTGGGAGGTGGTCACACCTCCCTGTGACAGGAAACCTATTGTCCAGGCCTCCCCTGCCGGAGTTTCGTCCAGCAGCAGGAGGGCAGACTCGTGTCTGTGGCTGCAGCATCCATTTTGTGATACCAGGGCTCTGTTAGCTGGTACCGGGTATACAGGTGCTGTCATGTCTCTCCCTCTAGAAGGGTGGGATCATACTCCCACACCAGTTACTGGTGTGGGGGTATGATTCCAAGGTGTTTGACACCAAACACGACAGTTTTCCATGCAGCCATTCTCAAGTTAGCATTTACCGTTTGGTTATAATGCACTTAAGAGTATATGGTCTGGCTGCATCACAAACAACCCCGGAATGAAGATTCCGAAAGCTGCAGAGGGGCTCTGCTCATGCATGGGCACCCTCTCACATGAAACCCAGCACCCTGCCTTCAGGATTGTTAAGGCCTGCCATAGGGGTGACTGATAGGTTTACATGTGCAGTGATATGGAGAGATATAGGGAACCTATATCTCAGTAAGGGGTGGATACACCACCTTACACAGGCTGCTGTAGCAGACCTGTTGTGTCATTTTAAAAGGCTTCCCAGGGGTGGCACAATACATGCTGCAGCCCCTGGTGGGCCTCTGGGGTACCTATGCCCTGGGTACATAGTATACCATATACTAGGGACTCACAAGGGTACCCCAGAATCCAATCTGGAGTGTACCTAAAGTACATACAGTCAATTTAGAGTAGAAAGCAGATAGACTTGGGTCCTGATTAGCAGGGCCTCAGTCTGGCTAAGTCGAAAAACAGTGAAACATCAGCAAAAAGTGGGGGTAACTATAAGAAGCAGATCCTACTCTCCTACACACTGGATTCAAGCTAGCCTGGCTGATGAAGGGTGATGCCCTGAAACCGGTCCCAGGATGCTCGTTTCCGGTCCAGGGAGGACCTGGCTTGGCAGTTCGGGCTGGACTGTTCCCACAAGGAACAGGGTCAAGACTGATTTGCATATGGCTGGGTCCAAACTGGGGTGGTGTGGTGAGCAAAAGAATGATGGATTTAACCCAGATCCTTGTGACTGGGGGTGAATGTTTGCATTGTCCAGCATTCCGTCCATCAATTGTTTCCTTTGCATATGTCGCCCTAAGTGGGAAGGGTATGCCCAGACGTCGGTCCCGTGCTCACTACACCACTGGATTCAAGCTAGCCTGGCTGATGAAGGGTGATGCCCTGAAACCGGTCCCAGGATGCTTGTTTCCGGTCCAGGGAGGACCTGGCTTGGCAGTTCGGGCTGGACTGTTCCCACAAGGAACAGGGTCAAGACTGATTTGCATATGGCTGGGTCCAAACTGGGGTGGTGTGGTGAGCAAAAGAATGATGGATTTAACCCAGATCCTTGTGACTGGGGGTGAATGTTTGCATTCTCCAGCATTCCGTCCATCAATTGTTTCCTTTGCATATGTCGCCCTAAGTGGGAAGGGTATGCCCAGACGTGGGTCCCGTGCTCACTACACCACTGGATTCAAGCTAGCCTGGCTGATGAAGGGTGATGCCCTGAAACCGGTCCCAGGATTCTTGTCTCCGGTCCAGGGAGGACCTGGCTTGGCAGTTCGGGCTGGACTGTTCCCACAAGGAACAGGGTCAAGACTGATTTGCATATGGCTGGGTCCAAACTGGGGTGGTGTGGTGAGCAAAAGAATGATGGATTTAACCCAAATCCTTGTGACTGGGGATGAATGTTTGCATTGTCCATCAATCCGTCCATCTATTGTTTCCTTTGCATATGTCACCCTAAGTGGGAAGGGTATGCCCAGACGTGGGTCCCGTGCTCACTACACCACTGGATTCAAGCTAGCCTGGCTGATGAAGGGTGATGCCCTGAGACCGGTCCCAGGATGCTTGTTTCCGGTCCAGGGAGGACCTGGCTTGGCAGTTCGGGCTGGGCTGTTCCCACAAAGAACAGGGTCAAGACTGATTTGCATATGGCTGGGTCCAAACTGGGGTGGTGTGGTGAGCAAAAGAATGATGGATTTAACCCAGATCCTTGTGACTGGGGGTAAATGTTTGCACTGTCCAGCATTCCGTCCATCAATTGTTTCCTTTGCATATGTCGCCCTAAGTGGGAAGGGTATGCCCAGACGTGGGTCCCGTGCTCACTACACCACTGGATTCAAGCTAGCCTGGCTGATGAAGGGTGATGCCCTGAAACCGGTCCCAGGATGCTTGTTTCCAGTCCAGGGAGGACCTGGCTTGGCAGTTCGGGCTGGACTGTTCCCACAAGGAACAGGGTCAAGACTGATTTGCATATGGCTGGGTCCAAACTGGGGTGGTGTGGTGTTCAAAAGAATGATGGATTTAACCCAGATCCTTCTGACTGGGGGTGAATGTTTGCATTGTCCAGCATTCCGTCCATCAATTGTTTCCTTTGCATATGTCGCCCTAAGTGGGAAGGGTATGCCCAGACATGGGTCCCGTGCTCACTACACCACTGGATTCAAGCTAGCCTGGCTGATGAAGGGTGATGCCCTGAAACCGGTCCCAGGATGCTTGTTTCCGGTCCAGGGAGGACCTGGCTTGGCAGTTCGGGCTGGACTGTTCCCACAAGGAACAGGGTCAAGACTGATTTGCATATGACTGGGTCCAAACTGGGGTGGTGTGGTGAGCAAAAGAATGATTGATTTAACCCAGATCCTTGTGACTGGGGGTGAATGTTTGCATTCTCCAGCATTCCGTCCATCAATTGTTTCCTTTGCATATGTCGCCCTAAGTGGGAAGGGTATGCCCAGACGTGGGTCTCGTGCTCACTACACCACTGGATTCAAGCTAGCCTGGCTGATGAAGGGTGATGCCCTGAAACCGGTCCCAGGATGCTTGTCTCCGGTCCAGGGAGGACCTGGCTTGGCAGTTCGGGCTGGACTGTTCCCACAAGGAACAGGGTCAAGACTGATTTGCATATGGCTGGGTCCAAACTGGGGTGGTGTGGTGAGCAAAAGAATGATGGATTTAACCCAGATCCGTGTGACTGGGGGTGAATGTTTGCATTGTCCAGCATTCCGTTCATCAATTGTTTCCTTTGCATATGTCGCCCTAAGTGGGAAGGGTATGCCCAGACGTGGGTCCCGTGCTCACTACACCACTGGATTCAAGCTAGCCTTGCTGATGAAGGGTGATGCCCTGAAACCGGTCCCAGGATGCCTGTTTCCAGTCCAGGGAGGACCTGGCTTGGCAGTATCGGGCTGGACTGTTCCCACAAGGAACAGGGTCAAGACTGATTTGCATATGGCTGGGTCCAAACTGGGGTGGTGTGGTGAGCAAAAGAATGATGGATTTAACCCAGATCCTTGTGACTGGGGGTGAATGTTTGCATTGTCCAGCATTCCGTCCATCAATTGTTTCCTTTGCATATGTCGCCCTAAGTGGGAAGGGTATGCCCAGACGTGGGTCTTGTGCTCACTAGACCACTGGATTCAAGCTAGCCTGACTGATGAAGGGTGATGCCCTGAAACCGGTCCCAGGATGTTTGTTTCCGGTCCAGGGAGGACCTGGCTTGGCAGTTCGGGCTGGACTGTTCCCACAAGGAACAGGGTCAAGACTGATTTGCATATGGCTGGGTCCAAACTGGGGTGGTGTGGTGAGCAAAAGAATGATGGATTTAACCCAGATCCGTGGGACTGGGGGTGAATGTTTGCATTGTCCAGCATTCCGTTCATCAATTGTTTCCTTTGCATATGTCGCCCTAAGTGGGAAGGGTATGCCCAGACGTGGGTCCCGTGCTCACTACACCACTGGATTCAAGCTAGCCTTGCTGATGAAGGGTGATGCCCTGAAACCGGTCCCAGGATGCCTGTTTCCAGTCCAGGGAGGACCTGGCTTGGCAGTTCGGGCTGGACTGTTCCCACAAGGAACAGGGTCAAGACTGATTTGCATATGGCTGGGTCCAAACTGGGGTGGTGTGGTGAGCAAAAGAATGATGGATTTAACCCAGATCCTTGTGACTGGGGGTGAATGTTTGCATTGTCCAGCATTCCGTCCATCAATTGTTTCCTTTGCATATGTCGCCCTAAGTGGGAAGGGTATGCCCAGACGTGGGTCTCGTGCTCACTAGACCACTGGATTCAAGCTAGCCTGACTGATGAAGGGTGATGCCCTGAAACCGGTCCCAGGATGCTTGTTTCCGGTCCAGGGAGGACCTGGCTTGGCAGTTCGGGCTGGACTGTTCCCACAAGGAACAGGGTCAAGACTGATTTGCATATGGCTGGGTCCAAACTGGGGTGGTGTGGTAAACAAAATGGATTTAACCCAGATCCTTGTGACTGGGGGTGAATGTTTGCATGTTCCAGCATTCCGTCCATCAATTGTTTCCTTTGCATATGTCGCCCTAAGTGGGAAGGGTATGCCCAGACGTGGTTCCCGTGCTCACTACACCACTGGATTCAAGCTAGCCTGGCTGATGAAGGGTGATGCCCTGAAACCGGTCCCAGGATGCTTGTTTCTGGTCCAGGGAGGACCTGGCTTGGCAGTTCGGGCTGGACTGTTCCCACAAGGAACAGGGTCAAGACTGATTTGCATATGGCTGGGTCCAAACTGGGGTGGTGTGGTGAGCAAAAGAATGATGGATTTAACCCAGATCCTTGTGACTGCGGGTGAATATTTGCATTGCCCAGCATTCCATGAATCAATTGTTTCCTTTCCATATTTCTGGCAGGCATTTCTCTTTATCCCACTACTGACACTACTTATCTGATATGTGTTCTGGAATTCTTCTCTATAACACAGCCAGAGTGAGGGTTCTGTAGACGCTTTGATACCAAACACTTAGTCAACGTACCGACATGAGACAGAGAACCCAGTGGACTGGGACCTCCCGCAGCTCATTGAGCATTACATGAGTACGTCTCATATTAGGTAATGATTAATCATTTGAGACTCACAGGAGTAGTTAGTGGAACCCAAACCCTCTTTTGTCATTCATAATCTCATAAGGACATCTAACTGCATATTCCTTACCTTAGAATATCCCAGGCGTCAGACTGGATCCGGAAGACTTTTGCTCGAGCAATACCCTTGTGCGCTGGTAGGTGGCGTCTGTCAGCTCTGCCTGACGTCGGCGCCGTCCGCACCGGAAGTGACGTCCACGTCACCTATATAGGCGCCACCTCGGCGCGCTGGCGGCGGTTCTTTTCTTTCCGTGCCAGCTAGCGCAGATCCGTGAAGAGAGCTAACCTCTGTCACTTTATGACAGGCTTTTTTGATGTTTTGTCGACGATTTTTGGTGTGTAGGTTTCCTCCTCCATGTCGAAGAAGACTTCTGGAATCAAACCGTGGGGTGCCTGCCATCGCGTCATGTCGGTGACGGATCCACACTTAATTTGTCTCTTGTGCCTGGAGCTCGACTACCACTCGAAGTTGTGCTCTGACTGCCGGGCCATGGCTCCGAAGGCTTTGAGGGAGTGGTCTCTAAAGCAGCTTGCAGCCCGGCATTCTGCTCTACGCCGCTTACCCCGGATGTCTCGTTCCCGGTAGAGAGGAAGGTATGAACACTGTTTCTGGAGTCCTAAGTCTCACCCTGCCCACTCGAAGTTGTCTGGTCGGTCAGGTAAGAGGCATTAGAAACACAAGAATTCAAAGCGTGCTTCCACTTCTCCGTGACGCGACAGAGGAGTCTCGATGCTCTAGGCCTCTTCTGTGAAACCTGAAACTGTGCGGCACTGCGCATCCCTGTCTTTCCAGGAGCCGGAGCAACCTCCATTGTTTGATGCCATATGCCTCATGTTTGGGCGACCTGACCCTCCTGGCCTGCCTTCGAGGCTCAGAGGGGTTCCGCACCAGCGACTCTGGCCCCGGCGCCGATGCCCCCAATGGATCCAGTGGTGGATCCGGATCGGCGCTGATTGTGCCCCTCTAACTTTTTTTTAGAATAATAGCAATGTTCGGTAAAGAGACAGCTATTTTTCCTGTCTCTGCACCAAAGCAGCTGTCTTGTCCTCTGGCTTGTCGAAAGACTGGATATGCCTTCTCTGTACCCTTCAGCAAGGAAAGGTGCTTACAACTAACTCTCGCCTGCATGGCCCTTAGTCTGCAGTCCCTTGATCGAAGTTCCTCTCTGTCCTATATTGCTTTGTTGCAGTTATATCCTTCATCTGAATATTGATGAGCATTTTTAAAATAAACAATAATAAAGCCCCATGTAACTTTTTGTCTACTTACATTCTGTGAAACATTATTTACTGTTTAGAAGCAATAATGGAGAAATCAGGATGTCAGATTCTGTGAAACCTTGTTGATTTCTTAGTAATAATAAATAGAAAATCAAAATACCAAGCCATGCTATAAAAGCACTAATATATTCAAGCAAACTGAATTATCACATTGCAATGAAACATATATTTTGACAACATTGCTAAGTGAACATTTGTATTTAAATTATACGCCTACATAAAAGAACATATATATTCCAAAAAAAAGCACACCTTTATAGAAAAGATATAAAGATTATATCATGTCAACTGGCCAATGACAGATCCAGAGACAGGCTGTTTGTCATGCCGAACAGGTTTATTAATGTTCATGCACGTATTTAATCCCCATCTTGGCATAGCTCCTGGTGTGAGTCTTTCCTCGCACTGCAAATTTTCACAGGCGGAGTTGTCGCTGTAGCCCTTTTTAGGAGTCCCAGTTCATAACTCTCATACTCTGAGCTTAGACATCCTTGGGGTTAACGTTTATTGTGTGCTTAAATAACGTCCCTCTCCCCTTTAATCCACAGGAATTGGAGATCTCCTCCTCCTGGCTTCTCACTTCCAGTACTTCTTTAATTCTTAGCAAGCTCCTGCACCTTCCTCCTGGAAAGAAGGCCCTATGGTAAGGAAGGGTGTTGCTGCGTAGCCAGTCTCCCACCCACTCTTTCCTTGTACATGTCTGGAACGAGGATGGACCTATGTTAAGGATAGTATTGCCATTTAGCCAGTCTTGATCTCTACTGATAGAAACGAGGGTCTTATAGTCTCAGGCCCTGCCACCTTCCTTTCTCTTTCTTCCAGTCTCTTTGGTGGAAGAACTTTGTGGCACATGCTCGGCCCCCATTCCCTCTCCACTATTGGTCCTCCTCTCATGTGGCTCCGCCCCCTACAAAACTCCAGGCTCTGTCCTCTTCTCACCAACAGTCCTTGGCTTTTTTGGCGTTCTGAAGTTTCCCCGCTGTAGGGATTGTTCCTGCTCCCTAAAGCCTGCCCATACTCTCTTTCCAGGTAAGTGACTTTGCATTCCCCATTCTGGAACAGGTAATCTTGTGAAAAATAAACATAGATATTTTGTTTTGGCATGCTAGAACTTAGTGTTCTAACTTGTTAATGGTGATCTCCCATCCTGCTACTATGGGTCCCTGTCTCAGACACTTCTCCCTCTGGAGCTTGGTTCTGGGGGTATCCTACATTAACCTCCTCACAGTATTTACCAAGTTACTCAAACTCGTAGCCGCTCACCTCAGATTCCATGGTGTTAGCTTACTGATTTACCTGAATGATATAATAGCCCAGGAAAAATTATAAAGTATGTGAAGACAAGAGCTACTTTTTTCCCCACGGGAACCTGGGTCCCGAGTGATTATAGAAAACAGTGGTTCTCATAGATATAATTTCGCACAAACTTTCAAGGTAGACAGCCCAGTTGCTGAAGGCAATTAATGCAGTTGGCAATAAAAGCAACACAAACTTCCAATATTATGATTTTGTAAGAAAAATATTTCCAAGACTTAGATTTATAACAATCCATACAGTATATAAATGTTCCAGAAGACACTGACTATACGCTGACAGTGACGGCATACTGCCATTCTACCGCGTAAATGTTTCAAACAAAGGTCGATCGGGGCTCTATTAGCTGAACTCGGGGCAAGCTTTTGTGGGCATTGATGGGTACACCGCCTCGCTGCCTCCAAAAGGATATAGGCTGCATTCATGGACAATTTCCTATGGGCCGTTTATGCAAACACCATTCCACCAGGGGTAGATGGCTACCTCCGTGTGAGTATTATCAATTGTCTTGCACTGGTGGGCACTTATTTTTGTGGGACCACCTGGACCTCGGCTATTAGTTGCATGTGAGGGTAAGACAGATGCCCCAGCAATTCTCCTGTCCATATGAGACCCTCCTATCCATACAGGTCAAAATGTTATCGACCACAACAAACAAACTGTGATATTAATGAATAATTTGCAATCAAAAATTGTTGTTTGTCGATAGAAACACACACTGAAAACTGTATTTTATTCTCAAGCCTTTCGCATACTATGTTTTTTCAAGCACTGCACTGGGGACACATATCACTAAGAAAACTGGAGATGTATATACTGAATGGATTGTTATAAATCTAAGTGTTTCATATATATTTTTCTTACAAAATTTGAATTCCGGAAGCTTGTGTTGCTTTTATTGCAAATTGCATTAAGTGCTGCAGTGATTGGGCTGATTATCCTGAAACTTCATACGAAATTATACCTATGATAATCACTGTTTCCAGGAAATATGAGGGCTTCTCTCTCATCTTCAACAGTCCATTTGCCTTCTGGAGAGTCTAGGATTTGTTGTCAGTCAAGAAAAAACCTTTCTCCAACCAGCACAATCTATAGAATGTTTGTGTTTCCATGTAAATTTAGTTTCCTTTATCTCCAATTGCCTGATTTGAAGATGGCTCCAACCAGGCAATACATTTCTCACTTTCTAACTTTCCCTCATATTTCATTCACTCACCCAAAATTGTAATTGTTTTAGCTTCCCCCATGCAAGCTGTTTTTCAGGGTCCTCTGCACTCCTGTGCTCTCCAGGTTTAAAACCTGCCATCTAAGTCAAGAACTATTGTAATTATATACGATCCCTTTAGACATTGAAACTAACAAAGACGTTTTGTGGCTGGAACATCTACAGGTTTGAACAGGAGTATCAGTTTTAATTCTGTTCCAGGTCTCATATTAGAACCAGACGCCATTATATCGAGCTGTGGGGCATGCTGTGGCAAGTTCTGTCAAGTGCTGGTCACTTGGGACCTTGACTTCTTTTTCAAGCAGGACTGGCCAAGGAAATGTGACTCGTTCCAGTAGCTCCAATGTCGTCCTGTGCCTTAAAATTACACTGGATGACTCAGGCTTCAAGAACGAGCTTGAATTGGGAAAAGATCATGGGGAAAACAGTCAGTCAATCAATCAATCAATACATCTTTATTCGGAAATAAATCCATAAAAGATACATAAAAACAGAGTTTGGGTAAAAAGTAATCTAGTTAAAACACACTATATTATGCAAAGATACAAGATAAACATTTTTAAACTTGTTCATAAGATAAATGTTCTAAATAGGCATACATTTTCCTTCACTTAATAGCCAAGGTAATAAATGTAGAAACTGAAAAACATAATTCCATAGTATTTAAATTAAATAAATATTTAAAAGCCTCCTTAAAATGAAACAGTCTGTGTTTTAAATAAAGGTTTTAAAAAATGTTTCCTTATATCCTGCTAAAAAATACAAAACAATAAAAAATGCTCAGTAGATTGGGCAGTTATCCCATTACAAGGGCATTTGGGTAAACTTTTTTTCCACTCACCAATTTTTTTTAAATGCTACTATGTAATGTAGTGTTCCTAATCTAAGCTGTGTAAGATAAAATATTTCCTGTGTGTTAGTTACAAGTAATAAATAACTTGGCATTTCATTACACAATTTATTTCCAATATATCTTTGCACTGTTCCTTTAGTATTCTCACTGGATTCCTGTGTAGCATTCTGTGGCCCATGAGAAGCATTTTTATTTCCTTTTTGCTATAGTATAAAATACTTGTAGGGTCGTCCAGAGAGAAATTCTTTCCTATTAGGTTTAAAAGGCTTTTCACATGTTTGAACCAAGGGATATTGCCTCTACAATCCAGGGCAAGACTGTCTTTAATTATATCTTTAGTAAACTTAGTTCCAAACTTGGTCCAAATGCTATGCCAAGTCAGAGGTGCACAGATATTGATGGAATCTTCAATATAGGGGGTGGCTAGTTCATTATGAACAATATAAGATGAAGTGGAACTGGGTACTGCCAATAATCTGCGTAAAAGCGGATTCTCCAGTATTTGTAATGCCTTACAATTAGACATGCCCCACAAAGCAGCCCCATAAATTATGCTATTATACATTTACTCTTATGTAGTTGTAGCATTTCCTTGATAGGTTTATTTCCAATTTTAGATGCAAATCTAAAAATTGCCTCAGGGGTTCTGATAAATTTAAGTCTTCTAATTTTAAATGTGAATTCCACGAGCCTGAGTTGGAAAACTGAAGCCTCAAATAGGAAAAACTCTCTTAGGGAAGAGGTGTGGCGCAGCGGCCAGGGCAACTGACTCCGGAACCCGGGGGCTCACGGTTCGATCCCCGGCGCCGGTGGCAGATCAGCCCAGCACCATGTGACTCTGGGCAATAGCTTGCTTAATCTTCCCGACGGCCCCCAGCGCCTTGACACCCTCGGGTGATTGTTCGCGCTTTACAAATACTGGACATTTACATTCACATTTACTTCCACTAATGCCTTACCATTAACATAATGGGCTTTCTTCCTTGATTTTCCTGAACTGCAAGTCATAACATAGGTTTTTGTTAAGTTTAGTTTCATGTCCTTGCCCTCCATTAATGATGTAAATCCGTCAATTAAACGTTGTAGGACATTTGCTGTCCTAGATATTAATACCGCGTCATCGGCATACAAAAGTATTGGGGTTGAGCAGTTGCCAACTTGAGGAGAATCCGCTGGCAATTTTTGTAAGCACTCATCCACCCAATTTATATACAATGAAAATAGGAAGGGTGCGAGAACGCACCCTTGCCGTATGCCTCTTGCAACACTGAACCCTGTGGTACACTGTCTGTTTGCACCATAGTGTATCCAGGTAATTAATTGACCATACAATTGTGACAAAAAGGAGATAATATCAGGTGGTGCACCCATATCTATCAATGTCTTCCACAGCTTATCATGGTTGACTAGGTCAAATGTGCTGCCTAAATCAGCGAAACATAAAAACAAGTGACCTTTCTTGGCTATAGTATATTTACTCAGGAGCAAGCTTACATTTAAGCATTGCTCTAGAGTGTCAATTTCACTTCTGAATCCATATTGTGAATCAGTAAGCACCTGATTAGCAGCTGCCCAAGTCTCTAGTCTTTCTAATAAAAACCTTCCCAATAATTTGACAGATGTATCAAGGAGGGAAATTGGCCTATAGCACTGAGCGTCCTCCTTGTTCCCTTTTTCAGGTCTCGCCTAGGCAGCGCTTGCGCTGTCTCTTTGAGACATGCTGTATTCATGTATGACCTTGAAGCTCCGCCCGCATATTTCATCGGCTTGGGTCATTGTCCTTTGTAAATGTTGGCTTCTGATTCGTTAATAGGCTTGTTAGTCCCTCCTTAGTACCGCCTTTTCTACATTTGTAATCTTCCATGAGGACTGGCCCTTTTACTTGTGTTGTTACACGCTATGTTTTATTTACAGTCTGTGAGCGCTACTTTCTTGAATGATTTTCTCCTACTGCAGACAAGACATATTTTCCTGCAAGGCGCCCGCTTTGCTTGCACCTTTTCATCCACGTAATTTATTCTTTTAATGGCAGCGCAGCACACTTTAACTATAGCAGCCGCGCCCCTTTATTTTCCTCGTAACTTGCTCCTTTTCATCTGCATTATTATTATTTTTTTTTGGGAAGCGCGGCCGGCCGCGCTCCTTCCATTCATTTTTTTGCAGCGCGGCACGCTTTCACTATAGAGGCCGCACCCCTTAATTTTCTTCTGAACTAGCTCCTTTTTATCAGCATTATTTTTTTCTTTTTGCAAACGTGGCAAACTTTTACTATAGCAGCCGCGCGCCTTTTTTTCCCTCGGAAAAGCAGCCCATGGCTGCACGTCCTATATTTGCCTGCCATGCAAGGGTCCTTTTTGATCTGCAACTAGCATAACCCACCTTTAAACGTGGAGCCCGCCCCACTCACAATTCCCTGGAATGCTGTTCACCGGTGCGGGTGTCACTGGATGCTGCTGCTGCTGCTGCTGGGTGCAGACCCACTGCTTTGACACTAATTGCAGTTGCTCCGCAGGCACTGTTGCTCCAGCTGTGAAAGCTGCAACTCCGGCTGTGGTATCCGCTGAAGCCTGGGGCCCTAGGCCACCTAGAGCTGCAGCTGCCAGGGCCCCATTCTCTTGCTCGTCACCTCTGCTGTTGGCGCATTTGTTCTTCCTACCTTCGCTGTTTTTCAGGTTCGGCATGGCTTAGCCTCCACCAACATCCTACATTAATTACCGCACAGAACTCCAAGTGGTTTGTAAAATATTACTGTTTTAGAACTTTTCAATGATAGAGTTTAGGTTATATCTATAGTATGTAAAAATTTGAATGTTTCCTCACAACCTTCATTTTAAATCACATATGATACAAAAACAGCAGACGTTTCTCTGCCAAGATGGCTACTGCAGTAACCACGAAGCACATGGCTTCCCTTCCTTGTTCTGTGGTCCCTGTTGCTTACTGGTGATGATACCTCCCACACCCATCTCGAAGTCACATGGTAACATTACTTTTTGGTAGAGGCTCGGGGAGATTAAGTGATTGCCCAGAATCACAGGATGTTGAGATGATAACGAGGTTCGAACCTGTTTCCCCAGCTCCTGAGTCGGCAGCTCTGGCATTACGCCACATCCTCTTCGTGGCTGTTTCTTCCCCACCCCCTTCACAAAAGCGGTGTCTTTATTATTCACAAACTTGCTCTCGTTTTGAGGGATGACATTGTTTGCAGTCTGTCTTTAATTAAAGGAGTAACCCCCCCTCTAAAAATCCCACCTGTCTAGATGCTGCTGCAGCCAGTTTTGTGTGTTATCAGTAAAATAAAATATTTGCCTCATGTCACACAATTTACTTAAGCTCAGAAGCTGTGATTAATCCAGGCTTTTTGGTTTCACTTTCTGCCTCCTGATCCATCCGCTTTATTAGCTTGCTTTCTGTTTGGATGTTTTCAAACCTGCTGATTGTAAACATCAAATAGCTCATGAATATCCACAACCACTCCACTGCAGAAAAAAAACATAAGTAAAAAACATTGCCATTTACATCGCCAATAGCTCTAACTTTCACAAATGTCTTCTGGTAGGACATGAGTCTCAATCGTGGGATAATTTAAATCTCTGAGAAATGATGGGTTTATAGTCTTCCAAAACAAGGTGCTATCCCTGAGTTTGGCTGCCTGCTGTAGGGCTTCCCAGGCCTCTATACGCAGTTGAGTTTTTCTATTCTCTAAAGCATTTTTGTATAATAAGCATTTATTTTTCACCTACTCCCTGTTCCTTGGTGTTACCTGTAAAGCTTTTCTGAGATTTTGGTTCGCCTGCGTACATTGGTGGTCAACCCGTCCCGGCTTAGCTGGTGACCAGATTTAATTTTAATTATCTGATAGAGACATCTAGCCGCAGATTCCTTAACTTAGAATATCCCCAGGCATCAGACTGGATCCGGAGAATTTTTTGCAGCAGCACCTCTGCGCGCCGGGGGGCAGCGCCGAATGGCTCCGCCCTGACGTCGTCCACGGACATGACGTCAGCGGAGCCATAGAAGTCCCTGCCGGCGCGCTGACGTCAGTTTCCTTCTTTCCGCGTCCCAACACGGATCCAGGAGTAAGCGGTTCCTCTGGCCTGTTGTTTCAGGCCTTCTCTACGCCTTCGGCGTCCGGAAACAGTGTGCGATGCCTTCGGATTTCAAGGCTCTTCAATCCATCTTTGGGTCACCCCCTCTCTCTGGCATGCCCTCGGGCCCCACAGAGGGGGTAGGGACTCTGGTCGGGTCTTCGCCGGCGGGTTCGCCCTCGGCGCCGGCCGAGTGCCTCGACTCCGGTTCCGGAGTCGCTGCGACGTCGGGACACGGCCCGGAGGGGCATACCAGTCAGACGTCGAGCCCTTCTGCCCCGTCTCCGCATAGCCCTTTGGAGCTCCCTGCGCCTGCGCCGGATGCGGCTGCAGCACGGAGCTCGACTCCTTGTCGACATCCTTCCTCCCCGCAGGCCTCAGTGGAGGGCGAGTCGACGCCGGTCCGATGCCAGGCCGAGTCACCTCTGGTGATTGTCGACGTCGATACGACGCCGGTGCCGGCGCCGGTCCCTGTTGTTCCTTTGTTTGAAGAGGATGAGGACCCGGAGCACCCAGGGTTGTTTCGACGCTCTCCGGCTCCGCTGCCCCCTGGACAGTGGCCCTTTGTTCGGCCTCCGGCTGCGGCGCCTCTCCTTTCTGGTGGACGCGTTAGTCTTCAACCGTCCCCTACAGATGGTTTGTTATCACCACCTAGAATGGCTACAGAGGCTAGCGCGGCATTTGCGAGGGCTGTTCGCAGGGCTACAGCTATTTTACACCTGCAACCCCCCTCAGTTTCCTTGCCTTCTGATCCATTATTGGATCTCCTCCACCAGGATGCTGTGGAGGTGGAGCCCTTGCTGCCTTTTGGTGGGTCGTTATTTGACACCCTTCTTGGCACGTGGGCACGGCCCTCCTCTGGAGACCCTATGGATCGGGCCATCGCACGTCGGCATCGCCCAGCTCCAGATGACCCTGTCTGTTTGTCCCTTCATCCTAGGGCTCACGGCCGGGTAGTCCAGGCGGCTTTCGCCTCGCAGCCTTCCTCTCCTCTTCCGTTGCTACCTCCCACTAGGGAATCTCGTTGGTTGGAGACATGTGGCCGCCATATTTTTGCGTCCAGTAGTTCGGGCATCCGTGCTCTGAACACGTCTTGCGTGTTTGCATGGGCTACTTTTGCCCTTTGGGACTCAGTCAAGCGTCTTCTTCCCTCTCTTCCAGAGGGTCCCCGTGCTGACCTGGATCGTCTCCTTCATGATGGCCGAGAAATGGCACAATTTACTATTCGGTCGGCCATGGACACCACTGACTCTGTGGGTCGGGCGATGGCCAGGTCCGTTGCTCTGCATCGCCATGCCTGGCTGCGCGATGGCAATGTTCGGGAGAGTCTTCGGGATTTGCCATTTGATGGCGTGACCCTTTTTGACAGTCATGCGGACTCCGCAGTCAACCGCCTCATGTCTGGGCTCTCATGACTTTGTGTTTTCTAGTCCTTTTGCGGACTTTTATTTTCAGGTGCAGTGTTGTCTCTGCTTGTTCTGGGCCCTGGGTTCATGACGTAATACCCAGACGGCCTGTTCGGCTTCCCGCCGTTTTTTGTTTCTATTTAGTGCAGCTGGTCAACTGATTCTGCTTTGTTTTGATTCCTCTGTCTGAGTTCGTGCTCAAGAGGTGCCCCTAGCTGGGGTTGAGGCTTACCCTATGTGGGGTATTCGTTGGCTATTGCATAGCTGCCTTCCTTACACAGAAGGCTTGGTAGGCTCCTGTGGAGTCTTCTTCAAAGGGGTTGTCCTGCGGATGAGACTGTGGTCTCTTTCTACTGTTGTGGACCCTTCCTTTTCCTTCTTGCGGCCCACAGGTTGGCATCGCTCTATTGCCTATCCGTTGGGGTCTGCGGTTGGTCCGTAACACTCCCCTGCATCTGTAGATGCTCACTTTCTCGAGGTTTCTGCCTCGCCTGCCTCTTCCAGGAGTGTCATTTCAGCTTCGCCCTCCTTGTCTATGTTGGCTGCCCTTATCATCAGCCACTGTCCCTTGGACCACCTTGTTCTGTTCCTTTCCGGCACAGTTCGTCCTGCCCATGGACGACCTCAGGGCGGAGCCTTGTGGCGCGGCTCCCAGGCACGCAGGGCTGACGCGGCACGATTCTTCTGTGTTCTATGCGCGACAGGTGGATGCTCCCTAGTATGTTCGCTGTCACGGGGGGCTTACGCTTTCCTTACGCTTCTGCGATGACTGGTTTCTACTCTCCTCTCTCCGGGATGGGTAGTACTTTCTCGTAGTTCAGACCTGTCTGGACTTTGTCTATAGACGGTGGCATCCTCGCCACGTACGCCAATACTGTACATTACCTTGTGCCCTACTTTCATGGGCACTTCCCAAGCAAGAGTTTCCTCTTCCCCTGCTGCTTTCCACGCAGGAGTTTGTCACACTTCTACTTCGGGCTGCTGCTGCTTCTCTCTGTGGAAGTGTTCTCTTCAGGACACTCACTGTCTTGTGTGGTCTTGTATGTACATATCTTTACAATTTCCTGTTACTCTATGTACGTTTAGTACTGACTCTTTCGAGTACTGCTCAGTCTCCCAGTCTGTCTCGCGGGGGACCGTGGCTCCTCCCTGCCGGGTGGCTGATGTCGCTTACGGGTCTGGATATTGCTCTGTCCGGTTCTGCTGCAACATAGCTGTTGGTACCTATGGTGCGCTCTTGTATTCTTTTATGAAACGCATCCTTCACGGCTGTGTCCTTTCTTGATGTATATTCTGTCCTGCGCTCTACACACAACCAGGGGCACGCATACTAGGGTTTCCTTGCTGCGGTGTCCGTGGTCTTGCTCTCGGCCTTCTCATGGGAGCAAGCCTTCTGTGTGTGTCCAGCTTGCCGGATCCCTTTCGGCGGTTGACTACCTGGTGATGCATCTCTCGCATCTGGGCTGTTCTCGCTGCGTTCCATTGTGCATTTCTTTTACGTGGTGTTGTTCTAGCGGTACACGCGGTCTGCCCATGTGTACTTCTGTCCCCTGCATGCATGTCTCTTCTTGTAGTCATGGTTATATGCCATTCTGCTTGTTGACGTCCGCCTCTCACATGTCATTTTGTGAAGGGGCGATTGCGCAATGACAGGTCTTGTGTCTCTGGTAAACCAGGCTCTTCCTGGACATGGTCAGCATCCTCCACTGCTGTCCAAAGTTTCCTAGCTGGTACGCTTTCAACAGTGCTTCTCCACTGTTGTGCATGCTCGACCTGTATGCTCTGACTCGGACATACCGTCTTGTCCTCTCTCTGGGTCTTTGTCTCTTGCAGATCCATCGGATCCTGCGGATCCTGCGGATCCATCGGCTCCTATGATCAGTTCACCTTCTTTTGCGGAAGTTATGGACTCTCACATTCCGCACTGACATTCTGGTTCTGTGCTCCCTTTCAACCCTGTATAAACGAGAGGACTTTCATGCCGTCCCTGGGCGGCTTGTGATGCCTTTGCCTCCCATTGTTTTCCGCTCCTTACAGAGCTTACTGGTCTGGTGTTGGCCACGCTGGCATTGCTGCCCCCACTGTGTTTAGTCAACTTGTTGACGACTGGGTTCTCTTTGGAACTTGGTGGGGTTCAGTCGCAGACCCGCCTCCTATGGGGTATGGCTTTGGTATCTATTCTAAGTTAAGGAATCTGTGGCTAGATATCTCTATCAGATGAATGAGTTACTTACCTTCGGTAACGATGTATCTGGTAGAGACACAGTCTAGCCGCAGATTCCTAACGCCCGCCCATCCTCCCGCTCTGCGAGGACCTTTTCAGGTTGGGTTTTATGCACTCGCCTCCTTCCGGGGGCTTTCGTCTTCCTGCGGGGTGGCGTCTTTCACCTCCCTCCTCGGTAGGATGATTCATTCTGTTTTACTTGTTCTACTCCACCCATTCTCGTGAGTGGGCGGTGGGTACATGTATCCTTCTACATCCCTACACCCTGGTTCTTCCAGTGTGGGGCCTACTAATGTTCTTCTTCCCTCCCTCCCACCTTCTCCATTGCTTTGGGGTCTCTTGTCTCTTGACTCCACTACAGTTAATTGGTTTGGGGTCTATTTGACTGTGCCTCAGTCCATAGATCTCTTACAGGGGATATGGCATTCCTGGTGTTGCCGACCTGTGGTTGATCGTCATTACTTAGGTGGTTCCGGTCTTGTTGCCCTTCACGGTTAGATCTTGCGATTGCAGGCTTCCTGTCGTCTTCCTTGACATTCTTTTCATATGTCGTTTTGCCTCGGGGGAGGGCATAGCCTTCGCTTTTGCGGGGCTGTTTCTCAGAGCGGTGCTCTGCTCTTTCCCTTCAATTGCTTTCAGTATACAGTGCTTGTCACTATCATTTATGGTGAGGTTTCTCACCATTCGATTCTTTTTGTTTTTGTTTCACTGATTTTTCATCTTTTTTCGCACACTGTTCCCATACTCTCATAGTTTTTGGTGGTGGCTCCGCGTTGTGGCTCGGAAAAGTTTCTCAGACGAAAACTGACGTCAGCGCGCCGGGAGGGACTTATATGGCTCCGCTGACGTCATGTCCGTGGACGACGTCAGGACGGAGCCATGCGGCGCCGCCCCCCGGCGCGCAGAGGTGCTGCTGCAAAAAAATTCTCCGGATCCAGTCTGACGCCTGGGGATATTCTAAGTTGAGGAATCTGCGGCTAGACTGTGTCTCTACCAGATACATTGTTACCGAAGGTAAGTAACTCGTTCTTTAAGCTGGCTGCAATGGCTTTTGTAAGTTTACAAAAGGCTACAACAACTTTTTGCGGCTGGGGGTTCCACTGTGTACAAATAAAAACATCATCTTTATTATCTTTAATAATATTTTCTAACAGGGCAGTTTCATTAATACCTGTCCTTTTTAGGCTTATCCCATTTTGACCTGCTGTATCAATATGCCCTGCTGGTTGTGCCCCATTCACATGTTGGGTCCTAATATTTAGGACTTGCAGTAATGGCTGGTGATTACTAAAGGACCTGGGTTCGACCCTAAATGAATCCACCGTTACCAAGCTATATTTAGAAATTAAAATATGGTCTATAGTTGAGGAATAGCCACCCCCCCCCACCCTAAAGGTTGGTAACGCCATGCTATTTTCTCCTTTGTTCTGGACTATTAGTTCTATATTAAGCCTAAACGTTAATTCATTCAGTATTCCTCCATATGGATCTTGTGTAAAGTGTGGTTGCCCATTACCAAAACAGTCTTTATAGCCACATGATTCATCATTAGTTACTTGGCATTTTCTGGTGTTAAAATCTCCTGCCCAAATACATATATAGGGTATCCTAATACTGCTGACAAATGTATTTCATTATGTAAGTCTGATACCACTACACTTTTTGAAGAATTAAATCTATTGTTATAATAATTAATCAATATAATTCCCGGGTTATCCTTCAATTGTAAAAACAGAATCTGATGATAAGGTGAACCAGTGTATACCTTCGTCAGTGTAAGTGGGGTTAAGATGGATATCAATACTGCTAACCCCCTTTTTGCTCTTCCACTAGACGGAGGGATTGCTGGGGTTATTATAGATACATAGCCCTCAATGTGGAAAGGCTCCTTAAGCCATGTCTCTTGTAGACAAATTAAATGTGAGAACTTTAGGAAATTAAGCCATTCCATATTGTCTAACTTGTTTTTACTCCAGCTATATTCCAGGTCATTATCTGTAATTTCTTTCTCTGCCAAGTAGAGTATGGGCTTTCAATTGATGCAGCGCGTACAATAAAAACTACTTTCCTCCTAGGTCACTTATCGGTCATCCAGGGGCGACTTATATTTTCTCACATCCACATGACGATGGGGCCCATAAACATCGCCTATCACACACACATACACACACCTGGATTTCCTTTACACCTTTACGAAATTCTATACTCCTAGGAGAAACATGAGAACTAAATGGAAAACCCCATTTATGTACCGCTGGAAAGAGCCGGGATACCTTATTACCTTAACCTATCGCTTTCTTAGTTATTTCTTAAGATATTCCTGCTCATTGTTTTGTCGATGGATCATCTAGTAAGAAATTAATTTGTAGTGATTAAGACCAGCTAAATCACAATAACCAATTACTAGTGTCACAATCATTTAGTAAAATAACCACTGAGTCGTTTGATTAAGAATCTTAAATTTTATATAATTTTAAAAGCATGAGAAAGAATTTAGACTTTTTATTCAATTAATCATTCATTATTAATTCAAATATTTATTAAGCAAAATCAATTTTATTGGAGGGGGCGTGGCTTGGCGCCCAGCGGTAATGGCAGCGCACGGGTGAAGCTCCCGGAGGAGTCCTGGAAAAACCCAATTCTAAGACCGAGTGACGACTCGGAGTGGATGGCAGATCGTGAATGAAGGTTGGGAGAGCAACCTGAAGCCCTCGCCTTCATCAAAACCTAACAGCAAGTAATTTTAAAACCGAAAATCTGCTCTCTGTCAGAAACGCAAATTCGCGGCCGCCATTTTGAATTTTGCCGCGATCGCGGACTTTTCCGATTTTGCTTCCTAAACCTCTAATAACTCCTAAGCTAAAGTTATTAACATATCCTTCGCCTAAAACTCGCTGGGAAACTCATTATTTGATCGAATTGACTTAGGAAGACTCAGCGTGTTTAAAATTGTTTGGAGGTTTGTGACAGGAATGCAGGGCAGCCATTTTGAGACTTTTAAGACTCTTCAGTCATTTGAGTCATACTTTACAGAGAGCAATGGTTTTGCGTCATATGTTGCTGTAGGGAAGTAAGCGAGATGAGCTCATTATTACATCCACAGACTGTTTTTGGATGCATTCAGCATAGCTCAGCCTCTGTTGGGTGTCTGGCCTCTCTACAAGACAAAGTGATGAGTTGTTGAAGTACGATAGTAATAAGTAGAGGAGGGAGTTCGGAGATTCTTGTCAGTGCTGACCTCAGGTTATACAAAAAAAAAAAATCCTCAGGAGAAGCGCTTCTTGCACTCCCACACTGTTGACCGGCGACGGAGAGACTTATTCAGAGGTTTATGGGCAGAATAAAAGTACCCAGCTCGTCTAGCTCCAAGAAAAACATTTTTATAAAAATTCTAGAATCTTTACTGAATTCTCTAGACTTGAGGAGTCTTCACCATCCTCACCTCGACAACTAAGAACAACTATGGATCCCCCTCTGGCCCGGCTGGGAAATCTCTCACCAAGGGTCTCAAGAAGGATCCTCCTTCTCCACCCAAGTCAGCCTCACCAGTATCGATGGAGATGCTGTTGGAGGAAATCAGAGCCCTCAGACCTTTTATGGAAGAGACTAACACCAAGCTGCAAACTCTAACAGACAATTGGTCCCGATTGGAAACGAGAGTTACAGAAGTTGAAAACACTGTTTCCTCCATAAAAAACACATGTGAAGGTGTTTCTCAGTTGCACTCCCAGGTATCCATACTCCAGAAACAAATCGAGGAGCTTGAAAACCGCAACAGACGGAACAACCTGCGCATTTACGGTTTGGGAGAGGGACTTGAAGGTTCGGATTCTCTCACTTTCTTTAGATCCTTCTCCCTAAACTACTTCACTTGCCAGAGGGGACGCAACTCAACATCCAACGAGCTCACAGGTTAGGTCGAATGCCATCCCAAACCAGCTCATCACAGAGACCAAGAGGAGTCATCTTATATTTCTTAGAATATACAGATTTATTGAAGGTGCTGGCGGCGGTTAGAACCTCTCCAAAAATAACATGGTCAGGCTCGTCTCTATTCTTTGCACAAGACTATGCTAAAGCTACTGCTGACAGACGCAGAGCCTTCCTGAATTTGAGAGCGGATTTACGTTCCTTGGGGGCCAGATACGGTCTTTTCCATCCTTGTCTCTTCAAAGTTACGTATAATAACAGAACAACGGTGTATGAAGATCCAATGCGTTTACAAGACTTCATTAATTCCTGCAAGACACACGAGATGGATTCCTCTGGACCCTCCTCTTCATTCAATACTTGATTGACTGTTTCTTCTCTTCTTCCTCCCACAAGTTCTTCAGTCTCTGTTTGCTTAACAGATATACTCCGCCATTTTAGATGCGCCTTTAAGCAGCTGGCGATATATCTGATATGGCGGCTAGGACGTTACAGAAATATTCACGTTGCTTAGTGTTAAAAGCTGGTTTTCCTGGTTCTGTTTTATGAGATAAATGGTTTACAGTTATGTTCTGAAACATCTCCTAATCTTTGATTGTTATTGTCTCCACAGGTTTTTCTACTCGTCTACCGTGGTTTTTCCTTGGTCCTCCGTATTGTTGATCCCGGTTGTGTTGCCTAACCCATGTGGTCCCATCCATCCTCCCGTATATCCATGACCCTTCCTTTGTAGGTATGTCTTTATCCCACATTCCCTCAAGTTTGGTGCTGGATATGTCTTTCGTTTTTTGTCTTTTTTTCTTTCATTGCTTGTATCCTTTCACATGTTGGTGTCACATGTATAACTAATTCTTCACACTTCTTGATATCTATCGCATTCTTGATCATCATAACTCTGCTTATTTCTATTTTTGCATCTTCCTCTCGCCTGTTTCTTAGATCTTTCTCTTCTCTTATTCCTATCTTCAGCTCACATTCTACGCCTTTGTTACATGATTTACCTATTTTTCTCAACTTTGAAGCCGCAGAAAATACTCCTTTCCTGTTTTGCATATCTCTTATTTCACATTGCTACTATAATGAATTGGACTTATGGTTCATAATTTCAGTACAAATTGTTTTTATTTATTTATGTCATTAAAATTGATCACCTGGAACGTTAGGGGATTAAACTCCCCCATCAAGAGGCAGAGAGTTCTCTCTTACTTAGCCAAATTAGAAGCCGATATTGTATTCTTGCAAGAAACCCACTTATCGGAGGTTGAATCATTAAAGTTGAAGAGGGGATGGGTGGGGGAGGTCTTCTTTTCCCCGGGGATGGCAAACGTAATGGAGTGATGATATTGTGCCGCAGATCCCTCTCGTTTACAGTTATGTCCCAGGACTCGGATGCTGATGGTAGATGGCTAATTGTTAAGTTATCTTTGAAGGGTGTTCCTGTCTCTCTTCTCAATGTCTATGCCCCTACATGCGGAGAACCTTCCTTTTGGCCCACACTGGCTAAGCAAATTACCCAACACATGGAAGTTAATTTCATTTTGGCGGGGGACTGTAATCAGACCTTTGATCCGTTTATAGATAGAAATTCCAAAGTTTCTTTTATTCCCAACAAGTCCCATAGATCTTTTGTGCATGCAATTAATCAACACAAACTTTTGGACGCGTGGCGTCTCTGTAACCCAACTACTAGAGAGTACTCTTTTTATTCCCCTTCCCATCAAACCCAATCAAGGATCGATTACATATTTGTCTCTCACAACATCTCACAAAATCTTACAAATGCAGAGATTGGTCCCATTCTATTATCAGATCACGCTCATGTCTCGATCAACCTAGATATTTTACCTAAAGTTACAGGTCCCAAAAGATGGCGCTTCAACAATACCCTCCTTCTAGACCCAAAGTTCACTGCCTCGTTTACTTCCTTTTTGATGAGTTCTACGAGATGAATCAAACAGATTCCATATCATGTTCAACCATATGGGATGCTTTTAAAGCCTCAGCGAGGGGCTTCATAATTGGCTTTGTTGCAAAGAAACGAAAACTCTTCCGCAAATTAACTAAAGATCTCCTCCAAGATATTAAAAGATTGGAACACTCCTTCTACACTTCACATTCAAAAGATTGCCTCACAGCTCTCATAAACGCCAAAATGCAATTTAATAAGAAGTCAACGGAGGACGCCTCATTATATTTGTTAAAATCCAGTGCAAAATTCTACGGAGGCAAAAATAAGGCTGGGAAACTATTGGCTAATTATTTAAAAGTTAAACAAAACAAGCTGAATATTGAGTCCATTTATGACAACGGATTAAACCTAAAATTTAAAGATAATGAAATTTTGAATGAGTTCTCTCTCTTTTACAAGTCTCTGTACGACTCTGAAACACAACCCTCTGAAAATTCTCTTCTGCACTTTTTCTCTGGTATTCAAAAACCTCAAAACGCTTTCCCAAATCTATCCTCCCTGGAGTCCGATTTAACATACCAAGAATTGTTAAAGGCTCTCCAACATCTTAAAAAGGACAAAGCACCAGGACCAGATGGTTTCACCGTAGAATTTTACCAACATTTTTCCAAGCTCATAATGCCCAAGTTACATTCTTTACTAGATTCCTTTAGCACATCAGGTAGCTCTTCAGGTTCTTTTTCAGAAGCTCATATTTGCCTCATCCCCAAAGAGGGTAAGGATTTTAAATATTGCAAGAATTATAGGCCTATATCCCTAGTTAACATAGACTACAAATTTTTTTCCAAAGCATTAGCCATACGATTAGATTCATACCTACCTGACTTATTGGGGAAAGAACAATCTGGATTCGTTAAGGGAGATTTATTACCGACAACACGAGACTTCTTTTTAATGCCTTGTCTAAATCCTCCCATTTAAAGTACCCCCTGGCAGCAATTGCACTTGATGCCGAGAAGGCGTTCGACAGAGTTGAATGGACCTTTTTATTCTATACTCTCAAGTGGTTTGGCTTTGGCCCTAAATTTACCTCCCTAATCGCTCTACTATACTCCAATCCCCGTGCGGCAGTATGT
Source organism: Calotriton arnoldi (assembly GCA_963921515.1). Classification (NCBI taxonomy): domain Eukaryota; kingdom Metazoa; phylum Chordata; class Amphibia; order Caudata; family Salamandridae; genus Calotriton; species Calotriton arnoldi. The sequence continues at coordinate 1,970 of CAWUFW010001641.1, read as the reverse complement.
GCCAACGGTTTGATCTCACCATTTTTTGACTTAAAGAGAGGAGTGCGTCAGGGATGCCCACTCTCCCTTTCCTTTTCAACTTGGCCTTAGAACCCTTTCTCTCCAAATTACGTCAAAATCCTGACCTACATGGATTCCAATCATCTAATTCCCATATTAAACTTGCAGCATATGCTGATGACATTCTGCTTTTCATGTCCAAACCGGAAGACTCAATACCTACTTTTTTGGAGGAGGTGCAGGCTTATTCTAGCATCTCTGGATATAAATTGAATAATGATAAGTGTGAAATTTTGCCCTTAACTAAGTATACTTTCAAGTCGGATTTTTGTGCTTCCAACTTTACTTGGAGCCCTCACCACATTAAATATTTAGGGTTACACGTGACTTCTTCAATAGCAGACACGGTGGCACTTTGCATGACCAAATGCATACAAAGGTTTCGGATTTAGTAGCTAAATGGCATCCCCTTTATATATCTTGGTGGGGTCGTCTAGACACTATGAAGATGATGTTATCACCTATAATTTTATATACCATCTCTAACATTCCAGTCCCTATTCCTAAAAAGTTTTTAAGAAGATTAATTCCACACTATCTTCCTTTCTATGGAGCAACAAGAGGTCCAGAATGTCTTTATCTAAATTAACTCGTCCTAATACAGAAGGTGGGGTTAACTTTCCAGATTTTCAGACATACCAGACAGCTTTTCTCCTACGTCAAGCATCCTTTTGGTTACTTGAATCTGTGGATGATTGCCCTTTATGGACAATAACTGAGCATTCCTTCATATCCCCTTTCTCTTTTCAGGAATACCTCTCTTTTTCACGCAAACCACAGGCTATGTCCACTCCCATAATCAAATTGACCTCGAAGCTTTTAGAACCCACATCTGCTTCCACGCACAATACTACGGAGCTATTCCTTAATTCCACAATTTGGCACAACAAAGACCTAACTATTCGAAGTAAACCTTTCTACTGGAAGACTTGGCGACAGAGGGTTTGATCTGGATCCATCAGTTATTTGCACAATCAAACTTTTTACCCTTCCCCTCACTTAGTCAATTATTCGACTTACCTGCCTCGAGCATTCACAAATATAGATTACTTAAAACTGCTGTGATGGATAGATACACTCAATTATCCACCACATCCACTATCTCCACTCCATCAGAACCTTCCTCTACACTTTGTACCTTACTAAAGACTAGACCCAGAGCTTCCACCATATATAAGTATCTACGGGGCGGGGACATTAATAGGCAGAAATCTAAAACAGAGGAGGCATGGGAACGGGATCTCACGTCAACATGGCCAATTTCTTTTGGAATAAAATATGGCTTAAATTACGCAAATCATCTAGGGCAGCCAACACAACACAGACGCTGTTTTTTGTGTACAACAGACTTTTATTTACACCAAGTGTTTTGAGCAAGAGATTTGTGACTGTGTCGGATGCATGTTGGACATGTTCCTCTTCAAATGCTGACCTATTCCATATGATATTTTCATGTACAACTGTAAAAAATTTTGGGAGGCAAGTGTGGTCTCAAATTAATCTGATCTTCGGAACTAAATTTTCTTTTTCCTTCACTCATGTTTTCTTAGGTAGTCTCTCGCCTTGTTGGGAGAATGTTACACTTAATGTGAAAATTATTGACTTGTTATTAGCGGTTGCATTCCAACAAATTACCGTAAATTGGAAGGATTTCTCTAAAATCTCATATAAGGCATGGTGGTATACTGTTTGTCATAATCACAGATTGGATACCTCCTTTGTTTATCCTATATGCATGGCTACGAAACGCTTAGACCTGTGGTCACCTGTTACAATATACCTAGATGTTTGTGCCAAACAATGTTTCCAACTACAACCATCCCAGCAAGAAGTTCCAAAACCCCCTGAAACCCCCTATACGTTCCTACAATATCTATTAATCACATTATCTATTAATCACCTACTTACAA